>VDFB02086081.1:122534877-122695506 GCA_007258455.2 Sequoia sempervirens | reverse complement strand
TATTCAATATCTACATCCATTGTAGCCATCTCATACATGTGTGCAACATTTCATTGCTAGGTATTGGTGAGTTGCAACATCATTTTTTATTCATTCATCTTTCTCCATTCCTATTTCATTTCATTTCAAGGTCTGATTGCCAAAATGGGGTTTGACCAAGGTAAACCCCTATTGACTAATAAAAAAAATTTCCCCTCTCTCTAGTGTGTGATTTGAAGGTTTATATTTAAGAAAAAATGAAGAGAAAGGTTGGACAAAATTGTCAAAGTTGTCATCAAGCATTGGAGAACATTGGAGAACTCCTACAGGTTGATTTATAGAGGTTTAGATCAGGAAATCTGAAGAAGCAGATTGAGAAAACTAAGAAGAGTATATCCATATCTTGAATTTTTAGAAAATCCTAACTGGATTGATTCACCACTTCTAGTGAATGAGTCCCAGTTTTGGTCAAAAATTAGATTTTTGTAGATTCAGATACCAATTTGCTAGATTCTTGTTTTTGCACAAAAACCTATGTTTTGGACTAATTCATCTAGCTTGGAGAATGTGTTCCACCCAACATTAAATTTAAAATTTCTAACATTTTGAAGCTTCAATCAGTCATCTTGAGATTCCCAAGTGCACATAATTCATCTCATAGCTTGTTATTTTTTTTTTCATACATTTCTAAGTCATTTAATTAGAGTTTGTATAGAATTAGGGTTTAGCATTATATCTTGCATTACATTTTTCTTTCCAATATTTAGCTTGGTGGTGAACCCCTCATTAGCTTACATTCAACCATTAGGACAAACCTATTGCATGATCTCTTTCTCCTTTGCATTGAGATCTCTAGCATTATCCTTGAATGAAATTCAAAAGTGGGTGTGCTCTATGTCCTAAACCATATGATAACACTTCCTTAACCCACTTTTCATCATTTCATTTTAGTGAACCTACATTTAGAACATCATAATTCTGATTTGGAGTGCATTATCATCCTAGATCTTGCTTGCATTAAGGATGCACTAGTTAATCGGTATTTTAGGGTTTTCAAATTTTGCATTAGTGGAAGTTAATATATCTTACATTTTGCAACTCATACCACTGAAAACCATTAAAAAAATATGCATTTTCACTTAAGCTTTAGATCATACAAGATAAAAAGTATAACAATCAATTGAAATTTTCTAATTTTTTTGAAAAAATCCCCACTTGGACTCATTTGTGACGTTGGGCGAATCAGTCCCTATGCAGATTTTGCACTACATTTTTTGGAATTTAAAGCATTGTTTTTGAGCTTTTGTTTGGTGTTTATATCTTTCTGATTTAGTTTCCAAATTTTTTGTTATAATCATTTCATTGTTCTTAGCTTATATTGCATTTGCATTTATCTTGCATTAAGTAGCCTTTGTATGAGTATTTGGTGTCTTATTGCTAATGCTATAGTGAGACGAAGTTTGAGACTCATGTCATCCCATGATATCACAATTGTTGTAGATCTTGGGTTGTCTAGCTCTTTCACTCTTAGTATTGACACTAGTACACTAGGTATGGACCATACCCTTAACAACTCTTTTCCTTCAAGTACTGTGATGTATGCTGAAAAAATACCTTATAGAAAATTCATACTCAAGAGATAATTCAAGTGTTTAAAATAGTGTTCAAGATCCTTCAAGAGTTTTTATCAATCATTTTGGAGCATTATTCAAGTATTAAGCATCATCTCAAAGCCATCATGCATCATGTTTATTTTTTAGCTAATAATTGTGATGCAAGGTTTTATGATTCATGCAAGTGTTCAATTCAAGATCTAGGTATGTGCAGCATCATGATGGGCCAAAAAGTGGCAATATGATGGGTATGTGGCTGATGACCTTTGTTTTACCCAAAATTGATGAAACAAAAAGGGTTTTTAAAAGAGATTCTCATCTTTTCACCAATATAAATTATGCTTTACTTTGAATTTAATAAGTAATTATTATTTATTTTCTATTTCAAGTATGACTAAAGTCCTAATTGATAGGCTGATTGAAAAACATCTATAGCTTTCAAATAGTATCATATTTTTTGAATCCAAAACATGTGTCACATTCTATGCTTCACAGTATACTATAGGATTAAAAAAAGAAAAATCAAATTTCATGAAGTTTTGACCAAGTTAAGGTGGTCAGACATACAAGTTTTTATATTTTTTAAAAGTTGTAATAAAAAAATCATAATTAATTATTTACTTGGAAAAAATTACAAAAAATTATGCATCACATCGGGACATTAGTCCTCTACTTATATCTAAAATCTTATAAAAAAATATTATCATTTTATTGTGGTTAGGGTGGTCAGAAAGATGCCTACTTATTTTTTCCTTGAAATTTAAGTACTACTGCATTGAAATTTCAAATTTTCACCAAATAGATATTTTTTTTTTAAACAAACCTAGTAGTTTAGAAACTACATTCAATTTTCTATAGATTGTATTCTTACATATTTTTGAAATAATATAGATAACTTATTCAAATTTTTATGTCAAGTTGCCTAACTCTGATTTTTCTGAGATTTTTGCCACTTAAGGGCCTATTTTTTCCATGATAATCCTACACATACCCATCTATCATATTCAAGCAAGTTTCAAGATATCCATCCATTAGAGCCATTTCATACATTTTTGTAGCACTTTATTACTAGGGTTTGGTGAGTCGTAACATTGCATGTTGTTAATTCATCATTCCATCATTTCATTATAAGTTTTGATTACCAAAACGTGGTTTCACCAAGGAAACCCCATTTCAAATAATAAAACAACATTTTTCCCTCTCTTTAGTGTGTGATTTGTAGATCTAGGTTGAAGAAATAATGAAGAGAAAGTTTGGAGAAAGTTGTCAAAGTATTCAAAGTTGTCAAAGTAGTAACATCATCTACATCATCATTAAAAAATATGTACAGGACAAAATTCAACAATTCAGACCTAAAGATCAAGTTGAGAGTATTAAACGGAGATTGCTAAGTAGATTTAGGTCCTGATTTTCTAGAAAATACTAACTAGACTAATACACCACTTTTAGTGTATGAGTCCCAATTTAGTGATATTTCCAAATTTTAGGTGTTTAAAACATATCTCTACCAAATTCTTGTTCTTGCCTAGAAACCCTAGTTTGGGACCCCAAACTAGCATATGAGTCCTAGTCTGCATTAGTTTTTGATCTTTTAGTGTTCCATATCTCCATTCAAGCTCCTAGAGGTTTCCAGGTGCACACCTCTGATCTCTCATATTTACATTCCATTTTGCATCCATTTCTAGGTCACTTATTTGAGTTTTGCACATCATTAGGTTTATCATTGAATCTTGCATGTCATTAGTCTTTCCAAGCCCTAGCTTGGTGGTGAACCCCTCTTTAGTTCCTAATCAAACCCTAGGATACCCTATTGCAAGATATATTTCCCCTACTTCATCCTTGGATTGAGATTTATAGGGTTTCCTTGAATGAGAGTGTAGAAGAATGTTGTTCTATGTCCTAAACCATAAGCAACGACAGTTTTTCCTCCTTTCAATTATGTTATCATCAGTTAAGCTACTGGTGTTAACCTCTAATGTTACTTTGATAAGATTCTAGGGATTTAGTAGTGATGAAGAGATGTGGATGTGTCTCTCATGCTTGGTTTCCAAGTGCTTTTGAGAAAATTTGTTAAAATGTGGAAACAGTGTTGTAATGTTATTCTAGATTATAGAGAGATGGTCTATTTTTTCTCTGCATTTCTTCTAGGTTGTATTGTGCAATTTTTTGCACATGCCCCACCAGAGGTGGGGACCCTCTATTTTCTTTTGCATTTCTACCTCTTGGCTTGGTCAAATTTTGGTTTTGCTCTTCTTGGGAGGTTATTTTGGGATTAAGTCTAGACTAGGTTTGATGAGGACAATATTTTGAGGCTCTAGGGGAAATTCACCTGTCTCGAATTTGAAAATGGGGATTTTGAAGTGAATTTTCAATGTTATATGTAAATCTTTTTTGCACCCGTGGATAGAGGACAAAAAATTAGGTTAGGTTGCTTTTTGAAATTTTGAAAATTCCTTCTAGAAAAAAAGTTATGGGGTTTAGGGGATTTTGACCCTGCCCAAAAATGAGGGATTTTCATCCGTGATGGAAATCTTGAAATTTTCCAAAAAAGGAAATTTAATTTTTTCCACCCATGGATAGAGGACAAAAAATTAGGCACGGTTTCTTTTTGAACCTTTTGAAAATTATTTCTAGAAAAAAAGTTATGAGGTTTAGAGGATTTTGACCTTACAGGGAATTCAGGTATTTCCTCCCTATGCGGAAATCCCTGATTTCCATCAGCCTCTTGATTTTCCATAATTGTTGCATTTTGGAGATTTTAGCATCCTACGGAATTCCCTCACCCTAGGAAATCTCTGAAATTTCCATTGCCCTGTCATTTTCCTGAGAATGCATATGAAATCATCGCTAATTTATGTCCCTGATGGAAATCCTTGAATTTCCTCCATGGTTTGATTTCCACGAAGGGCTCAAAATCCTGAAATTTCCATTTTTGGAAATTTCCATGAACCCCTTAGAATCCCAAAATTTTCCAAGAATGGAATTTCTTTTCCAAAATGAATTTTTTTCCGAAATGCATTTTTTCGAAAAATGCAATTTTTTTTTTCAAATTTTAAAATGTTCCCGAAAATGAAATTCTTAAGATGGAGAAAAAAATTTGAAGATAAAATTTCCAACATGTGAGCTACTAATGATGATATTTTTTTTTCAAGAGTAAACAAATATTAAAAAGGGGACTTGCATATGGATTCGTGCCAAAAGGGAAATCTAGAAGAGTTCAATTCAAATATTAAAAGTGGGGTCTGCATAAGAATTCGTGCCCAAACTGTTTACAACTAGAAGGAGTTTCTGGAAGACATGTGAATTTGATTTCATCATACAATCAAAATTTTCATTAATGACAAGTTGGTGTAATATTGTTTTCTCATTGTTCCATGATGTAACTGCTTTTATGTTATTGGATGATGATGTACCATGAGCTCCCAAATTAAATGTAACAACTTGATGCTTCTAGAAGTGAAATTGTATCCATTGGGTGAATTAAATCCTAGCCATAGGTTCAAAATGTTATTTTCTATATAAGTCCAATGACTTCTCATTTGTAGGGGTTAGACTAAGTTAGAATAGCTTTTTAGAGGTTGTAAAAGCCAAAATTGGCTAAGTTAGGAGTTAGATTCTACAAGATAGTAGTTGTAGGAGAGGAGAGAGACTAGAAATTTTTATGTAATGTTGGAGAAGTTAATGCAATTGGATTATTGATTTGGAAAGCTTTGTGTTACACTTTGATAGTTTATGGTTTCATGTTCTCAATTCACGGATGTTAGATGTTAGATTTCAGCTCTTTTGCAATGATGGTGAAATGTTAATAATGTTGATCGATCTTCAGTCCATACTTTTAGCAATTTGCTAATTGTAATTTGCTATGTAAAGTTAGTCTGGGCCTTGTTTTGTGCTAAGTTCAACAGTGGATGCTTGTTTATATTGCACCAGTTATTGGGTATGTAGATGAACATTCACAGTCTAAAAATCTTCAGTTTCCTTAGAAGATTGCACCATTTCTATGGAGTTGTGGGCTTGTCCTTGATCAAGCAGAGATTGGTTTTATTTGGGATCTATCCATTTGCAACATTCATCATTATTGTGATTGATCTTAAAAGTTAGTTAGAATAGAATCTCTCTCAATCCCTCTCTTTTGATATTTATTTTGGATCCAGGTTAGTTTTAGGATTGAAAGCATCTCCATATTGTTACATCTGATGAAAGTACACTTCCAACATTGTTCATTTGTAAGGCCCCTTGTCATTACCAACATTTTCACATTTATCACTGAGTTCTTTTTGTGTTGTCAAGACCTGACATTAGAGACCTTGGGGTTATCTCTTGAGGCTTGATGATAGAGATTTACCTTTCAAGAGAGATAGGATATCAGATTATGTCTAAATTGTTGTTGTGCATAAAACGCCATCAACAGGTTGAAGATCTACATGTGTGATTTAGATATGCTGGTGAGAGGTGTTCACAAGTCTTGGATTCAAGAGATTGTATGTTGGATCTTTGTATAGTAGAATTTGTGTTCACCAATGTGTGATTGTGCATTGTATAGGCATTTGAGATAAAAAAAATTATTTGCATTTCTCCATATTTATGCTACAAGTCTTGCTATTCTCAAAGTGTGTTGATGATGTTGGTAGTTTACCTTAGTCAAGAGGATTTGAAGTTTGGTGCTTCAAAAGATAATTTTTCAAGTAATAGTGTACATAAGGTTTTTCTGAGTGTAGTGGGTTTGTACATTCTTCCTAGGTGAAAGTTGTTGTGAAGGATTTTGTTGGAATTTAAAAAATTTCAAGAATATTCTAGATCAGGTTCAAGCATGGTTTGTGGTTTGAAAGTCGTCTTTGGATATAAGGAAGCATGCACTTACAAGTTTAATGGTATTTGCATAGGTAATGGCCAACCTGGTGTTTACACTACATGAGAAGGATAAATATTTTTTGTGGTAGTGTGTGGTTAAGTGGTGTTGTTTATTTGGGTCCCAATTAGGTTTTGATATGTTTCGCATTCACTTCTATCTATCACATAAGTGTTTTGGCACCAACCTAATTTTGATTTTCACAGTTGAGGTGCATAGCCAACCTGGGAAAGGATTTCAAGGTTGAGGACGATATAAGTATGAGCTGAATTATTGAAGGAGGATAAGATAAATGAAAAATGTGAATTTTGTGGTGTTAATTAAATGGGTTTCAAAGGTGTAAGGTGAAAAATGGAGTAGAGAAGTGCAAGATTTCAAGTGTTGGATTATTGAATGCAGTGAGTAGAAGGTGTGTTCAATCATTCAAATAGACTACAAAGGTGTTGAGCTATTATGGTGGACTTTTAGTTGCATTGAGATCATGTTCTCTATGCAACAATTCTACTCTATCTTCTTTTTCTATTACAGTACTGAGCCTCTAAAGATAGTGTGCCCCTTTTGGCAGGGAGTCTTTATAACTTGTTTTGCAATTACTTATATTGTGAGCTAATCCTCACTGTGGTTTTTCCCTTCTTAGGTTTTCTATGTAAATAGTGTGTTCTCTTGTGCATGGTGTTAAAGTTATTTCAATTTTTTTATTTTTTTCATGCTAATTCATCATAATAGATTAAGGGTTTAATAAATGCATGTGGACCTAAATTTTAATGATGGTTTTGATGTTTTGATAAGATACAACTAATTCGACACCCCTCTAACCTATCTTGTTCATTCAACTTAAAGTACATGCTATGATTTCTATATAATAAATTCTTCATCATAAAAAATATTATGTTGGTTTTACTATTGATCAATCCACATCCATAGTCAAGCAAGAAAGAATTTGAGATAGTGAATCAAGTAAAGCTAGGGTGCACTCTACTTGTTCTCTATTTGAGGAGCAAGGTAAAATAAGGTAAAATATATTGTGTGTTATATTTAACTATTATTTATTTAATCTCTTTTATTTCCTTTTCTTCAATTGTATTTATAACCTTGTGTTAGGGATAAGAGGAGGGTCACAACTAGTAATGTAGATTATAAAAGGTTGATGTAAGAAAGAATATACACTAATAATTAAATTAAGAGATTGGAAACTCAAGCATAGATCATTAAGTATTTTTAGAATGTGCAACTCACACTTTAGATATATAATTTGAGCTACATAAAATTTTAGATGTTGACCCAAATAAATATTTGATGTTGCCAAACATATCCTAATTATTTAGAAAATACAAATATTTATTTTACATTATTAAAATAATTATTTCTTTTTCCATGTCCACAACACCCCATTTCTTAACATTCTCCCACTTGTTGAATACATTACATAAGTTTTAATTGATAAAATAAATCATCATATCAATACAATTCATTATTTGGATTGATGGAAGAAAGGGAAAAATATAAGGTGAAGATGCGCCAATCGAAAAGCCACAAGCATAAAAATTAAGTGATAACAAAGGCTCCAAGCTTTTTCCAAATAAAAAAACCAATGAGATAAAATATAAAACATATAAACCTTCTAATCCATCATATCATCCATACATAAAATGGTATTAAAAGTTTATAGAACTCATGATGAGAACCTATCAAATCCATATAACACAATCATAAGCTACATGAATAAAACCTATCAATAAACAACATACACATATAGGAATTCTCAATACATAGGTAATGTTAAAAATCATAATAGATCAATACATACCATATATCAATCAACACTCATTCCAAGTAATGGTTTAATATCATAAAAACATAGAGTAACGAAGAAAACTTATAATGATCCACACATGCAAGTAAAACTATTTAATACACTCTCACAACAAGTCACCATAACTCTCCCAACTTCACCAAAAAAAACCATGTGAGCTTGAACCTCTAGGAACTAACTATAGAACAAAGAGCTAAAACATGTAAATCATCAAGTAAAATTTCCTTCTATGAACACCTCAAATTACTAAGTTGTTTCAGGTTACAAGATCTCCTTCAAAACCCAAACTCAAAATCCTTAACAACACCCAATAATTTAATATCATAAATCAAAAAATATATGTATATAATATATAAAAAAGTGGATTTAAGCCTTTCTAAACAAAGAAGATCAAACTAAAATCCACCCCCAAAAATAGGAATAATCCCAATAACATCTCCTAGACTCTGCATCACAAATAAAATCATAAATAAGTTCATACATACAAGGAGATAAACATGTAAAAAATATATCAAATGAAACCTCCAAATATAAGACCCCATAACTCAAAATAAATATCCATGGGAAGAAAAATAATTAAGCATAATTTATCTAAATGTAAAGTAAAAAATACCTCTAAAAGAATTTTCATCCAAGTAGACCAATATTAGGGATTGATATTGCTCCTCTAGGATAAACAAAGCCATAATGTTTATGTCCAATAAAATATCCTTTATAGGTATATATCATGAACTCATATCCATATGTATGTGAAATATTGTTAAACTTCCTACTAAAACATCCAAGGAGCAACCATCTCAACAAATATATTAAATTTCAATAGAACTCTAGCATAACCCAAGTCTCCAAGTATCCTTGAGAACCTACAACTAATAAATCCGTACTAAGCTCAAAATTCAAAAATTCAATGTCATGAAGCTCCCAAGAACTTGACCAATGTACTCAATACCAAGAGAACTATCTATATCATTGTCGAAGCTCCAACTATAGGATCATGAACACATCAAGATATTAAATGCTTTGATATCTCATCTTGAAATAAGATCATATGCTCCAATGAAAATATCCTTATCCCAAGAGAACCTATATCGTGCTAATACTTTTAGAAAAAATTAAGATTCCATCATGAAAAAACACCAAAATTATACATGATCCCACAATAGTGGTTTACAATTTTTTGCCAAACTAGACATTGAAATAATTTTAACTAAATCTTCATTTTTGGGCACCTATAGCGGCTAAACCATGAGGAATTTGAAGATGATGCAAACTAGAGTTTTGTGAAAATTTGTCTATAGATTCTAAATATATTTTTTTCAAAAATTTTGGAATCAGATTGCACTTCCTTTTCCATCTCCCTAAAAAACTAGTTTTTTTCATGAAACAACATTTTTAAAAAGTGATGCTCACCATATAATGCATAACTTTTCATCCATGAAGGATAAAATTCTAATTCTTTCAAATTTAGATTTGTAACTCTGACACCTAGTGCTTCCACTTGGTTAGATATTTTTTTATTGAATATTTTTTCTTTAATCAAACTTCAAATTCAAACCAATTATAATTCAGACATAGCGCGACCGTATAACTCGTAACTTTTTTTGTATGTATTGAAATTCATTTTTTTTTCTTTTTTGGATCAAGGACTTCAATATCTGGTGCACTAATATTTTTAACTTTTTTTTTTTATAATCTACTATTTTTCCACATGTGCAGAATAGAGAGCTTGATTTTTAGTGAAAAACCTACATTCATGAGAAATAAAAATAAATATAATAATAAGATTAAATTTATTTAAAATTATAATATTTGAGAAGCTTATAATAAGGACTACATACTTACAAAATATAAATTTTAAATGAATTCATTTGATCCCCCAAAAGGAAAATCAAAACTGGTTTTTCATCAGCATTTTGATAGGTGTAAAGGAGACTATTATAGGTATGGTTTAAAACTAGCGGGGTTCTATCCAAGGAGGTTTGATTTAAGGTATTTTTATCAAACCCTCTTCAATTGGAATTATTTAAATGAAATTTTTTAAGGCTTAAATCATTATATTTTCTAAAAATATATGATTTCAGCAAAAATCAAATCCTCCCAAAAATTGTAAACCAGCTTTATGGGATCAGTAAAGGATTACTTGTCAAAACTAAAAATTCACAAAAATTTACATCTCAACCAAAGATTGAAGTGTCAATGGATAAACAAGATTCCAAAATCTTTAATCAAATGAAATTATTCCTATCCTATTAATAAAAACCAAGATACAAAATATATCACACTACATAAAATGAAATCCAAGTGCTCCTCGATGGCACCAAAAATGACTATAGTAAATGATCCATCACAAGTGTTCAATCCATCTAATCGATAAATCTCTGATTCAACTATGATACCAAGATATATATGGCATCTTGATAATGAATCAACTAAATTAATACCACTCATGTTCCACACACACTCAACTACAATATCAAAAAATATCAAAAAAAAAGTAGAACCATTATCTCTAAGACAAGAAGATAAATGACCTCCAAAATATCACTATGAAAATCTCCCATTGAAGCATTTAAGCAAGTTGACCATGAAATTTTTATAAAAAATGCTACAATCCCAAATAACAAACAATATAAGCACTCTAATCATCCATCTTCACATCATAATGCAACATATCAATGAAAAATAACCATAGACAAGTTAAAAATATATATATATACATCAACAATAAAAAGGCATATGGATATAAATATTATGCATCTAATCCATCCCACTACAACCCATAGGTGGATAACTAGTAAAATTTTATAACTCATAGATCCCAAACCAACACAACACTCAAAATCACCATCACATTAGTAACCTAAAAACTAATATTACTTATAAATATCAACACTCAAAGGAATAGATCAACTATAACTGTTTTGTTTTAATCCACAACTAAGTAACCACAGTCAAGGAACCAAAAAATAATTTGGCAGATAATATGTTGAACCTCACAACATTGAACAACACCACCATCTATAATCATGAATAAATCAATACATTAACCTATTGACTACATAGACGATTATGTCATGATGTTGTTCAAAAGTGTATGAACATCTATCAAACTATAATAATAGTTTCATTACTATGGATATGACTAAGTAGCAAAAAAAAAATCTCCAAGTCTCTCATACATCCTATGTTATTGTCCCAATCAATTCTAAACTTCAAAATAATATGTAAACCTATATGAGGAAGCACCAAAGCTGATAACCATCAATAATATCATATAGGTCTCATAAAGGTGTGCACTTCCACAATTTTTCATCCACATATTCCTTTGATTGATCAAATAATCACACATAAAATTTTATGCTCCTACAAGTGGTCAAACAAGTATAATCATCTCTCTATTCAACCAAGTTAAAATCCACCTAATCCGCTATGTAGTACACTACAAATTATCTTCAATATTATCATTTCTTCAAATTTGTATTATATTTTTCTATAATGACAAAAAAATTACTCTCTAAAATATTCACATTAGGTCCTTGACTCTTATAAATTAAATGAACTTAATTGTACCTTATTTTAAAGTGTTGTACCACACTTTCACTCTTTTCTAGGGTTTTATTAAATAATTGGGCTTCTTTATGATTTTATTGGCCTCATTTTGCATCCACAATCTTTATTAATGCACCTTTTCAAGGATGATCTTGAAATAAATCAACATCCAATCATAATTCAAGTGTTTTTAGGTTGTGGCCCAAAATTGGTGGTTTGGGACACATACGCTACCCTAGGCATATGGGTCCCACCTGGGGTTTTGGGTCCCAATCTATATTTCACACCTTTCTAAGCAATTTTTAAAATGGTCCCATAATTTATGCCTAATTGGACTCATACGCCACCTTGGTCATATGAGTCCCATGTGGCCTAAAATGAAAATTAATTTAAATTATTAATGGAATTTTATCCTCCTAGATTTGATGTTGGCTTGCAATGTTGTAATTTTGAGAATTTTTGCATAATTAAGTATAAATACAAGTTTATTTCACTTTTTTTACACCTAGCAAGTTGAATGGGCATTCTTCTAGAAAAGTTGAGTTACAAGTGAATTCAAAAGAATTCAAGGGAATATTATCAAGTTTTTTAGAGTAGTATTCAAGCATCAAGCATCATGTCAAAGTCTTCATGCATCATGTTTCTTTTTTAGCTAACAATTGTGATGTAGGGTTTCATGATTCAAGCTAGCATTTCAATCAAGATATATTTTATTCAAGCAAGATTCAATATCTACATCCATTGGAGCCACTTCATACATGTTTGCAGCATTTTATTGCTAGAGTTTGGTGAGTTGCAACAACTTATTTTTTTCATTCATCATTCTCCATTCCTATTTCATTTCTTTTCAAGGTTTGATTACCAAAATGGGGTTTGACCAAAGAAAACCCCTTTCCAGTAAAAAAAAAAAGTTTCCCTCTCTTTGGTGTGTGGTTTCAAGGTATAGGTTGAAGAAACATTGAAGAGAAAGTTTCAAGAAGGTTGTCAAAGTGTTAAAAAGTTGTGAAATTTCTCATCTTGCATTGGAGATACTTGGAAGACTTCTACAAGTTGCAAATTAGGGTTTCAGATCTGGAAATCAATTGGGAAGTATAGAGAAGACATTAAAGACCAGATGTAGACTTTAAAGCTTCTAAAAACCCTAACTAGATTGATATGCCATTTCTAGCAAATTACTCCTAGTTTAGGTCATTTTCTAGGTTTTTGCAATTTCAGAAACCCATTTGCCAGATTATAGTTTCTACAGAGAAACCCTAATGTGTGACCAAATTTCCCATACCAGCGTATGAGTCCTAACAGGCTTTATAATTAGTATTTTTCAGCATTTTATGCCTTCATCCAATCATCTCTATATTTCCAAGTGCATTCATTTCATCTTGTAGCTTTTTGTTATATTTTTAATGCATTTTTAGGTCATTTACTCAAGGATTGCATCATACTAGGTTTCAACATTTTTATTTCGAAGCCCAAGCTTGGATGTGAACCCATCATTAGTTTACAATAAAACCTTAGGACATCCCTATTACAAGATCTATTTCTATTGGAAATATGTGCCTCAATCCCACAGGTTGAAAACTCTGAAAGGGCCAAGTCGGTGTGACATCTTTTGTGTCTGGCCGACTAGCAGTTTGAATCTTGTTGAATAGTTTAGGTCGTTGTGACCTTGCTTCAGTCTCACTGAATGAGCCTATCGCTATGACATTGTGTTCAGTGTCACCTCCTACCGAGTGGAGATCTTTGGCTGATAGGCCATTCATATCATATATTGGGGAGACCCTTGCCCAAAAGGCTTAGTTCGGTGTGAAGTCCCAGCAATAGCTAAAGTCTAGCCAATAGCATTTTCTATTGAAGCCTTCGAGGAGAGTCTTGGGTGTTTGGTAAGAAGTCTTACCGATAGGAATGTCTCACCGACAGTATTCACTCAGGGTAACCCAAAGGTCTCGGGAAGAAGTCTCAGCGACTAATGAAGGTCTCGACAATGGGTATACACATAGAGTCTTCACAGTGACACAAAGACTTTGGTATGAAGTCT
This sequence comes from Sequoia sempervirens, assembly GCA_007258455.2. Taxonomy (NCBI): domain Eukaryota; kingdom Viridiplantae; phylum Streptophyta; class Pinopsida; order Cupressales; family Cupressaceae; genus Sequoia; species Sequoia sempervirens. The sequence continues at coordinate 122,681,671 of VDFB02086081.1, read as the reverse complement.
TAGCGATAGACAGAAGTCTTGCTAAATGTCTCACCGAATGGAAAAGTCATGTATATGCAACTTTGAAGCTTCGGTATGACGTCTCACTAATAGCGATAAGTCTTGGCGATAATGATACATGTAATGATCATCGATATGAGGTCTTGGTGACATGGAAAAGTCTGAGAGATAGCTCTTTGGACTTGATCTAATATCTTGGTGATAAGGATGACTCTTGACAACATCGATGGTTAAGTCTTATGGCATCGAGGAGACATGGTTAGTGTCTCACCGACATGCCAACACAAGTTGATCACTTTGACCGAGAGAATACCATCCTACGTGGTGAGTCTACGGCCAATCAGAGAAGTTGAATGGGAACCATTGGAAGACATTTCCTTGTGGCAGTTCTGAGAGGAAGCTCGACAAACAGGGGTGACATGATTATAGTCTGGAGTAGCAAATGATGCCTGGTTTGATGGATCGATGGATTGATGTGTGATTGTATGATCAGTGGATGAATTCTATTATGTGAAGACTATAATGTGATTGTTCTATAACAAGGTAGTTCTTGGTGAATGTTGCTATAAACTGACATCAGAAAGATAAGGCAGATCTCTATATGTAATCTTTATTACTGTAATACAAAGTGACTTCTCTTGGTGTGTTGGGTTTTTCTCCCGTAAGGGTTTTCCCACGTAAATCTGGTGTTCATACGTGTGTCAAATACTTTGTTTTTGTTATTGTTTTCAAGTGCATCTTAATTTGGCTGTAATTGTAAAATTTAAAAGTTTCTCCTCATTCTTCCCTAAGGTTTTGACGTTAGGAGAGTTTTTTCCGTATCTAGCTTTCCTTACAAGTGGTATTAGAGCCTGGTCAGTTGTGTTGTCCTTGTGGGTACATTGGATTTTTTTATTAATTTCTATTCAGTGGGAGTCCTGTAGAAGTTGGTTAATTTTGAATTACAAATTGAGATGGCTAGCATGTCAGGAAAGATTGAAATAGAGAAGTTAAATGCCAGCAATTTTGAGTTGTGGAAAATCAAAATGGAGGATCTCTTAGTGGATCATGATCTATGGCTTGTTGTGTCTAGAACTAAGCATATAGGAATGAAGCAAAAAGATTGGGACCTTGCAGATAGAAAGTATAAGGGGATGATAAGGCTCTATTTGGCAGACTCGATTCTTTTGAATGTGCATGAAGAGAAGACCGCACCTTCCTTGTGGAAGAGACTGGCATCTATTTATCAGGGGAAGTCCTTCGTAAATAAACTATTCCTAAGGAAGAAGTTGTACACTTTGAGAATGCAGGAAGGAGGGTCTGTAGTTGATCATTTGAACACATTCAACATGTTGATTGCATAGTTAACTTTTGTTGGTGTAAAGACTGATGAAGAGGATCATTGTATGCTTCTATTGTGTTCTTTGCACGACTCGCGGGATCACCTGGTAATGGCTATTGGGAGTACAACATCAAATTTCAAGATGGAAGATGTTGTTGCTTCTTTGTTATCAGAAGAGATGAGAATAAAATATTTTGAGATGGTGAAGGAGGCTCTTACTGTTAGAGGAAGATCGAAAGAGAAAGGCAAGAAGGACAAGAAATCTAAATCAAAATCAGAGGGGAGATCAAAGTCTCCAGAAAAGAAGTCCAAGGTGAAATGCTGGAACTGTGGGCAACCTGGTCATGTCTGAAAGGATTGTAAAGAGGAGAAAAAGAAGAAGAAGAATAATTTTGATAATGATTCTTCTCAGAGTGATGCAGACACCTTCATTGTAGCCTTGGCTACACAAGCATTAGATGATGTCTGGCTGATTGATTCAGGGGCATCTTTCCACATGACATCTCATAGAGACTGGTTTACAAGGTATGAAGAATACAATGGTGGAAAGGTGTACTTAGCAAGTGATTCAACTTTGGAGATTGTTGGTCGTGGAAGAGTTAGAATCCAATTCCTTGATGGAAGAGTGAAGGGAATCAATGATATTATGCATATACCAGGTCTGGCTCGAAATCTACTATCTGTCAGTAAGCTGAATGATATTGGAGTGTAAGTCACATTCTCTGGAAATGGTTGCAAGATGACTAGAATCTCAATGGTGCTAGCAAGGGGTGTTCATATTGGTACCTTCTATAAGCTTGATGTGCATGCTATTCAATGTAATAGTGTCTCTATAAATTCACAGAAAGCTACTCATGGAGGTAAAGAGGGAAATGTTTCTAATTGTGTAGACTATATGGAAGTTAAACTTCCAACATAAAAGACTATGCTCTGATATCATAGGCTAGGCCACATTGGAGAGAAAATGTTTAAAAACCTTGAAGAATAAAAACCTAGTTGATGGGCTTGAAGATTGTAACCTTGAATTTGAATTTTGTGAACATTGTATATATGGAAAGCAGCACCATGTTTCTTTTTATTCTAGTCCTCATAAATCTTTTGGTTTGCTAGATTATATTCATTCTGATGTATTTGGTCTAGTGAATGTCCCTTCTTTGTCTAAATCAAGATACTATGTGTCGTTTATTGATGATTATTCAAGAAAAACATTTGTATATTTTCTAAAAAGTAAATCAGAAGTGTTCAGTTAGTTTAAGGAATTTAAGAACCTTGTAGAAAATCAGACTAGTAGGAAAATTAAATGCTTAAGGATTGATAATGGCAGTGAATTTTGTTTTGATGATTTCGAGAGGTATTGTAAAGACCATGGAATTAAGAGACATAAGACTACACCTTATACTCCACAGTAAAATGGAGTTGCCGAAAGGTTCAATAGGACAGTGATGGAGAGAGCACAAAGTATGTTGAGTAGTGCTGGCTTGGAGGAGAAGTTATGGGCTGAGGCAGTTGCTACTGCATGTTACTTAATAAATCATTCTCCAAACTCTGCTCTTGTTGAGAAAACACCTTTGGAAGCATGGTTTGGTAAGAAGCCCTCTCTTTGACACATTCATGTTTTTGGCTGTGAGGCATATGCATATGTGCCAGATGTGAAAATATCTAAATTGGAGAACAAGGCTTCCAATTGTATTTTTATTGGCTATAGTGCTGGCATAAAAGGATACAAGCTTTGGAATCCTGATACAGAGAAGGTTGTATAAAGTAGAAGTGTAATCCTTCATGAGCTAAAGCCTTCTACCTTGGATCTGTAGTCAGAGACAAAGTTAGAAAACAATAAGGATGTAGTTGTAATTCCTCCTACACTAAAGAAAGAGGAATTAAAAATTCAAAATGTACCTAAAATTGAGGAGAGCTCAAGTAGTTTGAAAAGTTTAGAAGAAGAACAACAACCTCAGCCTCAGCCAGTGAGGAGGTCAACCCATGAAAGAAAACAATCTGATAGGTATGGGTTCTCTTTGATAGATTCTACTTTTTCCTATGCTTTAATTTCTAGCACTGATGAGCCTAGGACTATAAAAGAGGCATTTAAAATGTCTGATTCAGATCTTGGTTGGAAGCCATGAATGAAGAAATGGCATCATTAGAAAAGAATGACACTTGGAGTTTGGTGCCCTTTCCTAAAGGCAGAAAAGTTGTGGGTTGCAAATGGGTATTCAAAAAGAAGATTGGTCTAGATGGAAGTGTGGAAAAATACAAGACGAGATTGGTTGCAAAAGGTTACTCCTAGGTAGAGGGAATTGATTATGGGAAAAATTTTTCTCCTATAGCTAAGCTAACATCTATCAGATTTCTTTTATCACTTGCAATAGTGTATGACTTAGAGGTCGAATAGATAGATGTGAAGACAACATTTCTTCATGGTGATCTTCAAGAATAGATTTACATCTCCCAGCCTAAGCACTTTGTGGAGAAAGGTAAAGAGAAACTAGTTTGCAAGTCAAATAAGTCTCTATATGGGTTAAAGCAGTCACCTAGAATGTGGTACCAAAAATTTGATACTTTTGTATTGTCTTTGGGATTTGTAAGACCAAAATTTGATTATTGTGTGTACTATAAAGCTGAAAGTGATCGAGTGCTTATTATTGCTTTCTATGTTGATGATATGTTGTTCATAGGAAATAGTAAGTTGATGATTTCTGATCTTAAGTCTCAGTTGTCTACTAAGTTTGAAATGAAAGATCTTGGTGCAGCAAGGTATATTCTAGGGATGGAGATAACTAGGGATAGGAATAGTAAAAAAATTTGGCTCAGTCAAATCAAGTATATAAAGACTGTTCTAGAGAGATTTTGCATGAATGATTGGAAGCAACTAGTTGCTCTAGTCTGGCAGGGAATGAAGCTATCTGTTGAAGACTGTCCAAAATCTCCTACTAAGATGGAGGACATGACCAGTGTAACCTATGCTAGTGCGGTTGGCAGTATTATGTATGGAATGGTTTGTACAAGGCCAGACATTGCCAAAGCAGTGGGAGTTCTTAGTCATTTTATGGCTAATCTTGGAAGGACACATTGGGATGTTGTAAAGAGATTTTTTAGATATTTGAAGGGAACTTCATATTTTGCTTTGTGTTACCATGGGAACCTAGTTGAATCACAAAGGACTCTCAGTATTCAAGGCTATGCGGATTCTAATTGGGCACGGGACATTGACAGTAGGAGGTCCACTAGTGGATATACTTTCATGTTGAATGGTGGTGCAGTGAGTTGGATGAGTAAGTGGTAGGTTGTAGTCGCTTTGTCCACTACAGAGGCTGAATACATGGCAGCTACACATGCTTGTAAAGAATCAGTTTGGTTAAAATGTTTGTGTTCTAACATTGGTTTTGATGCAGAGCAAATAACTTTTTTTGTGATAGTCAGAGTGCAATTTGTCTAGCAAAGAATCCTACTTTCCATGCCAGGACAAGACATATAGATGTATAGTACCACTTTGTATGAGATATGGTGGAGGATGGAAAGGTCAGTTTGGAAAAATTTGATACTCTAGAGAATGTTGCAGATGCATTGACGAAGCCAGTGAGCATAGACAAGTTCAGGTGATGTGCCAGTTCGATGGGTCTTAGTGCCCATGATTTTAAGTAGGTTTTTTGTGCCCTAGAGGTGCTTGTGTCATCTTAGTCAAGTGGGAGGTTGTTGGAAATGTGTGCTTCAATCCCATTGGCTAAAACCTCTAAAAGGGCCAAGTCGGTGTGACATCTTTTATGTCTGGTCAACTAGCAGTTTCAATCATGTTGAATAGTTCAGGTCACTGTGACCTTGCTTTAGTCTCATCGAATGATCCTATTGCTATGACATGTGTTCGATGTCACCTCCTACCAAGTGGAGATCTCTAGCCGATAGGCCATTCATATCATATATCAGAGAGACCCTTGGCCGAAAGGCTTAGTTCGGTGTGAAGTCCCAGCGATAGCTAAAGTCTCACCGACAACATTTTTTGTTGAAGCCTTCAGGGAGAATCTTGGGTGTTCGGTAAGAATTCTTACCAATAGGAATGTCTCACCGACAATATTCACTAGGGGTAACCCAAAGGTCTTAGAAAGAAGTATCAGCAACTAATGAAGGTCTCGTCGACGGGGATACACATAGAGTCTTCATGGTGACACAAAGACTTCGTTATAAAGTCTTAGCGATGGACAGAAGACTTGTTGACTATTGTTTGGTGCTTGGTATGACTTGTGAGTATTTTGAGTAATGTCTCAACGATAGTGGTATGTCTTGTCGAATGTCTCACCGAATGGAAAAATCATGTCTATGTGACTTTGAAGCTTTAGTATGTCATCTCACCGATAGCGATAAGTCTTGGTGATAGCGATACATGTGATGATCGTCGATATGAGGTCTTGGCGACATGGAGAAGTCTGAGCGATAGCTCTCTAGACTAGATCTAATATCTTGGCGATAAGGATGACTCTTGGCGACATTGATGGTTAAGTCTTGTGGCATCGAGGAGACACAATTAGTGTCTCATCGACATGCCAACACAGGTTGATCGCTTTGATTGAGAGAAGACCATCCTATGTGGTGAGTCTACAGCCAATCAGAGAAGCCGAATGGGAACCATTGGAAGATAGTTCGTTGTGGCAGTTCTAAGAGGAACCTCGATAGACAAGGGTGACATGATTATAGTCTAGAGTAGCAGATGATGTCTGGTTTGATGGATCAACAGATTGCTATGTCATTGTATGATCAGTGGATGAATTCTATTATCTGAAGACTATAATGTGATTGTTCTATAACAAGGTTGTTCTTGGTGAATGTTGTTGTAAATTGACATCAAAAAGATAAGTAAGATCTCTGTATGTAATCTTTATTACTATAATACAAAGCAACTTCTCTTGGTGTGGTGGGTTTTTCTCCCATAAGGGTTTTCACACATAAATCCGGTGTTCATATGTGTTTGTCAAATACTCTATTTCTGTTATTTTTTTCAAGTGCATCTTAACTTTACTATAATTGTAAAATTTCAAAGTGTCTCTACATTCTTCCCTGAGGTTTTGACATTAGGAGAGTTGTTTCTGCATCTAGCTTTCCTTACACTTTCCACTTTGCATACTTTAGATTGAGTTCTTAGGGTTTCCCATCAATGAGATAATTGTGAAATGAGTTTCCTCTATGTTCTAAACCATACAAAAGCAATTATCCCATTTTTCTTTTATTTCATTTTCATAATAAGGATTAAATAAAAATATGAATCTCTCACCTCCCTTAACTACAAGTATGGTTCTAGTACCTCATGTTAGGAAACTACTAAGTTGGTCAAATATTTTCCTACCTATCCCTATGAGATAAAATCATGCATACAAGCTTACAAACTAATTATAATGAAAATGTAAATGCATGCCACAAGATTAAAAAATATATACCTCAGAAAAACATTCTAGAGAAATAAACCTAGCCTCCAAAAACATTCACATTCAATGTAATACTCAACAATGAAAATGTTACAATAATTTCTTACAGTCTCCATGAATACTTCAGAAACATCAATCTCCTCCAATGCCTCATTCACATGTTCAACCTTTTAAGTACACATAAATATATGTACTCAACAAGAGATCTCAATATATACAATAATCAATCAAAACAATCGACTAACCTTTTAGCTAATCGTGAGTAGTAAACTTGTACATTCTATTATAGACTCAATCTCATACAAAATAACCAATTGGTAAGGTAAAACCATAAGAGAAAAACTAATTGGATCCAACATTTACTTTTAGGTGCTAATTTTCCTAATGTGCAACTCATATTTCATCAAATATCTAACCAATGTCATATATAAATTAACAAGTGGATCCAAATAAATATTTAATGTTTCTAAACACATCTCCTAAAGATGCAATATATATTATATCATTAAATTTATTATATATTGTCTGTGGTGTATAAAAAACCTCTCTTCTCCTTCTTCAACATCATCATCATCTACATAGACATAGAAAATCAGATTAAAAATAAGATAGATAAGATGAAAGGAAAATATTTGTTTACATGTACAAGTCCCAAGTAAAGGAGATGGCTGATTATTTATAGAGTCTCACATCATAGGGCATGTTCTCTTGACTTGAGCCTTGCACTTTACCACAAATATTTTACATACAACAATGGATTTATTTCCTTTGAAGGTTATAAATATTATTTGTCATTTTTAGAAACTATTAAACATTTATCTTTATGCATTCACCACTAACATATGAGCTACTTATTTGTGGAGGGCTCTATTATCTCACTCTTTCTCTTTCATGGGGATTATTAATTATATTTGTGATGAATTTTTCCCTTGAGGGGTTATGATAATTCTATCATCCATCATATTTTTAATGTTTAATCTCTTTCAAAAAGGGGATTTTTCCTATAATTTTATCTCCTTTACTTCATTTCTGAAATATTTTTTGCTCATGGGTACCTAACATGGCAGGGTATAGCTAGAACCTATCTTTTGTTGGGAAATGAGGTATCTCAACCTTGTAGATTTCCTATAGAATTTATTTTTTTGTATTTAATATTTTTCTATAGTTGTTACTCACTATTGGTGCATTGAAAATTACTTTATTAGATGTTAGGAGATTACCACATAGTGGTACGTTATGGAAGGCTTGGCTTTAGGAACATTATGACAAATTTTATGACATCTATAAGGGTCAAAAATGGGAAATATGAATTTGGATGCGAGGTTATTTTTAGACTGGAATAGGTGGAGAAGCCAAGCACATGGTTTTGTAAACCACTAGTGGTTTCTTGTATAGCCAGAATTTTATAAATTGAAGGCTTGAGGAGTAGTTTGTGTGTTGAGTTTGTAGGTGTTGTTATGTTGTTGAAGTGTTGCCTAAATTCTTCTAGAATTGTTTGCAAGTGATACTCTTGTAAAAGACTTGCTCTGCAAGTGTATGTAATCTTGTTGTTTGGATTTGAAATACATTGATCAGGCTTTGGAGTGTGGGGATTTTAACTTGGAAGGGTTTTCCCCACATATATCTTGTGTTCACTTTTATTTTCTATTATGAATTTGTTTCTATATTTTTTTTAACTATTAGATCATTTTTAAATATTGTGTAATATATCTTCTCAAGATTAGCATAGGAAATTGTTTCCACTACTCTAATTTCCTTACAAGTGGTATTAGAGCTTGATCACCTTTGGTTTCAGTTGTCAGTTGTTGGGTTTTTTGAGCTAGTTAAGGTTTGAGTGGGAGCTTGTGCACAGGTTACTTTGTGATCTTGTTACAAATATCTTTCTTGAATGGTGAACATATTTGGGAGGATTGAGGTATATAGTTTTTTTGGTACAAACTTTGAAATGTAGAAGCTAAAGATGGAATTTTTTTTGATTGGTTGGGATCTATGGGATGCAGTGGATGAAAATATCCAAAGCCCTACAGATCTAGCTTTGGCTGCAAAATATTATGTAATGGATAGAAAAGATAAAGGTCTCATTAGACTATGTCTTGTAGATTCAATCCTAATAAATGTCCATGAAGAATCCACTTCAAAGAATCTTTGGAAGAAATTGAGTGAGATATACCAAGCCAAATCTCTAGTAAACAAGATTTTCTTGAGGAAGAAGTTGTATTCCTTTATAATGGAAGAAGGTGGATGAATTTCTAATCATCTAGAAACATTCAATATTTTGGTGACCCAGTTGACCTCGATGGGGGTTAAAATAGATGAAGAAGAAAGGTGCCAAAATTTGTTGTGCTCACTGCCAGACTCATGGGACAACCTAGTCATGGTTGTTAGGGGCACTTATGCCATCTTGAAGATGGAGGATGTTGTTGGTTCTCTACTCTTTGAAGAGATGAGAAGGAAGGTCTCTATGAATGCCAAAGAGGCTTTGAGTGTTTGAAGAAGACAAAAAGAATGAGGCAAAGATGAGAAGCAGTGTGGCCGTTCTAAGTCCAAAAATAAGGGGAGATCAAAATCTCCTGGTAAGTCCAAGGAAATATGCTAGAATATGGTAAACCTGGACACTTCCAAAAGGAATGCAAAGAAGAGAAGAAAAAGTGGAAGAAGAAGCAAGATTCTGATTTTGAGTCTGAAAGGGAAGATGTAGATGCCTTTATTGCAGCCTTGGCCACTTGTCTAGGTGATAATGTATGGTTGATAGAATCAAGTGCATCTTTGCATGTGAATTCTAACAAAAATTGGTTTAGTAAGTATGAAAACTATGATGGTGGTAAGGTGTATTTGGGTGATGACTCTTTCCTTGATATTTTTGGTCATGGTAGTATTCATGTGAAATTTTATGATGGTAGATTTAAACAATTTGATGGTGTCTTGCATATGCCTCCTTCAATGGTATTTGTTACTCTTGTAATAAATATGGTCACAAAGCAATAGAATGAAAGAGTAGGATGAATCATAATCAATTTCCTAGCTTTTTCTCTAGACAATGTTTTTCATCCAAGAAGAATTGACATAAGGCTACTAAATGCAGATCACAAGTGAGAATGACCACCCAGTTAACGTTGAATAGGTTTCATGGAGGTAGAATGGATCAATTCTTTAATGGATACTACTATAGTTGTAAAAATTCTGGACACAAAGTGAATGAATGTAGGTCGAGAGGTAATGGAGGTAAGACTAATTAGAATAGTGTTGTCTGCTATAATTGTAATAAACCTAGACATATCTCAAAGGTTTGCAGAAGTAAGAAAGGAAAGCATTCTGCACTTATAGAAAAGAGTGATCCAGTAAAGAATATTAGCAAGGATGAGATGAAACAAGAGATGAATAATATATGGAAGATGAAAGTGGAAGAAGAAGAAAAACCTAAAACTATTGATGGGTTTGTTCCCTCATCTAGTATAGATGATTTGTTTGGTAATTAGACCTAGCACGGTCTTTGGGGGAGCATTATTAGAAAATTATAAAACCCCCTGATGTATGGCATGTCAGAGGCTAAAATGAGGATGGAATGTGAAAAATGGGTATTCAGAGGTTTTGGAAAAGAAACTAGGGGAAAACATGTTGGCATGAAAATTTGCAAACCGAATTAGGGTTTTCTATACTAGGAAGAATGTTTTTAGTAGCTTTTTGATGTTTGTCACATTTAATGCGTATAGGGTAAAATCGATGAAGTTTAAGTTGAAGTTTGTGAACCTTCCTGGTCAATTGTGCATTTGGAGAACTCGAAAGGTGCCCTGAAGTGATCTTGAAGCAAGCGTGAAGCAATTCAACAGTTATTTCGAAGAAATTGACTCAAGTAATCTAGAATTTGTGTCTGTTTGAAAAAAGCGAAGAAGAAAAATGAAGAAGTCTTCATTAGAAAATTAAATAAAGCATAGAAATGGATAGAGAATTGTGTGATGTCATCCCTCTAAAGCTGAAAGGAGTTGAGTTATAAGAATTCAATCACAAGAAGATGAAAGAAACAGAACTAGGGCAGAACGAAAATGAATGTAACAGAACATCAAAACCCTAGGTATGGATTTATGGAGTGAATTTATGTGGGTTGTCAAAATTGAAGTTATTTTGTTCTTATTGAATCATTTCATGGATGGAAGCATTGTATTGGACAAACCCTACTTAATTACGAAGGAAGCGATCGAGGTGATTACTGGCTTATGCAGTATTGGGGATCTTCTTGGAAATAAAACTGTGAAGTATAAAGATGTGGAGGAATTCACTAGCATTAGTAAAGACCTAAGAGCTCTATTGATAAACACTCTAGAGGATTTGGTTGTAAGGTATGTTGTGTATGAAATTTCTTACAAGATCTATTTTAGAAATTGTAAAGGTTCCAAATTGGCCATCGCTGTTTATATTGCACATATGATGGTTAAGGAGAATAGGAAATTTGATTTGTGTAGCTTGTTGCTTGAGAATCTTTCTGAGAATGTATGTCAGTAATTGAGGGTTATCCTTTAAGCTTCAGATCATTTTTGGTGTGCTTGGTGTTTTATTTTTTGTGTTTCATGCCGAGAAAATATAATTTTCTATGGGAATCTAGGATTCCTATTGGAAAACAAGTCTGCAAATATCTAGGAGAACTAGCAGATAATGCAAGTATGTGCAAATCCTATTTCACATCCTTGAAAACAAATCTTTTCTCTGTTATATCAACTTCGAGTTAGTTTTCAAGAGGTGGGCTCTCCCTCTGGTAAAAGAGAATTGGAGGTTGTCATTGGTGATTCCCCTCCAGAATCAAAGAAGAGGAAAGTTATAACTGAAGATATCATTGACATTTCAAAAGAAAAGGAGAAAGTGTCTCCTAATGACATCCAGTCTATGATTATTAAGGGGAAGATGAAGAAGATTGGTCAATTATGCAGTGAAGCCTCTCCTATTGAAAAACTAAAGATTGATGATGCTTTGGTAGAATATCTACTTCGAAAAGGTATTGGAGTATCATTTGTTTCTGATTTCTTACCAGAAAATCTAGTTGAAATTGTTGAAGAAAGGATGTTGTTTGAAGGTCTGGAAGGACGAAAATTTGAAGCTTTGGTTGAAAAGAAGTGTGTTAAAGCTAAAGGGAGATTATCTAAACTGATTGTGGAAACAAAGAAATGCATAAAAGAAATATATAATATTTACAAGTACTATCTTTGGTGGCCTGCTACAGTAGATAATTTTAGATGTAAAATTGGAGCAATTGAATCTAAAGTGAACAATATTGGGAAGAATTTTGATATCTTTGAAGACAAAGAAGGAAAGCAAAGATTGAGAGTTGGTGAATTGCAAGTTGAACTAGTTGTTATATGTAGACATGCAAAATTAACATTATGCATTCAATCAAGTTCAATCATCAAGTAAAGTAGGTTTCACATTAGGTTCATTCATCAATTAATCAAGTTCACCTTCATCCATTCATCAGGTAATCTCATTAATCTCCATCTCCTAAGGTCACTAATTTAAAATTAAATAAACATTATCATTAACCTTTTAATCAAATAAATCAAATATTCGTTTAATTAAATCATAATGCATTTTCCATCCTTTTCTGATTTAAATAAATCAAATATTTAAATCATAAAAGTAAAAATCATCCTAGTCATCATTAAGCTAACCTAATCCTAATTAGCCTAACCTAATCACCCATCACATCCTCTAGATAATGCCACTTGCATAAATAAATCAATTTGTTGATTTATTAAATCCCTTATTTTCTTTCAACATGGCATCTTTGAGGAATATTCCCTCAAGTTTACTAAACTTCATGCATGGGTTAGTATCTACAAATTCCTCAAGAACAATCCTATGAAATACCTTGTGAATGCTTCCAAATGCAACAAATGACAAGATAAAACTAAAAGCATTATGAAAACAATAACAAGTACCTATTCCATGGTGGATTGGTGTCAAATGTGTCAATGACCCTTTCCCAATCCTTGCTCAAAACTAAAAATGATGCAAATTCCAATATGATGAAGAGAAAAATTAGTTCTCAAACCAAGAGAGTGACTTTGCATAAGTTGTAGATTCCTTTGATGAAAAATGGGATCTTTATTTATAGGGGTAAACCCACAATAGTGGGTTACAATTTTTCGAATGAAGAATAATTAGAAATTCTCATCAAAAAATTTAAAATGGTTTACCCCTTCTAATGAAGGGGGTTTGAATGAAACACCCCCCTTCTAATGAACCCCCCCTTCTAATGAACCCTCCCCCCTTCTAATGAACCCCCTTTTGCACCATATAAGGGGGGTTCGAATGAACCCCCTTTTTTCACCTTCCCCTCCACCATTTCAAAATTTATGCATTTTTTTGACTATCAAAGCTTGGGAAGGAGGTGTAAATGGAGTCAACTTGATAAACCAAGTTGGATGATTGTAGTGATCAAAACGTGCTTTCCAACAACTATAAATTTAATATATTTTATTTTTATTTTTTAGTTTTACAGTACATAGGTTTTTCACCAAACGTCAAGTTTGATGAAAAATCATCGTGGAAAATAGAAATTTTGAGGAAAAAAAATTTGAAAAATATATATCCAATAGGTATTGATGTCCTCATTCTAACAAAAAAAGAAAAATTGAATTTCAATACATACCAAAAAAGTTATGCTTGCCGAAGTGCACCTATGTCTAAATTATAAATGTTTTGACTTCAAAAATTAATTAAAAGAAAAATATTCAACAAAATTCTATGAAACAAAATGAAAGCCCTAGATATTTGTGTTACCAACCTAAATTCAAAATAATTAGAGTTTTATCCTTTGTAGAAAAAGAGTTATGCGAGCCGAAGTACACACCACTTTTTTAAAATGTTGTTTACTATTAAAAACTAGTTATCAAGGGAGACACAAACAAAATACAATTTAATTTCAATTTTTTTTTAAAAAAATACATTTAAAATCTACAGACAAAATCTCACAAATCACTAGTTTACATCATTTTCAAATTCCTAATAGTTTACCTACTATAAGTGTCAGAAAGTGAAGTTTTATCTAAAAATGTTGATTTCAATGTCAAGTTTGGCCAAAAAGTGTAACCCATTATTGTGGGATGACCCATAGATTTTCTTGATGAGAGATTGGCCAAATGGGTGAATGTGGGACTAAATGTAAACCAGTGAAAGAAGGCCACTTGTCAAGTTGTGATAGGCTGAAGGTTGTGCAAGATTTAGGAAATGTGCCCAAGAGAGGGAGTTTCAAATTCAAATTTGTGCAATAAATTTTGAGAGGGTGACATGAAAATGGGAAATTAATGCAATGTTGGACGGGACAAGTCAACTTGTTCTCATTTTTCAAACTTTGTTTTTTAGGAATTTGTAGATACTAACCCATGCATGAAGTTTAGTGTTTGCAGATTTTAATGGATGCTCACATTATACAAAGACAAAGAGATGATGTGGTAAAAACCTTTTGGTTTCTTAAGGAAACTATTGAGGTCCAATTAGAGCATCTTTTTGGAATACTTATTGACGCAGAAGTGTTGAAAGATATAGTTCATATTGGTCATTGTCTTTTACTCTATTGGTCTTATTGGAAAACATTTGTACAACAATGGATTTAGTTACATTTAACTGGAAGAAAGCATCTAGTTCTTGAAGAAAGGTACAAGAAAGTGTTTCAGGGGAAGAGTGTCATTTTTATTTGAATCCTGAGTGTTAAATTTAGGTTGTTTTTATTATGAAGAGGAAGAAAAGGAAGAAAAATAAGCTGATTGAAATCTTTGATGGTTGGAGGTTTTTTGAATTTTTTTATCTTTTTGATATCACCATGTTTAAACCCTTATTTATATCATTTTTGGCTGCCATTTTCCATTGATGTCAAACAAGGAGAGAATTAGAGTGTGGAAAGAGTTAGAGCAGAGTATGGGAAGAGTTTGAAGGAGAAATTTTTACATGTTTCCATTAATGAAAAAGGGGGAGATTGTTGGAAAAATGAAGAATATTGAATATCTCTGCAGTTTTGTGTTGTCATTGATGCCACCATGTTGTGACTATAAGCTTAACACAGTGCTTGATCCGATATTTTGGTCTGGTATCTAAACTAGTATTCGAGCTACACTCTCTAGTATCCTTGTCTACATTCCTAAGTAGTTAGTAGTTGATGCTTGTGGTTTTGAGAAATTTCTTATGGTTGTCGAAGGCATGCATGATCAGAATATTACGTGCTCCGGTGCTTGTAGAGAATGTTTATTGCTTTTTGCATTTGAAGTCTATTCTTGGCTGACTTCTTGGGGTAATTATGATACAATGAATTAATTTTTCTATGATATATGTGTGACCTATTTTAGGTCCCTTCTGACATAATGTAGCATGTTGGAGATTTGAATTATCTTCTTGAAATATTTTGTGAATGATTGTAGCCAACAATTGGTATTTTTTGTAAATATGAAATGCATCTAATTAGGTTGACCTCATTGATATTTCACTGGAATGATTAGGTATATAAATGAAGATGTTGGACAATTTTAGAAAGTAGAAGCGAGATAGAGACAAAAGAATAGAAGTGTGTGCATGTGAAATTAATAAAGCAGTTGGACGTGAGCAAAAAGGATGAAGTTGAATCAGTCTATTGAGCATCACTAGAACTGCATCAACACTTGTTAGGTGCACTATTCTCAGTTCATTTTGGCTGTAAAAAACAATTTTTTTTTATCAATCCTTTTGTAGGTAGTGAGCCTCCCTATAAGTAGTGAGCTTTTATACTTGTATAGTGAGTCATTTCAGGGTAGTGAGCCCTTGGTAGCGAGCCTTTTATTTTTCAATTTGAAACTACTTTGTATTATGAGTTAATCTTCATCGTGGTTTTTCCTTCCTTGGGTTTTCCACATAAAAATCTGGTGTTTGTTGTATTGAATTTCTTTCTGTAATCTATGTTTCATGCTCATACATAATGACAAATAATGTGGTTATGGAATTGATATGTGTTGGAATTTTTAAGTTTGAATTTTGTGACAACTGATTCAGCCCCCCTCTTAGTTGTCCTGCATCTTTAACACCTAGCAGTTGATCCACGATGGTATGTTTCCCTTGGCTCTTGCAAGGTATTCGACAAGTGGGAGAATGTTGGGAAAAGAGGTGTCTCAACCTTGCAGATTTCTTGTAGCATATTTTTTTGTATTTAATATTTTTTCTACAACTCTTACTCATTGTCAGTACATTGAAAATTGGTTTATTAGATGTCAGAAGATTCCCACATAGTGTTAGGTTATGGAAGGCCTATTTTTAGGCACATTATGACAGATTTTACGACATCTGTAAGGGTAAAAAATGGGAGATGTGAATTTGGACGTGAGAGCTTTTCTTAGACTAGAATCTTGGTTGAGAAGCCAAGCACATGGTTTTGTAAACCATTGGTGGTTTCTTGTATAGCTAGAAGTCTATAAATTGAAGGCTTGAGAAGTAGTTTGTGTGCTAAGTTTGCAAGTACTATTATGTTGTTGAATTATTGCCAAAATTCTTCCAAAATTGTTTACTGGTGATACTCCTATAAAAGACTTCTCTGCAAGTGTATGTAATCTTGTTGTTTGGATTTGAAATACATTAAACAGGCTTTGGAGTGGGGTTTTTCATCCAAAAGGGTTTTCCCCACGTATATCTTGTGTTCATTTTTATTTTCTATTATCAATGTGTTTCTAGATTGTTTGTAACTATTGGATCAGTTATAAAGTTTACATGATATCTCTTCTCAACATTGGTGTAGGAAATTGTTTCCGCCTCTCTAATTTCCTTACATCTTTGCATCCTTTCCTTTTTGCATTTTTTTGTTCCTCTCTAAGTTGCACTTAAGGGGGAGTTGGCATGAACAAGGTATATTACCTAATCAATTTACCTCTAAAATTTTATTCACGCTAGTTTACTTAGGCCTCCTTGGGTTTATTTAATGATTTGTCTCATGTCATATGATTAAGGCAATTGTCACAATCTTATGTTTTCATATCCTTTCCTTTTGTCTATACAAGATAGACTCATGTCTATTATGTATCATTGTATCATTTTTGCATTGCATAATCAAATAATTTAGTTATTGATACTCACTTGTGGAACACTATTTCTAATTTTGTAGGTGATCCTAGTAGCTTGAGTCTTTTGTGTGACTCTTGCATCTTCAATACTAGCATCAATTATGAAAATTTAACTCTTCATAAACAAAATAGTAGAACAATGAGTTTGCAATTCCATGCATACACCTTTCGATTCCCACCATTTTCAACATTTTCCTCCAACTAAATTTCAAATTAAATATTACATTTAATTTATTTAATTCTATAAATTCTAATTTTAAATTTATTAATTTAGTCCCAACTATTTATCATTTTTTTATTATATGAAAGATTTATTTAGTCATTTACAATTACCTACCTTTTCCCTCCACATTTATTTATTTATTTATTAAAAAGTAATGAGATGACAAAGTAATTCTTAATATTTTATCACAATTACTTTTATTTTGAAGTTTTTTTTTTTTTTAAATCTCTACATAACTTTTGAGGTGTGATAGAATATGTGTATTAAATATATATATATATATATATATATATATATAGTTGTTTACTTTATGAGAGGGAAGTCATATTTTGAGTCTCACTAATTTAACAATAGACATTAAAAAATTTTTTAAAAATCATTTTATTAATTTTTCATGAAATTTATTATACACGAGAAACCAGATTTCTTAGAAAGAAAATAAATAAGAAAATCAGAACAGCTATTCAACCAAACAAACAACAGCTACACAAAACAGGGGTGAAAGGAATAGAAGACCCCCCAATACAATACAAACAACTCGGCTTAACAAGAAACAGAGCCAATAGAAGAGGCATAAAAATACTAGCCCATAGAAGAGGCATAAAAATACTAACAAAAGGGGCAGAAACCCCACAACCAACACAAACCTGAAAAATCATTTTCAATTAATATTTTCCCAAAGAAACAGGGAAAGGGGCTACGAGAACGGACAGATCATACCCAACACAGGATGGGAAACCATCACAGCCAAACCCAGCCTCCTAACTCACAATAACAGGGAACAGAGAAGCCCCCCACAACAAACAAGAGCAGGGAACAGGTAAATCGGGACTGCAATACATAAGGAGAGGCATCCTCTTTGAGTAATTTTTTAAATAAATAATTGAAATTTTGTATATGGTATAAAATATGAATTTTCAAAGGGTGGGGGGTCTAGTTTGATTGGTTAAAGCATCTTATTGTAGGCAAGTGGCCATCTCTTCCTTCCCTGTAGTACTAGAAGACGTGTCGCACCAATATTATCGTCACGTGAAAAAAGTTAAAAATATAGTATTTAATGTGTTATATTTCAAATGAATAGACCATACAAATGTATTATTAAATGTGTGACATTAGAACATGTTATTAGAAAAGTGAAAAATGTTTACAGTGATTGGAAGCATACAATAAAATAAGAAACAATCAATTCTTTAAATGGACATTATTAGCAAGCTCTATTTTAATTGAATGGATGTATTATTTAAAGAAAGAAAATATCAAATCCAGTACAGTGATTGCATTGACCAAAAACATACATACAAAATAATATCATTATCAAATGACAAAATAAATTGGAAAAAACGTTGACTAAAAAGTTGCGATGATCTGTTTTAAGATTCTATATAACCGCCCTACATCATTAATCAGAGGACCACGTACGTCTCTGATTAAAATGAAATGAAAAATAAAATTTTAATAACATCCACGAGGCCAAAGAAGCCTATGAGACTCTTCATTTTGGATTTTGATGGCCGTGTGGGTTTATTTGACGGAATTGTGGAACAGAACGATACTTATATTTCCCCGAAAACAAACGAACAACACTGTGCTGGCTGAAATTAGCTTCTCAGCATTACGTCATTTTCGAGGTGAACTTGTTATGATTCCTCTCTAGTTTCTGCGCTGCAGTCTCTGATATATATTTCGAACGTGACATCAGATGGAATCACTTACATTTTCTAATTCTTTGCATTTGCATTCTCCAGCATTAATTTTGATTCTTATTATACCACAAATATTATAGATTTATCCATCGCCAGTGTTTTATGATAAATTTCTTTTACAGCTGACATTTAGGACCCACATAAATTGTCCCTCGTAAGCACAACGAACATGAACGTAAACTTTTTATGGTGTATTAAAAGTTGTATGATTTTTACTTGAATCCGTATTTGTTTATGAGTGGCTTCATCATCTATCTAAGAGTAATTATAACAATTTTACTATCAATTATTATTATAGCAATTTTTAAGGCTGTACGTCATCTAAGTTTGTTGTTTAACTCGTTTCATAATTTTTTGATTAACAATGTGTTGGTAGATTTAGAGTTAACAATTTGTTAATTAATTTGTTTTAGTTGGAAGGAAATCTTGTTATTCTTGTTAGAGTAAAGTCTTCAAAAGTATAATCGGTATTGGCATGGTGTGATGGTTTATAGATGGCATTATTGTTCTTGCCACCAAAGTTCAAACCCCATTGGGGTGGTATTGTTGAATGGTTGTATCCGGTTCATAGTTCCGGTCAAAAAATTTACCCTTTGAATAAAAAAAGTCTTCAAATTATAATTTATAAATAAAGCCACTTTCAAACTTATATGATAACCAACTAAAGTACGTAAGTCTCTAAAAATATTGAACCAGTCTTTTTAGAAAACATATAGCTTTAGAATAAGTCTTTCATAGTTTCATCTACACATTGGAAAAAGAGACATTTTATTGGTTTAACAAGTAATTTTTTTTATATATCATCAATAAGAAATTTGTATGTAATACTTTTCAAGCACGCAGTTGGACATACAAATCAATTTTGAGCTTCTAGATTCGTGCACTCAACTTGATCCAATATTTATGACTAAATTACACTATTATATAATATTTATGTCAATTCTACATTTTTTTAATTATTTTTTATTAGTGATTCCCTAATTTATATTTATAGAGTTATTTCATATCTTGTGTAATGATCATGTACATGTTTACTCCTCATTAGTGTACTACTTGGTATAATGATGGGATTTTTACAAAATCTTGACCATGCATATATTCATGTCCTAGATATATATCACATACCAATATAAAATCCCATATATAGCATGAATATTGTATGTTTGATCCATTTATCAATATACAAAGACCATATTTATTTTTTTCATTTCATGTGATGCATATGGTACCATAAAATCTTGTGTCATCTCTTGTTTAGAGTTATAAACTTAAATATCAAAACCAATTAATATATAAATATATACTAGCAGTCGCATGCATAGGCATGCGGCAATCAACCAATAGGGGCCTATCATGGTGAGGAACGTTTGTGGTGAAGAGGGTTGAAGCTTTTTATATGCATGGATAGGTGACCGTGAATGAAACAGATGAGTTGGATTGTATGAATCAAGTAATCAAGAAGAACATTTTGTATAATTTTTATTTAATACTGTTAGAAAATTTGGAAATCAATTTTTAAATTTGTTTAAAAGTGGGAACTTAAAAATTAAATTAAATATTAAATTTAAAATAATTGTTTCTTCTAGAAAAAATATTTGAATTTTGTATTTAATGGCAACAGATGCACATATATATTGTCACTTTTTGTGTAGCCTATTGAATCAATTAATCATTTAATTTTGAAGTTAATGGAATTTTACTGTAAGGATTATCACGCATGTGTGTATTTTTTAAAAGTTGACAAAAAATGTAGATATTTTTTCATGAAAGGAAGACGTTCAATATTAAGTACTTTTTATAATTAGTATATTTCTATAATTTTAGAAATTAAAGTTTTAGTATGCATGTGTTTCTTGACGAGAGATGGAAATTAGCTATAGGAATCTCCACTTGTAATTCTATTGCTATCTAGACAAGAGGTGACACCAATTTTTATCTAACAATTGGTTTCCTAATTGAAGATTCAACCTAGATTATTTGCCACTAAATATTATAGACAAAATAGGGAAATTGTAAAACAACTCCTAAAAGAATAGTTAAAAATTGTAGCTAAATCACAGATGAGCCAGAATCCATAGTAAACATTTTCATAGAGCAAAAGTATTATGGATTACAATGTAATTGAAAATAGAAAAATCCACTTTTAAATGAATGATTGCATAGTGCAATTGGAGAGTCAAAATAGATAATGTTGCAGGAGGGGAAAGTTCAGTACAAAATATCCAAGACAATATATTGATTCAGTTACATTCTAAAAAGAGCCATTTTGTCACTATGCATATGTTGCACATACTGCATGATTAAATGATGGCTTCTCAACAAATAGAAACTTAAAATAAATAACACATAAGCTAAAGATGTGACCACTTGGTAGTACATAAGAAACATGTTGTTACAAACCATGTTTTCTATACATGTATCTATGTGAGAAAAGATATATGGAATGAAAAGGGAAAAGCAAAAACCCATGCTCATTATCCACCCTTCCATATTGGCATCATGGAGCCTCGGGGACCCTAACCAAACCCCAAAGAAAAAGCAATATGAAATTCCCACTGGAAATTTTGTGGAGTTCCATCTTTTGGAATTGTCATCTATGCTTTAGCCTAACACCTACAAATAGAAGAGAAAGATATGTCAATGGATGGGGAAAGAAGATGAGTGAGGGAGGATCAAAGATTAGTAAATTTATAGAAAAAATAAATAAACACAATTAGAAAGTAGAAACAAAGAATAATATTTGCAAGGCAGTCACAAGATCAATCTATTGATTATGGAGAAGTTTTGCACTTACATGTACTATTGGTTATGCTTGAGAACCACAAGGAGGATTAGATTGAGTTGTTAGAGCATTGAATGATTTGGAACTTACACAGCACATCAATGTTCAAACCTTGAAACTTGCTATGAAAATGAACAATAAGCAGAGAAAAAAAGATATAAACAATAAATTAAACATTTATGCAAAAACCCAAGAAAAATGGATTACTAATTGCACAACCCAATAGTTTTAAGAGCCTCCAACTTGCCAAAAGACGGATTCGAGCATGAAAAATTTAACAATAGCATGTTATCAAAGCAACACCACAATGGCTCTTCTAAGAATACAACTTCATGAAAGTATACTCTCCCAGATGCCAGCATTCAATATTGCATTTACATACATATATATACATGTATACATATATTGGATGGCAACATGTGAACATATATATATATATATATATATATATATATATATATATATATATATATATATATATATATATATATATGTATGCATCTATATATACATATATATATATATATATATATATATATATATATATATGCATATATATATATATATATATATGTATATATATATATATATATATATATATATATATATATATATATATATATATATATATATATATATATGCATGTATAGATATATATACATGTAATGCAACTTAATCAAAATACACTTTCCCACACTACTACATTCAATATTGCATTTACTTCGACCAACTACATTTACTTTGTCCATAGCCATAGTACAACAACAAAATACATTAGGGCTTGGGTGAGCAAACATTTAGCATATACAATTACTCTATTTCTTAGGATGGTAAAAAGAAGTAGTTCATTCAATGTGAAAATTTATATATGCAAAGAGAAGAATAACTTATAGAGCGATTAACAACATACAACAACCTATTTCCATGGATTTCCACTTAAATGAATTAGAACACTCGAAAGATGCACATAGTAGAGAATGTAGCAATGCAGGAAAGTATACACCAAAATATGCATGAAACTATTTTTAATTCAGTTGCATTGTGAGAATAGGCATTCTGGTATTATAAATATGTGATCCCAAATATGCAAGAAAACAGGTTTATTCAGTTGCATTGTTAGAGGTATGTTCTTAGCAAATAGAAACTTCAAACAAACAGTGTAACAACTAAAGATATAAAGTTCAATAGATTCAATGTGTCTTTCGATAATGCAATTTAATCAATATAATTCCTCACAAATTTTGCAGCACATGGGTGTTAAAACCCTCCAACCTGCTATCAAAAGGAACAATAAGAAGAGACTGAAAGGCACGAACAATAAATTAATCATTAATGCAAAGTACCCAATATACATATACATGTATATATCCATGTAGATATACATGTAATCAAGTATACGTATACATGTATATATATGTATACATGCATATATATATATAGATGTATATATCTATATATAGATGTAATGTATACATGTGCTAGACATGAGTAGATATACATGTAATCTAGTATACGTATACATGTATATATATGTATACATGTGCTAGACATGAGTAGATATGCATGTAATCCAGTATACATATATATATATATATATATATATAGATGTATATATCTATATATCGATGCAATGTATACATGTGCTAGACATGAGTAGTTTGCATAGATGGTAATTTATTGTCTATGTGTTCTTGTCAAATGTTTGTATCTTTGTCGTTATACCCATTGTGGAGATTTGAAAGAGATTATTGTTCTGTATGGATGGAGGAATTGCAATTAAATGTCCTTTCTTTCCCTAGAAAATATGTTGAGGGTTAGCAATTTTTTCTCCGTTGGTTTATGGTTCTGGTTATCTATGTCTATTGACCAATGAGGAAGATTTAGGCAGATCCTTTGTTTAAGAGATAAGCTTCAGGATGTCAATAAAAGCCCTAGACAAGTCATGTCTATTTGTCTAAAATCACGAATTATAAAAGAGCTATTAGATAGTAAATCCTATTCATGGTTGGGTTGATGGAAGCCCTATTGAAAAAGATATAACAAGAAGACATTAACAATAAGTTAATCATCTATGCAAAACACCCATGTAGAAAAGAGTATAATCCCACAAACCTCATTAAAAATTCCACATGTCTTGCATCGTACTAAATACTATAGAGTAATAGAGAAATTGTAAAAGTGGTATTAGAATACGACAAACAAGTGCAATGAAGGAAAATGCATATCATCACAACACATGGATAGAATGGTTAAGTAAAATATATTTTGAAGTCATTGAAAAGATCAATGCATGTCTACTTGCACCTATATATATACGTATGTCATGGATAAATATATGTATGTATGTTTTACTAATAGTTCTATTACAATTTCCCTATTGAGATAATGTAGTTGTTGTTATACAATTCCTCTATTTGTTAGAACACTAAAAATAAGGTGGGCATCAAAGAAAAATGAAAACCATGGCAGCTCAATGAATGTGCAAATCTATATAGGAAAAGGGAAGAATAAATTATGCAGCCATTCAAAATCTACAGTGTCCTCTTTCTAAGGATTTGAAGTGAAATCAATTAGAGGGATTTGAAGGGGCTAATTGTACAAAATGTGTATAGCACCAAAGATGCACAAAGTGTATATATGTGTCTACATATGTGTCACAATTCCATGCAAATAAGAAGCTTCAACCTTCATTGAGAAATTACAGTTAAATGTTGTTGTTGTTGCCAGGAAATATGGACATTGATAGTCTGTACCCTGTTGTTTGTTTGTTGTTTGTAGGTATCTCTGTGCACTTTTTGTGTTATAGCCATTAAAAAAGGAGCAATTACATATTAAGAGTATTTTTCTGGTTGTGAAGTATTATTCTAATAACTCTTTTAGAATTTCTTTATTCGTTTAAGTTGACTAGAAAAGAGTATAAGTTGAATTTTTAATTCATAGCTCAATTCTTATGCAAATTGCTTATCTTGTATTAATATGTTTTAACGTGGGCTTTAAAATATAACAAAAAGATAATAACTATTGTAGTCAACTACATGTATAAATCTGTGCATGATTGTTTATATAAAGCAACAAATATATAGAGGGTATGTAGCCATGGAGGGAGGAGAAAATTGATTGTATAAAATAGGAAAATATAAATATGTAAAACAAACCTTGTTTACAATTAGAGTTGTGGGCGTATTTTTGGCACCAATTGTTGAATACATGGGCTACATATTTGCTTTCTGATCTATCTTTGTATTTAGCGCAACATCATAAAACTACAAAGCAACATTTTGTATTGTTATATTAGAATGTACATGTGTGAAATTAGAAAAGTATGGAATGGGGAAAAGGCATTGTGGAATGGCCCACCACAAGAATAGTAGTGAAGGTGTCATAGGCTACAGATGAGGTAGCTGTGAAGCTCTCCAAAATGGCATGCAAGGGAGGTGCATATCAGTTTCTTTGATAGGTCTACTATGAAACTGTGGATGGTGAAAATCTGCATATGGCTAAAACTAACACACACACATTAGCATGATTAGCACTTTAAAACATAGCAAATTATCAAGCATCCATATGAAATACAGAATCATGCTTCATAATACAATCAAAACAAAAAAATATCAAATGAACTAAGTGAAAGCATAAGGAAGCAAGAATCAAACTCTATCTCATATTGGATTGGTGCTTCTATGGAAAGAAGCCCTTTCCCAATCCTTGCTTAAGCTCCATGATGAAAATGCTATGCAGAATGATATGCATTCAAATGACAATGGTGCATTTGTGCTTGAGATTGTGGAGTTGTGGAGGATTTGACCAATGGAGATGATCTTTATTTATAGAATAGAATGATATAAGAATTCCAAACATGGAGGATGTGGGACTAAAAAAAAGCCAATGAAAAGAGGCCACTTGTCAACTTGTGATAGGTTGGAGGATGAGCACATTTTGGTCAATGCGGCAAAGAGAGGGAGATTCAAATTTGAAATTGTGAATTAAATGTTGAGAGGGTGACATGAAAGAGAGAATTTATTGCAATGTTGGAAGGGACAAGTCAACTTGTCTTCATATTCAAACTTGAGGAATATTCTCAAAGATGCCATGTTGATGGAAAATGCTGATTTTATAAATAAATTAAAATGATTTATTGGTGCAAGTGGGAAAAGCTAGAGGATGTGATGGGTGGTTAGGTTAGGTTAATCAAGACTAGATTAAATTAATGATGATTAGATGCTTTGACCCCTTTGACTTGAATATTTTGATTTATTTAAATCAAGAAGGGATGAAAGGTGATTTCAGACTTAATTAAATAAAGGATTGATTTATTTAATCAAGGAGGGTGATGTTAGGATCAAGTTGATTTATTTAATTTAAACTAATGAGTTTAGGAGATTGATAAATAAACTTGACTTATTTGTTGAATGGATGAATATGACCTAATCAAATGCATGATGTTAATTTCACATGTCTACATTTTTCCCCTCTTTGAAGCAATGTACTTGTTGCGTTGGTTCAAAGAATAATCTTACCATGATCAAAATTTAAAAAAAAATTGGTTTTTCGGATGCCCCAACAGAAATAAGTACACTGGTACATTGCCCCCTCAAGAGATCAAGTGAAAAGATTCAATTTGAGAGTCGATCTCATGATAAAGAGGTTCAAAATGGATGGTTATGGATGATGATGCAACTGATATGGTTTTAAGATGCTTAGAATAACAAATCTATATTATCTTAAACAACTTAAATGATGATATGATGTGATGATGGATGAGATGGATGATGCGATATGCTATGATTATGCAAATGTATGATTTATGTAGATGCTTAGACTAACAGATCTATATTATGATGATGATTATGCATGTGAGATGATATGCAAAATATTGATGGTTTGTGGATGCAAGATGGATGCAATAGTGATGATGATTAACTATTCATGACGTGATGTTAGTGTGAAAAAAAGATGAAATTAGGAATGATATGATGACAAGATGATCCAACAAGTCCATGATCTGATGAGACTTTATTAGAGATGATGATGATGATAGATGATGATGATTTGTTTATCAAGGATTGGGATTTTAAAAGGGCTACTTACCTTATGTTTGATAACACACATAGATATGATGCATCAAGGTATAAAGAACCAGGATGGCATTGTACCTAGTGCGATGGAGTTTGAATCAAAAAATATATAGGAGTATTCTTGTTCACACTTGACATATGGAAACCTTGCTAGGACATACCTAACAAAGCAAGTACTCAACAAGTTATTTTACAAGAACATCCAACAACCATAGCAGACAAAAGATAATGATTGTTGCCCCATTCCTTTCTCTCTAAATCATTTTGAGTAGACATCATCGAGAGGTCCTTGGAATGAGTGCAATAAGATAAATCAAAAGGAAAGATCAAGTACGCAAATAGGTCATTGTTCTTCATATGTCTAGCCAAAGGGATTTGTTTTGATAGGATAAGAATCCAAAGTGATATGGAAAATGATGCCCATTGTCAGAACAATATATCCTAGGACATGCATTGTATAGGATGATGATGGATTGATAAGTTGATTGATAGGCTATTGATATAAAGTTGACTGACATGTTTGAAAATGATCAAGAGTTTGATTGTGTTTTAAAGGTTTTTTGCTTTTGATTTTCATTTTACGCTTGAAGTTTTCTTTTGCTGATTGCTGTGATTGTTTCTATTTATGTTGCCAAAGGATGAAGGTGACGATCAGTTTATTATGGATGATTGATTATTTTGAGTGAAAGCGAAATGGGACGGACATATTTTTTTTTTTAATATTTGGATGTTTTTGACGTTTTTGGAATGTTTTGAGGTTGTTTTGGTATTTTGTGTTTTCAAATGTTTTGGATTTTCTTGGTTTTTTTGAATGCTTTTGGATTTTTGGATTTTTTTATGTTTTTGGATTTTTGATTTTTTTAAAATGTTATTGGATTTTTGTGTCTTAGGGGCTGATCAAAGATTAGCCTTGCCTACGTTTAAGCTCAGAGATGATGTACTTCGGATTCCATGTTTTTTATATTTTTTTGACTTTTTGAGTGTTTTTGGATTTTTTGATGTTTTGGATGTTTTTGGATTTTTGCATGATTTTGACGATTTTGATATGGATTTGTGTGACGATATCAATGCTCTATTTTGGGATTTTGTTGAGGACCAAGCTAAGGTTGACTGATCAGATCGATGGATTGATAATGATGAAATTGTTGAGGATACACAACAATGCAAGGATAGTTTTAAGCAACACAATGATTGAGATGTTGATGGGATTGATGATGATAACATTGTTGAGGATGCACAACAATGCAAGGATTTGATTGATCAGGATTGATGATGATAACATTGTTGAGGATGCAGAACAATGCAAAGATAGTGTTAAGCAACCCAAGGATATCCTGAGATGAAGCTTGGTTTTGAACAAAAGATGTTTGGATGATTTCATGTGATGATTGAAGGGTGCGTTAGATGTGACTAATATTGATTGTTTGCGTCGATGTTCGGTTGAAGATGAAGCTTGATAAGGAACATTTTCTCATGAAAATATGCCATGGGCTAGTGATTTGGATTTTGGATCACAACTATTTGACCAGTTTGATTTCATGTTTTCCAATGTTTAGATCACCACATAAGGTGAAGGATATAGATCAAGATTTATTCCCGAAGCAAGATGTAAATACCTGCCCCCAGTGTCTAGCAATGTATGGAACGTCATGGATGGATGGTTATGGAAAGCATGCAAAGGATGCCAAGGATTATCTTGTGATAAGATAAGGTGTTCAGATAAAGAATGCTGATTTGGATAATGCTTCATGGCTCAGATAATGTTGCATAGGATAGGATCAATGAAAATGACCCATGTCAAGATGTTTACCATAAGCAAGCGTAAAGTGTGCCCCAAAATTTCATCAAGATCAAGATAACTTGGATGAGGGATGCAGATGGATAAAAATGGATTGGATAACTGGTTCATGGATGAAGGGATTTATTATGGATAAGATGGATGGAATGTTGGCTTTACTATGGATGGGATGAGATGCTTTCATCTGAACTAGTGCACGTAGATGCTTGATTCTACACATGACACCTGTTTTCCAGGTTTTCGTCATGGTCTTGCCCAAAGCGCCATCGTAGTAGTTTTCACTAGAGGATGATTTTTTTCTTTACTGTTTTCAATCCTTTTCCTGATTTTTTTTGGATTTTCATAAAAAAAAAAAAATTATATTTTTTGAAACATTTTAAGCTCATGTTGAACGACCTTGGGGTGTTGATGTAGATGCTTCTGTCATATTGTGCCATCGATATCCTTCCTGAAGAAGTTGCTTTGCTAAGATACATGCATTTGAATACAAATTTTGATATTTTTGATTTGTGTTGTCGATACCGGAGTTATCTTTGTCTTGTGCGCACATCGTGATAGAGTGCCTTCTGAATCCTTATGATGAAGGGTTATTGCCAATACATGGTCAATGTCAGAACTAGATATGATGTGTGGAGGCGTGGATGGAGCGTGTTTAGGGATAAGATATGGATTGGTTGATAGTTTGGCACCTTTGACTCTCCAAACATGGTAAGATGAGCAATGATGAGTGGATAGGAAAGTGTGAATGAAATTAGGACCAACTGCTTGATATACTTTGTACGTTCCTTGAAAATCCTACTTTTTCTTTTGTGGACATCTTTGATGGATACTTTCCCCTTTTTTATTTTGCCCCATAGTTTCTTTGACTGATGGAGTTTGATAGGGATGATCTTTCTTTGTATTCTTTGGTATCCATTTGTATTTGATATGTCTGATATGCTTCTTAGCTTCTTTTGCTTTGATAACGTCCTTTGTGCTTTGATTCAAATATTTCTTTTGATGTTGGTCCCAATTCATGGATGTGATGATAGGTGAATGAAGATTCATGACATGGCTAGTTGTAGTATTGGCATTGGTTTCACCATAAGGACTCTTCGTGCTCCCTATGTTGACATTTGCACTAGATAAAGTTGCCTGTAGTATAGTGGTAGTAGCACCTTCGTTCCTTGATTTTTCTTGTTTTGAGATGTCTTGTTCAGTAAACATGCTCTAACAAATGACCACTGCAGATGATGTTATTTCAATTTGTTGCTCTGTTGACTCTAGAATATCCTGTTTTGTCTGACTTGTTTCCTTGAGTGGATAATGCTGGATATCTTCATACATGTTAAACCCAGTTTGGATTTGGGATATATTTGATCTTGATGTTGACAAATCAGTTTGATTATAGGAATCAATAATCTTCTCTTTTTGTGTAATAATGTCAGGAGTAAAGGGATCTTGTTCTGAATGAGGATCATCGATGTTTCCATCCAAAGAAAGCATCTCATGGGTAGATGGAGAAGTATGTGCTATGTGAACATTATTTGCAACATCTCGTATAGATAGGAGAGTTTCCATTAGTTTATTGTAGTATCTTGGAGATAAAAATTCTTGATCTTGAATGATTTTAGAGTTGCTTTCATCATGCTTTGGATCAAGTTCTTGACATGGGTCAGTTTCAAAGGATGCATTTCTTACAAAGGGGTCTTGGATGTCGTCATTAGACATGGTAAGTGGTTCAATATCCTCAAGTGTCGAGTTTAGGGTTCCTTCAGTATTTGTAAACATGAGGTCAAAGGGGGTCAATATGTCTCTGAAAGGACCATTGCTAAACTTTGGTGAAAGATGTTGATCATGCTTTGGAATGAATTATTGAGATATGACCTCTAACTCATAAGGCGATGTAGAGACATTTTCAATATGATCATAGGTCAATGGATTGTGCATTATGTCAATAGGATCAAATAACCCTAGCACTCCTTGAAATAGATCACTAAAAAGTGGCTCTTGATGTATGGTGAGTTGATCATTAGATGGGGTTGAAACATCTTCTAGGTGCTCATCGATGGAGAGATCTTGATCATTATTTTCAATAATTGTGATGGAGGGATTTCCAATGTCCTCAACCATACGGTCAAATGATGTTGACATTTCTTGAATTTGATCATTGTTGGGTATTGTTGGTGGATTTTGATCATGATTGAGAAGTGACTCTTGACATATGTTGATTTGATCTTTGGATGAGATAGAAACATCTTCAATGTGCTCTTTGATGGATAGATCTTGACCATTGCTCTCAACAGTTGTCATTTTTTGTGTTTGTGCTTGTGTTTGTTGGGCAGCTTGAGAGGCTTGGGAAGCTTGAGAGGCCTATTTCACTTGTTGAGCTTGTCTTGCTTGTTGCGTGGCTAGATATTATTGGATGGCCTTTTGTTAGGCCTGGTGAGCTTTTACCACAATGTTATATTGTCTTGCTGCATTTTGTTTTGGTGGTAGTGGTGGTGGATTCAGAATCGTGTTTGATGTAGTGACAAGTGGTTGAGATATACTTGGAGCGATCATGGGGGTTTGAGATATGATGGGTTTGATAGGGGTGATTCGAGTGATCGGGGTGATAAGAATGCTTGGAATGACCAAGGTGATAGGTCCTTGGGAGACCATATTTTGATTTGTCAGGATTGATGTTGTCATTTTATTAGATACCATATGTTGGTGCGATGTCAATGGTATATTCAAACGATTTGATGTGATGGCTTGATTGGTGTTATAAGGATAGATTTGGATGGGGTGATTGGTGCTAGGTAAAGGGGGAAGCCCTAAACCAAGGAATGATGTTGATATGGGTAATGGTGGTGGAGATGTCTCTTGTTGCAATGACTCAACTATTTTGGTAAGTATAGCAATTTGATCTCACCAAATTTGGTCTTGATTTCGATCTTGACTCCCTTGATATAGTTGACTTGGTTTTTGTTCAAGAAGATTTGGGATGCATACTTGTGGTTTTTGAATGGGATCCTGGACAAATTGATTTTGGACAATGTTCTAATTTGGGATGATGTTCAAATTTGGTGTTATGGGGTGGAATTGAACATTGTTGATGTTGGGAATCATATTGCCTTGTTTTAGGTAACTTTGATTTTGCATGGTGTTACCTTGACTTGGATTAATACATGGAGTTGTTAACATCTTATTTTTACTTTGAACAACATTTGTATGATTCACAAACATATTTATCCCAAAGTTTTCCAAATTCATGTTTGGTAAAGTTGTACTTGGTACATTCACATTTGGCACGTGGGGATTTGATGGGATGATGTTGGTCATTTGAAGACTCATCCATTGATTATTTGGTGGATAAAATTGTAAGTTTGGACTTGGATTTAAATCCACCATTGGGAAAGGTATTCCAATCTTTAATTTGGGCATACTCACACCTGTAGTACCATTGACATTTGTAGAAGGTAATGACCTCATGTATGGACTGTATAAGTGTGAGTTTTGATAATCAATCGACATTGTAAGGCTTTGAAAGTTCAATTGATTTGGATTACTCGTGATGAATGGATCAAGTTTGTATTCCATGTTCTTCTTGTGTTTTGACCTTGTCACAAAAGTGACCACTAAGGTGTTTTGGACTAATGATGAGATGAAGGATGAAGGAGATGAATGATATGGATGTTGAATGTTTAGGGACTTTAGATCAATGCTAGACTGAGGGTTTGATTTTGATTGATTTTGATTTGGATAATGGACTTGTAAACCCTAAAATGTTAGATGTTATCTTAGGATGAACTTGTTCAAAGGGATTTCTAATTCAATTAAATGTATGAGAAAGGATGCATTCCCATACACCTAACTAAACAAGGTGATTTTGATTTTGATGATTTACCCAAGTCTAGAATGATGCTTACAAAGCTCTAAAGTTTTTTGTGGGATGGGATGATAAATGTTTGAAATGGATGAAGTGTTTGATTTGATCCTAAATGAACCTAGGAAGGACTTGTTTTTGAGACCAAGAGAGTGAAGAACATGACTTTCTCTAAAAGTAATTCAAAATCAAAAGACTGATGTTTGCATGAAAACCATATGACCAAAAGATGCCAAGCACATATGTGGGGTCCAATTGATTTAATCTTTTCTTAATGGATTCTTTTTACCACAAACACACTCTTGATTAGATTTTGAATCTAGATGTCTAATGTCTCAACTTTCCCCTTATCCCGCAAAGTGTATTATGTGGAAACCAAGGAAATTTTGAGGCAAGAGTTACCTATTGTTGATATTAGTAGGAGTAAATTGAGATGAAATCCAAAAGTTTAGAAGCCTCTAAGGACACGAAGCCCAAGGGAAAGCAATAGCATGTGAATTTGTTCAAGGATATTTTCTTCTCCTAAAGGGTTTGAGATTTGATGCTCATGTTGAATGTTGCTTTTCAATGTTTTTGATCAAAGCACCGTGTTTTCAAACAAACAACAAGTACAAACCCTATGGATATGAAAGAAAATATTTGTCAGATTCCCACTTGGACAACTCTAGCTACGCTTATCTTTAGCGAATGGTTAGATGCTTGACCACACTGGCTCCCCTCCATGGCTCATTAACATCAATTAGGGCAGCCAAGCATCAACACCCAAGAAACTCCCATGGCATATTTTCTATTTCTACTAAAGACCATAAAAGTGTGGGGTGGCTTTAGAACGACCATTCTTGCACCAACAAATAGATTAAAGGATTTTGGTAAATTCTAGCACATGGGTTTTAATAAGGACTTTTCATTCATGGAGATTGACCCATACGGCGAGAGTCCCCTTTTGGATCCATCTCGTTAGAGCCGACCACATGATAATGGTGTTTACTCTAATACCCACTTTTATATCCCAGTTGGAAATAATCTTGGCTTTAGAGTGTTACCGATTGTGTCGTTCCCTTGGGTGAGTAATTTTTCCCCAAGGTAGGCCCTCTAGGATAAACAAAATTGAATAAAATTATTCATAGTTCGATTAACCCTTGTTTAGAAACAAAGGGAGAACACATGCAATAAATTCATTCACACTCGCACAAGATGTTCAATTTTAAACCCAAATCAAAGTGTGGAGGAAATATTTTATGCAATTTAATGTCATCAAAAAGACTTTTGATTCTCAAGGTCACTACGAAGCGAGAGAGAAGTGCATACGCCTTTTTAGATGAGATTATTTTGCAAAAAAGATTACAAAAACATCAAAGCACTTCTTCATTTTAACTTCAAAGCAGTGTTGAGTTCGTTTTAAGCACCAAAATGAGATGCGAGACTTGCCTTGTTGAAGTTGTCAACTTTAAACAAAATCTAGTCAATGTTGCCTAAAGTTTGTTTTAACCCTTTGCAACAAAAAATTGAAGTGTTCTTTTTAGAGCCCCAAAAAGATGTGAGTAGATTTACAACAGAAAACTAAAGCATGAAATGGAAGCTCTAGGTTATCACAATAAGCATTAAAAAATGCTTTTGTCAACTTCAAATTTGAATGCTCAATTCTCTTTGACGTCAATCTCGCTTTGCTTTCACTTGATTCCTACATTCGATTCCAATTTAAACATTAACATTTATGCAAATCCCCCTACAAATAGTGCAATGTAAGGTCTTAGAAAATTAGATTTGATTTAAGGAATCAATGATGCATATAGCATTATCATAAAAAAAATCAAACCTTTCACATGGAAGATAAAAAGTTGTTAGTAAACATTTCTACTAACTTGAATTTCACTTGAACTAATTGCATTTCAACCACCAATATAAAATAATATTCAGCTTTATTGTTCATAAGGTTAGATTTCCCCCAGATAGGTTGAAAACCATCCACCACTTGTTAAAATGATATTCAATTCCTCGTTATACGAACTAAATACTTGCAGGCTAAATTTGTGAAAAGTAATAAAGAAAGCATGACGTTGCCTGTATAAATATCATATTGTTACAACGTTGGGGATCCAGTTGTTGATGAATTATCTCAAGAAAAGTGAGCTTTGAATGATATTAATGACTATGTGGGGAAATCATGAATTCGGTAGGGAGACTGGTACATAAGTGATGGTAACGTAGATTTTCAATAAGCCATTAAGCTCAAGTCAAACAGATATGAATGCAGTTTTATGCAAAGTCAAGCTATTTATGGGAATAAGGATGAGTGCACTAATGACTTTGAGCAGGCCTATTTAGAAATTTTCATTCAAATGCTATATGTATCTAGAAAACATTAATGGCATAAGATATGAATTCAGAAGATATCCTATTCAGATAAATTCATTGTAGCCAATGGACGCCACACAAAGTTAAATGAGATTTCATCATATCTGAAATCATTATTGCGCTACCATGATCATAATGAGCAGTACAAGTTCATGCCACGTCCCCTCATGGTCTGCTAGCTTGTTGTTTCATTTTATTGTACAAGCTATAAAGGAATTACTGTCTTATTCATTTAAAGTCCTCTACAGCTATTTAACTTCCACATGCCACTCACTCCACAACAAAATAAATCATTTCACAGCAAAATCCTATTTTAATCTTCTCTATATTTCAAACAGTGCGCATGGCATGTCTAATTATGTTCCTTCGCACCACAACATTTCAAATTCTTTGAATTGGTGACAAGACTTAATATCACCATTTCAATCCACCCTCTACACAACATCAATTCATGAAAGAAAATGTTAGCTCATGGAAAGACTACTAGGGAATGAAAATTTCCAGAACCTCCAAGCTTATATAACTCATAGATGTAAATAGGCAAATAAAGGATTTAAAAACTTTCAAGAAAATGTGTTTGGCAGACTTATATGCACAAAATGGATTTATTGAAAAAGCTTTAGAAACCTTCCAGGAAATTCCATTGGCAGTTGAAATGTAAATCAGGCATGTTAACTATTTGACATAATGCAAGCAAATGCAAGTTGTGAAAACGTAGGCAAGACACATGAACTGTGTGATAGAATGCTTCAAATCAAGGCCGTGTGAACTACTAGATAGACTGCTCAAAAAAAGATGTACAACAATGTATTAGTGTCTTGGGCAGATGAAATGATCAGAAGAATAAAATTCACATCTAATTGAGTTATTGCTACTAGCATGGTAGGATAGTCATCATAGCATCCAAAGTGCTATTCAAAGTCAACAAAAAAAGTGACACAACTCATATATAAAAAATTAGAGACACTGATCATTTATCCTTTAAAATCTTCCAATATCATTTAAAAACAATAGCCCACTATATTTTAGAGTTCTCATTATATGGAAAAGACAGGGCGCACAAACTTTCATAGGATAAACAATGGTAAAAGTAAAAAGAAGACTTGAAGAACACAATAACCATTATTCAATGTACTGCCATAAAGTTCAACGGAATGCAAACATGATTGGCAGGAGTGGAGCCAAAATCTTTAAACCTTTGCCAGCACCCTCACTGCCAGCACGTGATAGTGGGTTCTTTGACTAGCATCTGGCCTCTCCAGTGTGTGCAAAGCAGGAATGCAAGTAATATTCATTGACCCAATACTGCAAATACCCAATCCACAACGTCTTGATTTCATCATTCGAATATTATGGTTGCTGCTGATATTGCTGCTGTGTCATTCAGTATGTGAACGAAGCTCTAGCAACAATTGCATTTACATGCCAAGTGAAGTGTAATAGCTGTTAGGAAAACTATTTGAACCAACAAACAACATGCACATTCTCCCACATGTTGTAAGTATGAGAATTTTTTTTTGTCAAAATGAAAACAAACATGTGACAGAATATGCAAATTAAATAATGTCAATGTCCAACTCATCTAATTACATGATATCTCTTTTGGTACATAGGTAATCTCATAATAGAACACCTACAAGCTAGGAAAAACAATTATATTGTGACACACTGCTAACCCTCTATTCTTTAAATCTCATCCAACGGTCGGATTAAAAGTTATGGTTGCCGGAAGTTGGTGCATATTTTAGAAATGTGCTAATTTTCGATTGTGAGTTTAAACTTGAATTTCAAATTGTAATTTTGGTGCCAAACCGCCAAAACACTTATCTCGAATGTTGTTTTTGGTTCCAAACCAAAATGGGTCTATTTATGGGCTAGTTTCTGATTTTTGGGTAACTTTTTGGGGAAAGAAGTTCGCATGCTATGAAAGGAGAATCTGGGTAATTTTCTGTAAGTTCGTAATTTGCATGTAATATAGAGCTTGGGGATTTGAGATCCTCTGCATGTAAGAGTTCCATATTTTTGAATGAAAATATTATTCACTATTTTGTGAGTTTTGTTTTGTGTCTCAGGTTTGCTCCCTCGTCATTTACTCTAGTACCCACATTTATATCCCAGTTGGAAATAATCTTGGCTTTAGAGTGTTACCGATTGTGTCATTCCCTTGGGTGAGTAATTTATCCCAAGGTAGGCTCTCTAGCATAAACAAAAGCGAATAAAATTATTCATAGTTCGATCAACCCTTGTTTAGAAACAAAGGGACAACACATGCAATAAATTCATTCACACTCACACAAGATGTTGTTCAATTTTAAACCTAAATCAAAGTGTTGAGGCAATATTTTATGCAACTTAATGTCATCAAAAAGACTTTTGATTCTCAAGGTCATCGTGAAGCGCGAGAGAAGTGCATACGCCTTTTTAGATGAGATTATTTTGCAAAAAAGATTCCAAAAATATGAAAGAACTTGTTCATTTAAACTTCAAAGCAGTGTTGAGTTCACTTTAAGCACCAAAATGAGATGTGAGACTTTCCTTGTTCAATTTGTCAACTTTAAACAAAATCTAGTCAATGTTGCCTAAAGTTCATTTTAACCCTTTGCAACGAAAAATTGAAGTGTTCTTTTTAGAGCACCAAAAAGATGTGAGTTGATTTACAATAGAAAACTAAAGCATGAAATGGAAGCTCTAGGTTATTACAATAAGCATTAAAAAATGATTTTGTCAACTTCAAATTTGAATGCTCAATTCTCTTTGATGCCAATCTTGCTTTGCTTTCACTTGATTCCTACGTTTAATTCCAATGTAAACTTTAACCTTTATGCAAATCCCCCTACAAATAGTGCAATGTAAGGCCTTAGAAAATTAGATTTTATTTAAGGAATCAATGACGCATATAACACTATCATAAAAAAAATCAAACCTTTCACATGGAAGATACAAAGTTGTTAGTAAACCTTTCTACTAACTTGAATTTCACTTGAACTGATTGCATTTCAGCCACCAATATAAAATAATATTCAGCCTTACTGTTCAAAAGGTTAGATTTCCCCCAGACAGGTTGAAAACCATCCACCACTTGTTAAAATGATATTCAATACCTCGTTATACGAACTAAATACCTATAGGAAAAAATTTTCAAAAGAAGTAAAGAAAGCATGACGTTGCCTGTATTAAGATCAGATTATTACAATGTTGGGGATCTGGTTGTTGATGAATTATCTCAAGAAAAGTGAGCTTTGAATGATATTAATGACTTTGTGTGGGGAAATCATGAATTCAATAAGCAGAATGATACATAAGTGATGGTAACATAGATTTTCAATAAGCCATTAAGCTGAAGTCAAACATATATGAATGTGGTTTTATGCAAAGTCAAGCTATTTATGGGAATAAGGATGAGTGCACTAATGACTTTCAACAGGCCTATAGAGAACTTGTCATTCAAACACTATATTTATCTGGAAAACATTAATGCCATAAGATATGAATTCAGAAGATATCCTATGTAGATAAATTCATTGTAGTCAGTGGACGCCAGACAAAGTTAAATGAGATTTCATCATATCTGAAATCATTACTGTGCTACCATGAGATCATAATGAGCATAAAAACTTTCCACCACATCCCCTAATGGTCTTCTAGCTTGTTGTTTCATTTTACTGTACAAGCTATAAAGGAATTACTATCTTTAAAAATTACTCCCTCTTTTATAAAAGCAATGAGTAAACACATGCTAAAATATCAATGTCAATAGGAAGCGATGTCTTATTCATTTAAAGTCCTCTACAACTGTTTAAATTTCACACGCCACTCACTCCACAACAAATAAATCATTTAACAGCAAAATACTATTTTAATCTTCTCTATATTTCAAATAGTGCGCATGGCATGTCTAATTATGTTCCTTCACACCATAACATTTTGAATTCTTTGAATTGGTGACAAGAATTTATATCACCATTTCAATCCATCCTCTACACAACTTCAATTCCTAAAAGAAAATGTTAGCTCATGGAAAGACTACTAGCGAATGAAAATTTCCAGAACCTCCAAGCTAATATAACTCATAGATGTAAATAGGCGAATAAATGCTTTAAAAAATTTCAAACAAATGCGTTTGGTAGACTTATACGCACAAAATGGATTTATTGAAAAATCTTTAGAAACCTTCCAGCAAATGCCATTGGTGGCTGAAATGTAAATCAGGCATGTTAACTATTTGACAAAATGCAAGCAAATGCAAGCATAGACGAGACACATCAACTGTGTGAAAGAATGCTTCAAATCAAGGCCATGTGAACTACTCAAAAGATTGCTCAAAAAAAGATGTACAACAATGTATTAGTGTCTTGGGCAGATGAAATGATCAGAAGAATAAAATTCACATCTAATTGAGTTATTGCTATTAGAAAGGTAGGATAGTCACCGTAGCATCCACAACACTGTTCAAAGTCAACAAAAAAAGTGACACAACAAGTCATATATAAAAAACTTAGAGACAGTGATCATTTATCCTGCAAAATCTTCTAATATGATTTAAAAACAATAGCCCACTATATTTTAGAGTTCTCATTATATGGACAAGACAGGGCACACAAAATTTCAAAGGATCAACAATGGTAAAAGTAAAAAGAAGATTTGAAGAACACAATAACCATTATTCAATGTACTGCCATAAAGTTCAAATGAATGTCGATGTGATTGGCAGGAGTGAAGCCAAAATCTTTAAACCTTTGCCAGCACCCTCGCTGCCAGCACATGATAGCGGGTTCTTTGACCAGCATCCGCCTTCTCCAGTGTGTGCAAAGCAGGAATGCAAGTAATATTCATCGACCCAATACTGCAAATCACCAATCCACAACATCCTGATTTCATCATTTGAATATTGTGGTTGCTGCTGATATTGTTGTTGTGTCGTTCAGTATGTGAAAGAAGCTCTAGCAACCATTGCATTTACATGCGAAGTGAAGTGTAATAGCTTCCAAGAAAACTATTTGAATGAGCAAACAACATCCACATTCTCCCACATATTGTAAGTATGAGAATTTTTGTTTGTCAAAATGAAAACAAACATGTGATAGAATATGAAAATTAAATAATGTCAATGTCCAACTCATCTAATTACATGATATCTCTTTTGGTACATAGGTAATCTCATAACAGAACACGTACAAGATAGGAAAAACAATTGTACTGTGACACACTGCTAACCCTCTATTCTTTAAAGCTCGTATGCACTTTGAAACAATCTTTTAGTATTACAAACAGTGATATTTAATATCATTTGAGATTCACTTTACAATGTGTTGAATGCAAAATACATATTTCAAAAACCAAACCTACCTTATTTGTAGGAACATCATCATACACATACAGTGTCAGTTGTGCACTTGCTAGCTTTTCAGGAACACTAGGAGCACACTTGATAAGGAAGGTGTTTCCTATCTTATTCCCTGCTCTTATCATTCCATCTTCTCTAGAGTATAAGGAAATCATGAGGAATTGGATAACCTGATCTTGAAGTCATTTTTGAAAAGAGTTGAAGGCTATGACATAGGGGTCTTTGCCTTCCAACAGCTCCAACAACAAAGACTAATCAATAACAACAATTGATCAGAAAAGAGTGTTTTTTTGTGTGGAAATGAATGCAGGATTGGACCTGGAATGTGGAAAGTTCCTTGGGCTACACATAGAATCTGCTGTGAGAGCAGGTAAAGTGACCGAATCTATGATTGATCAAGCTCTGACCAACACATTCACAATGTTGATGAGGCTTGGCTAGTTTGATGGGGGTCCTACCAATGAAGAATAAAAGGAAGTGCACAATGCTTTTGAAGCATTATATGCATACTTCATTGTGCAAACAACTGTTCACCGACTTCAGAATGTTTTTGAACTACAAATGATTGCAGAATATGCATAAAGTAAAGTAAATGTAGATAGGAAATTCTCAAATAAATGTGATGGGTAGAAAAAAAAACCAGCGTGTAAAATATTGCAATAGACACGAATATAATAGATATTGCAAACTGTTTATTCAATATGTGTGATGAGAAAAAACAAGAATAGTTGGTAAATACTCTAGGCAAATGTGGGCAGATTAAAACAAGAAGTGCATATAAAAGTTGACAATGATGGTGATATTCAAAAACGATGAAACATTAATCAGATTTAGAAATGTTAGTAACATATATATTCAACGGTAAGGCCTTCCCTCTAGCGCCATTTATGTGGATGGTGAAAATCTGCAAATGGCCAAAACTAACACACACACATTAGCATGATTAGCACTTTAAAAGATAGAAAATTATCAAGCATCCATATGAAATACTGAATCATGCTTCATAATGCAATCAAAACAAAAAAATATCAAATGAACTAAGTGAAAGCATAAGGAAGCAAGAATCAAACTCTATCTCATATTGGATTGGTGCTTCTATGGAAAGAAGCCCTTTCCCAATCCTTGCTTAAGCTCCATGATGAAAATGCTATGAACAAATATATGGATTCAAATAACAATGGTGCATTTGTGCTTGGGATTGTGGAGTTGTGGAGGATTTGACCAATGGAGATGATCTTTATTTATAGAATAGAATGATATAAGAATACCAAAAAAGGAGGATGTGGGACTAAAAACAAGCCAATGAAAAGAGGCCACTTGTCAACTTGTGATAGGTTGGAGGATGAGCACATTTTGGTCAATGTGCCAAAGAGAGGGAGATTCCAATTTGAAATTGTGAATTAAATGTTGAGATGGGGACATGAAAGATAGAATTTATTGCAATGTTGGAAGGGACAAGTCAACTTGTCTTCATATTCAAACTTGAGGAATATTCTCAAAGATGCTATGTTGATGGAAAATGCTGATTTTATAAATAAATTAAAATGATTTATTGGTGCAAGTGGGAAAAGCTAGAGGATGTGATGGGTGGTTAGGTTAGGTTAATCATGATTAGATTAACTTAATGATGATTAGATGCTTTGACCCCTTTGACTTGAATATTTTGATTTATTTAAATCAAAAAGGGATGAAAGGTGATTTCATACTTAATTAAATAAAGGATTGATTTATTATGTTAGGATCAAGTTGATTTATTTAAATTAAACTGATGACTTTAGGAGATTGATAAATAAACTTGACTTATTTGTTGAATGGATGAATATGACCTAATCAAATGCATGATGTTAATTTCACGTGTCTACATTTTTTCCCTCTTTGTAGCAATGTACTTGTTGCGTTGGTTCAAAGAATAATCTTACCGTGATCAAAATTCAAAAAATTTCTGATTTTTCGGATGCCCCAGTGGAAAGAAGTACACTGGTACATTGCCCCCTCGAGAGATCAAGTGAAAAGATTCAATTTGAGGGTTGATCTCGTGATAGACAGATTCAAAATGGATGGTTATGGATGATGATGCAACTGATATGGTTTTAAGATGCTTAGAATAACAAATCTATATTATCTTAAACAACTTAAATGATGATATGATGTGATGATGGATGAGATGGATGATGTGATATGATAAGATTATGCAAATGTATGATTTATGTAGATGCTTAGACTAACAGATCTATATTATGATGATGATTATGCATGTGAGATGATATGCAGAATATTGATGGTTTGTGGATGCAAGATGGATGCACTAGTGATGATGATTACCTATTCATTATGTGATTTTAGTGCAAAAAAAAGATGAAATTAGGAATGATATGATGACAAGAGGATCCAAGAAGTCCATGATCTGATGAGACTTTATTACAGATGATGATGATGATAGATAATGATGATTTTCTTATCAAGGATTGGGATTTTGAAAGGGCTACTTACCTTATGTTTGATAACACACACAATGCATCAATGTACAAAGAACCACGATGGCATTGTACCTAGTGCGATGGACTTTGACTCGACAAACAGATAGGAGTATTCTTTTTCAGACTTGACATATGGAAAACTTGCGAGGACATACCTAACAAAGCAAGTACTCACCAAGTTATTTTACAAGAGCATCCAACAAGCACAATAGACAAAAGATAATGATTGTTTCCCCATTCCTTTCTCTCTAAATCATTTTGAGCAGACATCATCGAGAGGTCCTTCGAATGAGTGCAATAAAATAAATCAAAAGAAAATATCAAGTATGCAAACAAGTCGATGTTCTTCATATCTCTAGCCAAAGGGATTTGTTTTCATAGGATAAGAATCCAAAGTGGTATGAAAAATGATGCCCATTGTCGGAACGATATATCCTAGGACATGCATTGTATAGGATGATGATGGGTTGATAAGTTGATTGTTAGGTTGTTGATATAAAGTTGACTGACATGTTTGAAAATGATCAAGAGTTTGATTGTGTTTTAAAGGTTTTGTTTTCTTTTGATTTTGATTTTATGATTGAAGTTTTCTTTTGCTGATTGCTGTGATTGTTTTTGTTTATGTTGCCAAAGGATGAAGGTGATGATTAGTTTATTATGGATGATTTATTAGTTCGAGTGAAAGCAAAATGGGACAGATGGATTTTTTAAAAAATATTTGGATGTTTTTGACATTTTGGGAATGTTTTGAGGCTGTTTTTGGTATTTTGTGTTTTCAAATGTTTTGGATTTTCTTGGTTTTTGAATGTTTTTGGATTTTTGGATTTTCTGATGTTTTTGAATTTTTAATGTTTTTTTGAATGGTTTTGAATTTTTGTGTCTCAGGGGCTGATCAAAGATTAGCCTTGCCTATGTTTAAGCTCAAAGACGACGTAGTTCGGATTCCATGTTTTTGATGTTTTTCTGACTTTTTGAGTGTTTTTGGATTTTGATATGTTTTGGATGTTTTTGGATTTCCGTATGATTTTGACAATTTTGATATGGATGCGTGTGATGATATCAGTGCTTTGTTTTGGGATTTTTTTGAAGACCAAGCTAAGATTGACTGATCAGATCAATGGATTGATAATGATGACATTGTTGAGGATACACAACAATGCAAGGATAGTGTTAAGCAACACAAGGATTGAGATGTTGATGGGATTGATGATGCACAACAATGCAAGGATTTGATTGATCAAGACTGATGATAACATTTTTGAGGATGCACAACAATGCAAAGATAGTGTTAAGCAACACAAGAATATCCTAAAATGATGATTTTTTTATTGTATTTGATTGATCATGATTGATGAAGCTTGGTTTGGAACAAAAGATGTTTGGATGGTTTGATGTGATGTTTGAAGGGTGCATTAGATGTGACTAATATTGATTGTTTGGGTTGATGTTCGATTGAAGATGAAGCTTGATAAGGAACATTTGCTCATAAAAATATGCCATGGGCTAGTGATTTGGATTTTGGATCACAACTATTTGACCAATTTGATTTCATGTTTGCCAATGTTCAGATCACCACATAAGGCAAAGGATATAGATCAAAAATTATTTCCGAAGCAAGATGTAAATACTTTCCCCCAGTGTCTAGCAATGTATGGAACGCCATGGATGGATGCTTGGATACGTGTATGGATGGATGGATATGGAAAGCATGCAAACAATGCCAATGATTATCTTGCGATAAGATAAGGTGTTCGGATAAAGAATGCTGATTTGGATAATGCTTCATGGCCCAGATAATGTTGCATAGGATACGATCAATGAAAACGACCCATGTCAAGATGTTTACCATAAGCAAGCGTAAAGTGTGCCCCAAAATTTCATCAAGATCAAGATAACTTGGATGAGGAATGCAGATGAATAAAAATGGATTGGATAACTAGTTCATGGATGAAGGGATTTATTATGGATAAGATGGATGGAATGTTGGCTTTATTATGGATGGGATGAGATGCTTCATCTGAACTGCAAGACGTAGATGCTCGATTCTGCACATGACGCCTATTTGCCAGGTTTTCGTCATGGTCTTGTCCAAAGTGCCACCATAGTGGTTTTCACTAGAGGATGATTTGTTTCTTTACTGTTTTCAATTCTTTTTCTGATTTTTTTTTGGATTTTCATAATTTTTGATTTTTGATTTTTTTTTAGGTTTTAAGGTCATGTCGAACCACCTTGGGGAGTTGATGTAGATGCTTCTATCATACTATGCCATCAATATCCTGCCTAAAGAAGTTGCTTTGCTAAGATACATGCACTTGAATACAAATTTTGAGATTTTTAATCTGCGTTGTTGATACCAAAGTTATCTTTGTCTTT
Source organism: Sequoia sempervirens (assembly GCA_007258455.2). Taxonomy (NCBI): domain Eukaryota; kingdom Viridiplantae; phylum Streptophyta; class Pinopsida; order Cupressales; family Cupressaceae; genus Sequoia; species Sequoia sempervirens. The sequence continues at coordinate 122,636,897 of VDFB02086081.1, read as the reverse complement.
GTACGCACATCATGATAGAGTGCCTTCTGAATCCTTATGATGAAGGGTTGTTGCCAATACATGGTCAATGTAAGAATTGTATATGATGTGTGGAGGCATGGATGGAGTGTGTTTAGGGATAAGAGATGGATTGGTTGATAGTTTGGCAACTTTGACTCTCCAAACTTGGCAAGATGAGCAATGATGAGTGGATACGGAAGTGTGCATGAAATTAGGACCAACTGCTTGATATACTTTGTACGTTGCTTGAAAATCTTGCTTTTGCTTTTGTGGACATCTTTGATGGATACTTTTCCCTTTTTTATTTTGCCCCATAGTTTCTTTGACTGATGGAGTTTGATAGGGATGATCTTTCTTTGTATTCTTTGGTATCCATTTGTATTTGATTAGTTCAATATGCTTCTTAGCTTCTTTTGCTTTGATAACGTCCGTTGTGCTTTGATTCAAATCTTTCTTTTGATGTTGGTCCCAATTCATGGATGGGTTGATAGGTGGATGAAGATTCATGACATGGCTAGTTGTAGTATTGGCATTGGTTCACCATAAGGAATCTTTGTGCTCCCTATCTTGACATTTGCACTCGATAAAATTGCCCCCAGTATAGTGGTAGTAGCACCTTCGTTCCTTGATTCTACTTGTTTTGAGATGTCTTGTTCAGTAAACATGCTCTGACAAATGACCACTGCAGATGATGTTATTTCAATTTGTTGCTCTGTTGACTCTGGAATATGTTGTTTTGTTTGACTTGTTTCCTTGAGTGGATAATGCTAGATATCTTCATCCATGTTATCCCTAGTTTGTATTTGGGATATATCTGATCTTGATGTTGACAAATCATTTTGACTATAGGTATCAATAATCTGCTCTTTTTGTGTAATAATGTTAGGAGTAAAGGGATCTTGTTCTGAATGAGGATCATCGACTTGTCCATCCAAAGAAAGCATCTGATGGGTAGATGGAGGAGTATGTGCTATGTGAACATCATTTGCGACATCTCGTATAGATAGGAGAGTGTCCATTAGTTTATTGTAGTATCTTGGAGATAAAAATTCTTGATCTTGAATGATTTCAGAGTTGCTTTCATCATGCTTTGGATCAAGTTCTTGACATGGGTCAGTTTGAATGGATGCATTTCTTAGAAAGGGGTCTTCAATGTCGTCATTAGACATGGTAATTTGTTCAATATCCTCAAGTGTTGAGCTTAGGGTTCCTTCAGTATTGTAACCATGAGGTCAAAGGGGGCCAATATGTCTTGGAAAGGACCATTGCTAGACTTTGGTGAAAGATGTTGATCATGCTTTGGAATGAATCCTTGAGATATGTCCTCTAACTCATAAGGCGATGTAGAGACATTTTCAACATGATCATAGGTCAATGGATTATCCATTATGTTAATAAAATCAAATAATCCTAACACTCCTTGAAATAGATCACTAAAAAGTGGCTCTTGATGTATGGTGAGTTGATCATTGGATTGGGTGGAAATATCTTCAAGGTGCTCATCGATGGAGAGATCCTGATCATTGTTTTCAATAATTGTGATGGAGGGATTTCCAATGTCCTCAACTATAAGGTCAAATGATGTTGACATTTCTTGAATTTGATCATTGTTTGGTATTGTTGGTGGATTTTGATCATGATTGAGTAGTGACTCTTGACATATGCTGATTTGATCTTTGGATGAGATAGAAACATCTTCAATGTTCTCTTTGATGGATAGATCTTGACCATTGCTCTCAATAGTTGTCATTTTTTGTGTTTGTGCTTATGTTTGTTCGGTAGCTTGAGAGGCTTGTTGCACTTATTGAGCTTGTCTTACTTTTTGCGTAGCTAGATATTATTGGATGGCCTTTTGGTAGGCCTGGTGAGATTTTAACGTAATGTTATATAGTATTGCTGCATTTGGTTTTGGTGGTAGTGGTGGAGGATTCAGAATCTTATTGGATGTAGTGACAAGTGGTTGAGATATGCTTGGAGTGATGATGGGGGTTTGAGATATGATGGGTGTGATAAGGGTGATTGGAGTGATTGAGGTGATAGGAATGCTTGGAATGACCGAGGTGATAGGTCCTTGGGAGACCATATTTTGATTTGTCAGGATTGATGTTGTCATTTTATTAGATACCATCTGTTGGTGTGATGTTGATGGTATATTCAAAGTATTTGATGTGATGGCTTGATTGGTGTTAGGTGGATAGATTTGGATGGGGTGATTGGTGCTAGGTAAAGGGGGAAGCCCTAAACTAATGAATGATGTTGATATGGGTAATGGTGGTGGAGATGTCTCTCGCCACAACGAATCAACTATTTTGGTAAGTATAGCAATTTGATCTCGCCAAATTTGATCTTGATTTTGATCTTGACTCTGTTTGTATAGTTGACTTGGTTTTTGTTCAAGTAGATTTGGGATGCATACTTTTGGTTTTTGAATGAGATCCTGGACTAATTGATTTTGGACAATGTTCTGATTTGGGATGATGTTCAAATTTGGTGTTATGGGTTGGAATTGAACATTGTTGATGTTGGGAATCATATTGCCTTGTTTTACATAACTTTGATTTTGCGTGGTGTTACCTTGACTTGGATTAATACATGGAGTTGTTAACATCTTGTTTGGACTTTGAACAAAATTTGTATGATTCGTAAACATATTTATCCCAAATTTTTCCAGATTGATGTTTGGTAAATTTGTACTTGGTACATTCACATTTGGCACATGGGGATTTGATGGGATGATGTTGGTCGTTTGAACACTCATGCATTGATTGTTTGGTGGATAGACTTTTAAGTTTGAACTTGGATTTAAATCCACCATCGGGAAAGGTGTTCCAATCTTTAATTTGGGCATACTCACACTTGTTGTACCATTGACATTTGTAGAAGGTAATGATCCCATGTATGGATTGCATAAGTGTGAGTTTTGATAATCAATCGACATTGTAAGGATTTGAAAGTTCACTTTATTTGGATTACTCATGTTGTATGGATCAACTTTGTATTCTATGTTCTTCTTGTGTTTTGACCTTGTCGGAAAAGTGACCACTAAGGTGTTTTGGACCAATCACGAGATGAAGGATGAAGGAGATGAATGATATGGATGTTGAACATTTAGGGACTTTGGATCAATGCTAGACTTAGGGTTTTATTTTGATTGCTTTTGATTTGGATAATGGACTTGTAAACCCTAAAATGTTAGATGTTATCTTAGGATGTACTTGTTCAAAGGGATTGCTAATTCAATTAAATTTATGAGAAAGGATGTATTCCCATAGACCTAACTAAACAAGGTGATTTTGATTTTGGTGATTTACCCAAGTCTAGAATGATGCTTACAAAGCTCTAAAGTTGTTTGTGGGATGGGATGATAAATGTTTGAAATGGATGAAGTGTTTGATTTGATCCTAAATGAACCTAGGAAGGAGTTGTTTCCAAGACCAAGATAGTGAAGAACATGCCTTTCTTTAAAAGTAATTCAAAATCAAAAGACCGATGTTTGCATGAAAACCATACGACCAAAAGATGCCAAGCACATATGTAGGGTCCAATTGATTTAATCTTTACTTAATGGATTCTTCTTACCACAAACACACTCTTGATTAGATTTTGAATCTAGATGTCTAATGTCTCAACTTTCCCCTTATCCTGCAAAGTGTATTATGCAGAAACCAAGGAAATTTTGAGGTAAGAGTTACCTATTGTTGACCTTAGTAGGAGCAAATTGAGATGAAATCCAAAAGTTTAGATCCCTCTAAGGACACGAATCCCAAGGGAAAGAAATAACATGTGAATTTCTTCATGGATATTTGCTTCTCCTAAAGGGTTTGAGATTTGATGCTCATGTTGAATGTTGCTTTTCAATGTTTTCGATCAAAGCACTGTGTTTTCAAACCAAGAACAAGTATAAACCCTATGGATGTGAAAGACAATATTTGTCAAATTTCCACTTGGACAAGTCTAGCTACACATATCTTTAGCAAATGGTTAGATGCTTGACCCCACTAGCTCCCCTCCATGGCTCATTAACATCAATCGGGGCAGCCAAGCATCAACACCCATCAAAATCCCATGTCATGTTATCCATTTGTACTAAAGACCGTAAAAGTGTGGGGCAGCTTCAGAACGAGCATTCTTTCACCAAAAAATAGATTAAAGGATTTTGGTAAATTCTATCACATGGGTTTAATAAGGAATTTTCATTTGTGGAGATTGACCGATATGGCGAGAGTCCCCATTCGGATCCATCTCGTCAGAGCCAACTGAGTGTTACTGGTATTTACTCCATTACCCACATTTATATCCCCGTTCGAAATAATCTTGTCTTTAGAGTGTTATCGATTATGTCGTTCCTTTGGGTGAGTAATTTTTCCCCAAGGTAGGCCCTCTAGGATAAAATAAAGTGAATAAAATTATTCAAAGTTCGTTCAACCCTTGTTTAGAAACAAAGGGACAACACATGCAATAAATTCATTCACCCTCGCACAAGATGTTATTCAATTTTAAACCCAAATCGAAGTGCGAAGGAAATATTTTATGCAACTTAATGTCATCAAAAAGACTTTTGATTCTCAAGGTCGCCGTGAAGCTCGAGAGAAGTCCATATGCCTTTTTAGATGAGATTATTTTGAAAAAAAGATTAAAAAAATATGAAAGCACTTGTTCATTTTAACTTCAAAGCAGTGTTGAGTTTGTTTTAAGCACCAAAATGAGATATGAGACTTTCCTTGTTCAATTTATCAACATTAAACAAAATCTAGTCAATGTTGCCTAAAGTTCGTTTTAACCCTTTGCAACGAAAAATTGAAGTGTTCTTTTTAGAGCCCCAAAAAGATGTGAGTTGATTTACAACCAAAAACTAAAGCATTAAATGGAAGCTCTAGGTTATTACAATAAGCATTAAAAAATGCTTTTGTCAACTTCAAATTTGAACGCTCAATTCTCTTTGACGCCAATCTCGCTTTGCTTTCGCTTGATTCCTACGTTCGATTCCAATGTAAACTTTAACCTTTATGCAAATCCCACTACAAATAGTGCAATGTAAGGTCTTAGAAAATTATATTTGATTTAAGGAATCAATGATGCATATAGCATTATCATAAAAAAAACCAAACCTCTCACATGGAAGATACAAAGTTGTTAGTAAACCTTTCTACTAACTTGAATTTCACCTGAATTGATTGCATTTCAGCCACCAATATAAAATAATATTTAGCCTTACTATTCAAAAGGTTAAATTTCCCCCAGACAGGTTGAAAACCATCCACCACTTGTTAAAATGATATTCAATTCCTCGTTATACGAACTAAATACCTGGAGGCTAAATTTGTCAAAAGAAGTAAAGAAAGCATGACGTTGCCTGTATTAAGATCATATTGTTACAACGTTGGGGATCTGGTTGTTGATGAATTATCTCAAGAAAAGTGAGCTTTGAATGATATTAATGAATTTTTGTGGGGAAATCATGAATTCGGTAGGCAGACTAGTACATAAGTGATGGTAACATAGATTTTCAATAAGCCATTAAGCTCAAGTCACATATATGAATGTGGTTTTATGGAAAGTCAAGCTATTTATGGGAATAAGGATGAGTGCACTAATGACTTTCAACAGGCCTATAAAGAACTTGTCATTCAAATGCTATATTTATCTGGAAAATATTAATGCCATAAGATGTGAATTTAGAAGATATCCTATGAAGATAAATTCATTGTAGCCAGTGGATGCCACACAAAGTTAAATGAGATTTCATCAAATCTGAAATCATTACTGCGCTACCATGAGATCATAATGAGCAGTACAACTTCCCACCATGTCCCCTCATGGTCTTCTAGCTTGCTGTTTCATTTTACTATACAAGCTACAAAGGAATTTTTGTCTTTAAAAATTACTCCCTCTTTTATAAAAGTGATGAGTAAACGCATTGTAAAATATCAATGTGAATAGGAAGGGATGTCTTATTCATTGAAAGTCCTCTAAAACTTTTTAACTTCCACACGCCACTCACTCCACAACAAAATAAATCATTTCACAGCAAATTCCTATTTTAATCTACTCTATATTTCAAACAGTGCGCATGGCGTGTCTAATTATGTTCCTTCACACCACAACATTTCAAATTCTTTGAATTGGTGACAAGACTTTATATCACCATTTCAATCCACCCTCTACACAACTTCAATTCTTGAAAGAAAATGTTAGCTCATGGAAAACTACCAACGAACGAAAATTTCCAGAATCTCCAAGCTAATATAACTCGTAGATGTAAATAGGCGAATAAAGGCTTTAAAAAATTTCAAGCAAATGCGTTTGGTAGACTTATACACACAAAATGGATTTATTGAAAAAGCTTTAGAAACCTTCCAGCAAATGCCATTGGCGACTGAAATGTAAATCACGCATATTAACTGTTTTACAAAATGCAAGCAAATGCAAGTTGTGAAAGCATAGACAAGACACATGAACTGTGTGGCAGAATGCTTCAAATCAAGGCCGTGTGAACTACTGGACAGACTGATCAAAAAAAGAAGTACAACAATGTATTAGTGTCTTCGGAAGATGAAATGATCAGAAGAACAAAATTCACATCTAATTGAGTCATTGCTACTAGCATGGTACGATAGTCACCGTAGTATCCACAACGCTGTTCAAAGACAACAAAAAGGTGACACAGCAACTCATATATAAAAACTTAGAGATAGTGATAATTTATCCTATAAAATCTTCCAATATGATTTAAAAACAATAGCCCGCTATATTTTAGAGTTCTCATTATATGGACAAGACAGGGCACGCAAACTTTCATAGGATCAACAATGCTAAAAGTAGAAAGAAGACTTGAAGAACACAATAACCATTATTCAATGTACTACCATAAAGTTCGATAGAATGCAGACGTGATTGGTAGGAGTCAAGCCAAAATCTTTAAACCTTTGCCAGCACCCTTGCTTCCAGCACATGATAGCGGGTTCTTTGACTACCATCCACCCTCTCCAATACTGCAAATCCCCAATCAACAACATCTTAATTTCATCATTCAAATATTGTGATTGTTGCTAATATTGTTATTGTGTCATTCAGTATGTGAAAGAAGCTCTAGCAATGATTGCATTTACATGAGAAGTGAAGTGTAAGAGTTGTCAGGAAAACTGTTTGAATGAGCAAACAACATCCACATTCTCCTACATATTGTAAGTATGAGAATTTCTGTTGGTCAAAATGAAAACAAAAATGTGATAGAATATGAAAATTATATAATGTCAATGTCCAACTCATCTAATTACATGATATCTCTTTTGGTACATAGGTAATCTCGTAACAGAACACCTACAATATAGGACAAACAATTGTACTGTGACACACTACTAACCCTCTATTCTTTAAAGCTCGTATGCACTTTGAAACAATCTTTTAGTATTACAAACAATGATATTTAATATCATTTGAGATTCAGTTTACAATGTGTTGAATGCAAAATACATATTTCAAAAACCAAACCCACCTTATTTGCAGGAACATCATCATACACATATAGTGTCAGTTGTGCGCTTGCTGGCTTTTCAGGAACACTAGGAGCACACTTGATAAGGAAGGTGTTTCCTATCTTCTTCCCTACTCTTGTCATTCCATATTCTCCAGAGTATAAGGAAATTATGAGAAACTGGAGCTCCTGATTTGGAAGTCCTTGTTGAAAAGAGTTGAAGGCTATGACGTAGGGGTTTTTGCCTTCCAACAGCTCCAATAACAAAGACTAATCAATAACAATAATAAATCAAAAAAGACTATTGTTTTATTGTGGAAATGAATGCAGGATTGGACCTAGAATGTGGAATGTTCCTTGGGCTACACAGAATCTGTTGCAAGAGTGGGTAAAGTGACTGAATCTCTAATTGATCAAGCTCTGACCAACACATTCACAATGTTGATGAGGCTTGGCTAGTTTGATGGGGATCCTACCAATAAAGAATAAAAGGAAGTGCACAATGCTTTTGAAGCATTATATGCATACTTCATTGTGCAAACAACTGTTCACCGGCTTTAGAATGTTTTTGAACTACAAATGATTGCATAATATGCATAAAGTAAAGTAAATGTATATAGAAAACTCTCAAATAAATGTGATGGGAAGAAAAAAAAACTAGTGTGTAAAATATTGCAATACACATGAATATGATAGATATTGCAAAATATTTATTCAATATGCGTGATGAGAAAAAACATGAATAGTTGGCAAATACTCCAGGCAGACGTGGGCAGATTAAAACAAGAAGTTCATATAAAAGTTGACAATGATGATGATATTCAAAAATGATGAAACATTAATCAGATTTAGAAATGTCAGTAACATATATATTCAACGGTAAGGCCTTCCCTCTAGCACCATTTATGTGCATGGTGAAAATCTGCAAATGGCTAAAACTAGCACACACACATTAGCATGATTAGCACTTTAAAACATAGAAAATTATCAAGCATCCATATGAAATACTGAATCATGCTTCATAATGCAATCAAAACAAAAAAATATGAAAAGAACTAAGTGAAAGCATAAGGAAGCAAGAATCAAAATCTATCTCATATTGGATTGGTGCTTCTATGGAAAGAAGCCCTTCCCAAATCCTTGCTTAAGCTCAATGATTAAAATGCTATGAAGAATGATATGGATTCAAATGACAATGGTGCATTTGTGCTTGAGATTGTGGAGTTGTGGAGGATTTGACCAATGGAGATGATATTTATTTATAGAATAGAATGATATAATAATGCCAAACATGGAGGTTGTGGGACTAAAAACAAGCCAATGAAAAGAGGCCACTTTTCAACTTGTGATAGGTTGAAGATGAGCACATTTTGGTCAATGTGCCAAAGAGAGGGAGATTCAAATTTGAAATTGTGAATTAAATGTTGAGAGGGAGACATGAAAGAGAGAATTTGTTGCAATGTTGGAAGGGACAAGTCAACTTGTCTTCATATTCAAACTTGAGGAATATTCTCAAAGATGACATGTTGATGGAAAATGCTGATTTTTTAAATAAATTAAAATGATTTATTGGTGCAAGTGGGAAAAGCTAGAGGATGTGATGGGTGGTTCGGTTAGGTTAATCAGGATAAGATTAACTTAATAATGATTAGATGCTTTGACCCCTTTGAATTGAATATTTTGATCTATTTAAATCAAAAAGGGATGAAAGGTGATTTCAAACTTAATTAAATAAAGGATTGATTTATTTAATCAGGGAGGGTGATGTTAGGATCAAGTTGATTTATTGAATTTAAACTAATGACTTTGGGAGATTGATAAATAAACCTGATTTATTTGTTGAATGGATGAATATGATCTAATCAAATGCATGATGTTAATTTCACATGTCTACATTTTTCCTCTCTTTGAAGCAATGTACTTGTTGTGTTGGTTCAAAGAATAATCTTACCGCAATCAAAATTCAATTTTTTTTTAATTTTTTGGATGCCCCAGCGAAAAGAAGTACACTGGTACATTGCCCCCTCAACATATCAAGCAAAAAGATTCAATTTGAGGGTTGATCTCGTTATAAAGAGGTTCAAAATGGATGGTTATGGATGATGATACAATAGAGATGGTTTTAAGATGCTTAGAATAACAAATCTATATTATCTTAAACAACTTAAATGATGATATGATGTGATGATGGATGAGATGGATGATGCGATATTCTATGATTATGCTAATGTAAGATTTATGCAAATGCTTAGACTAATAGATCTATATTATGATGATGGTTATGCATATGAGATGATATGCAAAATATTGATGGTTCGTGGATGCAAGATGGATGCACTAGTGATGATGATTAACTATTCATGACATGATGTTAGTGTGAAAAAAAGATGAAATTAGGAATGATATGATGAGAAGAGGATCCAACAAGTCCATGATCTGATGAGACTTTATTAGAGATGATGATGATGATAGACGATGATGATTTTCTTATCAAGGAGTGGGATTTTAAAAGGGCTTCTTACCTTATGTTTGATAACACACATAGATACAATGCATCAAGGTATAAAGAACTAAGATGGCATTGCACCTAGTGCGATGGACTTTGATTCGACAAACAGATAGGAGTATTCTTGTTCACACTTGACATACGAAAACCTTGCTAGGACATACCTAACAATGCAAGTACTCACCATGTTATTTTACAAGAACATCCAACAAGCAGAGCAGACAAAAGATAATGATTGTTGCCCCATTCCTTTCTCTCTAAATCATTTTGAGTAGACATCATCAAGAGGTCCTTGGAATGAGTGCAATAAGATAAATCAAAAGAAAAGATCAAGTACATAAACAAGTTGATGTTCTTCATATCTTTAGTGAAAGGGATTTGTTTTGATAGGATAAGAATCCAAAGTGATATGAAAAATGACGCCCATTGTCAGAACGATATATCCTAGGACATGCATTGTGTAGGATGATGATGGATTGATAAGTTGATTGATAGGCTGTTGATATAAAGTTGACTGACATGTTTGAAAATGATAAAGAGTTTGATTGTGTTTTAAAGGTTTTTTTCTTTTGATTTTGATTTTACGATTGAAGTTTTTTTTGCTGATTGTTGTGATTGTTTCTGTTTATGTTGCCAAAGGATGAAAGTGACTATCAGTTTATTATGGATGATTGATTATTTCAAGTGAAAGCGAAATGGGACGGATGGATTTTTTTTAAATATTTGGATGTTTTTGATGTTTTTGGAATGTTTTGAGGCTGTTTTTGGTATTTTGTGTTTTCAAATGTTTTTTGGATTTTCTTAGTTATTTTGTTTTTGGATTTTTGGATTTTCTAATGTTTTGGATGTTTTTGGATTTTTGCATGATTTTGATTCAATTTTGATATGGATGTGTGTGACTATATCAGTGCTCTGTTTTGGGTTTTTTTTGAAGACCAAGCTAAGGTTGACTGATCAGATCGATGGATTTATAATGATGACATTGTTGAGGACACACAAAAATGCAAGGATAGTGTTAAGCAACACAAGGATTGAGATGTTGATGGGATTCATGATGATAACATTGTTGAGGATGCACAACAATGCAAGGATTTGATTAATCAAGATTTATGATGATAACATTGTTGAGGATGCACAAGAATGCAAAGATAGTGTTAAGCAACACAAGAATATCTTGAGATGATGATTTTTTGATTGGATTTGATTGATCATGATTGATGAAGCTTGGTTTTGAACAAAATATGTTTGAAGGGTGTGTTAGATGTGACTGATATTGATTGTTTAGATCGATGTTTGAATGAAGATGAAGCTTGATAAGGAACATTTGCTCGTAAAAATATGCCATGGGCTAGTGATTTGGATTTTGGATCACAACTATTTGACCAATTCGATTTCATCTTTGCCAATGTTCAGATCACCATATAAAGCAAAGGATATAGATCAAGATTTATTCCCAAAGCAAGATGTAAATACCTACCCCCAGTGTCTAGCAATGTATGGAACATCATGGATGGGTACTTGGATAAGTGTATAGATGGATGGATATGGCAAGCATGCAAAGGATGCCGAGGATTATCTTGCGATAAGATAAGGTGTTCGGATAAAGAATGCTGATTTGGATAATGCTTCATGGCCCAGATAATGTTGCATAGGATAGTATCAATGAAAATGACCCATTGCAAGATGTTTACCATAAGCAAGCGTAAAGTGTGCCCCAAAATTTCATCAAGATCAAGATAACTTGGATAAGGGATGTAGATGGATACAAATGGATTGGATAACTGGTTCATGGATGAAGGGATTTATTATGGATAAGATGGATGGAATGTTGGCTTTATTATGGATGGGATGAGATGCTCGATTCTACACATGATGCTTGTTTGCTAGGTTTTCATCATGGTCTTGCCCAAAGCACCACCATAGTGGTTTTCACTAGAGGATGATTTTTTTCTCTACTGTTTTCAATCCTTTTTCTAATTTTTTTTTGGATTTTCATAATTTTTGATTTTTTTAAAAAAATATATTTTAAGCTCATGTCGAACCACCTTGGGGTGTTGATGCAGATGCTTCTATCATACTGTGCCATTGATATCCTGCCTAAAGAAGTTGCTTTGCTAAGATACATGCACTTGAATACAAATTTTTAGATTTTTGATCTGTGTTGTCGATACTGAAGTTATCTTTATCTTTGTGCACACATCGTGATAGAGTGCCTTTTGAATCCTTATGATGAAGGGTTGTTGCCAATACATGGTCAAAGTAAGAACTAGATATGATGCGTGCAGGTGTGGATGGAGTGTGTTTAGGGATAAGAGATGGATTGGTTGATAGTTTGGTACCTTTGACTCTCCAAACTTGGGAAGATGAGCAATGATGAGGGGATACAGAAGTGTGCATGAAATTAGGACCAACTACTTCATATACTTTGTACATTTCTTGAAAATCCTACTTTTTCTTTTGTGGACATTTGTGATGGATACTTTTCCCTTTTTTATTTTGCCCCATAGTTTCTTTGACTAATGGAGTTTGATAGGGATGATCTTTCTTTGTATTCTTTGGTATCCATTTGTTTTTTATTTGTCTGATATGATTCTTAGCTTCTTTTGCTTTGAGTCAAATCTTCCTTTTGACGTTGGTCCCAATTCATGGATGGGATGATAGGTGGATGAAGATTCATGACATGGCTAGTTGTAGTATTGGCATTGGTTTCACCATAAGGACTCTTCATGCTCCCTATCTTGAAATTTGCACTAGATAAAGTTGTGCCCAGTATAGTGGTAGTAGCACCTTCATTCCTTGATTCTGCTTGTTTTGAGATGTCTTGTTTAGTAAACATGCTCTGACAAATGACCACTGCAGATGATGTTATTTCAATTTGTTGCTTTATTGACTCTAGAATATCCTATTTTGTCTGACTTGTTTCCTTGAGTGGATAATGCTGGATATCTTCATACATGTTATCCCCAGTTTGGATTTGGGATATATCTGATCTTGATGTTGAAAAATTAGTTTGACTGTAGGAATAAATAATCTTCTCGATTTTGTGTAATAATGTCAAGAGTAAAGGGATCCTATTCTGAATGAGGATCACCGACGTGTCCATCCAAAGAAAGCATCTCATTGGTAGATGGAGGAGTATGTGCTATGTGAACATCATTTGTGACATCTCGTTTAGATCGGAGAGTGTCCATTAGTTTATTGTAGTATCTTGGAGAATAAAATTCTTGATCTTGAATGATTTTAGAGTTGCTTTCGTCATGCTTTGGATCAAGTTCTTGACATGGGTTAGTTTCAAAGGATGCATTTCTTACAAAGGGGTCTTGGATGTCATCATTAGACATGGTAAGTTGTTCAATATCTTCAAGAGTCGAGTTTAGCATTCCTTCAGTATTATAACCATGAGGTGAAAGGGGGTCAATATGTCTTGGAAAGGACCATTGCTAGACTTTGGTGAAAGATGTTGATCATGCTTTGGAATGAATTCTTGAGATATGTCCTCTAACTCAGAAGGTGATGTAGAGACATTTTCAACATGATCATAGGTCAATGGATTGTCCATTATGTCAATAGGATCAAATAATCCTAACACTCCTTGAAATAGATCACTAAAAAGTGGCTCTTGATGTATGGTAAGTTGATCATTGGATGGGGTGGAAACATCTTCAAGGTGCTCATCGATGGAGAGATCTTGATCATTGTTTTCAATAATTGTGATGGAGGGATTTCCAATGTCCTCAACCATAGGGTCAAATGAAGTTGACATTTCTTGAATTGGATCATTGTTCTGTATTGTTGGTGGATTTTGATCATGATTGAGAAGTGACTCTTAACATATGTTGATTTGATCTTTGGATGAGATAGAAACATCTTCAATGTGCTCTTTAATGGATAGATCTTGACCATTGGTCTCAACAATTGTCATATTTTTTTGTTTGTGCTTGTCTTTGTTGGGCAGCTTGAGAGGCTTGTTGCACTTGTTTTTTGTTCAAGCAGATTTGGGATGCATACTTGTGGTTTTTGAATGGGATCCTGGACAAATTAATTTCGGACAATGTTCTGATTTGGAATGATGTTCAAATTTGGTGTTATGGGTTGGAATTGAACATTGTTGATGTTGGGAATCATATTGCCTTGTTTTAGGTAACTTTAATTTTTCATGGTGTTACCTTGACTTGGATTAATACATGGAGTTGTTAACATCTTGTTTGGACTTTGAACAACATTTTTATGATTCACAAACATATTTATCCCAATGTTTTCCGGATTCATGTGTGATAAATTTGTACTTGGTACATTCACATTTGGCACGTGGGGATTTGATGGGATGATGTTGGTCGTTTGAAGACTCATGCATTGATTTTTTGGTGGATAGACTTGTAAGTTTTGACTTGGATTTAAATCCACCATCAGGAAAGGTGTTCCAATCTTTAATTTGGGCATACTCACACTTGTTGTACCATTGAAATTTGTAGAAGGTAATGATCCCATCTATGGATTCTATAAGTGTGAGTTTTGATAATCAATCGACATTGTAAGGCTTTCAAAGTTCAATTGATATGGATTACTCATGATGTATGGATCAAGTTTGTGTTCCATGTTCTTCTTGTGTTTTGACCTTGTCGCAAAAGTGACCACTAAGGTGTTTTGGACCAATGATGAGATGAAAGATGAAGGAGATGAGTGATATGGATGCTGAATGTTTAGGGACTTTGGATCAATGCTAGACTTAGGGTTTGATTTTGATTGCTTTTTATTTGGATAATGGACTTGTAAACCCTAAAATGTTAGATGTTATCTTAGGATGAACTTTTTCAAAGGGATTGCTAATTCAATTAAATTTATGAGAAAGGATGCATTCCCATACACCTAACTAAACAAGGTGATTTTGATTTGGTGATTTACCCTTGGAGTCTAGAATGATGCTTACAAAGCTCTAAAGTTGATTGTGGGATGGGATGACAAATGTTTGAAATGGATGAAGTGTTTGATTTGATCCTAAATGAACCTAGGAAGGACTTGTTTCCATGACCAAGATAGTGAAGAACATGCCTTTCTCTAAGAGTAATTCAGAATGAAAAGACCGATGTTTGCATGAAAACCATATGACCAAAAGATGCCAAGCACATATGTGGGGTCCAATTAATTTAATCTTTGCTTAATGGATTCTTTTTACCACAAACACACTCTTGATTAGATTTTGAATCTAGATGTCTAATGTCTCAACTTTCCCCTTATCTTGCAAAGTGTATTATGCAGAAACCAAGGAAATTTTGAGGAAAGAGTTACCTATTTTTGACCTTAGTAGGAGCAAATTGAGATGAAATCCAAAAGTTTAGAAGCCTCTAAGGATACGAATCCCAAGGGAAAGCAATAGCATGTGAATTTGTTCAAGGATATTTGCTTCTCCTAAAGGGTTTGAGATTTGATGCTCATGTTGAATGTTGGTTTTCAATGTTTTCTATCAAAGCACTATGTTTTGAAACCAAGAACAAGTACAAACCCTATGGATGTGAAAGACAATATTTGTCAGATTCCCACTTGGACAAGTCCAGCTACGCTTATCTTTAGCAAATAGTGAGATGCTTGACCCCACTAGCTCCCCTCCATGGCTCATTAACGTCAATCAAGGCATCCAAGTATCAACACCCATGAAACTCCCATGGCATGTTTTCCATTTCTACTAAAGACCGTAAAAGTGTGGGGCGGCTTCAGAATGACCATTCTTGCACCAACAAATAGTACAATGTACGGTCTTAGAAAATCATATTTGATTTAAGGAATCAATGATGCATATAGCATTATCATAAAAAAAATCAAACCTTTCACATGGAAGATACAAAGTTGTTAGTAAACCTTTCTACTAACTTGAATTTCACTAGAACTAATTGCATTTTAGCCACCAATATAAAATAATATTTAGCCTTACTATTCATAAGGTTAGATTCCCCCCAGATAGGTTGAAAACCATCCACCACTTGTTAAAATGATATTCAATTCCTCGTTATACGAACGAAATACCTGCAGGCTAAATTTGTCAAAAGAAGTAAAGAAAGCATGATGTTGCTTGTATTAAGATCATATTGTTACAACGTTGGGGATCTGGCTGTTGATGAATTATCTCAAGAAAAGTGAGCTTTGAATGATATTAATGACTTTGTGTGGGGAAATCATGAATTCGGTAGGCAAACTAGTACATAAGTGATGGTAATATAGATTTTCAATAAGCCATTAAGCTCAAGTCAAACAGATATGAATGCGGTTTTATGCAAAGTCAAGCTATTTATGGGAATAAGGATGAGTGCACTAATGACTTTCAATAAGCCTGTAGAGAACTTGTCATTCAAATGCTATATTTATCTGGAAAATATTAATGGCATAAGATATGAATTCAGAAGATATCCTATGCAGATAAATTCATTGTAGCCAGTGGATACCACACAAAGTTAAATGAGATTTCATCAAATCTGAAATCATTACTACGCTACCATGAGATTAGAATGAGTAGTACAACTTCCTGTCACGTCCCCTTATGGTCTTCTAGCTTGCTGTTTCATTTTACTATACAAGCTATAAAGGAATTACTGTCTTTAAAAATTACTCCCTCTTTTATAAAAGGGATGAGTAAAAGCATGCTAAAATATCAATGTGAATAGGAAGGGATGTCTTATTAATTTAAAGTCCTCTACATCTATTTAACTTCCACACGACACTCACTCCACAACAAAATAAATCATTTCACAGCAAAATCCTATTTTAATCTTCTCTATATTTAAAACAGTGCACATGGCGTGTCTAATTATGTTCCTTCGCACCAGAACATTTCAAACACTTTGAATTGTTGACAAGACTGTATATCACCATTTCAATCCACCCTCTACACAACTTCAATTCCTGAAAGAAAATGTTAGCTTATGGAAAGACTACTAGCGAATGAAAATTTCTAGAACCTCCAAGCTAATATAACTTGTAGATGTAAATAGGCGAATAAAGGCTTTAAAAACTTTCAAGAAAATGTGTTTGGCAGACTTATACGCACAAAATTGATTTATTGAAAAAGCTTTAGAAACCTTCCAGCAAATGTCATTGGCGGCTGAAATGTATATCAGGCATGTTAACTGTTTGACAGAATGCAAGCAAATGCAAGTTGTGAAAGCATAGACAAGACACATGAACTGCGTGGCAGAATGCTTAAAATCAACGCCATGTGAACTACTGGATAGACTGCTCAAAAAGAGATTTACAACAATGTATTAGTGTCTTGGGTAGATGAAATGATCAGAAGAATAAAATTTGCATATAATTGAGTTATTGCTACTAGCACGGTAGGATAGTCACCGTAGGATCCACATCGCTGTTCAAAGTCAACAAAAAAAGTGACAGAACAACTCATATATAAAAACTTAGAGACAATGATCATTTATCCTACAAAATCTTCCAATATCATTTAAAAACAATAGCCCACTATATTTTAGATTTCTCATTATATGGAAAAGACAGGGCGCACAAACTTTCATAGGATCAACAATGGTAAAAGTAAAAAGAAGACTTGAAGAACACAATAACCATTATTCAATGTACTACCATAAAGTTCGAAAAAATGCAGACATGATTGGCTGGAGTGAAGCCAAAATATTTAAAGCTTTGCCAGCACCCTTGCTGCCAGCATGTGATCTCGGGTTCTTTGACTAGCATCCGCCCTATCCAGTGTGCGCAAAGCAGGAATGCAAGTAATATTCATCGACCCAATACTGTAAATCCAAAATCCACAACATCCTGATTTTATCATTCAAATATTGTGGTTGCTATTGATATTGCTGCTGTGTCGTTTAGTATGAAAAAGAAGCTCTAGCAATGATTGCATTTACATACCAAGTGAAGTGTAATAGCTGTCAGAAAAACTGTTTGAACCAGCAAACAACATCTGCATTCTCCCACATGTTGTAAGTATGAGAATTTATGTTTGTCAAAATGGAAACAAACATGTGATAGAATATGCAAATTAAATAATGTCAATGTCCAACTCATCTAATTACATGATATCTCTTTTGGTACATAGGTAATCTCGTAACAAAACACCTACAAGATAGGAAAAACAATTGTATTATGACACACTGCTAACCTTCTATTCTTTAAAGATCATCTGCGCTTTGAAACAATCTTTTAGTATTACAAACAATGATATTTAATATCATTTGAGATTCACTTTACAATGTACTGAATGCAAAAATATATATTTGAAAAACTAAAACTACCTTATTTGCAGGAACATCATCATACACATAAAGTGTCATTTGTGCGCCTGCTGGCTTTTCAGGAACACTAGGAGCACACTTGATAAGGAATGTGTTTCCTATCTTCTTCCCTGCTCTAGTCATTCCATCTTCTCCGAAGTATATGGAAATGGTGAGAAATTGGAGCTCCTGATCTGGAAGTCCTTGTTGAAAAGAGTTAAAGGCTATGACATAGGGGTTTTTGGCTTCCAACAGCTCCAACAGTAAAGACTAATCAATAACAATAATAGATCAGAAAATATTGTTGTTTTTTTGTGGAAATGAATGCAGGGTTGGACCTGGAATGTGGAAAGTTCCTTGGGCTACACATAGAATCTGTTGCGAGAGCGGGTAAAGTGATGAAATCTCTGATTGATCAATCTCTGACTGATCAAGCTTTGACCAACACATTCACAATGTTGATGAGGCTTGGCTAGTTTGATGGGGATCCTACCAATGAAGAATAAAATGAAGCGCACAATTCTTTTGAAGCATTATATGCATACTTCATTTTGCAAACAACTGTTCACCGGCTTCAAAATGTTTTTGAACTACAAATGATTGCAGAATACGCATAAAGTAAAGTAAATGCAGATAGGAAATTCTCAAATAAATGTGATGGGCAGAAAAAAAACCAGCGTGTTAAATATTGCAATAGAGATGAATATGATAGATATTGCAAACTGTTTATTCAATATGTGTGATGAGAAAAAAACAAGAATAGTTGGAAAATACTCCAGGCAGACGTGGGTAGATTAAAACAAGAAGTGCATATAAAAGTTGACAATGATGATGATATTCAAAAATGATGAAACATTAATCAGATCTAGAAATGTTAGTAACATATATATTCAATGGTAAGGCTTTCCCTCTAGTGCCATTTATGTGGATGGTGAAAATCTGCAAATGGCTAAAACTAACACACACACATTACCATGATTAGCACTTTAAAACATAGTAAATTATCAAGCATCCATATGAAATATTGAATCATGCTTCATAATGCAATCAAAACAAAAAAATATCAAATGAACTAAGTGAAATCATAAGGAAGCAAGAATCAAACTCTATCTCATTTCGGATTGGTGCTTCTATGGAAAGAAACCCTTTCCCAATCCTTGCTTAAGCTCCATGATGAAAATACTATGAAGAATGATATGGATTCAAATGACAATGGTGCATTTGTGCTTGAGATTGTGGAGATGTGGAGGATTTGACCAATAGAGATGATCTTTATTTATAGAATAGAATGATATAAGAATGCCAAACATGGAGGATGTGGGACTAAAAACAAGCCAATGAAAAGAGGCCACTTGTCAACTTGTGATAGGTTGGAGGATGAGCACATTTTGGTCAATGTGCCAAAGAGAGGGAGATTCAAATTTAAAATTGTGAATTAAATTTTTAGAGGGGGACATGAAAGAGAGAATTTATTGCAATGTTGGAAGGGACAAGTCAACTTGTCTTCATATTCAAACTTGAGGAATATTCTCAAAGATGCGATGTTGATTTTATAAATAAATTAAAATGATTTATTGGTGCAAGTGGGAAAAGCTAGAGGATGTGATGGGTCATTAGGTTAGGTTAATCAGGATTAGATTAAATTAATGATGATTAGATTCTTTGACCCCTTTGACTTGAATATTTTGATTTAGTTAAATAAAAAAGGGATGAAAGATGATTTCAGACTTAATTAAATAAAGGATTGATTTATTTAATCAAGGAGGGTGATGTTAGGATCAAGTTGATTTATTTAATTTAAACTGATGACTTTAGGAGATTGATAAATAAACTTGATTTATTTGTTGAATGGATGAATATGACCTAATCAAATGCATGATATTAATTTCACGTGTCTATAGAAACAAAAACCAGAGTTTTTCATTTCACAAGGCAACCAAAATAGTTGATATCGCTATATTAGAATGATGAATATTATCAATTGCCATATGAGCAAACACCTACCATTTTGTGTTTGTTGAGCGGGGCACGATGAGGAAACCACAAAGGCAATAAACTCCATGGTCATTTTGGACATGCTTGAGCAAGCCAAGAAAAATAACATGGAATTTTATCATGTATGGCGAGAAATAAAATCAATGTACATAACTCTATATATTTATGAATGTAATATATAGCAATAGTGAAATAGGGAAACGACAGGAAAATAATTTTGTAGGCAAAAATTTGTAGAAATTTGAATCAATTAAAGCTAATACAAAAGATAATAGGAAGACATTTAAATTTGTGGAAGAAAATCATGGAGGAGGTATGTGAGAAGCCAACGTATATAGGTTGTCAGAATAGAAAACACATCATTGGAGGATTTCAAACTTATTAATCAAATGGAAGAATTTTTTTTTTGAGAATGCATCTACAACATGTGCATTTAAAGTTTAATATATTAGAATGTTGCAAATACATTATTTACATATAGAACTTTTGTTTTCTAGTTATTGTTGGTTTCAATCTTTGTGCATCTTAGACAACCAGAGTTGTTTGTATTTGCATATCTATTAATGTGTAACAACTATAACTATTTGTTTACACCACTGTATGTAAAAATCAGTTGTAAGAGAATTGTAGGTATGCCAATAAATACTTGAATTCATGGAATTTTAAAACACTTAAACAAAGATGGGAAAATTGAATATACAAAAGAGTGTATTGGTTTGAATGCCATATAGTAAAAGCATCGCACAACACAATCTTAGATGAAGAAGTCAAAATTTTAATAGAATAGAATCATCAAAACATGAAATTGGCCCGTACAAGTTGTGGAATCTAGTTATTTATACATGGTATGTTTGTGCATCTTTGGCACTATACCCATTTTACACAAATTATTACTTGGTATGGTTTTTAAATGTACAACTTAGAAAATGTTTGAAGAGGCGATGGCACACAAGCTGAGGTAGATGCAATAATAATTATCCTATAGTCTTTTTTTGTTTGTCGGCCTATCGGCTAGAACTAGAAGCCCTTGGCAAGGCCTGCAATTGCTCAAGGCATGTTTCTTCACTGTGGCAATGAGCAGTGTACTTGTTGGTGCCAAGCCTAGAGTATCTCTCAAATGAGAAAGGTGGATCAATACGAAGTCTTTCAATTGATGTTACACATGAAATAGCTATAAAATTCAACCCTTTCCTCTTTGGTACCTGTGTTTATTTTTGCTCTATCCAATGTTAAGCCCTATGCTTCATGTATTGTGATTCCCCATGCCATAGTGAGTGGAATTTGTGTTCGACTCCCTCAACTTATAGCTGGGATGGGGATGTCTCTCGGATGTTTTGGGTCCCATGGTGGGCCAATGCAATTTTGGAAGTGAAGAACATAGTTAGGTGAGTTTGGTTGTTTAGAATCTAGATTGTACACAATAGTCATAACAACACTAACAGATCCATTGACGAGGCAAGCTTGAATCCAAAAATTTGTTATTAGCATCACCTATTCACCAGCACAAATTAGCAATTCTAGGAGAAGTTGGTCATTATCTCCATGATCATATGCATGTTGTTGAGCCATCCGAGAAATGCTAATGGCTATTGGTAGATTTAGTTGTTTGATCATTTTTTTGTTGTGGAATGTGACCAAGTCATTTGTCGCAAACAAATGTGTAGTAACATCAAATTGTTGTCTTTTTTTGGCTGAGAGAATTTTATTTGTTTGTTTCATAAGCTCTTCCCAATCATCATTGAGAGCCTCAACATCTCTTATATGAAGAAGGATTTTGTCAAACTTTCATTGTGAAGGGCTATCTCCTTTTTTGGTGAAAGATAGTGTCTAGGGTTATTAAGACCATGAAATTGTGCCACAAAGGTACAACTGATGAGGATGAAGCATAAATAAGTGTATCCATGATAGGTGGCAACTGAGCAAGATCACCAACAATGATCATAGAAACACCGCCAAATGTCTTTGTCTGCTTATCTAGGAATGCTTGGCATAATCGGCTATCTATTGTCAATAGAAATTTTAGGCCTAGAAAACTTATTTCATCGATCAATATGTACTCAATATACTTAAATGGTTCTTGGAATAATGTCAATTTCTGCCCTTGCAAAGGACTCATTTCCTTTATGGGAATCAAAAGTGTTGTATGGATTGTAGAGGCACATATGTTGTATGTAGCAAAACCTGTAGGAGCCAATGTGAGCAAGCAACTATTGGGTCCAGCAAAATAGGTGTTCATTTATTGTTGAATACAATTTATGAGGAAGGATTTTCTAGTGCCAGTTGTCCCTTAAATAATCATGCAGAGAGGGGCTTTAGGTGAAGGCTACATATGGTGGGTTTGGATTATTTGAAGGGCCAACTGTTGCTTTGATAAAATTTGATGGGTTGACATATCTATAGGCAAGAATTGAACCATAGCTTTCTCACATTATTCCTTCATTGATGAGATGAATTGCAAAGCACTATTATGGAGTTCTTCAAGAACATCATTTGCATTCCATGGATGGTTCATATCAAAATCCCACCTACCCAATAGTTGAAGTTGATTTATACTAAAGTTAGTAGTAGCACCAAGTCAGGAGAAAAATTCCCATTCATATTCATCCCTAGAAGGACGATGGTTCAAATCATCAGTATCACTATCATCCTATTCTTCAATTGTGGATGTAACTGGAACTCTATTAACATGCCAAGGATGATAAGCAACCACTTTTAAAATTTTCTAATATTCTATTATTTGTTCTCTCTGAAGACCTATATCTATTTGTATTTTTTGGAAAGGTTTGAATAACATAATTTTAGTCCAACAAAATGTCTCAAATATCTATGTATCTTCAACAAGAGTAGTCTTGAATAACGGGTAAACATGGACAACTACAGGTTGGAGCCTTGGTTTCCATTTATCCTTTTTTCATTGTCACGAATGTGTATATAGGCAGACTGAGTCAATAAGGGATAAATAAGCTAACTTTGGAGGCCTTTTCATATAGCAATGAATATAGTTTGTTGGCAACTCTTTGTAAGTATCATCTTTGTTTATACGAAACCATCTCTCTTTGCAAACACTCAATGAAATGTATCATCGAATTGAAGTAAGAAGAGGCAATTTCTGTAACATATGACATGTCTCCTGTGTAGAGATGTCACATTCCACAAGCATATTCATCATGAATTTTTGGTATACAACTAGTTCTCTATCCTCAACTATATTTGTATTTGCAACTCTTTTCAACATATCTAGATAATTTTCTAATTTTTTCTCAAATTTAGCTACATATTTAGAAATATAATTTTTTTTAAATTGCCTAGAAGCAACTGGTTGGCAATCAACATTGGCACACCAAATTACAAGCATAGCTGGGCTCTGAATATTTAAGCAATCATCATTTCTTGCTAGTTTGTAGGATTTGTTAGACTCAACATCAGCTGTCAATCTAGAGGTAAGCTGCTACTGCCATGGTGCTTTATACCGACATTGCAATTGCTCTCCTTTTCTTCTTAAACAAGTATATTCAGAGCATTTTATGTGCCTTTGAACTGTGTTTAGAAACTATTCATAATCTATGATTGGATCATTGGTCAGGATATCACTCGTGGTAAGCAAGCACAGGTTTTCTTCAAAGCAATGATACGTTCTAAGCAATATTTGTGCAGGGCAACGTGGATTCCAAGCTAAAACATATCTATAAAAAAAGTGCCTTTCTATGGTAAGATCATGGTCATTGGACCAAACAATAGTATCCATGTCAGGAGCTTCTAAAAGCCATAGAAAACCATGCACATGTGTAGAGCCATGCTGCTGCCATTCATATCTATACCAATAATATTTTGCATGCAAAATCTTTTCGATCACCTCCTCACAGAAAATTGAGAATCTATGATGCAAATATAAAGATGGTATATGTGGATTCTGAACAACAATATCTATTAGTGTATTTTTTGAAGGCTCCATTGCTAAATGAGATCCAACAGAGATTTTTTTTTGAAGGTTAGCCCATTTTGTGTTTGCACAACTCAAAGTGAAAAAAGGGTGGGTGTACCAAGTTGTTCGATCATAGTGGTTAGCTGGGCCCAATAAGAGCTCCAGAAAGAGTGGGTCCCATGCAACAACACACCAAATCACATCAAATAATCGGCTAGTTGGTGGTCGAGAGTAGCTTGAAGTTGTTGCCTCAAAACAGTCAATGACCTAGGGATTCTATCCTGCAAATCTGCTCTAACAAAAATAGAGATAGTTTGTTGGCTGCGATGTCTCATAATCAAGTTATAGAGAAAATATATAAACCTAACATGTTTTCCAAACCCGTGGTCAAAATATCTCATTTGGTGGAGGGCATATTCATGCAAGTGAAATTTAATATTTATTAGTTGAAGGGGAAGTGCTACTCCAATGGGGAACAATGTTGGAAAGGCCATTGAAAATAAGCCTTCAGTGTTGTACTCATTAACAGGAGAAGAGCTAACTTCAGGCCAAGATAAGATATTTTAGTCCTTTTTTTCAATTTGCAAGATGTCTTTATTGCTTGCAGCTCTGGTCTACCATTTGGTAAGCAAGGAATAAATGATGAAAAGTTTGAAGAGCTATTTTCTTCTTATAGTCCAACATTTGTTGAGTTGGTTGATGGCATTAGGTCTCCACCTAAACTTGCTCTATTGTATGCAACAAAATGGACACATCAACAACAATATCAGGTAACATATTAAGAGCCTCAACATCAATCTCAACATCATTGTAGTATTTTCCATATTGGATTTTGTAAATTTCAATGCACCCATGACATGATGTTTATTAACATAACAATCATAATTCCTACCTTCAATAGTGGTCATGCAAATGATAATGACCTCAAGGTCTTGCACATGGTACGCCAAAAGTTTTGTGATGCTTGAGATATCCTGAGGGAAGCTTATTGTGTGACCACTATATTTAAATTGGCCTCCTCTAGTGTGGGTGACCTGTAAAACTGGAGCTACCCTAGCAATAAGCATCTCTTCAACTTGTGTTAAATTTTTTAGTAACAATGGTTGTGGGCTTGGATCCATTTCATTTGTGAAGCTGAACTAATGGGAACCTTTTTTAGAATAATACCTTACACATATGGCTTATGACCCTAACATTTGAGTGTGCATCCATATGTAGCTTTCCCTACATATTTGGAAAATATAAAGGTTGGAAAGCGCATCTATGCAATGTCAAAATCGCTTTACCATAAAAAGGATATCTATCGTTGAATATTTCTTTAAGGTGTTATTCTTGTGTTCGTGCAACAAGGGAGCTCCTCTGAGATTGTATACAAGGGTTGGCATTTTCCGTTGGAATTTCATGTTATAAGGGAGCACTGTTACTATTTTCATGTGCAAATGTGGTTGTTGTAGCTATCCTTTGCTGTAATTATTTTTTGTGATGCTTCATGGATATTTCCTCTCTATGCTCCCTATAGTAGAAATAGTTTTGTTTCTATTTTTTACCCTTTTTAAATTTAGCAATTGATTGGGCTATGCAACTTGACTCTGCCCGTACAGCCTACGAGTATACATACAAGCTCAAATACATTAGGATAGATGAATATACATATATACCCATACATACACTGAAAGTGGAAATTATACATAAACATATAACAAAATATATATGTCTATCCATCTGTATATGAATCAATATATGTGAATGACCAAAAAAGGAATAGCATAGGTTGAACATTAGGAAATATTAAATTCTAGTTGAATATACATAGAGGACTTGGGAACCTCAGGACAAGGAGGGCTGGTTAGTAAGTCTGTGCTTGTGTGAGGCTTAATGCATCCTATTGTTGTTGTGCAATGGGGGAAAGAAAAGCAAAGTAAATGTGAGTGGGGAAGAGTAAATGCAATATTGAACATTACAGTCTCATAAACTATACTTTGATTAAGATGCATTGTCAAAGCAATCATCCTGGCATTAATTTCATAGTAATTGGGAAAAAATTGTTGTCTACATATCTAATCTACGATATTGTAGTATTTCTTTTTACATATATATAAACATACACATATTCATATACATATGCATATACATACACATATACATATGCATACATGCATACACATACATGCATGTACATATATAATCATATACATACATTAACATATACATATACATATATACACACATATACATATTTATATACATAGACATATATACACATATACATACATATACATATGCATATAAAACATTGATTGTTGCA
Source organism: Sequoia sempervirens (assembly GCA_007258455.2). NCBI lineage: Eukaryota > Viridiplantae > Streptophyta > Pinopsida > Cupressales > Cupressaceae > Sequoia > Sequoia sempervirens. The sequence continues at coordinate 122,610,464 of VDFB02086081.1, read as the reverse complement.
GTGTTAAAAACTATACTTTCATTAGGTTGCACTATCAAAAGAGCCATTGTGCCATTTATTTCATAGCAAAAGCGCAAAATCTATTGTCCTCATATTTGATCTATCATATTGTAGTATTTGTTTTTGCATGTCCATAGGCATACACATATGCATATACACATGCATATACATACACATATACATATACATATGCATACATGCATACATATACATACATATACATATACAAACATACACATACATATACATATATACATATATACATACATATACATGTGTATATACATATACATATATACACATATACATACATATACATATACATACACATATACATATACATATATATATATATATATACATACATATACATACAGATATACATATACTTCAAAGCAATCCTTTTATATGCTAAGAAATAAGAATGCATATCTAGTTCCACATCTATATGCTTTGTCAAGATGGCCCATGTAGATGTACACCTAGAAGCAAAGAGAATTGGAAATAATAACACTAAATTTGCAACAAGTATAAGATAAACCGAAACCATACTTATGGAATTAGGATCTGAAGGTCAGGCGGCCACGACCTTAGAACCAGACTCCGCGGAGAGACCAACAAGGGCTAGCAACAAATATATATTGGGGGCCTCTGTGAACCCATCCACAAAGCACGCTTCTATAGACATAGTTCTACGAGCTTATTTGCAGTGACACAATGTTACAATTTGAGTTCACTAATTGACAACTCGATTTCACAATTAAAAAAAAAGATCAGTGTACTATACCATCCAAATGCTAATTGGTACACAGCTTACAAATATCAATTTATAACCATTCCACTTTTAATACTGTTTAAAGAAGACAAGATACAACAAGAAGAATAAAAATAATAAATGCAAATGCATAGACCCTCATATGTATCTCTCTATCTTTCAAGATGCTTATATGTGTGTGCATGCAACCTTTTTATTTTTTCTATATATATGTTGGAGATTGTAAATTTTACTATGTTATGGCAAGAATCATATGGTGTAATAATCTATCCAAAAATGTATATAACATCACAACCTTAATTGCAGATTCAACCTACATTGCTTGGTATTTAATATTATGGGAAAAATGATTATGTAAAATACCAATGCATAATGTCTTACAAATTCCATATCACAACAGTTTGGTAAACCTCCATTTTGTTAGACAAGAGAGCCAAGGAAGACAATTCTTACAATACTATAATTTTAAAGCAAAACCACTATGGCTCTTTTGGCATTGCAAATTAACCAATATATTTTCTTGCCTTAATAACAAAAGAAACAACAACCATTATTGAAGAATCAAATATATGTCATGCTTCAGTCTTTTCCTAATGGGTATGTGCAGGATCATGATGGGCTAAAAAGTGGCAATATGATGGCTATGTGGCTGACGACTTTTTTTTTACCCAAAATTGATGAAACGAAAAGGGTTTTTAAATGAGATTCTCAGCTTTCCACCAATATAAATTATGCCTTACTTTGAATTTAATAAGTAATTATTATTCATTTTCTATTCAAATTATGACTAAAGTCCTGATTGATTGGCTAATTGAAAAACATCTATAGCTTTCAAATGGTATCACATTTTTTCAATCTAAAACATGTGTCACATTCTATGCTTTGCATACTATAGGATTAAAAAAATAAAAATTGTATTTCATGAATTTTTGACCAAGTTTAGGTAGTCAAACATACAAGTTTTTTATATTTTTAAAAAGTTGTAATAAAAAATCATAATTAATTATTTATTTGGAAAAAAATTACAAAAAGCATCACATCGAGACATGAGTCCTCTAATTATATCTAAAATCTTAGAAAAAATTATTACCATTTTATTGTGGTTAGGCTGGTCAGACAGACACCTACTTCTTATTTTTTCCCTGAAATTTAAGTACTACTACATTGAAATTTCAAATTTTTACTAGATAGATTTTTCCTTTTTTAAAAAAACTAGTAGTTTAGAAACTACATTCAATTTTCTACAGATTCTATTTTTGAATTATTTTGAAATAATATAGATAACTTATTCAAATTTTTATGTCAAGTTGCCTAACTCTAATTTTTCTAAATTTTTTGCCACTGAAGGGCCTATTTTTTCCATGATGATCCTGCACATACCCTAATAATTCTTTTACGATTTTCCTATCTTTCTATAATATTTAATGGAAAATAATGGAGCTTGAATGTAGAATATATGCATGTATATATGTGTAGAAATAATTAAGTACATATATGCATTGAAGTTCCCCTTTATGAACACATTTACAGACACACACATATAAGCATATATATGTATCCATATGTATATATGTGTCTATATACATAGGACTATATCTAAATACTTGTGTATTTTATATTTTATTATCACCATCTAACTCTTGAGCTTGGAATTTATGAAGACAAGAAACATCCAAATTGTTTTTCCCTCAATTAACCAATTGGGAAGGTTGCAAATTCAAACCTTTTTGGTTGCTTATACCATATCATCTACTCCGAAGTTTAGAATTAGCATAGGTAGAAAAAGGGTTGAATTTGAAGCCTTCTCAACTATTCAGCTGAGGGAAAATCTAGTCTAGATGCTTACTTGCATTTTGGGAACCCTACATCTTTTTATGTAAAAAAAACCTTGCTGATTTATTTGAACTTATAGGCAGATTTTTTTTTTGAAACATATTGATACAAGATTCAACCTACATCCTTTACTAGAAAATATCGAAGAAAAATAAAGAATTGTATAACAGGTATCAGACACATCCTTTACTAGTTTCTCAATTGAAAATTCAAGCAACATTATTTCCCACTAAATATTATACACAAAATTGGAAAATTGGAAAATAACTATTAAAAGACAAGCTAAACATCATAGCTAGATTGAAAATGAGTTGGAACCCACACTAAACATTCTTTTAGAAGGAAAGTAGGTTGTGTAAAACTTGTTTTTGCAATTCAAATTGAAAGCTACATTGTTTGGTACGAAACCCATATTAAATAGAACTCATAAAGCCAATGAGTACCAATAATCTGCACAGTCTCCCCACAACGGCACAAGATTAATCAACAATTCAAGCTACATTAGCCGACAATAATTTTTGCAATCAAATAGAGAATTTACAAAAGATCTATTACATAAAAAATCCTCTTGCCGATCAAGCCAACAAGGAAGCCACTCAAAAGTTCAAACTGATAAATTGAACAGATAAAAGAGATATTAGAAACAATAACACTTACTAACTACCAAACTAATTTTATATCCATCATGTTCATAATCTGCAAATGGTCCTATGTTAATGCATCCAACAACATAGATGCAAACAGATAACCAAAACAATAAATGCAGGGCAATAAAAAATACTAACCCTAAGCATATTTATTGAGAAAACAAACAAGGTTCAACTAGAATTCCTCCTATGGTAATGAGTAGAAGATGAAAAATGCACAGGGATAAACTCAGTCACATCCCAAGCAAACGCCTAGCAGAAAATATGTGCATTATGTGAAATCTAGACAGTAGGGAAAAGAGTATGACACAACATATTGGTACAAGACAAGTAGTCTATGTAACAACTGTTAGAGCTATTAGGATGATACTCACAAATCAGATGTATGTCATTCTCTAGTGTTTTCCTTATAGTTTTTTTACAATTTTCCTATTTCTCTATAATATTTAATCCCAAACAATGCTGCTCGAGTTTACAACATGTTCATATATATATATGTATGTATATGTGTACATATATGTATAACATATACATACCTGTTACCTTAAGAGGAATTATACTTAAAGGTTGGCCTATTGTTATCGTTGTCTGTGTGTATACCCATTTCATAGATTTATAAGAGAAAATCATTATGTATGGATGCAAAAATTGCACTTAAAGCATCCTTCTTCCATCAAAAAATATGGCCAGGGTTGGTTATTTGTATGTTGTTGGTCTATTGTTTTGATTGTCTGTGTGCATCTTTGGTGTTCTAGCCATTACCATGGGAGCAATTGTAGTTATCTGTGTGTAGGGTTTAGCATTGTATGAAAGCATTAACATATTGGAGGTAAAATTACTTTGGTGGTTGTCTAGTATTATTCTAGTAGGTCTTTTGCAATTTTTCTATTTGTGGTGATGTAGCTAAAATTTTCAATGAAGCTTGTGCTTTTTTGGAGAACATAATTATACTAATTTCTACAAATAGAACCACACATATAATCTATTTGAAACTTAAAGAGAATCATTGAGATTATGTTCAAAGTAGTTGGTTTTACAGATCTTATAAACTCTTATCATGCAAAGAATAACAAAATAGTTATCTCATAGAAGAATAAGAATACCTCACCTGGTTGTGCATACACAACAATGAATATTGAAACAACCTTTTCATCATATGTGTATATCTTTGGCGTTACAACCATTACCATAGGAGGAATTGTAGATCTGTGTGTAGGGTTTAGGGCTATATGAAACCATTGACATATATATATGCATACATACATACACACATATATATACAGAATCGTTGAGATTACGTTCAAAGCATTTGGTTTTACAGATCTTATAAAATGTTCTCATGCAAAGAATAAAAAAATAGTTATCCCATAGAAGAATAAGAATACGTCGCCTAGTTGTGCATACACAACACTAAATATTGAAAGAGCCTTTTCACCATCTGTGTATATCTTTGGCATTGCAGCCATTACCATAAGAGGAATTATAGCTATCTATGTGCAGAGTTTAGGGTTGCATGAAACCATTGACATACATAAATACATAGACATATGTAGACACATCTATATACAGTCTGGATATTTCCTGCCATACACATGTTGTGGTTTTCATTTTCTATGAAGCTTGTAGGGTTATACTCTTTTATACATGGGTGTTTTGCATAAATAATTAATTTATTGTTAATTTCTTCTTGCTATATATATATATATATATATATGCATACATACATACATATATATGTATATATGCATACATACATACATACATATATATATATATACATATGTAGACACATATATATACTCTCTACAACTTTTCTACCATACACATGTTGTGGTTTTCATTTTCAATGAAGCTTGTGGGCTTATAATCTTCTATACATGGGTGTTTTGCATAAATAATTAATTTATTGTTAATGTTTTCTTGCTATATGTCTCTATATAAAAACATCTACATTATCTTCCATTCTATATTATATAGAAATGGGAGAATTGTAGTTACAGGGCTATTAGAAAAACATACATACATATATTTATCCATATATACATGTCTATACAAATGCATATATATATGAATACATGTATATATACATACATACAATACATCAACCCATTCGCAAATTGGATTTTTCGGCTCTACTTATTGTTCCTTTTGATAGTAGGTTTGAGGGTTTTAACACTGGTGTGCTGCAAAACCCATGAAAAAATATATATATATACACATGTGTATACATGTGTGTGTGTGTATAGATACATACATATATAAATACACACACACACACATATATATATACATATACATATACACACTTAAGCTAGACTCCAACCTACATTAGTGTTATTCAAATACCTCTTTTAGAACTTCTCTATTTTTGTATAATATTTAGTGTGAGGTGATGAAGCTCAAATTTTCAATCAAGTTTTCCAAGTTATACTCTTTTCTACAGGTGTGTTTTGCATAGATGATTAATTTATTGTTAATATCTTCTTGTTATATGTTTAGTTCTCTGAGGTTAAACATAAAAAAATATTGTTCACGACTCGGTTGATGGAAATCCCATTGGAAACTTGAAAAAAATAACAAACACTCTGCATATATATATATTTGCATATCTATATCTTTGTAATTTCTCCATCCATATAAAACCATAATGACAAAAATCCATGGAAAATGACTTACAGAATTTGGAGAAAAAGAATTTTAACATAAACAATAAACAAACCATTTATACAAAACACCCAAGTAAAATGACCTACACATTATGCAACAACACAATTTTAAAACCGTCCAATCTGCCATAAAATAGAGTAGAGGCTGATGATTTCATTTTTATAATAGTCCACTATGAAACCAATAGCACAATGGCTCTTTTGAATGCAACTTAATCAGTATACTTCCTCACACATTACACACAAAATCCAAGCTACATTCATTAGAATTCAATATTATAGAGAAACAGAGAAATTGTAACACATCTATTACACAACAAATACTATTCAAGGCTCGGCTGATGAAAATACTATCGAAAACTTCAAACAAATAAAAAACCCTCTATATATCCATATATACAATCACTCCTATCTTAATTTGCAGTTGGGCAATAAAATTACCAACCTCAACCATTATAACAAAAGAACCTAGATTTAACTACTATTGCTCCTATGGTAACGGGTATAAGCCCAAAAATCCACAGAGATAACTACAAGCAATAAATGAGAAATGAAAAAGTTACAAACCCTAACCATATTTCGTGATGAAACAAAAAAAGATTTAATTGCAATTTCTCCACCCATAGAAAATGATAATGCTAGACGCCCATTCAAAACGGCTTACAAAATCCAGACATCAAAAGAAATCTATACAAAACACCCATCTAAAACGACTTATAGATTGCAGAGAATGACAACTTTAAAACCCTGCAATTTGGCACAAAAATTAGCTAAACCCGATGATTTTTATAGTTGTTCAGGCCTATGAAACAAACCAAGGAACCACAAACAATGGATCTTACAATAGTCTTTTGTCAACCCAACACCACAGTGGCTCTTTCGAAAATGCAACTTAATCAATATACTTCGTCACACATTATGCAACACATCAATGTTCAAACCCTCAAACCTGCTATCAAAATGAACAATAAGCAGAGAATGACAGACATACACAATAAATTCAGTTTTGCAAAAAACCCATGCAAACTGACTTACTGATTCTACAGCTCAATAATTTGAAAACCATCGAACCTACTAAAGAATGGAGTTGAACGTGATGAATTTAACAATAGCCTACTATCAAACCAATGCCACAATGGATCTTCCAAAAATACAACTTCATCTAAGTATACTCTCCCACACACCAACATTCAATATTGTATTTACTTCATATGTTGCCATCATGCAATGACAGGGAACATTAGGCCTCATGCAAACAAACACTTGCGATTCACATTACCCGTATCTAGCACACCATTCTTGACCACCACCAACCCACGTAATTACCAACACCCACATCACCACTCAAAAAAATAGTGGCCTTCCTACTCCTTGATAGACCCCCATCGTTGACAAATCCTATTCACGGTTGGGTTGATGAAAATCCTAGCGAAAACTTCAAACAAAATAGCCTATCAGGTAATTATAAATATATATTTTAAATGTTATGTCAACTACAAAATTAGATGCAAAATTAAATAATATATTATTATTATTATTATTGTGAAGCCAATAATCCAAAGCTTAGTCATAAACTGTGTATTGAAATTATTTTATTTGAATTCCCACAACAATTTTTACCTAATCAACTTTTCTTAATCTTGTAATGTATAAGATCGAGGTAATAGACATCCAAAGTGAGAAAAAAAACTTGATTAACTAATTATTATTAGATTTTCCTTAATATTTAACTAAGAGTTTTGAAAAAAGTTATATTAGACAGCTCAACAATGACCTCCAATATGTCACATAGTTATTTTGAATTCTCGAGTTTCCTTGTCAATTAATATACTCAACATATATATGTTGTTTATGCATAAAAACACACACCTAGAAAGAAGCATTTATAACAATGACATAGGAAAATAATTGTATAAAATGATAAATATTTTTAAATTATTTTTATTATTTTATAAATTTCATCCTAAATATGCTTATTATGATGAGGATGACTTATCAATCAACCCTATTATGACCCTTATGATGATAATGATGATGATAGCATTGACCAAGACACTATTGATGAGATCCTTATGGATCATCTTGTCATATATTTCATATGCCCCTCCATCAACTCCTATATGATATGTTAGAACGAAATCATCCCAAGCACTAGCCACCTCATGAACCAATATCACACATCCAAATGGTGCTGCCACAATAGTGGTTTACAATTTCTGGGAGATCGTGATTTTTGCTGAAATCACGAAGTTTTAGAAAATATAATGATTTAAGCCTTCAAATGTTCCATTTAAAGGATTCCAATTTAAGATGGTTTTATCAAATCACTTTAGACCAATCCCCCTTGGATAGAACCTCACTAGTTTTAAACCATACCTATAACAAAGTCTTCTTTACACCTATCAAAATGCTGATAAAAAGCCACTTTTGATTTACCTTTTGGGGGATCAAATGAATTCATTTAAAATTTATTTTTTTGTAAGTATGTAGTCCTTATTATAAGATTCCAAAAAAGTATAATTTTAATAAAATATAATTTGATTATTATATTTATTTTTTATTTCTTGTGAATGTAAATTTTTCACCGAAAATCAAGCTCTCTGTTCTGCACATGTGGAAAAATAGCAGTTTATCAAAAAAAAAAATTGAAAAATATGAGTGCACTAGATATTGAATTACTTGATCCAACAAAAATAAAAATTGAATTTAGATAAATACAAAAAAAGTTACGCGTATACAGTGCTATGTCTGAATTATAAATGGTTTGACTTAGAAACTTTATTAAAGAAAAAACATTCAATAAAAAACTATCTAACCAAGTGGAAGCACTAGATATCAGAGTTACAAATCTAAATTCGAAAGAATTAGAATTTTATCCTTCATGGAAAAAATGTTATGCGTTATACAATGAGCGTCACTTTTTAAAAATGTTGTTTGATGAAAAAAATTAGTTTTCGAGGGAGATGGAAAAAGAAGTGCAATCTTATTCCAAATTTTTTGAAAAAAATATATTTAGAATCTATAGATAAAATGTCATGAAACTCTAGTTTGCATCATCTTCAAATTCGTCATGGTTTAGCCACTATAGGTGTGAGGAAGTGAAGATTTAGTTTTAAAAAATTATTTCAATGTCTAGTTTGGCCAAAAATTGTAAACCACTATTGTGGTTACAAATCCTTATCCTACCTTTGGCAAGGGAAATACCTTTCAAAAAAAATATACACCATCTCCCCAACCAATTTCATTTTAATGCTCTTCACCCAACTCACTTAGGTCATCGACATCTTTTAAATCATTTGGATCCACCTCCTCCAAAGCAATGTTAGCCAAATCCTTTGATTAATCCTAATCCATTAAAGATGTCCAAAAACTACTTGTATGGGATAAAAAATAAACAAAAAATTCAATAAATCCATGTCCACTACACCAATCCATGAGTCTCCCACGACTATGCATATAGATCAAATATTGTTAAACTATACCATCCACATGGGAAGATAAACCTAAATATTTCATGTAATTTGTAATATCAAAACTATCAAAAATACATAAGTATCACATAATCCAAAACTATCCCACTATTCTAAGCATAATACTAAATTTTATATTAGGAACATATACCAAAGGCCTAGTCGATATATGGTGTAGTGTAGTAAAATGTATCCCTCTACATTTTCACACTTCTTTGGGCCCTCCCTCCTAAAATTGGGCTTCTTTATGCCTTATTTGGTCCTATTTTGTATCCACAATCTGTATTTAATGCATCTTTCTGAGGATAATCTTGACACATATCAAATGACGAATCATAATTTAATGTTTTTGGTTTGTATGGCCTAGATTTGGTGATCTGGGACTCATACACCACCTTGGGTGTATGAGTCCCTCCTAAGTTTTGGGGCCTAAACCTAAATTTGGCATAAAAGGATAATTCTTGAAATTTGTGTCCCGAGCTTAGCCTACTAGGACTTATACGCCCCAACTAGCATATGAGTCCCACTTAGCTTGGACCTATTTTGAATTCAAATCCTTGGTGGGATTTTATTCTCCTAGATCTAATGTCAGCTTGTAGTGTTGTAATTTCAAGAAATTTGACATAAAAAGGTATAAATATACAAGGTTATTTCACTCATTTTTCACCTAGCAAGTTGGTGAAACATTCTTATAGAAAATTTGTGATCAAGAGAACTTACACAAGAGTTTACAAGAGAATTCAAGAGTGATTATCAAGTATTTTGGAGCATTATTCAAGATTCAAGCATCATGTCAAAGTCATCATGTATCATGTTTATTTTTGAGCTTACATTTGTGATGTAGGGTTTTACAATTCAAGCAAACATTCAAGTCTAGATCCATATCATTCAAGAAAGATTCAAGATCCACATTCATGCTAGTCATTTCATGCATGTTTGAAGCATCTTTTTTAAGGGTTTGGTGATTTTCAACATTGCATATTTGTTCATTCATTATTCCTCCTTCCTATTTCATTTCATTTCAAGGTTTGATTACCAAATCGAGGTTTGACCAAGGAAAACCCCTATCCACTAACCAAAAAACATTTTCCCATCTCTTTCATGTGTGATTGTAGATCTAGGTGATTTAGGTTGAAGATCCATTGAAGAGAAAGGTTGAAGAAAAGTTACAATTTCTTCAAATTTGTCACCTTACTTGCAATATCATTGAAAGTCACCTATAGGTTGCAATTCAATGATTCAAGCTCAAAGATTTGGTAGGGAGGAAGCCATAGGAAGTCATCAGAGGATATCATACTTTTGTAGCAACCCTGATACTAGGAATAAATAACCACTTGTGGTGTATGTGTCTCAGTATACCTAAATTCAAACATTTCCAACAAATCCTAATTCAACAGTTCCAAATTCCAGTTTCTATCAGAAACCCTAATTTGGGACTAAATCACCCATCTTGGCATATGAGTCCCAATGTTCCTTAAAGTTAGCATTTTTAGAATTTTAGACCTTGTTCTAAGCACATTCAGATTTCCAGGTGCACCCCTGTACTTTCCTAGTTTATTGTTCTGATTTGGACTCATTTCTAGCTCATTTACTTAATTTTTGCATATCATTAGGTTAAATTGTCATTAGGTTTTTCATGTTACTAGTATTTCCAAGCCCTAGCTTGGTGGTGACCCCCACTTTAGTCTTTAATCACACCCTAGGACAATCTTTAACAAATCTCTTTCCCTTATTCCATCCTTGGATTGGGATCTCTAGGGTTTCCTTGAGTAAGACTAAGTGAAATAGGTCCTTATCCCTAGGTTCCATCTCCCGAAAGGTGGAAAACCCTATTTCCTAAGGTTTCATTTTGGTGAACCTACCCTTTAGAACATTTCATTTTTTGATTTGGAGTGCATCATAATCCTAGATATAGCTTGCATTAACTTTTCATTACGTTTTGTATTAGTTAATTTGCATCTAGGGTTTCAAAATCTTGCATTAGTGAAAGTACATATAGGTTGCATTTTTACTCTTGCATCATTGAATTTCATCTAAAAACTATAATTACACCTAGTCTAGACATCATTCAAACTAGAAAACATAACATTCAATTAGAATTTTCTAAAATTTGTGCAAAAACCCTAATCTGGGACTCATATGTCCCTCTGGGTGATTTAGTCCTAGTACATGTGATTTTTCTTGATTTTTGGGTATTCTGTGTTGACTGTGTAGCAACATTTCAAACCCTAAAAAACCCTAATTGGGACTCATACGTCCCTATAGGAAATTTAGTCTTGTTACAAATTTTAAACTACATTTTTCAGCATTAAAAACTTTGCTTCTATGTTTCCATTTGCTATTGTTAGTTATCTGTTTTAGTTTGTAGATTTCTATTTCATTCATTTCATTGCATCTAGGTTAATTTCATTTGAATCAGATAGAATTTATGTTGTTTTCATTTCATTCATAGATTACCCCTTGCATGAGCTTTACAACTTGGTGTCTTATTGTTAATACTATAGTGAGATGAAGTTTGAGACTCATGACATCCCATTATAGCATAATCGTCGTGGATCTTGGGTTATCTAGCTCTTCCACTACTAGTGAATTGACACTAGTTCACTAGGTATGGACCATACCTTTAACAACTATTTTCCTTCAAGTAGTGTGACAAGTGTTGAGACAGTGGTTGCTAGTATTCTATAAGAAAACATAATCCAAATCCATGAAGTCTTATCAAACCTACAAAATCAAATAAGTACTAAAAAAATTTCAACCACTGCTATCGCTACCATAGATAACATACACCACATTATTGAAAGTGAAGATGGAGTTGGGATTGTGTGTAACATAGTTCATATTTTTGGAAAACATCTTACCTCAATCACTAGTTATTCTTTACCTTCGAAAAATTTCCAAAGATAAGGAGGAATTCAAATTCCCCCTCGCACAACAATTGCCTCTATTCCTACCTATAGAAACCCTCATATTACAACAACTATGCAACATACTAGAAATGTAATTCTGACCCTTAGTATTTTTGTTAGCATTCCTAGTACCTTTGTGGCATTTCATGTCATATCTCCTACAAATTTACCTCCCATAAGCATTACATTCACTACTCACTCAAACACATATAAACCTCCAACATATTCACCTCCATCTCAAAATACAATGAATGACACCATCATAAATCAATTTTTGCAAAGCATTTCATCTCTTCAAAACCAAGTTTCAACCATAAACCAAAATCAAAATGGCCAACCTACATACTATGTCAAAAGAAATCCCTTATCCTTCGAGATATTGAGAATGCTTATACCACAAGGTCTAGAGATTTGTAGGTTCAAGAAATATGTAGGGAAAGGAGATCCTTCTAATCATGTTTCTACTTATACCACATCATGTAGTGATTTTGTCCATGAGGATAAACTCTTGGCTAAGATTTTCACTATATCCTTGAAAGATACCACCTTAGAATGGTTTTCCTCACTACCAAAAAAATCAATTCATTCATTCAATGAACTTGTTGAGGCATTTATAAACCATTTCCAAGTGCATGTGACTCCTAAGATGACCTTAGCCGATTTGATGAGATGTAAGAAAAAATATGATGAAAAAGTTACTAAATTCATTTCACACTACCAATCGCTTTATTCTTCAAATTGACATAAAAATTCCTGATACTCACCTACAACAGATGTTCATGGAGAATTTACAAACAATGATATAAGATAATCTTACCATAATGAATTTTCCTTCCTTTATAGACTTTTGTACTTCCCTTTGTCATTATCAAAACTTGGTTAGTAGTCATGACACAAAATCCACATCTACTGACCTGAAAAATCTGAATCCGCAAACCAAAACAATTATCAATATTTTAAGAAATAGAATAAAGGATTCCTTCAACTTAAACCCCCTCAACCAACTCAACATGTAGATACCCAAGTGGTTGCTATAAGGAAGAAAAATCCTTTCTCATTTGGGGATTTTCCTAGGCAATTCACTAATTTACCCAATACCCTCCATAACACAATGTCACAATTGTTAGAGCAGAAATTGATCACCTTGCTTCCTATTAAAACCCCTTATCCTAATAATCCTTTACCTCCAAATTTTAGATCCAATTCCTATTGCTATTACCATCAACAAAATGGGCATCACATGAAACATTTTAAGCGTCTTAAACATCTTGTACAAGATCTCATTGATTTTGGTCGTCTTCAAATTGGAGGTGTTAATGATCAAGGAAATAAGTCTATTACCCCTTCTAACCAAAACTTGCAAATATTTACCAATCCTATTCCGAATCATAATATTTCATTTATCAAAGCTAGTGAAACTATGAAGAATGATGTGATGAATATTGACACGAATGATGAAAACATGGACACTATGGAACAAGGTCCTATGGATACTATTGAGCAAGATACTATAAAAAAGGTTTTGTTGCATTGATTGAAACTAAACCTCATAAGGGCCAAACTAAAAAGCCTCTTGACATTGCTTTCTCATCTAAATATATTATTAGAAATGCACCTGATGGTCCTGTTTACATAGTCGATTGAATCAATGAAAATCCCACTAATGGGATATTAATTGATCCTGTCTGTGGAGGGAATGTGATCACTGAAGAATTCTTACTTGTGCATGAACTCTATCAAGAAACATATGATAAACTGAAAGTATGAATAAAGACGTATAATGGTTTTTCTTGCCGTATAATGGATCGACCACCCTTCCTTTACAAATAGGACCAAAAAAATTAGATGTCTCATTCTCCATCATCTTGGCATTGGACCAATTCTATGTGAAGCTTAGTTACCCATGGCTATGCTCCATCGAAGCCATCTCACCGGTCATGCACAAATGCTTAAAGTTTCCCTTTGACAACGAAATATTTACTATGCATCATAGTGGCTTCAATCCTTTGTCTTCCCAAGGGAACTTTTAATCAGATTTATTTTGGCCTAAAACAATGGAACCTATTAAACCTCAAGAAGATATATTTTTCAAATCCTATCAAAATTTTAAGGTGAAATGCATAGCAAAACTATCCATTACAAGAATTCCTCAACCTATGATTGAGCTTACCATCCTTGATGAAACCATGATCAAACCTAAAGATATTCCAAACAACCAAGACCAACCTAAGACATATCCTTTTCCTATTGCCTATAAAATGCCAAGAGATAACGAAAACAATCCTATCATGCCACATAAGATAAAACAAGTTTAAAAAGTTAAAGAGAAAGTGATTGAACAACCTCTCATAGTTCCTCCCATTCCTCCCCTCAGGGAAGAAAAGCAACCTATGGTTGATAGAATAGGTTGATAGACCCGCTCGTACACAAATGCACAACTTGAAAACCAAACTAAAAGAAATAGAAATGCTAGAGAGCGTAAGCATAGACATTGTGCTCTTGCTCAAAGGTTAAACAAAGATAACAACAAAGAAAATCAACATCCAAACTTGACTGAAGCAATACATGACCACTCTCCCTCTTTATCGCAACAACAAGATTCTATACTGCAACAGGAGATAAATACTTCTTTAGACATTAGCATTCGACCTCCCATTGTGATTAACTTTGATGACAATGATGAGGTTGATAAAATTGATGAAGAAGTGCATAAAAAACTAAATACATTATTTTATTCTTCTATGATCTTAAATCACAATTCTCCTATGAAGAGTGTTGAACTTGGAGATGACCCTAGTTCAACACTTGATATTGTCCCTTTGGCTAGTTGTTTTCCTTCCATATATGAAGAACATGATTAGGATGCAGATGACATACTATAGGTTGACATGCATGTGTGATACTAGTATTTTTCTTTCTTTTCATGTTTTTGTTGTGTGATTGCATGTGCATAATGTGATCCCATGCACTATTATGTTTGATGTCTCTCTCTCTTTGTGGCATTCCTCTCTATGTATCTACATTCCTCTCTATGTCATAAATATTTTATCTTTTCATTTGTCTTGTGTTTTCCTTTTGGGGATGGCACAAGGTGTCAAGACATTCACGTCTCTTCCATGTTGGCCCAAAAGTTGTTCCTTTATCTTTATCTTTTCATTTGTCTTATGTTTAACTTTTGGGGATGACACAAGGCATCGATACATTCATGTCTCTTCCATGTTGACCCAAATGGTTTTTATTTATTTTTCTCTCTATTTGTGTCATTCTTCTTGTTCCATGAGCATTTGGGGAAAGATGAAAATTTAGAGCTCTTTAATACCACTGTAGCAAGAGCATACTAACTCCAAATCTATGGATCCCTCATGTGTTTGGAGTTTCATTTTGGGGGAAAACCCTTCCTTTTTCATGACATAGCTTTATTTGGAAACATATGACTTGGCATAGGGATTTCCAAGTAAGCACTCATGTCCTCTTTATTGTTAGCATTTATCATTTGCTACTTCAAAGTAATTGCTCACAACATGGTGTTAGCAATTTCTTTAAAGTTGGGGCATTCATTGGAATTATTATTTTTCACTTCATATTTTATTATGTAGTCGTCTTACTTCATGCAATGTGTATTTCACTTTGTGGTGACATTGGGTGTGATGTCCCTTTCGAGCGTGATATTTCTTAGCATATTATATTCCTCTTAGTGGCTTGATGCGACACACTACATCCCGTAAGTTGTGAATATTATATTCTTCATTTGATCCTCTCTTGGAGACATTAGGCACAATATTCCCTAAGTTAAGACCTTACATGAACTAAGAAAAACTCCTTTGAACATTCCTTACACTACTTTGGCATTTACAATTTCAGTTATATGGCCACCTTGCATAACACACTTTGCTTTCCTGTGGAGCCATCTTGTTTGCTCATGAGTTTCAAGCATACGAATCTTTGCTTTCCTCATGGATCTCAAAGTTCATTATTTTGTGGTGCCTTATCAAAGTTATCAAGAAGTATAGCTTTGGTATGTGTATAGGAGTGAATTTGCACCCCTTATGCAAATTTCCCTTTTACACATCCTCACCTTAGAAAACCAAATTTGAAGTCAAAATTCCACATCACCTAGCTATCTTCCTTCCACTTGGCATCTATCTATTGTGTTAGTGGGAGAATATTTTTTGGGGACGCATGTGTGGCTTGCAGACATCTGAGCGGCATGCTTACATCCCTAGCTAATTCTTGTGTCTAAAGTTGGTATAGGTGTTACACTTTTGATTGGGGTTGATTAGTAATGTCCCTCTTCGACCAATTGACCCTGAAAATGGTAGATTATTCTTACTTCTCCTTAAAATTCATTCATTCTCATCTCATTTCATCCTCTAACAATCTCTACACAAGCTCTTTCATCTTTCTTTCACATTCTCAACCATTTGCAACACTTCAACACTCCATTGCAGCAACAACACTCCATCAACTCTGCAAAGCAAGTGTGACGCAAGTCATAGCAACATGGGCTTGGAGTCTTGCGAGACCTCTTTTCATCACAGTCAAGGTTGTGGTGACCTTGCGAAGTCCTCTTTCTCATCCATTGGCTAGTGAAATTTTGGGTGGACGTGGTAATGTTTCGCTCCTCTCTTTTGTGATTTGGTTGTGTAGCTCTTTACTATTTTGTAGTGTTTATTGCATCTCTACTTTCTTTACTTCTTTACTGCATATTTCTCTCATTGCTATTTGGATGTTCATGGAAGTAGAAACACCAAAATGGGGGTCTGACTGAGGTAGACCGCTCTACAGCCCCAACAATTTTCCCCTCTTTTTGTGTGTAGGTGGATGTGCATGTTGACCTAGTTGGCAAACTAGAACCTTGGTGAGATAATTTTCATCACTTTAGCTCTCATCTATCTACTTTATCATCTCCATTTGCAATTTTCATACTTTATAGTTCTATTTTTCTCATTTAGGAGTAATTAGCTAGGTGGTCAACTTATTTTTTGGCAAATTATATTGAAATTTCTATCCTCTAGTCATACGGATGCCAGCACACCATGTTGTCATCCCATAACCATGCTTCTATCCTCAGATAGAGAGTTGTCTGAAATATAGTATTGACTCCAAAAACTAGCTCACCTAGCCTCAACTTCGATTTTGGGTTTGAAGAGTGATCGAAGTACATTATAGTCCTCATCATTCTTATCCCCTATTTTAAAACATCCCTTTAGAGTGAGGTAAGTTAGGGAATCCTTCCACTCTCAGCTCTCCATGACCTGTGCCTTGACATGGTTTGTCCCCCTCTCTTACATTTTTGGTGAACCTAGTGTGAACCATTTTAGTTCCATTTTGAGACACTAAAATTTATTTTCCTCATATTCTAGGAATGTTGTAGGTATGAGTGTTGTGAGGCCTTCACCTTACAACCCAACTTGCAACCCCTAGCAGGCGTAGTTGGAAGGTTTTGAAAGTGTTGCACAACGAAACCTTGATTGGGTCACTTTCTTAGTTTACAACCTTTGGGGACCTTTGCAAGAGTATTGTTCAATGCATGTGATGGCCTTTTTTCTACATCAACCTATCCCCTCTACGTAGCCTATGAATGGTGGTACAAATATAACCTTCACCTTGTAGGATCTATGAATGGGTTTTAATAGGGAACCATCTCCTTTCTACATCCTTGTGTGAGTCAACAGAAACACTGTAGCAATTGTTCTTGTTGATCCGACATCTTAGGTGAATATCATAACTGAGAAGATCATGATAATTCATTTTCTACATAAAGATGGGTATGATGCACCTGTGAGTACCATTTGCACGTACAACAAATTTTTTGTACCTCCTCTTGGTAGTATTATTATTTTATCAGTTCTTGTTGGACCTAAATTTGTGAATCTTTTGCTCGATATAATCCTAGGCTATGAGATCTTCAGAGTGAAGTTGGGTATTCCCTAGCTAGTAGCTATGAATGCAGTTCCCTTGATTGTGCACAAATGTTTGAAATTCATTCATGAGGGTTATGTGCATGTGATCCACAACACTGGATATAGACCACCAATTTAACACATGGTAGTTATTCCTTAGATTACTTTTGGCATGCACCCATTGGTCCTCTTCCACCTAGGAAGGACCTCTTGTACCAGACTTATCAAAAGTACAATAAAGGGTGCTTAATGCCGAAAGTGAGATACCCTCCATCACCTTATATTGTTTCACATAGGGCTTCTTTAAAAGCTAAAAGTGATGCCACTAAGGCACATAGAAGGGAAGAAGAGAAGTGCTCTTGAGATCCTTCTTCCTCTTCTGCTGTTTAGCCTAATGCTCCCTCTCACCCTGCTATGGTGCCATAAGATTTCATTTTGCATTTGCAAGAGAATTCTATGGTGCCTGCTTGGCAAAAGCCTAAGCATCTCTCATTCAAGCTTCCTATTCTACCCATGAAGCCTAGGCCCATTCAATATGGAAGAAAGAAAGGTCCTTGAGGGGAATCCTCTATGTCTTGGCCTCCATAACCTCCCACCACTTCATCTCCTAAAGTAGTAAACAGGAAGAGGCCCACTATTGAGGCACTAGAGTCGACTCCCCCCATTATTTCTCAACCTACTCATCTTGCTCCCATCTAAGAGCCTATCCCTCTATTCGAAACAACTATGGTGGACACTCCCATGCCTGAGTAGGAGCCTTCTGCTCCTTTACAACCTTTGGCCTCTAGCTTGTAGAATCGTAGAAAGTTCCTTGCATGTGAATGCAAGCACCGAAAAAATTATCTCATGGTTGAGCAGGCTGCCTTGTAGAGGAAGGAAGGGGAGATGACCACCCTTGCTTCAGGGCCTCCTGCTACATCCTCCTCTCTCCTCCATTCTACTTCAATTCAACCAAGCTCCGTATTGATCCCAACTCCTATTGTGAGTGCACTTGACCCCAAAAAGGTGCAAGTTTTCACCGCTCCTTTGAATGAGCTCTCCTTGTTGATTTCCCTTCTAGATGTCCCTCCTTTCCTGAAACCCATAGATATGTCAAATACTTTTGTGGTATCTACTAAAATTTTCTCCTCCTCTTCCTTCATGCCTCTTACCTCGTCTGTGGTGATTTCACATCCCTCAATGAATCAAAAGGTAGAAAGTGGCACTTCTAGCAACGAAAGGCGTAAGAGGAGCCCACCTTCTCCAAAGGATGGTCCTATGTTGGCTTGTTCTTTCTTAGTGGTAGAGCCAGCCCTGGCTTCCCTTGAATTCGTCACCGCTCCTGAGTCACCCAGTGAGCCTAGCAGTGAATCTTAGGTGCAACCCTCACCATCCATTGATATATGACTTGGAACTCCAATGAATTGCATATACAACTCTCTAGATGAAGTTCCAGTCTTGTCAGTTGTGATCTTCATGAAGTCATTGACCATAGCTCCACAAGAGCCAAGTGAAGGAGACCTTGCGGGGCCTTCTTCCTTAGCCCTTGTTGTGGGAGGGTCAGAAGCTCCTCCCCTTAATATTACACCACTATGGGCTTGTCCTCCTTCTCCTTATGATGATTTAGAGTGGGAAGCAGATGACCTCTTGGTCAATGAGTGCTAGGGGGAGGCCTCTTCTTTATCATTAGATTAGATTGTGTGTTTGTGTGTTGTGATGTGTTCCCCCATGATCGTGTTATGTGTTCTTGGATGAACCTTGTCATCCTTGTTGGTGATTGGGTACAGGTGTGATTTTTGTGTCATAAACCTTCTTCTATTTGTATCATCATTCTTCCTCTTTTATGTTTTTTGATTTTCAAAAAATTGTTGATGATGCAAAGCGTTGGGAGAATTTAGGCTTCCCTTCCATGTTGACCCAATTTTTAATTTTTACTTTTTCTTCTCATGCATTCTTCACATGGTCTGATATAGTAGGGGGTTGATGATAATTTATTTATATACTACTATTATACTTATTTATATATATTTATTAGCAGCTCTAACCCCGAAATAGCAGATCACCCTTGTGTCTCTTATTTTTTATCTTTCACTTTTTTCCTATCCTTCTCTTCTTTGCATGAATTGTCCTTTTCATGTGTGACAATGCCATTTATACAACACTTCAATTTTTTAGAAAATGCATTCATTTCCAATGAATCTTTTCTTGAGAATCTTTGCAAACCTATTAAGAATCGCATTCTCATCTTGGACCCCTCATGGAACGTGTTTCCTTCATCATGGGTTCATAAAGAAATAACTTGAAAAATTTCCTCTGAGGTGGAAGCAACTTTTACCTTCCCCTTGTGAGGGGGAATTTTCTTCCTTTCGAATTACTTGATGAAGTGAACATCTTTTGAAAGGATTCCATGATGATGACTCAGTTTGAGAAAAAAATGATCTTTCTTTAACTTTCAAGCAGTGCATACCTTGAGTGGACCCCCTTTTGCGCACTAGGTTCCCAAGGGAGCCTTTTAAAAGCTTTCCAATTTGCTGATGATTTGTGTGACTTTTTTCTTAACTTCATGTGTATCCACTTTATTTTTAGACATGCTTTATTTGTGGGTAAACATGTTGCTTTACAGGTGCACTTGTCAAGCCGCTTTCCAATTCGACTCTGGAGAGTCCCCTCCTTTTGGTTTCCTCCATGAAAGAGTTCTTGGGGGATGCCTCCTTGCAAGTCTATGGGCCTATAAGGTACTTTCATCTAGGTTTCTTTCATGTGAGATATCTTGGGGTATACCTTCTTGCAAGTCTACTGGCATGTAAGGTGCATACTTCACAAGACTTCCTTCATGGGAGAGATCTTCAAGACTACCTCCTTACAGGTCTGCGGGCCTATGAGATGTTTTCCTCCTACAACATTCATCCATCGGTGGCATTGGGGCCTTCAATATACCTTGTGCAACTTCATAGTTCTATGAGGCTATGGATTCTTTTGTTCCATCCCGTGCTTTCAAGCTCACTAGATCATGATCTACTTCCTCAACAGTTCATGCCTACATTTCTAACCCTATTAACTCTTCGATCTACTTTACTAAAGCATCATCAATATTCGTGCTTGCTAAAGTGAGGGAAAAATGTATAGGAGTGAATTTGAACCCCTTACACAAATTCCCTTTTTACACATCCTCACCTTAGAAAACCAAATCTTAAGACAAAATTCCACATCGCCTAGCTACCTTCCTTCCACTTGGCATATGTCTGTTGTGTCGGTGGGATAATATTTGTTGGGTACGCATGCATGGAGTGCTTACATCCCTAATGGATTCATGCATTTGAAGTTGGCAAAGGCATTACACTTTCGATTTGGGTCAATTTTTAATGTCCCTCTTCGACAAACTAACCCCAAAAATGGATGATTCTTCCCACTTGTCCTTCAAATTCATTCATTCTCATTTCATTTCATCCTCTAGAAATCTCTACACAAGATCTTGTATCTTTCTTTCACATTATCAAGCATTTCCAACACTTCAACACTCCATTACAGCAACAACACTCCATCAACTCTCCAAAGCAAGTGTGAAAGAAGCCATAGGAATGTGGGCTTGAGTCTTGCAAGACCTCCTTTCATCACAATCAAGTTTGTGGTGACCTTGCCAATTCCGATTTCTCCTCTATTGGTTAGTGATATTTTTGGGTGGAGTTGGTAACGTTTCATTCCTCTCCTTTGTGATTTGGTTGAGTAGCTCTTTATTATTTTGTAGTGGGTATGTGCAAGATCATGGTGGGCCAAAAGTGGCAATATGTAAGTGATATGATGGCCCATGTGGCTGATGAATTTTTTTTACCCAAAATTGATGAAACAAAAAGAGTTTTTGAAGGAGATTCTCAGCTTTACACCAATATAAATTTTGCTTTACTTTGAATTTAATAAATAATTATTATTCATTTTCTATTTGAATTACGACTAAAGTCCTGATTAATAGGATGATTAAAAAAAATCTATACCTTTCAAACAGTATCACATTTTTTGAATCTAAAACATGCATCACATTCTATGCTTCACATATTATAGGATTAAAAAAAATGAATTTCATGAAGTTTTGACCAAGTTAAGGTAGTCAGACATACAATTTTTTATATTTTTTAAAAGTTGTAATAAAAATTCATAATTAATTATTTACTTCAAAAAAATTACAAAAAATATGCATCACATTGGGACATGAGTCCTCTACTTATATCTAAAATTTTTATAAAAGAATTTTATCATTTTATTGTGGTTAGGGTGGTGGAAAAAACACCTTATTTTTTTCTAAAATTTAATTTCAAATTTTCACCAAATAGATATATTTAAAAAAAATAAAACTAGTAGTTTGGAAACTACATTCAATTTTCTACAGATTCTATTCTTACATATTTTTGAAATAATATAGATAACTTATTCAATTTTTTACATCAAGTTGCCTAACTCTGATTTTTTTGAATTTTTGCCACTTAAGGGCCTATTTTTTTCCATGATGATCCTACACATACCCTAGTGTTTATTGCATCTCTACTTTCTTTACTTATTTATCATTTATTTTTCTCTCATTGCTATTTTGTTGTTTGTGGAGGTGGAAACACAAAAATGGGGGTTCAACTAAGGCAGACCCCTATATAGCCCCAACAATTTTCCCCTCTTTCTTATGTGTAGGTGGACATACATTTTGAGCTAGCTGGCGAATTGGCACCTTGGTGAGATCATTTTCATCACTTTAGCTCTCATCTATCTACTTTATCATCTTTGTTTTTACTTTTCATACTTTATATTTCTATTTTTCTCATTTAGGTGTAATTAGCTAGGTCGTCAACTTGTTTTCTAGCAGTTCATATTGTATTTTTTCTCCTCTAGCCATACAAATGCTAGCGCACATAAGAGACGCTAGCATGCCGCACTGTCGCTCTAGAACCTTGTTTTTGTCCTCAGATAGAGAACTGTATGAGGTACAATAGTGACTCTAAAAATTAGATCGCCTAGACTCAACTTGGATTTTGGGTCTGAAGAGTGATTAAATTACATTATAGTCCTCATCATTCTCATCCCCTATTTTAAAACATTCCTTTAGAGTGAGGTAACTTAGGGAAGCCTTCCAGTTTCAGCTCTGCATGATGTAGTGCATTGGCATGGTTGGTCCCCCTCTCTTGCAGTATGGTTGTATGTATGGGAGCTAAACTTAGATGTGACTTTCCCATAGCCACTTGTTTGTCTGTGTGAGTGTGTACCGGTTGCATGTGTATGTGTCTCGTTGGGGGCTCACCTAGTGGATGGCCTAAGGTTCCACTAGCCCTTGTGAGTGTGCATTGGTTTGCATAGTGGACATCATGTTCCATTTTTAAAAACTCTTAGACAAGAAACTTATATCTAATCCACAGCATGCGAACAAATTCTTGAAGCTTGATCCACCCCTTTTGTTTTTGTTTTCTTCTCTTTATGTCTTTTACAGTGTATGTGTCTACCTTGTTGTTGCTCCTTATATAATTTTCCATGTTTGTTCTCTTCTTCCTATGTCAATTTTCTATAGGATCTTGATCCTAGTGGCTTGATCATCCCTCTTGCTCATTGTCATCATATCCTACTAGCATTGGTACATTTGAAACCCTCTTGACACGAGTTTCATCTACTTTAGTGTGAGTTTGAAGCAAATTTCTCCTCTCACTAAAGTGGGGGAAAATGTAGTGTAGGAAAATGTATCCCTCTACATTTTCACACTTTTTTGGGTCCTCCCTACTAAAATTGGGCTTCTTTATGCCTTATTTGGTCCTATTTTTCATCCACAAGCCTTATTTAATGCATCTTTCCGAGGATAATCCTGACACATATCAAATGACTAGTCATAATTTTTATTTTGATTCAAGTGTAGCCCATATTTAGTGATATGGAACTCATACATCACCTTTTCCATATGAATCCCACCTAAGTTTTTGGACCTAAACCTAAATTTGGCATAGACCTTAACAATTCTTGAAATTTGTGTCTCGAGCTTAGCTTATGGTTCTTATACGCCCCAACTAGAATATGAGTCCCACTTAGCTTAGACCTATTTTGAATTCAAATTCTTAGTGGGATTTTATTCTCCTATATCTAATGTCATCTTGTAGTGTTACAATTTTGAGAAATTTGGCATAAACAAGTATAAATACAAGGATATTTCACTCATTTTTCACCTAGCAAGTTGATAAAGCATTCTTATAGAAATTTTTTGATGAAGATAACTTACACAAGATTTGGTAAGAGAATTCTAGAGTGATTATCAAGCATGCATTCTAGAGCATTATTCAAGATTTAAGCATCATGTTAAATTCATCATGGATCACGTTTATTTTTGAGCTAACATTTATGATGTGGGTATGTGCAGGATCATGATGGGCCAAAAAGTGGCAATATGATGGGTATGTGGCTGACGACTATTTTTTTACCCAAAATTCATGAAATGAAAAAGGTTTTTAAAGGAGATTCTCAACTTTCCACCGAGATAAATTATGCTTTACTTTGAATTTAATAAGTAATTATTATTCATTTTCTAGTCAAATTATGACTAAAGTCCTGATTGATAGGTTGATTGAAAAACATCTATAGCTTTCAAACAGTATCACATTTTTTTAATCCAAAACATGTGTCACATTCTATGCTTTACATACTATAGGATTAAGAAAAGAAAAATTGAATTTCATGAAGTTTTGACCAAGTTAAGGTGGTCAAACATACGAGTTTTTATATTTTTTCAAAACTTGTAATAAAAAATTCATAATTAATTATTTATTTGGAAAAAATTACAAAAATATGCATCACATTGGGCATGAGTCCTCTACTTATATCTAAAATATTATAAAAATAATTATCATTTTATTGTGGTTAGGGTGGTCGAGGACACCTACTTATTTTTTCCCTAAAATTTAAGTACCACTACATTGAAATTTCTAATTTTTACCAAATAGATATATATATTTTTAAACAAACCTAGTAGTTTAGAAACTAAATTCAATTTGCTACAGATTCTATTCTTACATATTTTTTGAAATAATATACATAACTTATTCAAATTTTTACATCAAGTTGCCTAACTCTGATTTTTCTAAAAATTTTGCCACTTAAGGGCCTATTTTTTCCATGATGATCTTGCACATACCCATGTAGGGTTTTAGGATTCAAGAAATCATTCGATTCTAGATCCATATCATTCAAGAAAGAGAAAGATCCACATTAATTCTATCCATTTGACACATGTTTTCATCATCTTGTTCAAGGGTTTCATGAGTTGCAACATTGCATATTTGTTCATTCATCATTCCTCCTTTCTATTTTAGTTCATTTCAAGGTTTGATTACGAAAAAAGGGTTTGACCAAGGCAAACCCCTATCCACTAACAAAAAAAATTTCCATCTCTTTCATGTGTGATTGCAGATCTAGGTGGTTTAGGTTAAAGATCCGTTGAAGAGAAAGGTTGGAGAAAAGTCACAAATTTTTCAAAGTTATCACCTCACTTGCAAGATCACGAAAATTTACATGTAGGTTGCAATTCAGTGATTCAAACTCAGAGATTCGGGTGCTGGCAAGAAGTTGAGTCCACTTTTTGGCCAATAAGTGGAAGTGTTTTTCCTAATTCTCAGCATTTGACACATTTGACCTTAAAATTTGAAGCACTTAGAGATGGAATCTTCGAAAAAGTCACTAATCATAAAATGAAGTACTCGGAGTCTAGTTTCCAAATATATAATTTATTTCAATACCCAGATTGTACAAATTTAGTTTCAATAGGCATTTCTAAAAACCACTATTTAAAAGTCACTTTTTTTTACCATAGCATGCAAGTGTACAACATCCATATTTTGACCTAAATTATCATATTTTTCTAAATCCTTTTGGGAAAACATTTGTGACTCATTGAAGCTTGTTCTCGATATTTTTTGTAATTTTTTATTGAATTTTTTTTTTTTGTTAATTTTTTGTTAGGCATATTTGTCGTTTTGAAAAATCATTGTGTACAACACACTTAAGATGACCTTAACTTATTATTTTTTGATTTATTTTTTTAAATTGAAAAGAATTGTCTGAAGTTTGTTCTCGTGCAATCCATTTGTCAAAATGTTATGTTGATCAAAAGTTATTAAAATATTAAAAAACCCTAATATTTAAAGTTTATGGACCAGTTTCATCAGAAGTTAATTGAAAAATAGAAAAAATAATCCAATTGTAAAAAAAATACATATTTGGAATCTACATTGTCTCATCTAAAATGGGTTTTAATTTCATCAAAAAATTCTACAAAAAATGTTGTCAGCCATATGTCCAAACTCGGTATTTTTCTCTGACATTGTTAGGACCTTCAACTTGCAATTCAAACTAGGTTGAAGGTCTAGGTTCAGATTCCCAATGCTTTTCCCGAACCAAAATACAAGGAAAAAATCCGCCCATAAAGAAAACCCAATTAAAAAAATTTGGAAGCGGGTACAAAACAGGATCCCGCTTTACAAAATGGGATCCCGTTTTGGTTCTACAAAATAGGATCTCGTTATTTAAAATGGGATCCCATTTTCAAAATCGCCAAAAAAAGGGAAATTTCCATTTTTGCAATTTTAAAAAGGGATCCGTTTTAAAAATTTCAAAATGAAAATTTCTAAAATGGAAAATTTTCAAATCGGGATCCGTTTTGAAACTTTCCATTTTGAAAATTTCTATTTTGGAAAATTCTCAAAACGGATCCCATTTTGAAAATTTTCCAAAAATGGATTTTTAAAATGGGATCCCGTTTTTAATTTAGGCTCGGGATCCCGAAGCTAGACGGGATCCCGTTTTTGCAATGTCGATTTTTTTTTTTTGGCTAAGGCAAAAACTTCCACATTTCGTGGACTCAACTTCTTGCACTTACCCATTTGGAAAGGAGGAAGCTACAAGAAGAGATCAGAGGATATCACAGTTTTAGAGCAACCTTGATACTAGGACTAAATCACCACTTCTTGCATATGAGTCTCAGTATATACCTAAATTCAGACATTTCTAGCAAATCCTAATTTAATAGTTCAAAATTCTAGTTTCTATCATAAACCCTAATCTTGAACTAAATCGCCTAGCATGGTGTATGACTCCTAGTGTACCTTAAAGTTAACATTTTTCAAAATTTCAAACCTTGTTTTGAGCATATTCAAATTTCCAGGTGCACCCCTATACTTTCCTAGTTTAGTGTTCTGA
The DNA here is from genome assembly GCA_007258455.2 of Sequoia sempervirens. Classification (NCBI taxonomy): domain Eukaryota; kingdom Viridiplantae; phylum Streptophyta; class Pinopsida; order Cupressales; family Cupressaceae; genus Sequoia; species Sequoia sempervirens. Next base: position 122,583,075 of record VDFB02086081.1, on the reverse strand, counting down.
TTTCAACTCATTTCTAGCTCATTTACTTAAGTTTTGCATATCATTAGGTTTTCCATGTTACTAGTCTTTCCAAGACCTAGCTTGGTGGTGAACCCCTATTTAGTCATTAATCACACCCTAGGACAACCTTTAGCAAATCTCATTCCCTTATTCCATCCTTAGATTGAGATCTTTGAGGTTTCCTTGAGTGAAACTAAGTGAAATAGGTCCTTATCCCTAGGTTCCATCTCCCAAAAGGTGGAACTCCCTATTTCCTAAGGTTTCCTAGGGAAATATCAAATCAACATAGTGTATCTATCTTTTCTAAGAAGGAACTAGGGATATTTCAAGAACTTTATCTAAATCATTTCACAACTTTCTCCCAACAAAATCAAGATCAAGTTATTGAGAAATTCCTCATAGATGATCCTAATATTCATGTTAATCCAATCTTTGATAAATATCCAATAGATGAATATGAAACCCATGACAATCTTGAATCTTCGATCAATATCCTATCTATGGTAATGGCATCCAAAATATGATCATTGATCATTATAGAAACTTACATTTGCAACATCTTGGATCCCTTGATTGGGAACAATAACCACATCCATCATACATAGTGTAGCATTACCATTATGTAAAATATTTCTATTCACCACCAAATAACTTTTTTTTGAATCAATATCAAAATTAAAAGAAATTAAAATGAAATATGTATTAAAAAATCATGAAGAAAGCCAATATTAGTGGTTGTTGAAAACATTTTCAAATAATAGGTAAGAAATGGGCCTTGGATGCAAGGAGGGTGGATAAAGAATTGAAAGAAGCCTTGGTAGAATCAAAAGTAAAGCTTTAGGAAGAGCCAAGTAATGTGCTCTTGGGAGATGAGATGGCGAATACTAAAAAAAACCTAAGGAAATTCCAATCCCACAAGGTGAAAGGTATGAAAATCAGAGCTAAGCTCAATTGGTTAACCTATGGGGATAAAGGTTCCAAATTTTTCTTTAAGTACCTAAAGGAGAAGAGTATAAAAGAGAATATAGATCAAATATAGGATAGGGAAAGGATGATCTCTAAGTAAAAGGATATCTTAGGATAATTCCAATCATCATATATGACCATCTTCACTTTTGAAAGGAGCTTGGATGAGTGTCACAAGACAAGGGACACAATGTAAAATAGAATTCTAAAGAATTTTTTTGCAGAAGAATCCATCAAACTTGAGGCCAACCTCACCAAAGATGAAATAGACAGAGACATTGCGTCATTGAGTAATGAAAAATCTTGAGGTCATGATGGGCTATCGATGGAGTTCTACAAGTGTTTTTAAGACTCGATAAGTGAAGACCTACTCCAAGTCTATGAGGACTCCATAAACAATGGGTCTTTGGGTAACATGATGAATAAAGGGATAATCAAGCTCTTTGCCAAATGGGGAATAAAAACCTCATTAAGAATTAAAGACCGATTGTTAGAGTTATCATGCATTAGCTAATAATTAATTAATCTTTAACTGATTATTAGTCTAATTCATTCTCATGCACTTAAGCTAAACTTAGGAGTGTTTTTATGCTTTGTTAGTTAAGCTAATATTAGATCCTTATGTATCATCTCATGTGATGTTGACAATTGTCATGATTTGATCCCTTTCTCATTTAGGGTTTTTCTCTTATAAGCACTCAACCCTCATTGTAAATATCTTAAGCTTTCATCTGTTTTTAGAGTTTTTCCCATTATATTTTTTGTATTTCTCCACATTATAAAGATATTATGTTTGTACATGGGTACCTTACATGGCCTTGTTTGTTGGGACCCATAATGCATTCTTTTTAGGGTTTTTAGGTACTCTCTATGTTCATCTTAAGGGGGGTGTTAGAGTTATCATGCATTAGCTAATAATTAATTAATCTTTAATTGATTATTAGTCTAATTCGTTCCCATGCACTTAAGCTAAACTTAGGAGTGTTTTTATGCTTTGTTAGTTAAGCTAATATTAGATCATTATGTCTCATCTCATGTGATGTTGACACTTGTCATGATTTGATCCCTTTCTCATTTAGGGTTTTTCTGTTATAAGCACTCAACCCTCATTGTAACTATCTTGAGAGACTCCTACTTTTGTAGCATTTTATTTTTGAGGAATACTACATATATTGTTTGCAGATCTCTTGTGTATAAGGTGTATTTGTTTGTTATTTGATCCTATGGCTCGTGGTTTTGTGCTTGTTTCACAATTTTAACATGGTAGTGTTGCAAGTATTTTCGAGTTTGGACTTCTAGTTTTTTTCATAATTCAATTTTCTCAATGCTGAAGCTATTCAATTCTCATTTTGGACACTTCAACAGGCCACATCTTCTGCATCTAGACACATTTTTTTTCCCTTTTTGAAAGTGTGTGCTTTTCTGTGTACTTCATCATGGTGCTACCAGTTTCCTCTTTTTTGTCAGAGAATTGTATTTTTAGTATGTAGTCCTTTTTGGACATCATGAGCTCCCATTACATATGAATTTTTCATTATGTAAACACACTGAAATAAAATACCATAGTAGGTGTATCTTTTATAGGATCTTGCACATCACTTTGTGCCTTATTGTACTTGCACTATGTTATAAACTACCATGGGGGTTTTGATGTTTTACCTATTTTTATCATCATACCTTTGTCAAGTGAGTGTCCCTTTTACAACAGAAGCCTCATGAATGTGTGACTTTTATTTTCACACCCTTTATATGTGGTTACTTTCATGTTTGGATGTTCATATGTTCTTGATTCTTCTTCATGTACTTCTTTCTAGCATTTAGTTTCAATGTACCTATCATGCCTCTCCCTTTTCAACATTATGGGGGATTTCTACTATTGGTTCTAATGCTTATTTGATTTTGCATTAGAGTGAGCTATGTATACAGTATTTTTTCCTATGTACTTTTAGATGAAGCGTACATCAATGGTTGGTTACTTGCATTTCACTGAGATGGATCACTTACCATATGGACGCTCTTGAATTCCTATTTTTTTCCATTATAGTAGTCATTCTTTGACAGTGTTTGTAGCTTGTTCATGCTTTAGAGGTTTTCTTATTTTTCATCGTTTGTTCCTATCTTTTGGGACAACATTGTCTTATTTGGAGGCTTCTTTACTCTTTCACTTGGTTTTCATCTCTTTTTGGAGTGGAGGTTTTCCCATGAGGTTTTCTCTATTTCTTTGCTCTTTTGGGACAACATTGTCTTATTTGGAGGCTTCTTTAGTCTTTCACTTGGCTTTCATCTCTTTTTGGAGTGGATTTTTTCCCATGAGGTTTTATCTCTTGAGTGTTTCACTTGGCTTTCATCTCTTTTTGGAGTGGATTTTTTCTCATGAGGTTTTCTCTATTTCTCTATTTTATCTCTTTTTGTTTGTACATGGGTACCTTACATGGCCTTGTTTGTCAGGACCCATCATGCATTCTTTTTAGGGTTTTTAGCTACTCCCTAAGTTCATCTTAAGGGGGGTGTTAGATTTATTATGCTTTAACTAATAATTAATTAATATTTAATTGATTATTAGTCTAATTCATTGTCATGCACTTAAGCTAAACTTAGGAGTGTTTTTATGCTTTATTATTTGAGCTAATATTAGATCATTATGTCTCATCTCATGTGATGTTGATACTTGTCATGCTTTGATTCTTTTTTCATTTAGGGTTTTTCTCTTATAAGCACTCAACCCTCATTATAAATATCTTGAGCTTTCATATCTTCTTGAGAGACTCTTGTATATATAGCTTTTTCTTGTTGAGGAATATTGCATACATTGTTTGCAAATCTCTTGTGTAGAAGGTGTATTTGTTTGTTGTTTGATCATGTGGCTCATGGTTTTGTGCTTGTTTCACAATTCACTGATTACCCTCCTAAATGTGTCTTATAAGATCTTGGCCAAGGTATTAGCTTTGAGACTGACTAATATACTCCCAAAAAAATTTATGAACACTTAGTCTAGCTTTATTAAAGGTAGATACATTCTCAAAAACTTGATCACAAGTTGGGAGGCTATGAAGTGGGCCAAGGTGTCACAGCAAAAGGTTGCCATGTTACCCCTAGAATTTGAAAAGGCATATGATAGAATGGAGTGGGATTTCTTAAGAAGTAGATCCTTCAAGTGTTTTTATTCCCTTCCCTTTTTTGTAAGTTGGTGGACATCGTCCTCAAAGATGCTAATGTGCACATGCATTTCAATGGGTAACTCTCTGAACAAATCAAACTGGAGAGGTCAATTCAGCAAGGCTACCCACTAGCTCCTACCCTTTTTCGTAATAGTGTCTGATGCCCTCTTCTACCTTCTAAGGGAATACACAATGTATCTGAGGATAAAGGGAATCAGGCTACTGAATGAGAAGGATTTACTCAATGTTCAGTTTTTAGATGATACTACATTCTTCCCAATACTTGACAAGCAAAATATAAATCCTTTAATGCTAAAGTTAGAGGTTTTTTGCCAAGAATCTAGGGAAAGAATCAACAAGTCAAAATCTATTGCTTTAGGATGGGATACGAGCCCACTAGAGTGGTTCAGAGAATTTAGTTTTTACTAGGGACAACCTCAAGGAAATGTGGAACTATATCAAAAGTAAAATAGAGAAGAAGTTGTAGGGTTGGAACAAGTAGTACCTCTCCTTGGTGGGGAGGATGCAAGTGTGTAAAAAAATATTATCCTCATACATCATATATTTTGCTTATGTGTGGTTCTTTTGAAGCTACCAGATTAATGAGATATAGAGGAAAATAAGGATATTCCTGTGGTCCGATGGAAAATGGAAAAGAAAGAAACATATTGTGAAGTGGGGGTGGTGTTGCATGGATAAAATGCAAGGTGGTTTAGACCTAGAAGATATAAGATGACAATGTATTGCCTTGGCTTCCAAATCTATTGTGAAATCTCTTGAGGGGAATGAGCCTTGGAAATTTTTAGTGAGAAAAACATCAAAATGGTAGTTTCTAAGAAAGAAAAAGCATGGAAGATGCTTCCCTTGAGTGACATTCTCATGAGAAAATTCTCAATGTCCCTAGTTGGGTCAGTGGTTTTTAGGAGCCTTTGGAATTGTTGGGAGTTAATCAAACATAACGCCCAGTTCAAATCCAATGATATAAACCTATAATAAAATGTAAAATGCCAATCTTTTAGTTCCATATAGTGGAATGTCTACCATAAAGATAAGCCCCCTGCCTTGGTAGAGGGCTGCTCTACAAATAATTGGAATAAAAAAGGAATTAAAAACCTTCAAAAACATTGTGAATGAAGGGAAAATTAAAAGTTGGATTAGACTAGCGACTAAGTTTGACCTCCCAACCTAATTTTAGAACATACTCCATTCTTACAAAAGCTTGGAAGGATGCCAACTTCCCATTGGACACTAGAAGGATCCTTGAACTAATCAATGATATAATTTGGAAGGATGGGGGACCTATTTCAAAACTCAAAGAAAAAAACATCTATAAAGACCTAACTTGTGTCAATTCTATCATTGTACACTAAAATTTCTGCTAGAATATGGATTTATATTCTAAAATATGGAATAAAATTCTAAGTGATGTGTGGTGCAGTGGTCTTGATCCAAAGAAGGCTTGTTTTAGGTGGCTAGTCCTCCTCCAAATAATACCTTTAAAACCCAATTGTGATGATGTGGAAATTTGTAATATGTGTAGAACTCCTGAATCAATAAACATATTCTCTTTGATTATTTGTATGTTGAGGAAATCTGGAAATTATTGTGTGGGACTATGAAAATCTTGGATAAAAATGATAAGCATGTTTGGAAAGATGTATTAATGTTTGATAAAAAAATGAGTAAAGAATGGAAAATTTTATGGCTTCTACTGTCTATGGAAATAATGTGGCACAATTGGAAAGCAAGGAATGATGAAAAGTTCAAAGATGCTAGGAGATCCCTTACTGATTCTTCTAAGAGACTCACTTTTCATTATGTTGCTCTGTAGGTATCGCTGCACATTGAAATCAGACTGCCAAAGTTCACAAATCTAATCAGAGATGGTTCGGTAAGGATTAGTAAGGCTAAATTTCGGTGTAGCCATGTGTATCAACTCGAAGGTGTAGATCATGAAATTTTTCTAAATGCTATTAAAGATTTCCAAAGGGACTTTAATGTGATAGTGGAGGTACGTGGAAGGAATGGGGGACCTTTCCAAGCCAAGTAGATGCAAAGTGATGTCCAATCCATGAATGGTGAAGCCAAAAGTGGGCAGGTTAAGGATAGGGTCAACAGGAATGAGGAGGAGAATACTAGCAGGGCAGTGGATGGTCACTAATAGTCTTGATAGCTATCAATATTTTGTCAATTTTTCTTGAAGACAATGAAATTCCTATCCAAGGAATAATGTCAATTCATGTTTAGCATGATGTTACAGATATATCTAGCATATATAATGATATTACATATACAATCAACATAAATATCAATGTATAGTATATGTAATGGTGTATAGCATGGTATAAGACTCAATATTCACAATAGTGCCTTCATAGTTTCTCAAACTATCTTTAATATAAAAAAATCATGAAGAAAGAACAAAGAAATATGTATCCTAAAGAAAATTACATTGATGAATCCAATCAAAGTGATTTATCAAAACCAATCCATATATCCAGAGTTATGTATTACATAAAATAGGTGTGCACCAACTTCACAATAATCAATAAAAAATTCACTATTAGAAAATCAATGTTTATACCAATTGAAAGACTAATCCAAAATCCAAATCCAAACTTACCACCTAATACCAATGTCTCTCATTCTAATCTAAATATCAAATACTTACATCCAAAATCTAGCAATTGTCACCTACACCATGTAAATCGACACACCTTCACCCTAAATCTAAACCAAAGCCTAGAATCCACCACATCCTTGTAGCTACACTTTACCACAAGAGTTATGATGGTACTTTATTGATATGTGTATATTTAGACAAGGCCAAACTAACTATCAAAGAGCATCATCACAATTGTGCATTTTATACTAGACAAAAAATCCTATGAAAGTAACTCCATTAGATGGGATACTATTAAGCATGTCATCACTGAAGCATCCATACCCCCTATGGAAACTAACCAACAATGTGATCCTCAAATCCGAAATTCTCAAAAAATTTACAACACTATAAAAAAATTTAAAATTAAAATCAAAGGAAAAATAAAAATAGTAAAGGGAAATAAATCTATCCAATGGTGAAATACACTTCTTTTCATTCCTTGGGAAAATACCATGATGAAAGTCCATCCATGGGCATCATATGCAAGTCTATTAGCTATGTGAATGTTGAAATTGAGGGCAAGTTGTCTCATCCATTCCACCAAACCTATCCATCTTATCATATTGTTTCATCATGCTGATCTACCATGTTTACTTAGTCATCTCTCATCTATATTTCCTACTCACAATGGTCTTAACAATGATTGGGTGCACATAATGCAAAATTTGGCAAACTTTTGAAATAGACATCTTTTAACCACCCACCATATACCATAATTTCATTTCCTACATAGTACTACATAACCCATATATTGGATCACAAATTTTAATATTATGTGATATTTTACTTGAACATATCCACCTATGTAATTATATTGATTCATATATTTATCATTCCATCCCATCCAACCCATCAACCATTCTATCCAAACCACCCTATTCTTGTCTCTAGGTTTGGTTTATCCCTTTCTATTTTTTCCACCATCAAGATGATAATAAAATGAAAATAGTTACCCAAACATATTAAGAATCCATAAGAATCCTTCACAAATTATTAACCATGTTGAGGCCCTTAAATCTAAGAATATCACATCCAACAACTTTTATCCATACAAAAAAATCCATAGCACTTTTTCATTATCTTGATACATGGTATGTTTAATCTCTAATAATCTAAAAAATGAACATCAAGTTACGTCTTTCCCAATCCTTGCATCTTTTTCTAGGATGAATCCTTCCCACGTGAATAATGTGATCCTCATCAATCAGTAAATCAATATTTTTAGCTTGAATAATTCGACAAAATATAATCTAATCCTCATCATTAATCCTTGGATCCATTTAACCCATTCAACTACATCCATCCACCCACCATTCCCTTGTCTTAAACATGTCATTGGATATAAATTTGTGTATTTTGCATATTTTTAATTGCTTTCTTTTTATGGGTTTGTACTTGTTTGTTCCTTATAGTGTTAGTGCTCATTCCGCACATTTTCATGATCACCTTCATCCTTCATATGATGATGCACTAATAGTAATGTGTCTACTATATCACTATTATATTTTCAACTTCTTTGTGTGTAAATTCATTAGCACATGGTGCATCATCATCGTGATCATTTATATCATGTTGTATAATGCTTAAGTGCTATAGTAAATAAATGTTTCTCCTTATATGTAAATTTACTATGAATCCAATCTAATCATCCTACGGGCATTAATCCAAAATGCCAAATCCTTAATAAATTAGTTAATTGTATGTTCATAGAATGTACATCATCCCAAAATAATCTCACAAGCCATATTTTATCCTTTATGACATATGTTTTTATCACCATTTGTATTTTCAAGATACCTATTAGGTCCCATTTCAAACAACACTTCTCTTGAGGGGAAATCACTTTTATCATCATCCTTAAGAGACTAGAGAAACTTAAAATTGAAGATTCTTTCCATACCATCCTATCTTGTATTTTTCTTCGACACAAAACCACTTAGTTGAATTATATCAAAGAAAGGAAAAATGTAAACACCTAAAATATTACCTAGGTTTATTCATCATCACTAAACCTATCACCTAATCCCTAATCAACCAATTCCATCTTTATTAACCTAGGATATTTCCCTTTCACCTAATTTCAATCACTTAAATTAAAAATAATCCAATTATCTAATTTATCTCCTTTTAGAACTCCTCATAAATAAATAAATAACTAGTTACATATTTCCACCTATTATCCAACTCACTAATGTGATTAAAATAATTAAATAATATTATTATTTAAGAAACCCTATATTTCCTCACCACATTCCAAGGATAATGGGGACCTAGTAACACTTTTCCTTGTGCTCCCATTATTCTCTCAACATATTTAGATTATATTGGGCACCTAATAACACTTTTCCTTATGGTCCCCTTAGTCTCTCAACATATCCAAAAGTTATAACCTTATTAGGTGCAAATGTCCCTAATTTTCCTTATTCTCACAACTACTTGCCAAATTTGGTAATTTAATTTCCTATTCTTTCACATTCTAACTACCTTTATATCCACCCTCCAACTTCTCCTAGGCCCTACAAAATTCCTCTCAACCATTCTCCACCCTTGATCTCACAATAAAATCTTATCCATCCAATTCCCCATTCTAAAAAAATTATAAATTTAGACACCCTTGCATCTAAATAAATACATTTCCACTCATGCTAAGTATATGAGCTATCAAATTGGTGATCTTCAAGAAAGGACCATTCATATACCAATCCATCAATGAGAAAATTAAACCATAATGGAGTATCTAAGTAATATTTCATGTTGTTTTTAATGTTTTGATTAAGTTAAAGTGGGAAGGGCCTGTAATTGTTAGCAAGAAGCCATTTAGGTAGAAGAGAGGCAAATCACAAAAATTGAGACAACAAAAAAGAAACAAAGAAGGAAGAGACTCACTAGTAGTGAGCTTGGAAAGAAAAACAAAAAACCATGCTTTTGACTAGAGCACGAAACGAGAGAAGAAGAAAAAACATGATATCTCCCCAAAATAATCTCCACCTCAATAGGAAAGGTTGCCACCTCAACAGGAGAAGCTAGAAAGTGAGCCAAGGAGAGAGCAGTAGAGACTCTTTTCAAGAAGCCAAACTGTGGGAAGAAAAATCCCCAACATTAAATCCAAAACCCCAACATAGGGTTCCAACACCATCACAAAGATGAAGATCAACACAACCCTCAAAAAGAGAAAACAAACTATGGATCACTAGAGTTAACATCTTCCTCAACGAAAACCCACAAAAGATCCAACACAAAATATAGAACGACACATGAAAACCCTTTAACAAAACTTGGTAATCAAGAGGTAGTCCAAAGGAGATAGAGCTTGTACTATAATCGCAGATGGAGGCCATGAAATTCCTCCCCAACAACACATTAAAGAATACAAGAAAATCCTTCACCCTCAAAAAAATAAAACCCAAACACAACCCCAATAAGAGCCAAAAAAAAAAGAACAAAGAAGGGGGGCACCTATGGCAATAACCCAAAACTTAACAACACTCCACACCACCAAGGCCAAGCTAACAATAAAAAAATCCACAACACCACTCCAATAGTAGCAAACATGGTAGAGGAATATTGCCTCCATTGAAAAAATGACATAACATCCAAGGAAACATGATAAGAACCCTACAACCACAAATCTAGGGGCTGAAAAAGCATCAAAATAGAGCCACATGAAGGAAAAACACCTTCAACCATGAATCCATCAAGAAACAAAAAACCTCCCTTGCACCAATGCTCACCTCCCTCCATACAAGAGATGGAGTTAAGGAAAATTGAGAGCAATGACATGGGGAAGAAACCCAAATCTGCACCATACAACGAAGCCTCACCACTTGCGCACAACACATAGGCCAAAAAACCCATGCTATAGAAAACAATAATGAAGGGGAAAGTAGGTTGTAAGACAAGTAGCAACAGATCCAAACCACCTGCAGCTACAAAGATGACAACACCTTCCCCAATGAGCACAACAGATAACAAACAACCATGTGCCAACCCCACACCAACCAGTTGAAGTGCCTGCAACTTAAAAACCATATCATCTTCCTAAGAATCCCCATCCCTACCTCCCTCATCCTCTACATAATTCAAACACCCACCTTTGCCATTGTTCCCACCCACGAATATGGTATCATTGAGATAAATTAAAAACATATTTGTTTTAATTTTATTATCTTGTTTTTCTTTTATTTTTGAGTTCTATTTAGAGGTTTGCAGTACATTGAAACAAGAATCTTATCTCTTGAATTAGTTTCCACTTTTCTTTTTTTTTGATGAATAGGTAGCTATCTATATTAATTCAAATATAAAGATACATATTCACAAAAAAAGGTGGGTGGTAAAAAGGCACACCCCAAGAGTCAAATGGGAAACACCTAGAAAAAGCAATAGATCGCATGGGCTAAGCCCAGAAGTCCAAAATTACAAAGTAAATAAAAAGGCCATTAAGCGGCCAAAGTAGTGTCAGGAGGGTCTCTGTCATTCAAATTTTTCCCTAATACATTAGCGGGGTCTGGAGTGACGTTAGGAGGAGGACCCCAACCATCATCAACATCTTTTTTCTCTTTATCTTCTTCCTCGCGCCGAGGTGAGATTGCAAGATCTAGACATGGAAATTTTTTACCAGTGCCTGGCCAACCAGAGCCAAAAGAAGGAGGGTCATCAAAGGACCACCCGAAACTACCACCGTTGCTCCCCGAAGCACCACTAGAAGGCCACCCCTAGCTAGCTCGCAGTAGAGGAGAATGATTTCACTGAGGAGTGCAAGAATCCCGCTGAGGCGGGGGCTGGGAATGGGGATGTGCAGAGCCACTCCACTACTGGCCCTTGGAGGGTGACCGATGCGGGAGGAGGTGGGCGAAGTGGGGACCTGAGCAACAGTACAAGGGGCATTACCCTAGTGGTCCTGGAGAACCTGAAGGTGAGCAACGTCAAGTGCAACTTTGTTAGCTTGCACTTGAACCTGTAAAAGCACATGAGAGAAAACCATAGCTTTAGCATATAAAGATACATGAATATGCATTTGAGTATGTGAAAAAATGCAAGCATTTATGTCTTTCCAAATATTGAAGAGAATTTCCACCCTGAAAGTGTGCCAAAGCTGGGTGAATTTTGTAGGAAACCTAAGAGGATCTCCTAGCAACACCATATGCCAAGAGAAAGGTTCTGGCCTAAAGGGGCCGAAAAAAGTCATGAATCCAAGTCCAAAGTTGTTGGGCTTTGGGACAAAACCAGAAAAGATGCTTAAAATTCTTAGATAGCCCACAAAAGGGGCATCAAGGGTCCTGGACCCCAAGGTGAACCAGGAAAGCCTTGGAAAAGAATACACCAGGAAAACTGTGCAAGTTTCAGCTCAACACTTGTAGACCAAGTGGCAAAAAATATTTTACGCTAGACATGAGCGGGAGATTGAAGAAGCCACCTTTGGTTTAAAATATGAATCATAGGAAAATGTGGTGAGAGCCACTTGTAACCAAGTCGAGGCTTGTAGTTCCTAAAAGGGGTGTCTGGATACCACTTCCAATTTTTCCACCAAGGTTTGGTCCCACAAATTCCAACCTTATGAAGCATTTCAGAAGGAATGGCATTCACCAAACCATCATAAGTAGCATAGTCCTAGTTATGAAGCCTATATTGGGCATGAAAAACTTCTCATGACATAATACACATGGTGGGTCTATGAAATATTTGTTGTAGGGTCTAGATACCATTTTTTGTGAAATATGAGTGCCTTAAGCCCAGGTCACTTAGCCAATGGCTGACCATTGCAAGCAAAAAGAGGTGACCACCAAATATTATGTTGGTTGAGAGAAAGCCCATCTCAAAAATTGAAGCCAACCCAATGGAGCCAAGGTTTGATAGCTTCCCAGGCCCACCAGATACTTTTGGCCACAAATGTCCCAACAATCTGGACTGGTTCTTCCATGACCAGAAGGATTTGAAAGTCAATCCCCTTTTAGGCAGGTTTATGGACAGGGAAGCCAGATTGAATATTATGCCTAAGAAGAATTTTCTAGGCCTCTTCCCCAGTAAGGGCATGAATAATCAATTTAACACATAGAGCAGTCCCTTGTCGTTGAGTAGACAACAACCCGAGACCTCCCGAGTCTCTGGGAAGGCAGCAAAATTCCTAATCCAGATGATGAAACCATTTGTGAGACTCATAGGAGGACCAGAGAAAGTCTTAAAGCAATTTCTCAGGCTTGCCATAGGTAGCTTTGGAGGGGGCCCAACAAGAATAATAATAAACATGGGTGGCTGCTAGAATTTTGGAGCACACCTGGAATTTTCCTACCAAAGAGAGGGGCTTGGTAACCCAATAAGAAAGCTTACTCAACTCTGTAGAGCACAACTTACGAAAGCTCAGCCGGCGATGCCTGAAAGGCAAAGGGAATGCCCAGAAACTAAAAAATTTCTCCAGGCCCAATCCACTTTCATCCATACTGTTGCAACCAAGGTGGAAAGGGCAAGATAGACTATCAGTAACACAAATTTTTAGGCCACTAGATGGCAGAGCTAGTAGCAAGACATAAGGTATTAAGACACTCAAAAACCACTACAATGGAGTCATCTTCCTCCAGAAGGGTGGGGAATGAGTCATTAGCAAAATGGCCATTAACAAGCTGAGCCTGAGAGTTGGGCAGAGAAATGCCCTTGACCCACTGCTAGGAAACTGGGTTAGCCAAGAGGTAACCAAAAACCTTAACTATAAGCAAATACAAAGAGGGGTCCAGTGGGAACCCTTGATAAATGGAACAAAAGAGTCGAAAGGAAAATGATTGATGACCATTGATGGTGATACAAATTGAGGCATCTGCAAAGAGCATTCGAACAGATTGAATGAAATTGGGCCCAAAACCCAAAGATTGCAACATAGCAAGAATAAATGACCATTCAATGTTGTCATAGGCCTTGGAAAAGTCAATTTTAATGAACATGACTTTCTAGTTTGAATGTTTGGCCTGCTCCATGTCTTCCCAAACAGCAATAATATTATCTAAAATAAATTTGGATTTGATAAACCCAATTTGTTCTGGGCACACAATCTAAGGTAGAAGATGACAGATTTTAAGAGTCAAAGCCATGGTGATAATATTGTAGGAGACATTAAGAAGCATGATAGGTATCCAGTTGCAAATGTCTTTTGGGTCACCTGACTTACGTATGAATTTTATGTTACCTTTATTAATTAAGTTACCTAGAGAATTAGAATGAAAATATTCCAAGTAAACTTGATGCAGATCGTGCCCAATATAGTCCCAGATGGCTTTGTAGAATTTACAAGGGAACCCATCAATTCCCATGGCTTTTTCATCAACCATGGAATAGACAGCCTCTTTGAGATCATCAACTAACAACAGTTGATCAGAAAAAAAATTCTAAGTTGAAGAAAGCTTATTTGGCACAACAGTAAGACAATCCTGAAGGGCTTGTTGTCGCACAGGCATGAATTCATGTGCAGTGAAGACTTGCTCATAATAACACACAAAGGCCTAAAGAATATCAAGCATCTTTGGAGAGCACCTGAACGCCATCTTTGATTTTTTTAATGCCTGGGGATGAGTGTCTGGCACGCAGAGCCAAAAAAAACTCTTTATAGGCATGATCACCAACTTTTAGCTGATGTAACTGGGCTTTGATTTGCACACCTATAGTAGCATAGTTGTCAGCAATTTGTTTCTTGTGCCTTAATTTTGCCACCCTGACTTGCAATGATGGAGAAAAGGGGTGGGCCGCTAAAGCCTCAGTAGTAGCATAGATGTCAGTGGTGGTAGCCTCATAAGACCGCCGATGAAAAATAGCCAATTGGCACCCATAAATGCATAGAAATCTAGCCATGTGGATGATAGCCTCATTCCACCAAGAAATTTAGCCTGTATGATGAGCTGGTATGCACTCCAAATTCTAGACTCTATGAATGTGGGCCAGGGTAGGCTTGTGGCAGAGTAAAGATGTGCTAAAAAAATTGAGTTTTACACATATGAAGCTATCGAGTCTCCCATTCAATGCAAAAAGAAATGGGGAAGTGGTCTAACAAGGTCACATCCACTAACGACTTAACCGGGAGAGATGAGCTGTCAAAAGAGAAAAATGATTGTGCTGAGATCATGGTATGATCAAGGTGCTTAAATATTCTATCAGAATCGGCTCTTTAATTACACCAAGTGTGCCAGAGAGAATGAGAATGGTGGCGGCCAATATTGAGATCAAAAAGCTCCAATTTATTGCTCATGTAAAATCACTCCTCCCTTTCCCCAATGTCCATCTGAATGGAAAAGTGCCATCTTTGTTAGACGCCATTTCTACCATATTGAAGTCCCCACATAGTAACCAAGTAGCAATTGGTAAAGAATCAGTAATCCAACACCAGAGCAAAGAGCATTCCACAACATCATTAGAAGCATAGACATTAATAATCCCAAAGGAATGATTATCAATGTTGAGAATGATCCAGACAAGCCGATGAGTGGGATCAGACCCGTGGTCGACCATAGAAGAGTGCTACCGTTAGGCCAAAAGTGTGACAACTCTGCCACGCCTAGCATCATGAGTAGTATAAAACATTTTACTAGCTGGCCAAATAGAGTGACAAGCCACAACAAGCAAAAAAAAAAAAAAAACTTCTAGGAGATAAAACACTTCAATACTAGAGTACTTACACAAGGCATCCCTGACAGAATACTTTCTGGAGAGGTCTATTAAATCTTGAACATTCCATGAGATGAACTTCATGAGCGAAACTCCATTTTTTTGAAACCTGTTTCCTCTTCATTCAGAGAACATAAATGATTCTGCAAAAATTCTGGCAAAACTGATCCAATCTGGATGGACGGGGAGGACATCCTCTACTTTTCATGAACATATTCCCCTTCTTCCCTAGGAGGGGAAGGGCTGGGAGATCGCCTTGGAGCTCCCATCATAGGAGAAGAAACATTCGGCTTTGTTAACATGACAGCAGCCGACTGAGGCATAACCTTTGGCCTAGGTTGCTGAGAAACATAATCAGCTCCAACTGGAGCTTCTTTCCCCTTCACGGTAGGGTTTGAAACATCTTTCATTGGCTTAGAGGTCACAAGACCTGACCCAGAACCAGTGGACTTATTCTTTCAGTTCGTAATCGTAGTCCATTTTGCTTCAAGTTTGACAGCAGATGCAACCGCCAAACAAGGCTTTTTAGCATCTCATGGCAGAGAAGGTGTATAAGTCACTGCTAAAGGCCAGTCCTTAATTTTGTGGTCCACTGACTAACACCTATAGCATGTGTTGGGAAGATTAAAATATGTGACCTTCTAAGTGTGGTGAAGAGCTACAATTTGGATATCAATGGAGTCTTTCAAATCTTTGGAAAGGTCCACTTCCACACAAACCCTCTTCTAGGGTCGAGCCTGAAAAAACCTATCTGGCTCAATGCAAATAACCCTCCCCAGTGAGGAAGCTATACTATTCAAAAAAGGCACACAAAGCAAGGGTAGACTAGGGAATTCAATCCAGACCAGGACCCGCAACTTGGTGTCATCTGAGATAGCAAAATCACAGGTCCATGCCTGGAAAACTAACAAAGAAGATTGGACATACCAGGGCCCATGGGCTAAGATAGCCTGCACATGATTGACCTCCGCAAAGTAGAACAAAAAGAAACCCTTGGTTAAATTTTGGACCATATCAAGGTGGACCCCATGAGGGACCCAAGCCTTGTTAAGACATTCCTTAAGCACACTTTCAAGGGGAGTTCTTCTGACATAATACCCAACAAGGGTGTATTGTTCAAGCCATTGATAGGCAGTATCAAAATCTAGTAAAGGAAAAACTGCATCAACTGGTGAATCAAAGCACTTACCTCATGAAAGACTTTTAGAAAAAATTTCTGGGGATGTTTGTTTGGAGGAGCCATTGATTAATGTCGTCGAACTACTAACACCAACAAGAACTGTTGGGTTAGAGCTAGTTGAAGGCATATTAAAACAAAAAAACCATAGGAAATGAGGTAGTACACACAAGAAAAGAGGGGCTTCTTGAGCAGGATGTGCAGTATGACTCAAGAGGGGCCAAGGGTGACTGCAAAAAACACAAAACCCTAGTAGAGCTCATACCAATATCTCTATATATTTAATTAGTTTCCACTTTTATTTTAAGATTCGCACTTGAAGTTAGGATAAAATAGTAATGACATTTTTTTGACTTTTTATTTCACTAAATAAGCAGTAGTTAGCTCTTAGAAATCATCCCAACCCATTTACAAATCATTTAATGCATAATTTATTTTGTTCATGCTTGAACATCAAGGATGCAATGAGTGATAATTGTGTTTAATATCTTAAGAGTTATTGTTTTGTGTGCATTAGAATTTCATTTCATTTTAACTATGATAACCTTATATTGTGGGAAAGGTTTATCCATCTTTCATTTGTTCGCACATCCTCTCACTAGTTTCAATCATAGAAACTCACAAATTCTTAGAGACTATTGAAAGCACGATGGAGAACCTATACATCCACATTTATTAATTTATTAAGTAGTGAGGTACCATAACACTTAACAAAATCATTCTTAATATTATATCATAATTAATTTTAATTTGAAATATTTGTTAAAAAATTGTCTACACAAATTTTAGTGTGTGATGCCTTTCGGATATTATTTCTTTAAATAATATAATAAATTTTCTCACAAATAAATAGTATATAAAAATCAAATTTATTAAAAATCACATTTTTCTAAAATAATATCAAATATATATTTTAATTTTTTATAAAAATCACAACCATTTTTATTATGTACTTAAATTGGAGAATCTTTCTACAATAACAATAAGGAGTGGAATGTAACGGTGTGAGTGTGTTTAACAAATGTTCTTAACTTTCACTTTAAATTTGACTATCATTTATGTATAAAAATATTAATATTTAATAATAACATAATGACACACATATATTGTTTTTACTGCTTTTTATATCAAAAACATAATGACACACAAAACTTATGTCTCCACATATGTATTAAATAAAATAGTTTTAATGTAGTTGAAATAACTTTTAAGCCAATATTCAATATCTCCCAATTAAAATATCTATATTAATACTATTTTTTCTTGAATAAATATCTATATAGTTTATAAAATAGTATTCCACATATTTAAAAAGAGATCGATAATGAAAAATACTTGAAAAAGATTGATACCCTAAATCTATAGTGATGTTTTGTAGTTTACTGAAACGAAGCAGCCAGGAGAGTTAGGAAGCTCCAATGTTTCAACGAGAGCCGCCACATGGAAATCAAAATCATCACGCGGAAATGCTTTAAAACCTTTTAGGGATTGAATCTTAAAAAATCTCTTTAGAATTGTGGAGATTGATTGTCGACCAGTAACGTCGAAAACTATGATTGAGTTTGATGTTTTGAATAACATCCATCCATTCTCTTGTCTTTTGACTACCAGTGTGAAACCCTAAGCCACCGCAGCGTTCTAACTCCATTTGGAAAAAAAAAAAGAAAAACCCGAGTAAACGCATTCTACCTAGCTATGAGTGAAGTACATCCCAAAGTCAAAAATGGCAAGTTCGAATTGGTTTATAAATAAAACTCAATTCTTACATTATATAAAATCATTTTGATTGAGTTCAAGAGATCTTTATTTTATAGACGCATAAATGTTAATATGTTTTAGCCAACATAAGGAGCACAAGATTGAGAAAATATTGAAAAGATAAAACAATGAAATTTCTAAATTAACTTTGGAGACATGTTTACTACAATTAAGCTTATGGTTGTTGTATAAGAAATTTGTTATACGAAAATTGACATATTAATAAATATAGGTAATTTTTTAAGTCCACTTTGGATTGATGATTTGTTGTTCTTACTACATTCTATAGAAGAATAAATATAAAGTATACTATATCTTTTTAATTGTCAATATCTTCAAACTTTGTATATATGGAATTATAATCCTTATAATTAAATCTTGGTATTAATGTGACTTATGCAATGGGATTACAATCAAGGGGCCATTTTTAGATTATAGCAATTAAATTTTGCAAATGTTTGTTGACCTAATAGAATCTTGAACTTATTTAAACACAATAACAATACCACCCTTTCACAAAAAACATTATGTCAATGCTAACAATTATAATCCTAAACATTACTTTAAATGTGTGTAAAATTCATTATAAAGAAAGAATATATATATATATGTGACAATAGAATTTTTTATATTTCTTGGAATATGGTAGAAATAGTTCTTACATATTAGTGATTATATTAGATGAATTTTACTTATTACAATTTAAAAAGAATGAAGTTACTAGAAGTTAGTGTTCATGACCTCTACTTCATTGGTATAATAGTTTTTATAAATTTACTCATAAATTTTCAAAAAAATAATATTTTGAAAAGACTCATCACTAAAATAAATGTTAACTTATAGATAACCTTAATAATATTGTATATTAGAATCAAATCTTGCTTCCTTCTAACATTTATTTAATGTCTTCCAAAAATTAATTAATCAATTTATATCATATTATTAAGTAGATGCAAAAAAATAATAATTAATTAATTAGTGATGACCAATAATATCTTTTTTAATACATCCCATGAGAAGCTCCAACTGTTTTCCCAATTGAGATTATTTGAGCAAAACAAAAAGGACAAAATATCATAATATTTAATTTCACTTCCTATACATGGTCATTCGGATTAAGATTATGTTTGTTGAATAATAAATTTATCATATTAGAATTAAAATTAAAACATATAGGTAACATATGAAGATTACTTTGGATCTTGGTTTTCTTGTGCATGAACATATTTTAAATAACAATAAATGTTTAATAATAAATAAGGAATGATACTTAATTCACCCTATTTAGAAAAAAAAAAAATTATTACCTTTCAATAATTTCTTATAGCGTACATTTTCTATGTTTAGAATTAATAACATTACAATTCTAACCAAAATAGATTAGATGATTTTGTGAGAAAAATAGAAATAATATGAATTAAGTTACACATCAATTTTCAAGAAAATAGGGATTTCAAAAAATTGGAGCATAACTATTTTCTAATATTTGAGCTCTTATGAAATCTATAAGATTCATTAGATAATACAATAATATATTTCTTCATTGTGTAAATTTTAAAATGATTTAGATTAGGTTAAATGAAATGCGTGCATTAAATTACAAGAGTGTCATAGATAAAAAAAAAAAATTGTAAAAAGGGGTAAAAAAATTACATATCAAGAAAACTAATTGCATACATCTCTAGTGGATTTTTAAATGGGAGTAGCCAACCACATAAACCAAATACTAGGGATCTACTTAAGATACCTACAATATGAATTGGATGAGAAGAAATAACCAATTATACCATACTTCCTCCTATCCAACAACCTACTACTAATCTGACTAGTCATCCTAAATAAAATAGAACACCTAATAGGTCTTAAGTGACTCCAATACAATCTAATCCATAATATTTTAATTAGGAATTCCCTACCAATTTAGCTAAATAGTCAACAACTTTGTTCCATTCCCAAGAAAGAAGAAAATTTATCATCTAAAAATTTGAGGAGACTAAAATAATTTATCTACCAACTTGAGAAAGTTTCTAAGAGGCATATTCTAGATTCTATTTATTAAAAAGATAAATCAAAATCATAGAGTTCATCTTTCACACAACCATCATCAATTCAAGAGCACTTTCTTTTTCCATAACCTTATGGATATCCAAAGCCTCCATAAAATCATTAGATCCCACACCCATATGTGTAGAAAATAAAAATTGGACATAACCCTTGTAATCTTGACCAATTCCTCCAATCTTAACAAGACTAGTATTTTCATGAGTTGAGCCATCACTATTAATATTTAGCCAACTATGAGGGGAAGGAAGCCATTTCTTAGACCTATCCAACTTTTGAGATTGAGATCCACCATGACATGGCCTACTAAGAGTAAAAAAAGTGGAATAAGCTCCAAAAAGTTAACCATCCAGCTATCCAAAAGGGACAAAGGTTCCTTAATAATGAATTGGCATTCAATAGCCTCTTTGATCATACTTCTAATTTATTCTATACTTTAAAAACATGATTATGGCCCCTTAAAAAGTATGATGGTTTCACTCTAACCAAATTTCTGTAAAATAAAGGAAGTTCTTATATCCTATGTAGTCACATCCTGGATAGAATAAATTGGAGGGTGACCCATATTATTTCATAACTTTGATAGTGAAGAAGCAAGCATTCCTAATATCTTCAAAATATTCCACGACAAGCTCCAAATCATAGTGGAGAAGGGGCCCTAGAAAAAATATGATTAGTTTATTCTTCATATTTAGTACAAATAATAGACATAGATGGCCCTTGAAATCCTTTTTTTCTTACATTCTCCCATGTCAAAAATTTGTTTTGGAATATAAGTCATATGAACATATTACATTTAGTTTAGCTAAATTTATTCTAAATACTCTTCCACAAGGGACAAACATGGTTCCCAACTTTTTGTAATTGTAACAGCTGATATCTAATTCAAATAAATAAATACCTTTATTTTTATAACCCAAATAAAAAAATTTAGGCTCTTGGCTCCTTCAAAGAAAAATAAGTAAAAATAGAAAGAATAGAGGCAAGCATGTTTCAGTATTTAGTAGATCCACCTTTGGGCTAGCTTTGGGTCTCTCACCATTGATAGATCACAAAAAAAAAAATTAGACTATGGGAATTGAGTAGCCCCCTATAAACTGTAGTATGCTTGGTAAAAATAATTCACATAACTAGTGGCACTAGAATGACATGACCTCTAATACCATGGGGATGGGGGGAAACTAGACCTTGTGCCCTCTTTCTTAGATTAGGATTCTTTTAGCCAATCAAGCTAGGCCCCTCATCCCATATATCACAGACCTTTTGGTAGTGGAAAAACACTTGAATTTTTCTACTCTTGACTAACTAGCCTCAAGGAAAAACTCACTTATGAATTCAAGATGTGCAAAAGAAGAAATAATGGGAGGAAATTTGTCCTAATATTTAGAACATAATAAAGCATATTCACCCTTATTAATCATCCATAAAATACCCTCTTTAATAAGACAAGTTATCTTTTATCATACTCCAAATCATAGCCCTCTTCCCAACTAGATCCTTTTGAGGGATCTAATTCTCCCCAAATGAACCCTAATATTTTTAATTAAGAATTCTTGTCCAAGGTATCTGGAGCTTTTTGTACAATCATCAAAATGATTTAACAAAGAGGGCTTGATTGTTTAGTTCAAAAGTATTTAGGCCTAGGCCACCATTCTCTTTGGGTAGGAATTGTTTTTGCCAATTTACCAAAATCAATTTATGAGTATCCAATCTTCCTACAAATAAAAACTATTTAGACAACACATCATATTCCTTTAGAAAATTAGGAGTAGATTAAGGCAGAAACTTGTAAATAGGAAGAGCCTATTGTTATGTGCAAAAAGAGATCGTAGACCTAATGAATAAATTACTTGGATCAATATTTCTCTACATCAATATTAGAAGTCATGATAGAAAGGTGTTTAGACTAGAATATGCTTTGGGCTTGGTTCTTATTTCCCAAAAATCAAATATCAATAGCTAACATTTGAAATTGGAAGTTAAAATAATAAATTTCTAACACTAACATATTGAAATTTAGAGCCAAATTAGTTGGTATTGGGAATAATACACCCTAGACTAGATCTAACTTTCTTGGAGATTAAAAGTGTCAGAGGTAAAATATTAAATGAATAATTTTATTTTCCATGTTTTATTTTCTAATAATATTTATTAAAGTGGGAAATTAATGTATAATAGGTCCAAGCACATAGGGGGACCTAAACCTAGTGTGAAATTGTCAGGGGTGACATTTTTTTATGCTACATTTAGTGCCCACTTTAGTGAGTGTATGAACTTAAGATCAAACTCAAACTAAAGTAAGGATAGCTCAAGAGGGGTTCAATTATCCAAATATTGAGGAGATAGGATGATATTGAATCTAGGGGAAGAGATATCCAATAGATTCAAGATCATATGGAAAGACACCTTAAGGATAAAAGAAACATGCATGTATGAAATGTAATTAAGCATGAAAAACATACACAATAAAAGCATGAAACACAATGCAAAAATAAAGAAAGGTATAAAACAAGATTCAAACATAATGTGCCACAAACAAGGTGCAAACACAATATACACATGCAAAGGAGGGTATGACAATCACAGGCTATTAAGCTCTATATAATTCTTACTAGGATCCATACATAAGGCATTCATGATTTATAGGATAACAAAGTCTGATATTTGCTAGGTAAACCATGAACCAAAGCATCATAAGCTAGTGAAGTCCAAGTGATCTTTTTGAAAGTAGAAAAATAAGAAACAAACAAGGGCTAGTTGAGACTAATTTTTACTAGGTGTGATCCCATCTCAACCATATCAAGAGTTATAGTTCTAATAAGGGTGCTGTCACAATAGTGGTTTACAATTCCTGAGAGGAACGGATTTTAGCTGAAATCACATATTTTTTAGAAAATATAATGATCTAAGCCTTAAAAAGTTCCATTTTAAGGATTCCAATTGAAGAGGGTTTGATCAAATCACCTTATATCAAACCACCTTGGATAGAACCTCGCTAGTTTTAAACCATACCTATAAATGTGTCTCCTTTACACCTATCAAAATGCTGATAAAAAATCACTTTTGATTTAGCTTTTGGGGGATCAAATGAATTCATTTAAAATTTATTTTAAATGATTATGGTATTCCTCAGAACAGGCTATCCAATGAATATAATTTTAATATGTTTTGGTTTTGTTATGTATTTGTTTTTTAAGTTTTATTAAACATAGGTTTTTCATCGAAAATGAATTTCTTTGTTCTTCACATGTGGAAAAATAGAAGATTATCAAAAAAAAATTGAAAAATATGAGTGCACTAGATATTGAAGTCCTTGATCCAAAAAAAATTAAATTAAATTTTGACATATACAAAAAAAATTATGCTTATACGGTCATGTGTCTAATTGTAATTCGTTTGACTTTGAAACTTGATTAAGGAAAAAATATTCAACAAAAACTATCTAACCAAGTGGAACCACTAGATATCAGATTTACAAATCTAAATTTGAAAGAATTAGAATTTTATCCTTCATGGAAAAAAGTTATGCGTTATACGGTGTGCATCACTTTTTAAAAATGTTGTTTTCTGAAAGAATCAATTTTCGTGGGAGATGGAAAAAGAAGTGCAATTTGATTCCAAAAATTTTGAAAAAAATATTTTTAGAATCTACAGACAAAATTTGATGAGACTCTAGTTTTCACCACCTTCAAATTCCTCACGGTTTAGCCACTATAGGTGCCCGAATGTGAAGATTTAGTTAAAAATAATAATTTCAGTGTCCAGTTTGGCCAAAAATTGTAAACCACTATTATGGGATCACCCATAAATTTGATAAGGTGCTACATGAAATTATCTAAATTCTAAGCCAACAAATCACCAATTCCAATATTTTTGAATAGAGTGAAGCACATAATGGAATGCATGCCTCCACCTTAAAATAATTGTTAAATCCCAACTGTGACCAAATTCTTTAAGGTAGAAGTGGGATGATAAATGAAACATAAAAAATCAAGGGCATGAGAGCTTATTGGAAAACTCTATGCCAATGATATGTTCCTAATAAATTTGACTCATGACAAGGGGTTTCCCCCAAGAGAAAGCCACATACAAGAAAACAAGTGGAACATAAGGGATCCATGGATCTAGGTCAATATACACCTTTTTCTAATATATAATATGATTATGCTCAGAATTGACATCATTCCCCTAGATACTTATGGGAATACAAACATGATGGAAGAAATACACATAGAGATGATAAATTAAACCTTTTGGGTCAACATAGAAGAGACATAAAATCCTCAACACCTTGTATCATCCTCGAAAGGAAGACACAGGACAACAACAAATGTTTACAACATACAAAAGAATGGAAATACAAATAGATATATTTTACGATAGATTTCTATTCTTTGTATCTATGAATATAAAATTCCTCGAGCTCCCTTCAGGTTGTTTTTATTTTGCTAAGGCCAGCCCACAGCCAATACATTGGGATATCCTAAGGCCCCTTTTTGAAGACTTTGCCCAGTGCTGCCACATGTCAGCCAAACACTCTCTGTAAGGATTCCCTCATTTGTTTCTTCGGTGTGCCCCGCCACGCTTCCAAGTGTCAGAAACAAAAGCATTTGAATGCTCCTTCCTTTCACTTACCCAACAAGCCCCATCCATGTGCCACATAGCATCTATCCACATACACTTTTTGGCAGACCCCACAGTCAGTGTTGGTAGCAAGAAATTCTCCACATGTCTTCCCCACGTGGGTTTTCATCGCATGGAGGGAGGAATGAACCACAAGCCCTGACTTATCTCCACGTGTCCCAACTAACTCCATGGGTAAGCAACACATGTCTGGATGAGGTTCTGTTGGGACCACTGCCATCATTTGCAGGGGGATGCATCTAGTTCAAAGACGACTGTGTTCTATGGATTGAATCTTTTTCTGTTGCAATAGCCTTAGGAAATCATTGCTCTAGGAATCATTGCTTGTGATGAGGGAATCTTTTATGTTACTAACTCCCTAGTGGTGGGATTATTTTCTATATATACTGCTTCTTCCTTTCAAAAATGAGTTGGGAAGATACCGAAAAAATTATGAAAGACACCAGGCCCTTTGTATTTTTTTATATTATTGTACAAGACTAACAAACTGTGCCATTGTTCGGCCTTTATATTTTCTTAAGCTATTTGACAAAACATTATATTGTGTCATTACTATACTGAGTTGTTTATTTACAAAACTTCTATGATTTCAATATAATTTTGATGATTTAGGCCATGTCTTTGACTCTTCTTTTCAGTAAATGTAATTGGGAATTATTTTATGTTATTCGATAAATTATTCAAGTTTTTATCTTTGATTTTTGTTATTCTAGGACTTGGAAGATTGCTCAATGAGCCCTTAAATCATATCTAAAAGATAGATTTACCGTGCCTACATCAACATCTTAACACATCGCCTTAGTTAGATCTCTATTTTTTATATTTTCTTCCTTTTCCCATTCCAAAACCCCAAATACAAAAGAAGTTGACTTCTTTACAAACCTAGAGGTCACTCAGTTTAGCACAATTGGTCCCCCCATTAACTAAGTTTCCCATAAGGTTGTTACCTTATCAATTTTTGGCATCAACAGTTTCTTTTTATGACATGCCCGGTGGGACTTCTTAAATGTACCTTAAACTAAAGTGGGTGTATGAGCCATCAACCTATTACTAGATCCCAAACACCAAATAACCCTGGTTTGTTAGTGTCACCACTAGGAACAATAAAAATTGGAACCCATATAGTGAACATTTTGATCCCTCCACTAGCCATGTTGCCAATTGCTAATAGAAATTACATGGTGTGGGATGCTGGAAGTCCCCTTGTAGCACTAGTAGCACCCACTGTTTGGGCCCCTATCTTGGCCTCTACTTTAAAATCTATACCAAAATTCACCTGGGATGGCTCAAAAACACCATCTGAGCACTTGCAAGAATGTGGTAAACATGTGTTTGGTGCACAGAGTTACTAAGCAAAATACAATGCTAAGGTTGCTCACAGCCTCTTTTAGGGGTAAGGCATTGCATTAATATTACACTCTACAAGCTAAAACTATCGGTACCTAAGATCAACTCAGAGATCCTTTCTATGAAATTTTTTGAATGATGGAGATCGGTCTTCACTATATCATTAGCTGGAGATCATAAAGTAGGCCCCATATGAAGCCATGACTGACTTCAATGCCTAGTTTCACATAACTTGGCAGAGAATCTAGGCTACCATCTGCCTACCAACTGAGTTGGCATTCATGTTCTACTTGAAATCCATCAATGCCAACATCTCGATGATGATCGATTCTCTTAGTGGGACCACTCTACCAAATGCATACATCGTCTCTGTCAAGGTAGAGAACAATCTGATAGATGTTGAGAAGTTACCGTGCCTTAGCCCATTATCCCTATATTTTTTTAAATATCAGTTCCCGCCAAAGAAATAGCATCTACCAAAAAACCCGCTCCTCCCCAATCCATGTATACATATCCATTCATGCCACAGAATGCCACTTCCACATCTATCTTTTCAAAGGAGGAGATGTTGTAGACCATCACCAATGAAATAACTACCATCAAGTAGAACTAGTTTGTGCCTCTAAAGCCAACCTACCAAAATTATCAATTCCAAGGAGGATCACACACAAATTTGTAAGCTCAAAGGACTAATTCAATAGTGCCAGTACCTACTCCACTACAAAGTGCTAACGACGGGGAAAAAAATCTCGTCGATGACATCAACCCTTGGTGCTTCCCTTGCCGCGACACACATATGTCCTGAAATTGCTTGCGTGACAACCTACAACAAAAGGTGGTGGAACAACGTAGCCAAGGCATGGTGTTAGACCATGGAGGTTATGCATATGCTTCTCCACAAATGGAAAACATAGTACTCATTGTACAAATGGAGGGGATGTCCCTAGAGTGAGAAATGAATATAGCTCCTGACCACGCATTCTTCTCATGGATGGAAGATGAAGAGGTGGTGTTTTCAAATGATGCATCCACATCAAAATCCCTACAAGTATAGTTTGATTACAACACTTGCTCAAAGAGGAGTTTCACAAGCGAACCAATCATCCCACAACCCAAAAGTGCCTCCGACCAGACTCCTAGTACCTCCACAGTTGCACAACAATGTCATCCGCGAAGGGAAATTGTTATAACCAAAGCAAAGGAACTAAATCCTTCAAATATGCCATCATTCAGTGTGGTGGAACAATTAATAAAACCCTTCATTAATGTGTCCTTTGGGATATCTTAGCTATTCCGAAGTAGAAATCATTGTTGCAGAAGGCCCTACTTGAAGATGAAATCATCGAGCCAATGAAGCAATCACTCAAGGAAAAGGATACATGTTGATCCATCACCTCTTGCCAAAGTTCTCACAAATAGTACATAGGAAGTCTCTACCAAAGTTAAAGATAAGTTGAAACCTAAGCCATTTTTCCTAACTCTTATTGTGGATAAAAACTTATTACATAATTCCATGATTAACTCTGGCGCTAGCACCATAGTCATGCCCAAATAGATAGTTGAATCCTTTTGACTTAGTTATGAACCTTTAAAAAGGTGGGTTATGTAGTTTGATGGGAACAAGGTCAAAACCGTTTCATTAAGATCCTTCCCATGACTCTATTCTCCTACCCAAGTATCATAGTTCCACAAGACACTGTGATCATTGGCGTTCCCCCTATGTTTGGTCTTTGCTTATCCAAGGAATTCACTTCAAAGATAGGAAAATATCATTCTTTGGATTGGTCACACTTGATCCTCAAGACTAAGCATGGAGCTAAAATGAAAATAATATCCAAACCTCTACATTCGAAACATGTGGCTGATGAAGCCATGATCAACTTTAAGGCTACTCATACCTCTTTTACCAAAGAGGAAATGTATTGTACCAAGATACTAGAGGATGAAAAAGTTACTGGAGACTAGATGGATTTAGAGGAGGTCCTCTTGGTGAATACATAGAAACTGATCCTTTTGAAAACTATCATGCTATTGGGTTGGGGACCTATGTCATTTATGATGATGATCAAGTGTTTCTGAAGGTCATGAAGAAACCAAAGAGTGGTCAAGCCTCAGAGCTATGGACACTGCACTTTGACATCTCCATTAAATTGAAAGACACTCTGGTCCTTCCACTTCCAGTCCGCTTGTTCAAACAATGAAGTTGAATATGAAGGCCTAGTGCAAGGTCTAAGCCTTATAGAGCGGATGGGAATTAAGCAAATAATAGTGTTCAAAGACTCTGAACTAGTGGTCAATCAAGTCTAAGGGATTTCCATGACTAAGAATGTTTGCATGAGATCCTATAGATATAGAATTTGGGACCTGGAGAGCTTTGAAGCCTTCAATATCCAGACAATGCCCAGAGAGAAAAATACGAATGCAGACCGCATGGTAGCAATCAGATCTCAATTTGATCCTACTTCTGACTTAATTCATAACATACACTTTGTACTAGTGATCATCTAACTGACAATTCTTGATAATGATCAAAGCTAGCAAGTGTTCAAAAGTGATGAGCACATTGCCTCATTCATCCAACGGTCAAGAGAGTCGTTGAGCAACTCCAACTAAATATTGTCGAGGCCTATGATGGAAAAATCATTCAGCTAAGGACCAACAAGCTTCCTAAAGGACTAGTCACTCTCGAAAACCTGTTCGATTGTGACGATGCAAGGAATGACAAGAGGAATTTTGTAGTGGAAAGAGTGACTATGTAGACCTTCGGGTTGGAGACAGAAGGAAACTCAAGGTCGGAAAAGATGTCGCACATCATGATAAAGAAATATTCATTCATTTCTATGAGAAATATGGAGCAGTGGCCTAGTCATATGATGACCTCAAGGGATATGATCCCAAAATAATCTAGCATACTATAGAGCTGACGGAAGGAAAAAAACCTATCTGCTAGAAGCAAAGGTTGGGTCCACAAAAAGCTCAAAAAGTGAAAGTTCTTTTTCTTTTTTTTAGAATTTGTCACACTTGGATTGAAAATTTGAAGCACTTACACATTGAATCTTAAAAAATGTCAGGAATATAAAATTTATAATTTTGAATCTAGTTTCCAAATATGTAATTTATTTAAATACCCAAATTATCAAAAAAACATTTTGATAGGGTTGTATAAAATCCACTTTTTAAAATTCCCTATTTTTTTACCATACCATGCACATGTATAGACACCACTTTTTGACCCAAATAAAATTGTTTTGCTAATTACTTTTGGGGAAAGAGAGCTAACAATCTGAAGATTGATGAGGATTTTTTTTGCAACTTTTTTTTGAATATTTTTTTTATTGAATTTTTATTGGCCTTAATTGCTATTTTTAAAAATCAATGTGTACGAACAACATATTTGGACCTAGACTAAACATTTTTTGAATATTTTTTTTTTATTGTGTAGAGAATTTTCTAAAGATTGATGCCATACAATTTTTTTACAAGAAACATAACCAAAAAAAAGTTATTAAAAAACAAAAAACCCCTGATATTTCAATTTTAAGGACTAGTTTGCTTAGAAATTATTTAAAAAATAAAAAATATAATCCAATCTTAATAAAAATTATATATTTGGAAACTAGACATTATGTTCTCTAATGAGTTTTAATTTTATAGATTGATTTAGGAAAAAAGTGCATTATCCATATTGTCAAAGTTAGTTTTTTCTCTCAAAACTGCCCTTACCTTGTACTTGTAGGTATAAGCCTAGATGTTGGGTTACCATTCCTTTTCTAAGCCTAAATTGAAATGAAAAACATCTCTTGTGAATTTCAAACCTTTTGGAACAAGTACACACTTCGAAATGGGTACCTATTCTAAAAATGAATGGGTATTTGTTTTAAAGCTGAAACTTGACACTTCCCTTGAATGTGGACCCAACTTCTTGCTCAAACCCAGCTAGTAAATCTAAAGATTGAAGCCTTGATGGCACAAGAGATGAAAAAAATAATCTAGTCCCAGATCATCTTCTCAATCAAGCACATCACATGGGTATCCAACCTGGTTCCAGTCTAAAAGAAGAACAGAGACATCTTCCTATGTGTTGACTTCTGGGATCTGAATAGAGTATCCCTAAAGGACCACTACCCCTTGCCTTCCATGGAGTCCATCTTGCAAACATTGGCAGGATCAGAGATGTTTTCTCTGCTAGATGGTTTCTCTAGTTATAACTAGATCTGGGTCAAAGAAGAGGACCTACACAAAACAACATTCACTACCAAGTGGGGAATGTTTGCATATGCAAAAATTCCTTTTAGCTTCTCAAATGTGGGAGCCACTTTCCAATAGGTAATGGATATTGCTTTTAGAGAACTTATCAACAAGATTATCCTAATCTATTTAGATGATCTGACTGTATTCTCTAAATCTAAGGATGATCACTTTGATCACCTTGAAATGGTTTTTAAGAAATTCCAGGATTTCGAGGTATCCCTGAACCCAAAAAAATGTGTTTTCGGAGTGCTACAAGTAAAACTATTGGGACATGCATTTTCTAAAGAATGAATTGCAATTGATCCTGAGTGGGTGAAGGAAATAAAGGAACTTCCCATACCATTCAATAAGAAAAGATTGTAGTCTTTTTTGGGGAAGTTTAACTTTGTAAGAAAATTCATTTATGATTTTGCACGACTAATTAGACCTATCACCCTTATGCTAAAAAAGGATCAATTATTCAAATGGACAAAGGAATCTAGAGAAGCCTTTGAGAAGGTTAAGGATGATATTTCTTTAGCTCCTGTACTGGTCAGTCCAGAGGTCTATCAAAGGACTTTATATTGTATGTATTTAGTAGCAAATCCAACATTGCTACTATGCTAACTCACAAGGATGATGAAGGAATGGGAGAACATCTGATAGAATTTCACTCTTGGACCTTCAAATATTATGAGACAAAATAATTTTTTTTCAAAAGGAAATCATTCACCATTTTTAAGAGAATCAAGAAGTTTCAACACTTGATATCTTGCAACAAGGTGATTGTATATGTCGAGCATCCCAATGTGCGTGAGTATATCATGGAAGGAGAAATCATTGAAAAGAGGGCTAATTAGATCACCAAGCTCCTTGATTATGATATTGAGGTCAAGCCTACAAAGACCATCCGAGGAAGAGGATTGTGCGAATATTTGGCATGCAACAAGGAAATGGAAGTTGAAGAGGAGCAACCAGAGCTAGTTCTAACAAATGAGTCTGACTACAAAGGCTACTGGCTAGTAGACAGAGTAAGGTTCATGCACACTGGAAAATATCCTTTGGGCCTTTGTTCTCAGAAGAGAAGATTCTATAAACTGTAGAACAATGGATATACACTCATTGAAGGGATCTTTTTCAAAAGGAACTTCAATGGTGTTCTTCCGTGGTGTGTCACCATGGAGCAAGTGAAGAAAATTCTTGATACTTTCCACAACAGTCCCACGGGCGAACACTTCTCTACAAAAACCACCGCCATCAAAATCATGTGCGTCAAATACTTTTGGCCTACACTATTCAATGAACCACACTTCTTGGTGAAAACTTGCAAAGAATGCCAATTCTTCACAGGAAGAAGAAGAAATTTTGTAATTCCTCTCAATCTGATAGTGGTTGATGAGCCCTTCACATAATGGGGCCTTGATTTTATCAGGATGATCAATCCCAACTCCAATGCTAGACACAAATGGATCCTCACGGCCATGGACTACTTCACCAGATGGATCGAGGCCATACCCTTGAAGAATGCAATAGAGGTAGAGGTTGTGGACTTTCTTGAGGGGTTAGTAACAAGATTCAACCTACCAAAGACCATCATCTTAGACAACGCTAAGGCTTTCCTAGGTTCTAAGGTATGTCAATTCACACTCGTGCATGGAATATTCTTAGAAAAATTATCAAATTACAACCCGTAGGGGAACAGTTTGGCAGAGTCGACTAATAAAAATTTAGGTTGACTCATTAAAAGAATCGTGTCAGAACATCAAAAGGAAGATACAAGAACCTTCAGGCAGTGCTCTGGGAAGGCTATATAACCCCTAAACAAGTTATCAATACTTTGTTGTATGAGCTAGTGTATGGGAAAGAAGCACTATTGCCCATCTCCATGGAGATTCTTGCGCTACAACTACTCAAATCCCTGGAAGTTGAAGAAAATGGAGCAATGGATGTTTAATTGGCTAAGTTTCTGGAAGTACAAGAAAAAAGGAAAAAGGCCCTAATAGCCATGTCCAATTGCCAATAGGTGGTTAAGAGATGGTTCAGCAAGAAAGTCTCAAACCAGGGTCTAAAATGTAGAGACCTAGTATTAAAATTTAATGAAAGGGTTGCGAAACCTAGCTAACATGAAAAATTCAACAATCTAAGGGAAGGCCCTTTTAGAATAGTTCAATGCAAGCAACATAATGCATTTTAATAATAAAATATGGAGAAGGAAGCATTGGGGATTCTGGTTAATGGAAACCACCTCAAATTGTTTAATTAAGCTTCATTATTATTTTGCCAATGTAAATATGTAACTATTGTAATTATTTTTCCTTCAGTTTTTGGTCAGTTGGTCTTTCCACAAACTCATCAACAACCCATGAAGTAGAAAATGAACCCATGTGTGAAATTGAAAAGGTACTCAAAGAAATGAAGAAAAGGGAGCCCATATTGCAGAATCATAAGAAAAAGAACAAATTTTATATAATTTGTATATTCATTATATACAAAATTATATACTTCCATAATACATTTTCAAAATGGCTCAGAGGCCATACTTTTAAAGTATACCTATATATTATGTAGTTTTTTCATATATATATATATATACGATGTAAGCCCTTTTTCAGGAATATATACAAAAAAGCATATAGAAAGTTTTGTGTCTCAAGCAGCAGCAATGGGAGCATCATCAGTAGCATCAAGAATAGCATCATCATCACCACGAGTGGAAATAGGAGCATTAGGAGCAATAGGATTGTCAACAACAACAATGGAAAGTGGTGGGGGATATACCAAGTCCCTAAAGTCAGTGTACCACTCTACACCATAAAAAAGCACCACCTTATAGTAGTGCAATAGGAAGTGATAGGAACGAGTAACTTTCTGGTAGTGCTCTTCATGTGTTTGAATGTAGAAGCCACTCAAAAATGGTACCCATGGAACCACCGCATCTTCTTTGATATGTCAGCAGTAGTCGCTCATTGTGGGGAGTCCAAGGGCATACACTACGTTCCTCATCACTTCACCAAGGTCACCGAGGTAATTCTTAGGAGAGATCTCCATTGTTAGGTGCAAAATCATCTAATTAGGGACTTGAATATCAAGAAATGAGGCAACAAATTTAGAGAAAATGTCAATATAATTGACTCTATACTTATCCTTGTATTTAATGCAATCCCTTCCTAGAATCCACTACATCGCTATTATGGCCAACAAATCCTTGTTCTTGGTCATTCTCTTCAAGCACCTGTTAGAGATTTCACCTAAGAAATCTATCTGATACTTGTTATTAACTAGCCTAATTGGAGTATTCATGATTCTAATTCTACCCAACTACCCAATACAAATTCTACCCAACTACCTAATGCCAATTTTTCCCAATTTCTAAGTGTGATTTTTTTGTTGTCTAAGGGCCTATTTATAGAAATAGCCAAGATATTCGAGGTACCTAAATGCTATAACCATAATGCTAATCGGTTGATTAGCTCGAAAATCCGACCAAGAGCCTTGTCAAATTTCCCACCCAGTTGCGTCTTCCATGTATGACTTGTTTTGTGCAAAGTTAAGAAGAGCTAATTAATTAGCATAAGTCAGTGGTAGTCTACATGGCTAGGTGCTGAGGTGTCACATTGTGAGCATGTTTCAGTCTCCAAGGTTGAACACAAATCTTTTCAAGTACTCATTATGTATTTGGCTTAATCATTATTTTAAAATATTAATTGCCAAGCATGTGAAAGGTTTATCCACCTTCAAATCACCAACTCAGTTTCCAAAGAAAATTGCACCGTAGGACATCATTACTAAATGTCAATATGAATTCTTGTCTTTTCAAAATGGTAAGGAATTCATTTCACACAAGCAAATGAGTTGGTGGTACATGCCAAATTTAATGCTAAAAGGCAACCGTTGTCTACCACCGCAAGAAAGAAATAGCTAAGTATTGAATGTGAGAGGCTAACATTGTAAAAAGCTTCCTAAGTACGCTATCTAGAGAAAGAATTTTCGAGTGCAAAATTTCTGAGGAAGACTAGTGAATTACAGTAGGTTTGGGTATCATGAAATCCACAATAGAAGGAAAATGACCCAAAATCCTTAGATTGAAATGCAAGGAGAGGCAATGCAAAGTTTGTTTGATTCCATGCATGCAGCACCCATGGCCAATATTTTTGGTGATACCTCTTATGCTTCGCCTAGGATACCAGAGAAATCGAAGTGGATTCACATGCAACCCACTAAAAAAAAAAATTCATAGGGACCAGAGCCAAATAAAGGAAGAATGGGATAAGATTCATGATCTCGTCCTCAAAAAGAACCCTAAGAATCTTAGGGAGGTGGCCTACAAGAGAATGAAGAAGAATAGTGACTTGGATTCTTTTGCCTACAAGAAATGGTTCAACGTGATTCCATAGTATATGGTCCCTTTTGTGCATTACTACCCAGAACTACTCGATGAGGGCATTAAGAATTTTAATCCAAACTTACCAACACCATCGAAGGCCATTTTTTGTATGGAATCCTCTCCTCTCCACACCTTACGACTATTATGCATTCAAAAATCATTTCTTGACTCTAATTCTGCAAGACTTGAGCTAGAATGGTAGACTTTATCAGCTTTTTATCGACCAGACTAGGTGGATGTAGAGTTTCACTCTAAAATACGACTAGTTTCTTGGAGACAATTTCACATTCATTTAGATGCATGGATTTACTGATGAACCATTTTGGCTTCCTGCATGCATCATAGAAAGGGTTTTGGCCCTTGAAATGTTCCAGCAAGTGTCGATTATCAATAATAATTTTTGTGGAGGAAGGGGTAAGAAAGGATTCTTCTTCTGCCCTTTAACTTTCAATTCAGTGGTGATGGCCAAGAAGTAGATGCATAAGTTGCTAGAGGTGAAGCTGGCTCATCTAGAGCTAGTATGGATTTGTGACAAATGGTAATAAAGCCCTGATAATGACTTACCAAACACATTTGTCAAGGTATCTCATAGCCCCCGGCCTTACTGGGAAAAGCGACGGAATCCACCGAAGGATTAGGATGATCTATTGGTTGACATGGTTCACATTCCTATAGAGGGAGGGTGGCCGCAATGTCTAAAATTCTACTTCCCTTCGGAAAATTCTAATGAGAAGCTACAAATGGGGGCCACCATTCATAATGATTTGGTGAAGAATTTCAACTGGAGTGAGGAAAAGATTAGGGATTTCTGGATTTACAGACAAGAGATCCTATGCCCTAATACCCCTTACCAAGACATAGAGAGGGATGATAGATTTGATAATCTATGGCACAAAATGCATAGTAATGCCGACGTAAGTGATGATGAAGATGTACACCTAGAGGAAGCTGAAAAGTATATAGGGAAGGGGAAGGAGAAAGAAAAGGAAGTAAAGATGACCCCAACATAGAAAACTAAACAAGTAGTGACATAGCTTAACACAAACACTCTAAAGCTGTGGGTGAATATATCGCATTTGAGATCCTCACAGACATGCACATGGGCCATGAAAAACCAATAGTTTCCCAACAATGATTGTCAGAGGTCATAGAGGTGGAAAATTCCCCACCAACCAAAAGGCAACACATAGATGCAACTTATGGGGAAGGTTCGTAGGATCTCACAACAAGCTAGGAGCCT
This sequence comes from Sequoia sempervirens, assembly GCA_007258455.2. Lineage (NCBI taxonomy): Eukaryota > Viridiplantae > Streptophyta > Pinopsida > Cupressales > Cupressaceae > Sequoia > Sequoia sempervirens. The sequence goes on along the minus strand of VDFB02086081.1, from coordinate 122,546,805 downwards.
GCAACGAGCCAGGGATTGCAATAATCTATGTCACAGGTATCATTCACTCCCTCTTTTCTTACTTCATAATCTTTGGTTCTTCCTACTATTTCCACGTCGCCCATCACTTCAAGTGTCGGCCCTTCTTTTTTCACTTTTGTTTCAATGGTTGCATGAGGTTTCTCCCAGTTCTCCTAAGAGGGACAATTTTCCATTACTCCTCCACGGTCTATTCCACCATTCATCAGAGCCCAATCTGTAGCCACCATTGATACCCTTCTTGCTACTACTATATCATCCCTAACCCAGTTCACCCAGCAAATGGAATCTGCCATGTCTCCACTACTGCCACTGTACACCTAATCAGTCCTTCTACTACTTCATAAACTGGGCCTTGGAATATTCCCCCATTCTCCCCACTAATGGTCTCTCTTCCAAAGAAGAAATTAGTCAGAACCACTACCCTCTCATTCCCTTTTGCTCTTCCTCGTGGTGTACCCTTCACAGGGAAGCTCATTAGGTTGTCGGTAGAACTTTTTTTGGACGTAAATAAAAAAAAAGCACAAGCTATCAGGATCAAGAAGCAAAGGGACAAGGAGGCTAAAAGGTCAACTAAGCCAAAAGTCCAAACACTTTTCAATGAGGCTCAACAATCGCTGCATTTTGCAACCATGCATGCAACCATCATCAAGCCTTAGGGAGAGATGTAGCCTAAGGACTACAACATCTATGTTATGGGACTTAATATGAGCGTAGCCCGACCACAAGATAAAGTTGAGCTCATGGAGGAGACACAACGAGTGGTGACCACCAACTTCCTTAAGTCCAGTCGCTAGCTGAAGGAGGAAGAGCTAAAAACTGTCAAGGAAAGAGTCAAGGTCCTGCTAATGAAAGAAAAGGAAAAGGATGTAGAAATTGTCCACTTGTCACAACAAGTGTAGATAGAGAAGGCTAAACTATAGGAGGAACTTGAAAAGCTCCAATCCTATGATCCCAACTTGGTCACTGAGTTGCAACAGAAAAAATAATAATTATAGGACCAGTTGGCTCAAGCAAAGCAGGAGATGCAACAAAAGAATGAGGAGTTTCAACATCAATGTGCTTAATTAGAGAAAATAATGCAACAAAAGGACACAAAATTCCAAGGCCGATAGGCTCAATTTGAGAAGGAAATCCAGGAGGTAAGGCTCTCCCTGGATAGAGAATCTACAAACAGAAGCCAGGCCAAGGAAAAATGGCTTGCTGATTTGAGAAACTTGTAGGAACAACTTTCCACTATGGACAAGAAGATTGTAGAACAAACGCAGGACGTCAAGTCAAGGGATGCTGAAATGATTTTTGAAGAATCTTCCCCAACCCCCTGCTACCCATTCAAACCTCCTTGAAGTAGCCCAGTGACTACATATCTCATACTGGGAGAAGGTCAAGGCCTTCTACCTGACTCTTTAGTTGACACTACAGTTCATGGTAGAAGCATCAAGTTTGAGTAGGGAGGTTAATGGAATGATTGAGTGATTCTAAAAATTCATCGTAGAGAGGGTTCCTAAGGTGAAAATTAAGAAAAATTGTACACGGTAACAAGCAAAGGATTAGTGAGCATAGGGATCAAGGACTGCAAAGCAGATGCTAAAAAAACAAATGAGTTCATATGCTACCACACAACCATCCTCCATGTTAGCGAGTGCACTACCACACTAGGCCAAACTATGAACAAAATGTGCGCGAAATTCTCCCAGCTAACTCAAATGGGCCTACCCTCTCCATTTCCTACTAATGATTCAGTGGTGACAGTGGAGCAGATTGCAAAAAATATTGAAGAGAAGTAATAGGACATATCTATTTTTCAACACTTTAGCCAACCCCCTACTGTAAAGGATATTGAGGGCGTCACTCATCAGATAGTGTGGCTGCTCTTCCAACTTGAGTCTGAGGCTAGTATATCCACAATCTTGCCATTCAAAGAAGTGATCGATCTGCACAAAGTGCAAGACAATCTACGTGACATATTGATGTCATCCAAGGCCAATGGGCTGCCTCTGCAGACCACTCTCTCCAAGTTTTGATTGCATCACCCAATGGATAAGGATTTTGTCTTCAAACCATAATTTTTGGGTTCCTTGTTTTCTAGGTGAAACGCCCCTGGTAGTCGCCAGAAGCTATGGATATAAAACTCTTCGAGCTCCCTTTGGATTGTTTGTATTGTGCTAAGGTCTAGCCTGCAGCCCATACATTGGAATATCCTCTAACCCCTTTTTGAAGACTTCATCCATTGCCACCACATGTTCGCTAATCACTCTTTGCAAGGATTCCCTCCTTTTTTTCTTTGGTGTGCCCCACCATGCTTCCAGGTGTCAACAGCGTGGGCATTTGAACACTCCTTCATTTTGCTTCCCAAATGAGGATCGTCCATGTGCCACATAGCATCAATCTGTGTACACTTTTTGGCAGACCCTACAGTTAGTGTTGGTAGCAAGGACTTCTCCACGTTTCTTCCCTGCGTGGGTTTTCATTGCATGGAGGGAGAAGTGAACCAAAGGCCCCGACCTATTGCCACATGTCCAAACTGACTCCATGGGTAAGCGACAAATGCTTGCACAAGGTTTTGTTGGGACCACTGCCATTATTTGTAGGGGATGCATCTAGCTTGAAGATGACTTTTTTCTATGGTTCAAATCTTTTTCTATTGCAATGGCCTTAGGAAATCATTTCTTTGGGCATTACTGCTCAAGATGAGGGAATCTTTTCTGTTACTAACTCCCTAGCAGTGGGATTATTTTCTATATATACTGCTTCTTCCTTCCAAAAATGAGTTGGGAAGATACATACAAAATTGTGAAATCCACTAGGCCTTTTGTATCATTTTTAAATTATTGTACAAGACTCACAGACTATGCCATTGTTTAGCCTTTCTATTTTCTTAAGCTATTTAACAAAACATTATACTGTGCCATTACTATACTGATTTGTTTATTTGTAGAAATTCTATGATTTCAATGTAAGTTTGTTGATTTAGACCATGTCTTTGACTCTTATTTTTAGTAAATGTATATGGAAATTATTTTATGTTATTAGATAAATTATTCAGGTTTCCATCTTTGATTTATGTTATTCTAGGACTTAGCAGATTGTTGAACATGCCCTTAAATCGCATCCAAAAGATAGATTTACTGTTCCTACATCTACATCTTGCCACATCGCCTTATTTATATCTTTATTTTTGTATTTTCTTCCTTTTTCCCATTCCAAAATCCCAAATACAGAAGAAGTCGGCTTCTTTAAAATCTTGGAGTTCACTCAGTTTAGTGCAATTGGTCCCCCATTAATTGAGTTTCCCATAAGGTTGTTACCTTGTCAATTTTTTGCATCAACAGTATCCTTGTGCTAACAAGAACAACAAGGGTCATCCAAAGAAAAATCATAACAATAAATACATACCAAGTAGCACATCTTGAGAGATCACACCATGGGAAAGAAAATGTAGATAAATGCACAAAAGGGTACCATACATATGAGCTAATCAAAAGAAAATTATCTATATCCCAATCTTTCTTATCATAAATGAAAGACAAAAAATATGCCAAAGGGACTATAGCAAGTGTTGTAGGAGGATTTTCACCAATTTCAACACGTGGATCACTCTCATCATGAGGATTATCACGGATGCTCCATTCAAATGCATAGATGTGGATATCAATAAAGGTAATTAATTATGCACTTGTTCTTCTATCTTGGATTCTTCATCTTCATTATCAAATTTTATCACAATATGTGGTCTATGTATAATATCATCCATATATTCACTCTTCATTTTTTTCTTAGGTTGGGATAGGTATCATTCAAGTTCATGTTTCAATGAGGCTAGCAGAGTGGACTTAGGTGATGATAAGGATGGGTGGATGAGAGGTAATTCATCAAACTTGGTATGGATGGGTGGTTGGTCATTTGGTAAAGTATAATTTTTTTTATAAAATTGGTGATTCAAGGCATGAGGTCTATGCTCCCACTCTTTTTATTTTCTATTTCTTCTTGCACAAATTTTAGCTTGTGAGGGATTAACCAATGTATTTCTCAACATAGGTCTCTTTTTTTCCTTTAGAAGGACCACCATGGGTTGGGATATTTTAGGAACATATAGTTTTTTTTTTTGGAATCACAAAGTTTATATGATTATCCCTGGGGTCTCTTATAGGACAACGTGGTGGAACAACAATATACATGTCAAACGGGTTATGGAGGGTACTTAGTTTGGCCTTAGGTTCCTTCATTACCTTTGGGGTAAGATAATTATCCATGCAAGTCATATTGGACTAAAGAACGTATGGTGGGATATTGCTAAGATATAATTCCACTATACATTTTGCATTAAATTTTTTATATGCTATGAAAATTGATCTTCACAAATTTTAACAAGTTCAATAGGTTGAGGCTAAAAATAATCTAATGAAATGTTTCAATGGGAAGTTAAAGGTTTGAACGCACTATGAAAAATAGTATGTGTTTCATTTTCAAATGGAAAGGGACCACATTCATTGAGCGTGGCCATGGATAGCCTAACTTTAATTGAAATTGGTACGATGCGAAGATAATGGTGAATAAGGCATCTAACTATTTTGGTCCAAATTTGAGTGGGAGAGTTATCAAACCTATCTTAGGGTGAACATAACCATCATAAGTGTTTAGCCATGCTTTGGAATGATCATAATTATATTTGTAAATTTTATGCACAAATAACAATTCTTTGGTGATCATAATCTCTAAACACATGGGATCAATGAGTATTCCCCGTATGGGTTTGCCATTAATACGACTAGTAATGTGAAGAGGACCATCAAGTGCTAGTATGGATGCATCGCTATGGGTAAAAAACATGTCTAGTAACAAACTAGTTTGACCATTATGAGGTTGAACTTCAATTATATTTATCGTTTTAGATGTATATCATCATCTTATTCAAAATTATCACTACATTGTATAAAGTTGGATGAATGACTTGGTAATATATTGGTGAATATTGGAAAGTTTTAACTAGGTGACAATATTGACTTATTTTTCTTTGTCATTAATTCCAATTAATTGGATTTTATTAGAATCAATAAGGTATTGTGCACTTTGTGCTTAAGATGTATAAACCATTCCATATTGTTTCCAAGTGTATAGTGGTATTGAAAAAATTATTTAGCATTAAAATTTAGTAGTAAAGGCTTACTTATGTCAACTGGCCTAATAGCAAGGAGTTGAATCAGCTTCTTGTTTAATAATTGTAAGAATATTGTATGAACATAAGATGATTGTGTGAACTATCTATTTCTTGGTCAAAATTGATATGGAGTGTTACTTGTAGCAACTACCAATTTTTCAATGTTATTGGTAGTTTGAAGAGCATGCATCTTAATGAAGTTTTTTTTCCTTTTTGAATGATGGGTAATTTTTCTAGGATAATGATTTAGATTTACCATTCTAAAGGAGTCAATGAAGATATTCCTTCATATTGATTAACCGATATATGATAATCATGAAGAGTTATACATAACTATTGGAATGAAAGATACTTCACCAATAATATCTTATCTCAAATGTTAAGTTACAAAATTCTTATAAACACCCTTTGAATATCAATGTCAAGATAACTATAGGATATTTATGAGTAAAGTAATTGATATCATCCTATAAATTTTGCTATCTTTAACTTAGGTCCTTGTTTATAATGCATTATGTTAGTTAGCCTCATTTGAGGATCACTTTTTGCTTAAATATTTTAGATAATATCTCAATCAAACATCATTTTTTGAGAGAGAAGGTTGTAGATTAGGAAGTCAAATTAGAATATGTGGTTACTAAAACCCAGATCACTTATATCTTTACAAAACCTCTTTCCAAGGAAACATTTGAGTATCTTAGACAAAAGCTAGGAGTGACAACTCCTTCCTTTCAATGAGAACCTAGATGAAGCACATGTTTAGGGGAGTACTTCCTTACTCTAACCTTGAAATGTTTCCCTTAGGGGGAGTGTTGCAAAGTGTTGTAGTTGACAGTGTTATAACTACTGGTCCATAAAGAAAGAAGAACAAAGGGGGAGTATTATTGAATTATTTTTTTCATATTCCTTTTCTATTGATGTTAAAGTAGAATAATTAGTGGAAAAATTGGAGATTGAAAAAAAAGTGGGAAATAATTCAATTTCTATTGCATCAATGTTAAAGGGGGAGATTTTTTCAAATTGTTGTCATTGATTTCAAATCTCTATATTGGGGGAGATTGTTTTTTCTATTCATATCTACATGTTGATTTGTTTAGAATTCATCCAATTACTCTAGACTAGATTGAAGATCATGATTGGCTAGGGTTTATGCTCTTGGTAGGGTTTTAGCCCTAATTCATTTAAACCCTATGTATTCTTCTTAGTCACACATTTTATGTTATATTTTACTATTGATTGGATATTGGTTGTTCCTAGTTGCTTAAGTTATAACTAAATCCCTTTTGGATCATTGCTCACTAGCCCTACTCACTATCTGATCTAATTCAAAATATTTTTCCTAAGTCTAAAATGAATATTTTTAGAAGAAAAGGATGGAATTAGTTGGATAGGTGGTGACGTTGCACAAGAGCACATTTTTGGAATCTTCAAAGCTAAGTCAAGTTTGTAGTGATTTGAAATTTTGAAATATGTTGTGATTACACATAAGGACGTTTTGAGCTTGTCCTAATCATAGGGTGTTTTCAGTGATGTTGTTTATTATGCATGTCAAAGGGTGATATTAGAGTGATAAGTGTTGGGTACCTATCACATAAGAAAAATTTGAGTCTATCTAGACCTTGTCAAGTTTATAGTGATGGGGTGTGTTGACAAGTGTCATGTTTATCTACAATACATTTGGAAGCATTCAAGAACATTTTGTGTTTGTAATGATGTTCTATGTTGATGTTTGTTCAATAGATCAATGACCACTATAAAAGTGCATCATATAAGTGGTCATCACAAGGGTGCATGTTTGAAGCTTTTAGAAAAATGGTGAAATTGTGGTGTTGTGCAGTGTTGATGCATGTCCAAGGACAATAAATTTTTAATGATTACATTTCATTGGTTGAGAAATATTATATCAATAAGGTACTTTGATTTAAATGTGCACCATCTGATTTTCTCTTGAAAAAGAAGATCAATGGCTCAGATTCGAATGCACTCAACATTTAGTTTGTAATTCAAAATTTCAATTTGCATAAGATGACATGGTAGTGATAATGGAATATTTTTGCAAGCTAACTTCTCCTTCAATAGAAAATCTAATTTTTTATCCAAGTTGACTTTGCAATATTATCTTTCTCCCTAGATCATTATTTAATCAAATTGTTTCAAGAATTTGTAGTGTGGATGTACAAAAGTATGAAAAAAAATATAGTACTATGACTATATATGGGTGTGTGATCTTTCTGAGTTGTTTGCATCTTATTTTTTATAAGAGAGTTAGTGTGAGTAAAGTAGAATAGAGTGAGTATTCATAGCAATTTAGAAGATTGAGAAAAAATGTTCAAATTAACTATGTAAGCTTTTTGACAAAGAATTGTATGTAATTTTTATTGTAATAATTTCATTGTATTCTAAGATTAGTCCCTCTTGTTTCATGTCAGGTTAGAGTGTCATGTTCTTAGAGTTGGTTCTCAAATTGGGGGATTGATTCTTGATTATATTTGTGAGGCTAGTTTTGGGCAATAGATCCAAGCAAATTTTATCACCATGATTTTTCCCTTATAAATATTTCATTATATTTTTATGCTAATTTTGGGTAGTAGATCCAAGCAAAAGAATTATAAATATCACATTATTATCACTTATAAATTGTCTATGTATTCTACATTACCAACTCCAATAACCGCTTTTTTGTGTCATATGGTAAGTAAAGTGCTTTATTTTCTCCTCTAGTAGTTGTAACGAATTAGAGAAAATATAAAATTTGTATGTGGGCATCGTATATTTTACACTATTGTCATAGCCTCCACAACTTCTTAGATATCTTATCTTTTTATTACAAATAACCAAGTGCCACTTATCTAAGGAAATACATCCTTTCTTCTTCCTATAAATAGGAGTGTTCTATTCTTATATAGGAGGTTAACGAGAATAACGAGGGTAGAAATTTGAGACAATTGTAATATATTATTAAAAATTAAGAAAAAATTGTGTGTCATACAATTTTATGTTACAACTTGTTTCTAGTTGCATTTTTATGAATGAGTGTCTATTAGTGTAATTATAAATATACACATTTGTTGCCAAAATTATCAATTCTAGTTAGTTAATGTTCATGGAGAATTGTAAATCTTTTTGAATTAATGATGGTAGGATAATTGTAAATCTTTTTGAATTGATGATGGTAGTGTCAATAATAATAAAGAATGAGTAAAAAATGAATTTTCTTATGAATACCTCAACCCATTAGATATTTGATTGCAAGGAAATGATATGTATTATAAATAGCAACTACTTTATTATTAGGATAAAATTATAGTGGCATTATGTTGACTCTTCATTTCATAAGATAAGAGCTAATTAGCTCCTATAAATTATCTATCCCATTTGTAAATCATTTATTTCATTATTTTTTCCATAATTTACTTTGTTCATGCCTAAGCATTAATGGTGCAGGGAGTGCTCAATGTTATTTAATATCTTAGGATTATTGTTTTACTTGTGCAAGTATTTCATTTTCAGTCGATAGGCTATTTTGTTTGAAGTTTCTATTGGGATTTTTGTCAGCTTAGCCGTGAATTCGAGTTTGCGGTGATGGAGGTCTGTTGGGTAGCGAGGAGGCCACCAATTTTTTTGGTGTGGTGACGTGGGTGTTGGTAATTATGTGGGTTGGTGGTGGCCGAGAATGGTGTGCTGGATACAGGGAATGTGAATGGAAAGAATTTATTCATGTGAGGCCCAATGTTCCCTATCATTGCATGATGGCAATAGATGAAGTAAATGCAATATTCAATGCTGGCGTGTGGGAGAGTATACTTTGATGAAGTTGTATTGTCAAAAGGCTCATTGTGGTGTTGGTTTGAAAGCAGGCTAATGTTAAAATTGCCACATTCGGCTCCATTTTTTTATAGGGTCGAGGGTTTTAAAACTGTTGAGTTGCGGAATCAGTAAGTCGGTTTGCATGGGTTTTTTCACAAAACTGAATTTATTGTGTGTTTCTTTCATTCTATGCTTATTGTTCATTTTGATAGCAGGTTTGAGGGTTTGGATATTGATGTGCTATGTAATGTGCGAGCAAGTATATTGATTAAGTTACATTGTCAAAAGAGTCATTGTGGTGTTGGGTTGACAGTGGAAAATTGTAAGATTTGTCGTCTGCGGTTCCTTGGTTAAAATCGTTGGCTTTCGCTAACTTTTGTGATGGATTGGAGGGTTTTAAAGGTTTTGTTCTCTACAACCTATAAGTTGTTTTAGATGTGTGTTTTATATATCTAGGTTCTTCCGTTAAAATGGTTAGGGATGGTAATTTTATTTCACAATTGCAGATTAAGATAGGAGTGATTGTATATATATGGATATATAGAGGGTTTGTTATTTGTTTGAATTTTTCGATGGTATTTTCATCAGCAGAGCCTTGAATAGTATTTGTTATGTAATAGGTGTGTTACAATTTCTCTATTTCTCTATAATATTGAATTCCACCAAATGTAGCTCCGATTTTGTGCATAATGGGTCAGGAAGTATATTGATTAAGTTGCATTATCGAAAGAGCCATTGTGCTATTGGTTTCATACTGGACTATTGTAAAAATAAAATTGTCAGCCTCTACTTCGTTTTATGGTAGATTGGAGGGTTTTAGAACTGTGGCGCTGCACAATATGTAGGATGTTTTGTATAAATGGTTTATTTATTGTTTATATGTTAAAACTCTTCTTCTCCAGAATCTGTAAGTCATTCTCCATGGATATCTGTTGTTATGGTTTTGTATGGATGGAGAAATTGGAAATATATATATATATATATATATGAAAATATATAGATATGGAAAGCGTTTGTTATTTGTTTGAAGTTTTTGATGGGATTTCCATCAGCAGAGCTATCAAAAGGATTAGTTTTTTTTTTGTTATTTGTTTGAAGTTTCCGACAGGATTTTCTTTTTTTGTTATTTGTTTGAAATTTCCAATGAGATATTTTGTCAACCGAGGGTTGAATAGTATTTTTTTTGTTATTTGTTTGAAGTGTTTGACGAGATTTTCATCAGCCGAGACTTGAATATTATTTGTTGTGTACTAGGTGTGTTACAATTTTTCTGTTTCTCTGTAATATTCATTGGCTTTTGTTGCTTTCTGTGTCAGATTGGAGGGTTTTAAAGGTGTCGTTCTGCACAATCTAGAAGTCATTTTAGATGTGTGTTTTGTATATCTTGGCTCTTTCATTAAAATGGTTAGGGTTGGTAATTTTATTGTCCAATTGTAGATTAAGATAGGAGTGATTGTATATATATGGATATACAGAGGGTTTGTTATTTGTTTGAAGTTTCGGATCGGATTTTCGTCAGCGGAGCCTTGAATAGTATTTTTTTATGTAATCTAGGTGTGTTACAATTTCTTTGTTTCTCTATAATGTTGAATTCCACCGAATGTAGCTCAGATATTGTGTGTAATATGTGAGGAAGTATATTGATTAAGTTTTCGAAAGAGCCATTTTATTGTTGGTTTCATACTGGACTATTGTAAAAATAAAATCGTCGGCCTCTACTCCGTTTTAAGGTAGATTGGAGGGTCTTAAAACTATGGTGCTGCACAATATGTAGGTCATTTTACTTGGGTGTTTTGTATAAATGGTTTATTTATTGTTTATGTTAAAACTCTTCTTCTCCGAAATTTGTAAGTCATTCTCCATGGATATCTGTCGTTATGGTTTTGTATGGATGGAGAAATTGGAAATATATATATATATATATGAAAATATATAGATATGGAGAGTGTTTGTTATTTTTTTTAAGTTTTTGATGGGATTTCCATCAATAGAGCCATCAACAATATATTTTTATTTTTTGCTATTTGTTTGAAGTTTCCAACGGGATTTTTTGTTAGCTAAGGGTTGAATAGTATTTTTTTATTATTTGTTTGAAGTTTCTGATGGGATTTTCATTAGTTGAGCCTTGAATAGTATTTTTTGTGTACTAGGTGTGTTACAATTTTTCTATTTCTCTATAATATTGAATTCCACCAAATGTAGCTCAAATTTTGTGTGTAATGTGTGAGGAAGTATATTGATTAAGTTCCATTATCAAAAGAGCCATTGTGTTGTTGGTTTGATAGTGAACTATTATAAAAATGATATCATCAATGTCTACTCCATTTTATGGTAGATTGGAGGGTTTGAAAACTATGGCGCTGTGCAATATGTAGGTTATTTTATTTGGGTGTTTTGTATAAATGGTTTATTTATTGTTTATGTTAAAACTCTTTTTCTCTAGAATTTGTAAGTTGTTCTCCATGGATGTATGTCATTATGGTTTTCTATGGATGGAGAAATTAGAAATATATAGATATTAAATATATAGATATGTAGAGTGTTTGCTATTTTTTTGAAGTTTCCAATGGGATTTCAGTCATTCGAGCCATGAATAGGATTTTTTTTATGTTTTGTCCAGTATTATTTTAGTAGATCTTTTCCAATTTGTCTATTTGTGGTGATGTAGCTCAAATTTTCAATGAATCTTGTGGGGTTATACTAATTTTTACATGGGTGCTTTGCATAGATGATTCTATAAAAAATATGGTTAGGGTTAATTATTTGTTCATTCTTGGTCTATTATTTGGGTTCTTTGTGTGTATAGCCATTTTCAAGATTTGAAAGAGATTATAATTCTCTTTCTTTCTTCCATTCAAAATAATGGTTGGGTTTAAAACAACCATGTATAAAAGAGTATAGGCCTACAAGCTTTCTTGAAAATGAAAACCACATGTGTCTGGCAG
>VDFB02086081.1:122430322-122534777 GCA_007258455.2 Sequoia sempervirens | reverse complement strand
GAATAATATTGGTAGATTGGAACATGTCTCCTATCACCCTCTTAAGACAAACTTGGATATTTCATCATTATTGCAGTAGCATAAACCAAGTATGAGGTCATATACAATATAAAAGAGGTGGGAACCTTTATGATTTATTCATGAATTACATCATTGATTTATTGACCCCAAAATATCTATTGTTTCTTCTTCCTTATGACATGGATGTACAAGTACATCGACTCTTCAAAATTTTAAGAGGTAGGAAAACCTTTTACCCTACTAAGAAGGGTGATCTTTTCATTTACTTCCTTGATGTTAAAAGTCATTATGTAAAGCTCTTAGGGCATCTTGAAATGTTTGTATGTGGTTTCTTTAACCATATTGTGTCAATTTCCTTCTTACAATATTTTGGCTCCTTATCATAATGAGCTTAGGCATCCTCAATGGCAAGATCCACTTACACATAAATGCTAAAACATTGAAATATATTGTCATAGAATTATCCATCTAGTTTGATGATCACATTTCAATCAAGATCCTTGACACTTCTTGATTCTCTATTATAATGGGCCATCATGGCTAGAACAAACTCAGGGTTATGTGCCACTGCAAGAAACGTAACCACCATTTTAATATTTCTTTCTACCACACATACCATTCTTGAATATAAAAGTTGCTTATTTTTAATCTCCACAAATTTGGACATATCAATATGTCCTATATCTGTGTCCTTTATCTCATTAATGTTTGAATAAACAAAGGTTGTTGCAAAGACCCCTTGGTATTTATGCTTCATGGATTTTTTGCTTGGAGATGGATAATACAATTGTGGAGAAATTGTATGGAAAGTGAAATGCTTATACCCTTTCAAGAATTTAAGGATGAATTTCTAAACGAACATACATGTGAAACTACAAAAAGAAGTTCATATTTTCTAATATTAGAGAAAAATAGAGATTTTATGCACTAGTAGGAAAAATTTGAGCTTCTATATGTGCTTTGGAGGTTTAGATGTAATTGTATAGAAAAATTGAGCTAATGCAAGTGGTTTGATGACTTTGAATGAAAAGGTGAAAAAAAATTGAGCTTTTGCATGGGGGAATTTTCCAACTGCAAATGAGGGAAAAATATACACTATTGCATATAACATTCACTTTGGGTGCAAAGGGGAATTTTTTTTGTGCTCCTACATGAGATAAAGAATTGTTTATGTAAGGAAAACATTTTTTCTCACCTCAACAAGGAGTAGATTAAATCAAATTTATAATACTTAGCAAAAAATTCTACCACTGTATATATATAAAAACACAAAGGGTCAAGTTTTGCACGAGTAAAGATGTAAGTTAGGGTTTAAATCCTGAATTGCATGTGAGAACAACATAAAATTATGCATCAATGGGAAAAAATATCGATTTTACATGTGAAAATAAAATTCTTTCTTGACCATCCAAGTCAGGTTTTAAAATTGGACATGCATGTGAAGGTGGGTATTGCAAAGAAAATGTTAGTTGGGTTTTAAAACCCAAATCACATGTTTAGGTCATAATCAACACATGCATATGTGGTAAAATTATCTTCCATTACATATGTGTGGAAAAAATGATTCATGTGTCAGTTGGGGTTAAAACCCTAACCTACACATGAATGTTTTTAACAATGGGTATTGTGGAGAGGGTTATATAACTTGAGACAAAGATGTAAATAGATGTCATTTAGGGATTAAACCCCTTGTAATAATGCATATGGTAGATTGAGGATAGGGTGTAGGTTGGGATTTAAACATTGACTAACATCTTTTGAATATTATGGTGATGTGGCTAATGCAAAGGTTAATCACTACATGGAAGATCAACAAGATTTGAAATGCTAATTTGAAATATGAGCCTCAACACACATAAAGTGGGAGTCAACTTTTAAAAACCCATGGTCCCCATTACCAATAAGATAGGATTCAAAATTACCATAAATAGGACTTTAGATAAAATGGGATTCAACCTATCACTCAAATGGTAACATATAAAAATAAAAATCCCTAAAAAAAAGACAAAAAACTAAAAACAAAAAAAAAATCCTAAACATATTAAGCACATAAAGCTAAACAAAAAAGGTGAAAATAATTGCATACCCATAAATAATGATGATGAAGAAAATCAGACTGAAATCTATGGAGAAATCCAAGTATGAGATGACCAAAAGGGAAAATGAGTTCACAAGAAACTCAGACGACCAAGAAGAAGAAGAGATTGATAAAAAATATAAAATAAAAGTGATTAAAAACCAACTTAAGATCCATTTAATCACTATAATAAATGAAAATAATGTGGAATTAGGAATGTAATGGAACTAAAAGAAACACTACTACATCATAAAAAATATTTTACCAAAAGAATGCAAAAACTCTAAAATTCAACACTCATGGACCTACAGAAAAAATGACTAACTGAGAAAATTAAACCCTTTTTTAAATTTTAACCTTTGTAATAATGGAAAATGTATCCCTCTTCATTTACACACTTAATGTGAGAATGATTAACCTTAAAATGGACCTGATTTTTCCTTTATCTAAGTGTTGTAATGTGTTTTACACATTCACATTAGATTTAGGACCCTTTTAAGCTAAATGGACCTAATTTTGCCTTAATTTAATGTTTCAAAGTTTATTTATTTACAACTTCACATTAAGTTTTGGTAAATTTTTCATTTATCATTTTCATATCATCATTAATGGGACCATAAGGCCCTATATTATGCATCCTGAGTCTTATTTCAATTGAAATCTTGACAAGATCAATAAATATACTTAATTTTCTAACTCCCCAACATTTCCTCCACCTAAAAATGCTTGGTGGTACCCATACATCACATTGGGCGTATGAGTCCCATCTAGATAGGACCTATATGCCACAAGTGGTGTATGAGTCCCATTTGGCCCCTTTTTTAGAGGTTTGAGTGGGAAATCAGGGTTTTAACTTCAAATTTCATCAATGTCGGCCTATAGGATCAAATAAATAGTAAGTTGGATGGGTTGCCTATATAAAAATGGTCTCAAATAATTATTCCATTAAGCCTTAATGATATCAACATAAGGCATCAAGAGTTAAGCATTCCAAGACTTCCCAAGAGTGTCAAGAGAGTTTACAAGAGCATTTCTAAGGCCTTCAAGGGTAGATTTCTTCATCATTTGTTGCAACAATTCAATATCCATTATCATGTCAAGGTCATCAAGCATCAAGCATGTTGTTGAGCGAGTGTTTTGATGTAGCATTGAAGATCCATTCACAAGAATTATTTCACATCCAATTTGATATCAAGATCTACATTCTTCATGGCCACTTCATGTTAAATTGTAGATTTACTTTCCCAGAGATCATTCAATTTATCATTGTCTATGTTTCATGGTTCATGTATTTATTTCATTGTTTCATCATTTGGTTTAATTATCTGAATAGGGCTTGACCAAGGAAAACCCCTATTTCCTAACAATCAACAAGTTTCTCTCTCTCTCTCTACATGTGTGATTGCAGATCTAGGTGTCTTGGAGATTGTAGATCATTTGAAGATTGAGTTGTGAGATTGAGGAAATTTTTCAAGTTATCAACTTGTTTGTGAGATCAAAGAAGGTCACCTATAGGTTGCAAATTAGGGCTTCAAAACTAGAAACAAAGGTTGGAAGGAAGAGAGGAGATAGGAGAGCAAACTTGGGTATGTGTAGGATCATGATGGGCCAAAAAGTGGTGATATGATGGGTATGTGTAGGGTATGTGGTTGATGACATTTTTTTACCTAAAATTGATAAATCAAAAAGGGTTTTTAGAGGATATTCTCAACTTTCCATCAATATAAATTATGCTTTACTTTGAATTTAATAAACAATTATTATTCATTTTCTATTTGAATTACGACTAAAGTCCTGATTGATAGGCTGATTGAAAAAAATTTATAGCTTTCAAATGGTATCATATTTTTTGAATCTAAAACATTCATCATATTCTATGATTTTCATACTATAGGATTAAAAAAAGAAAAATTGAATTTCATGAAGTTTTGACCAAGTTAAGGTGGTCAGACATAGGAGTTTTTATATTTTTTAAAAGTTGTATGCAATTCATAATTAAATTATTTACTTGAAAAAATTACAAAAAAATATGTATCACATTGGTACATGAGTCCTCTTACTGGTATCTAAAATATTATAAAAAATATTATCATTTTATTGTGCTTTAGTATGCATTAGGATGACACCTACTTCTTTATTTTTCCTAAAATTTGCTATACTACCACGCTGAAATTCCAAATTTCACCAAATAGATTTTTTTTTAAAAATAAACCTAGTAGTTTAGAAACTAAATTTAATTTTCTAATAATTCTATTCTTACATTATTTTGAAATAATATAGATAACTTACTCAAATTTTTATGTCAAGTTTCCTAACTCTGATTTTTCTAAATTTTTGGCCACTTAAGGGCCTATTTTTTCCATGATGATCCTACACATACCCATTCAATTCTTGACCCTTCAAAAAATTAGAGTGGGATTGATATGCCACTTGTGGCTTATGAGTCCCAATATAGCAATTTTCCAGATTTCAATGAATTTAGATCAACCACTGGGAGATTCTAGCTTGGGCACACAAAACCTAGTCTAGGACTAAATCACCCAAATTGGCATATGAGTCCCAGTGGGCATCAAAAAACAAGATTTTAGGGCTTTAAAGCTTTTTGTAACCTCATCCTTCTTCTAGGTACACCTCTGTACTTTTGAGCAATCTTTTGTTTTGCATTTTAGTTTCATTTTTAGGTCATCTATTCAAATTTTGCACATCATTAGGTTTGATCATTAGATCTTGCATATTGCATATCTTTTCAAGCCCTAGCATGGTGGTGAACCCCCTTTTAGTCCTTAATCACACCCTAAGATACCTTAGTACAAGATCTCTTTCCCCCTCGCCATCTTTGCACTGAGATCTCTAAGGTTTGCTTGAATTAAACAATAGTGAAATAGGAACCCTATCCATTGTGCTCCATCTCCTCAAAATGTTCAGGGCGCCCTATTTTCATTGTTACAACCTTTTACATTTTTTTTCCTTTTACAAATATACAAAAGGAGAAAAGAATTAAATGCTCAAAATGAATTCTCAAGGTCTTGGATCATGCATGAGGGAAAATAATAATTGCCACATTTTGTATGCTTAGAGGATGTAGGCTATGAAACAAATAAGTATTGTAGGGGTTATCCCACAAATTAAGCACAACCAAATTTGAGGATAACAAGATACTATGAAACCCATGAAAATATCATCTTTGATCAATATCATATCTATTATAATGACATCCGCAACATCCTAGACCGCTTGTTTGCGACCGAAAACCACACCCATCATAGAAAGTGAAGAATTCCCATAAAGTAAAATATTTATATTCACTACCAATGAACAAAATCTTTTGAATCCATATCAAAATAAAAAATAATTGAAAAAGAAATATGTATCAAAAAATCAAGAACAAAGATCAAAAGCTATATGGATTAGAAAGAAATTTGCATTTATGAATCCAATCAAAGTGAGTCAACAAAATCAATCTATACATCCAAAGTAACATATTACATAAAATGGGTGTGTATCACCTTCACAATTATAAAAAAAATTCATTATCCCAAAAATAATGTTGGTCCTAACAAAAGACTAATCCAAAATCCAAATCAAAATTTTCCACTCAATCCCAATGTCCCTCATTCCAATCCAAATATCAAATCCTTACATCTAAAATCTAGCAATCCTCACCTCTACCATGTAAATCAACATAGCTTCAATATTAATCTAAACTAAATATTGGAATCCGCCACATCCTTGTAGCTACACTCTACCTAAGGAGATATGTTGCTACTCTATTCTAATGTTTATGATTAGACAAGTATAACTAAACTATTAAAGAGCATCATCAAAATTGTTCATTGTATACTAGTGCAAAAATCCTATCAAAGTAACTACATCATATAGGATATTATTTGAATGTCATGACTAAAGAATACATACCCACTACATCAGCTAACCAAGAATATCATAGCTAAAATCCAAAATTTTCAACAAATTCACAAAATTAGAAAATTTCCAAAATAAAAAATACTAAAGGAAAATAAGTATATCCAATGGTGAAAACCACTTCTTTAGGTCCTTTAGGCAAGTACCATGATGAAAACCCATCTATGGGCTTCATGTGTAAGTAAATTAGCTATGTGAATGTTAAAATTGGGGGTAAGTTGTCTCATCGATTCCACCAAACCTATCCATCATATCATATATTTTCATAATACCCATCCACCATGTTCATTTAGTCATGTTTCATGCATATTTCCTACTCACCATGGTCTTAGCAATGATTAGCAGTACACAATCCATATTTTAGAAAATTCTTGACATATAATTTTTTGGCCACACACCATATATCATAACTTCCTTACCTACATAGTACTACCTAGCCCATTTAATGGATCAAAGAAAAATATTATGTGATGCTTTCCTTGAATATCTCTCACTACCTAGCCCATTTAATGGATCAAAGAAAAATATTATGTGATGCTTTCCTTGAATATCTCTCCCTAAGTAATTCCATTGATTCATATGTTTATTAATGAATCCATCCAACCCATCAACAATTCCATCCAAACCACCCTATCTTTGTCTCCATGTTTGGTTTATCCCTTTCTATTAGTTCTACCATCAAGATGAAAAATAAATGAAAATAGTTACCCAAACATATTCTCAATCCATAAGAATGATCCATAAAAAACATTAACGATGTTGAAGCCCTTAAATCTGAAAATACCCCATCCAAAACCTTCCATCCATACACAAACACCCATAACATTTTTAAATGTTACCTTTCAGTAAGTTGTGTTTAATATCCAATCAATCATAATCATGATATGTCTATCCAAATCCTTGTATTTTTTTCAGCATGCATCCTTTCCACATCAATAATTTGATCATCACCAATTAATCAATCAATATAGTTTTAGCTTGAATAAGGGAAAATTTAATCCAATCCTCAGCATTAATCTTTGGATCTATTAGTTGATTCAACCACTTCCATCCATCTCCCATTCCCTTGGTTTCAACATGCCATTGAATATAAATTTGTGTATTTTGCATGTTTTTTATTACTTTCTTTTTATGGGTTTGTTTTTTCCCTATAGTCTTAGTGTGTATTCCATCAAATTGTTATGATCACCTTTATTCTACATAAGATTATGTGCTAACAACAATGTGTCTACTAGATCACTAATATATTTAAAAAATTTGTGTGTAAGTTCATGAGCAAATGGTGTATCATCATCGTGATCATTTATATCATGGTGTATATAATGTTTTATATATTTTTCACCTTAAATGTGAAGTTAGTATGACAACATATATTCCTCATCCATTACATCCTTTACCTCATAATTTATTCATATTCCATTACGAATTTTGGTGTGTGATGACATTCTAATATTATTTCTTTAAATATAATATATTGTTTTTTTCATAAATAAATAATATATAAAAACCAAATTCATTAAAAAATCACATATTTCTAAATTAAAATAAAATATATATTTTTACTTTTTTATAAAAATGACAACCATTTTCATTATATAATTAAATTGGAGAAGCATTCTGCAATGACAACAAGGAGTGGAGTGTAATGGTGTGAGTTTGTTAACAAAAGTTCTTAGCTTTCACTTTAAATTTGACTATCATCTATGTGTAAAAATATTAATACTAAATAATAACATAATGAGACACAAAACTTATGTATCCATTTATGTAATAAATAAAATAGTTTCAAAGTAAAATGAAAAAAGTGCTCGTACTAGCACTTGCCTTCATAGTATTGTAATAAATGTATATCTTGTGAGGCGGTAAAGAATGTATCATTTAGTAGATAGACAATTTCACATGGCATAGCGATTTAGAGGTAGGTTAATGACAGTTTGAGACCAACAAACATTGCAAACTTAATCTATTTGAGAGAGTGAATATTATATTAATTTTATAATTGTATATTTTAGATTTATAAAAGAATATTATATAAAATTATTATTAGACATTTAGTTATGAATATTTGTTAAAATAATTTTATTTTAATATGAAAAAATTAACTTTAGGCATTAAATTTGATTAAGCTAAATTAATAAATAAATTATTATAAATATTACTTATTTTTAGTAAATAAAAGTAATAGAAAATAAACAACTTATAATAACTAATGCCTATATTCTAACTTAATAGGAGGAAATGAAAGCTACATATTAAATAAAATTTACATATATTTTACAAATATTAACATATTAATACAAAAATTATATAATCAAATGGCAGTTACATACATGTACATATATTTTGTAAATATTAACCTATTAATAAAAATAATACAGAATCATTTAAAATACATAACTATATTCTAACCTAGTGGAACAAAATAGTAGTTACATACACTTATTAATGTTGGATAAAATATGAATACACCTTATATTTATAATACATATATGGAAGCAAGCTAAAATCCATTCCTAATAAAAAAAGAAAAAATAATAGTTCACCTTTGTTTTTTAACCAATCATGTTCAATATTTTATAAAGTTAAATATTTTACATGTTCACTTGAAGAAGATTGATTTTATTTGAAAATTGATATATATATTTTTTTGATAAGTCAACTTACTAATAACTCATTAAACAAGAAAAACAAAACCCATTACAATAATATTGACTTTACAGTAAATAAAATAACTCCAAATTGATATCGTTGAATTAAGATATCTATATTAGTATTTTTTATGAATAAGTATTTATGTTATCATTTATAAAATAATATTTCACATATTTAAAAGGGTCGGTGATGAAAATACATGGAAGAGATCCAAAATTCTAAACCTGATAGTGATATTTTGTAGTTTACTGAAACGAAGCAGCCAGGAGAGTTGGAAGTTCCAATATTTCAAAAAGACCCATATTTAAAAAGGTCGGCAATGAAAATACATGGAAGAGATCCAAAATCCTAAAGCTGATAGTGATGTTTTGTAGTTTACTGAAACGAAGCAGCCAGGAGAGTTGGAAGTTCCAATGTTTCAACAAGACCCATATTTAAAAAGGTCGGTAATGAAAATACTTGGACAAGATCCAAAATCCTAAAGCTCATAGTGATGTTTTGTAGTTTACTGAAACGAAGCAGCCAGGAGAGTTGGAAGTTCCAATGTTTCAACAAGACCCATATTTAAAAAGGTCGGTAAGGAAAATACTTGGACAAGATCCAAAATCCTAAAGCTCATAGTGATGTTTTGTAGTTTACTGATACGAAGCAGGCAGGAGAGTTCGAAGTTCCAATGTTTCAACAAGACCCGCCACATAAAAATCAAAATCACCACGCGAAACGCATTAAAACCTTTAGAGTTTGAATCTCATAAAATCTCTTTGAAAACTGCGGAGGTTGATTGTCGACAAGTAACGTCGAATAGTACGATCTACTTTGATGTTTTGAATAAGATCCATAAATTCTCTGGTCTTTTGACTGCTAATGTGAAAACCCTAAGCCACCCCAGTGTTTAAGAAAGGAAAGAAAACGTGTAAACGCATTCCACCTGTCTATGAGTCGAGTACCTGCATCCGAAAGTCAAAAATTGCAAGTTCGAGTTGTGTATAAATAAAGCGAAGATACAGACTGTAGGAGCATTGCAAGAGGAAAGATGGCACCGACGGCGTGCGCGGCTTGTCGATATCAACGCAAAAAATGCTCAGCTGAATGTCTGCTGGCTCCTCATTTTCCTCCGGACGACCTTCAAAGGTTTAGGGTGGTCCATCAGCTGTATGGAATCAGCCGTGTTCTCAAATTGCTTCAAGTAACGTAACCACCACGATTTCTGCGTTTTCAGAATCATTTTCATTAGCTTTAATTCTCTGCATTGAATTCGATGCTTACGATACCAGAAATAGTAGAGATTTATTCCTAAACAGTCTATTGTATTTGGGTAAACCAGTTTTAGGAAAACAGTGCCAATTTTCATTAGGATTCATTTTAATGGTCAATCATACGAACAAATGGAGATTGATAGTTTTTCTTAGTAGTGTATTAAAGGCTGTAGGTATCTTCTTAAGTTCAATCAGTATTTTAGTCAGATTCTTTCCTTGAGTAGGCTATACAGAGCACATTTTGACTTCTCATTGTTATTTAATATGTTGGGTTTAGGGTTTAGACGGTTATACAGCGTACATTTGTTGTTCCTTTCTCTCAGTATGGCTTCTGTCGTGTTTGGCTTAGTGATGAGGCTGTGAGTAGATTATGTAACTTTTCGCCAATTGGTTGTTAATTGTTTTTCTTATTATAAAACTTGGCTCCAGGAAAATTCACGGTTATGATCAATTCATCTTCTGAAAATTCATTGTTCTTTTAATATATATTTTTAAGATCAAAAGAATTTTTTTCAAAAGAATAATTTTCATATATTAATAATAGAAATGACTGATATTGTTATATAATTGATTTACTAGAATAAAATAAAATATATTGAAAAATGTTTTCATTTTTATTATCATAAATTAAATTTTCTAATTTTCTAATTGTATGAACAATGAATTGCTGGCGGTGAATTTTCCATGAGATGAATTTGTCATCATACATGAATGATTCTACTGCATGTGAAAACACAACTGAATGCCCACCAAATATTTTGTAATCTCTTAGGAAAATAAAGAGAAGAGAGTCCAGGTCCTTTGCGTAACTATCGCTCTCAAATAATAGTCTTAGCCATTGTGTGAATCATCTAAAATTAATGATACAAAATAATATAAAAAGTAGAAATTTTAAGGAATTAACAAATTTCAGAAAGTATAAAATATATAATTTAAATTTGTATTAATTGGTAAATAAAAATAAAGGATTTCTTCAGCTGCTGTGATTCACGGACATTCACAGACCATAGTGAAATCGCTTAACACAGACAAAAAAATATGTTGACAATGTTTTCGCTGCTTTGGTAGCCAAGGTCAACTCATGCAATTCCACTGAATAAGTCTATGAGAGAAGTTGCAGAGAAATCAACAATGATTGGTACAATTGCATCTTCTTCATACCTTGGCTTACTGATTGTTTTCTTTTTCATGAACTCTCAAAATTAGAGTTAAAAACAGAATATTCAAGAAAAAAACATAAAATCATGTTAAAAGATTAGAATATGGACTAATTTTCTCTTGAAAATTGTATTGAATGCATGGGAAATTTGGTTGACCATGAAATGTAAACTCTTAATTAAAGATTAGTGAACGTTTTCTGGATAAACCCATGGTCGGTGGCACCTAATCAATCACCCAAGATTGTTGAATGCCATGGCCTTACGGACCATTCACATAAAATACAACATCAATGAGAATAAATCAGAAAACTTCTTCTTATGAAAATAGTTTGAACTAGTGGAAATGATATTAATGGTTTAGTGTGGCATTGTTGTAGGACATTAAACCTGAGCAAAGAGCAGATGCAGTAAATAGTTTGGTGTATGAAGCAACAGCAAGAGTGGAGGACCCCGTTTATGGATGTTCAAGAGCAACCTATCAACTGCAGAAGAGAATTGCTGATCTGGAATCCCAGTTGGCAGCCACACAAGCAGAGCTCCTGAGTATACGTTCTACCAATGACAAGATTCTATCCCCTCTCACGATTGGAGGTGATGATGCTGGCCATGTTTTATATTCCTCGTCACAACAAAGTGCATGTACCATGCATGAGGTGGAGGATCCAATGCTGTTGTGGGAACCGTTATGGAAACTATAAATGTAAGAGAAGGGTATGTTTTTTAATTTTGTTTCAAAAATGACTTTCATTCTATCTCACAAGTTGCTTGATATGTGTTTTATCATTAAGAGACATATATATTAAACATATACTCAATAAACTTTTTTATTTTAATTTTTACATATATAAATGTTTCTGATTTTTTTTTCCTTTGGTGGAAAGGAAGGCATTATTGGGAAGCTATACGTTATCTCATTTTACATTTTTTTTTTTTTAAATTTTACCCGTACATTGAGGTCTGTGTGACTGATTGTATTGCCATTAGCAAACACAATAAATCCCTTTGTATTAAATGGTAAGAGGTATGGTTCAATAAAACAAAATCAAATTTCTATTTGCAATTTAAAACACCTTCCCATTCACAATGATTTATAACTTTGTAAAGTGATAAATTTAGTATATTGTTTTACTATAAACAATTTTAATCACTTTTGAAAAAATATGACATCATATTTTTTCTTAGAGTGTCCTATATATTCTATATATTTCTAGTTTAATTAAAATGGTAAATTCATTATAATTAAATTTCCATTTTAATAAATATAAATAATTTGTGATAGTATCTTGTACAAATTGGATTTTCTTTTCATGAATTGTTAATCCCTAATATCCTTGTAACACTAATTCTTATACTATACCAAATGATTTTGATTGAGTCCAGAGAATCTTTATTTTATAGGAGCATAAAGGACATATGTCTTAGCCAACACAAGGAGCGGAAGATTGGCAAAATACTGAAAAGATAAAACAACAAAAATTCTAATTTAACTTTGTAGACATGTTCACTACAATTTAGCTTATGGGTGTTTAATAAATTTATTACAGTAATTTTTTTTTTCAAAATGCTACAGAGAGGGTAGCACTCTTTCCACTATTTCAAAGGAAAATTTACATCACAAATCAGCTTAATAAACAACTCACTGAGTGTTTGAGAGAATTGTTACCAGGCCTGTCCCTAGATCAGTCATCCTATTTATCGTCATCTCAGACAAAACATGCTTGTTCACTGTTACATAGTCTAGGAAGCCACTCAAATCTCTTGCCATTATTATTATAAATTAATTTTGCTTCTGGTTTTGATTGTGTTTGAGTTTTGGGTCTGCAACAATTCATTTCTCTTCATTATGCTCTCTTTCATCCTGATGATGGATCATGGAGTGTGATTCAAAACGTTGATGACAAAAACTCAAACACAATCAAAACCAGAAGCAAAATTAATTCATAATTATGAATTGTGGAAACTTGATATCTCTCATTATTATCATCGTGAACTTCTCCACTGCTTCTCCAACTTTCGGATCTTCTCTAGCACGGGCCACGTCAACCACCCCACATTCGAAGCCTTCCGCGGGCCATGCCTCCCAGGCTGTTTATGGCCTCACTGGCCACCTCCACATATGTGTCACCCAGGAGCCTTAAACAACTCTGTTTAGTTCTCTTGCTTCTGGTTGAGTGTAGTACATTAGTAAGGAATAATCCCTGCATTGCACCATCGTCGATGTGAGCGCCCTGCAACCTGTGCTCGCAAATGACCCGTTTAATATTTTCCAGCATTTCCCCTGATATTACTTTGAACAGGTGCGAAAGATAAGCATCATAGGTCTCTAATGTCGCTTCACTCAACTGTCCATGACCCGCCGAAACCCAAGAGCACCTAAATAAGGTAGGGACCTCCATTACTTCGCTTCACCTTTGAATACCAATGCTCCTCTTCGCCTCTGCTTACAATTGAAATACCTTGGTGGATATTTAACAAAGGGAAAAAACCAGAAACTTCTTTACCCAACCTCATAGGAGAGCAGAACTAGACTGCCACAGTTGGATACGTCATAGGATTTTGCCCCTGCCAACTCCAGAAAAGGATGCATTCGAAGTACACCTTTACTTTGTCACACCTTTCCCTCCACACGACCCCAACCTCCTTGCTACTCAAAAAAACATGTGCTTTCCCATATCAGAGGACCCATACCACCCTTAGGATTTTATAGCCTCCAAAAAGACGATATCTACTACATTCGGCCACACTTTTGGATTGTTAGACCCTTTCAACTCGATTTCCTGCTCAATTCCATAATTCAATAGTACATTTTCAAACCTGTTGGCTTCTCTGAAAACGTGACCTATACTATAATCCTGAATTAGGTCCAAAAGAGGTGAGATCAATGCTATCCACTGTTGTAATTTTCAACTTGGCACCCATCGAGTACTTGCTACCTTGACAATGACTTGTTAGTTGCTGGTTAGGAAAACACAGAGAAAACAAAACAAAAACTACAAACTGCTACAGCAATACAAAACAGAGCACTACGAGCTGGTGCTACAGCCACACACAATAAACTTTATTTTCTGATCCCTCAAAGGTTACACATGCCTCAACTTTATAGAGGTCTTGAAGAGAAAGCGATGAGGAGATAAACGAACACCAGCTGAAAAAAAGCAGGTTTAAAACAGTTTTAAATCTGATTTAAAAACAAAACTAAATCAATAAAATCCTACGTTGCTTCCAATCTAACAGTTACAAAAAAAACATGCTGTTTTTCTTTATTGATCTCCTATGCGGAGAAATTATGCTTTATTCTAACACTCCCCCCCTAATTTCTACCATTAACAGTTTCACCATTTTCAATGCCCAATTTTTCTCTTAAATGTTCAAAATCTCCTTTGCCAATGCCTTGGTAAATATATTTGCAAATTGATCTTCAGATATGCAAAATTTCAAATGAATTTCACAAGCATTCACCATCTCTCTGATAAAGTGATATCTTGTATCAATATGTTTGCTCCTCTTGTGAAAGACATGATTCTTCAACAATGTGATTGCTGATCTGTTGTCACAGAAGATTGGAGTTGGCTCATCCTATGCTTGCAATAAATCTATCAAAACTTTCCTCATCCAAACTGCTTGACATGTTGCTGAGATGGCTGCTACATATTTTGCTTCAACTGATGAAAGCGTCACTATGGGTCGCTTCTTTGATACCCATGAGACTGCACCTATTCTAAAATGAAAGATATATCTAGAAGTACTCTTCCTATCATCAACACTACCTGTAAAATCACTGTCAATATAACCAACCAAACCAAAATCATTAGTTGTGGAATAAAAGATTCCATATCCTATTGTTTCTGCCACATATCTCAATATCCTCTTCCCAGCATGCCAATGTGATTCTTTTGGTGACTCTATGAATTTTGAGATCAAATTGAACAATTGATTTTTGCTTCTCTAGGACTTCTCTAACTCTTCTAGGGTTTTTCACCTAAACAAGAGAAGTAGGGCCAAAAATGTGAACTAGTTCATTCAAATTATGAGATATGTGATGTTATTATAGCTAAGTGTAGTGAACTAAGTGTAACTAATTAATAAGATTGATTGATTAAATATGCAAAACCTAAGAAATATGATTTGTTTGAAAAAACATTGTGTATTGCAATAGTGAACTAGAAACCTAAACAAATGAAAAGAAAAATTGATGAAACTAAAAAGAGTGTCCCTGGCGGCATATTACTGATGCTAGAAGGTTTTTTGAAATGTTCCATAATTCATTGTTAATGGCCACTGGGACTGATTCACCATGCATGGCAAATCAGTCCTACTTCTAATGGAAAGTCCTGGAAATAGGTTTCTAACTGTTGGGAGCTAAATTCTAACAAAATCACTTTTTAGCCCTATAGATGGGACTTATTCGCCATGGATGGTGAATTAGTCCACCTACAAGAATCAAGAAATTCAGGAGTTGATTTTGTGTAGCTAGATTTGCACTTCTGCTTCCTACAAGTGTCTGCTTCTAAAACTGTTGAATTCAGGTCTAAAAATGGATTTTTGTTGATATTTTGACTTGAATAAAGAAGAAATGATTTGAATAACTTTTAAATGCAATCTTCAATTGTTCCTAAGCCTTCAAGATGTCTAAATCTGCAAACACACAAGAAAAGAAGAAGAAATGTTGATTATTATGGCATGGGGGTTTGCCTTGGTCAAACCCCGTTTAGGTAATTAAATTAAAATGATGAAAGAAAGGAATGAAACATGCAACAATGGAATACATTACCTTTCCATGATGATAGATCTTGAAATTCTACAACAAAACATGAAGGTCTAGCACATGAATGTCCTTGGAAGCTTTCTTAATAACTTGTAATCATCAAACCCTAGGTTGTTTGACTTGAAATGGAAGATTAGTGGATGAATAATGAAGAATGGATGTGAATAGAGTTAGTGAATGTAAAAATTAGTTAAGAGAGGTTATTTTATAGGCAATTCACCTATTTTATCCATTAATACCTCATCACAGACCGACATGAAGCAAAAGTAAACTCACATTTCATTCTTTTTCCCACTCAAAAGTCAAAATGGGGCCAAATGGGACTCATTCACCATACATGGAAAATGGGACCCACCTAGATGGGACTCATTCACCATGCATGGTGAATGGGTCCCATAGGGGCTATTTTGGTAGCTTAGATGCCAAGGAATAAGGAAATAAGGTCTAAAATGTAACCTTGTCGAGTATTTGATCTATTTGAACCTCAAGATGCACAATATGGGTTATTAGGGGCCTATTAGTCATGATGTAAATGTCAAATAGGGCTTGGGACATAGGAATCAATGTGAAAGTGTGATTAAATACACTTTACAACACTAAAATGAAGTCCACATAGCCTAGAAAGGCACAAAAACCAATGTGAATGTGCAAGACACATTACAACACTAGTTTATCATTAAGTTTAATTCAAAACCCTTCTAGATTGATGTCATAATGTAATTAAATATGTTTTATAATGTTTATTTAGGGAGAAATAGGTTCATTAAGTCTAGAAAAACATGATAGTCCTTTACAAGACTTTACAACACCTTTACAAGATGTCATTAAAATCATGTTATTCAATTTGCAAGGATCCAAGACCTAGTGTGGATGCATAAAATCCCTCACAGAACCTGCATCAAGGTCTCATTAATTCCAATTAATCTTATGTCAAGCAAAGGATTCTTTTTTCTAAGGCACATGTAGCCCCCACTTTAGTGAGAGGATGAACCTACTTCAAACTCACACTAGAGTAGACATTCAAGAGAGATCCACATGTAGGTCAAGACCCCAAGATACAAAATCATGTAAAGGCAAGATCTGGAAGAAAAGATGTACTCAATCTGGTGGCACAAAACTTAAAGTCATCTATAGGGTGAGAGGGCCACAACATACTCAATCTGGGGCCATGAAACTTTTGATCGTTCATGGGGTGAGAATTCCCAAAAATGTAAGATACATATGCTAGTTGGTATGCACTTACAAACATAAAGGTAGCTATGGGGAAAAGTCATGCCGCTAGTTGGGATTCTCGTTGAACCATATTAAAGTTACACATGATGATAACTTTAACAAGGCACCACAAGGGAAAATGATTTTCGAGCTCCATGAGGTAAGAAAAACTTCATATGCTTGACACTCATAGATATTGTTAATGCAAAATAGTGTAAGGATTTTTTCAAAGGAAGTTTTCTTTGTTTTTGCAATGTCTCATCTTAGGGAACATTATGCCCAATGTCTCCAAGAGAGGATAAGTGCAAATGATCTCATCCTGGGTAACATTGTACCTAATACTTCCAAGAGAGGGAATCACAAGAAAAATAAAAATCACACAATGAAATGCAAGTGGTGATGTATTTGCCCACTTGAAAATGGTTGTGAGCACTTGTACTGCAAGCAATTGCTTTAAAGTAGAAGAGAAAGAAGAAGACATGAGAGCTTACTAAGAAAGCCCCATGCCAGGTCATATGTTTCCAATAAGCTACGTCATGAAAGAGATAGAAGTGTGTCATATGCTAGCCAACTTAAGGCATGTCTTCCACATCCCATGCTTGCTCTTAAGTATGCATGAAAGGTTAACGATTAGCCAAAGGAGGCAACAACAAGTGACATACGAGGACAAGGCTACCAAACCCCTTTCCCCCACTTAGTCTAGGACAAAGGTGAGCTAAAATGCATGCTAGAGTGAAAACCAATATCAATTAGAGGAATGAGGTTCCCCCATAGAGGGAAGCAGACCAAATTCTTGAAAATTTTGTATTTTACAACTCAAGGCATTACATTCATTAGTAGTGTGACCATGAACTCTATGATATGCACATAATGACATCTTGGAATAACATTTCTTTTGATTTCTAGGAGGGAGGGTGATCAAGTGATCTTGGAGGAGTCTTGACAAGATATCCTCTTGATTAATGGGAGAAGATGGTCTTGTGGTTTGTTTCAAAGATACATCTTTCTTAGTAGCGTATGTCATACTTACACAAGTGTCTCTAGATAGTGAGATTTTATTTTCTCCATTATGGGAGGATATAAAATCTAACGAATTCAAATCATGAACATTTTGGGACATGAAATTGACATTACGCAAAGGTGTAGTTATAGGATGATGTTCAATACCACTAGTTGTTAAGGATGATTTAGGAATGTGTTTTGTGAGATTGCTGATGTGAAGTGAAGGTTTGGACAAAGGACAATAACCAAGACCATGAGTTGTTTGTTGTGTGTTAGGCTCTATAGGGTTGTGGATAGCTTGTTCTTGAGCACCACATCCTTTTCCACTATATCCCTATTGTTTTATGAGTTCATACCCTTTTCCATAAAGCATTTTCATTGCTTTGGAATTAGTTGGTTGTTTGTTATTGTGTTCATCAAAGGTTGTTGTGCAGTTTTCTTTGTTGTCTAAAGTGTGGAGGTGGATGCTTTTGAAAGGGTGTCCAAATGTTGCATTGACATGATGGTTGGTTGTTGTTTTTCATCATTCTTTTGTGTGAATATGTATTCACTCATAATTGATGGTGTGAATTCTAAGGATCCCCAATCGTCACCAAATAATTTAGATGACCATTTCTCATTGTGGTGTTCAATTTCTATGTTAGATGTTGGAATCAATGTTTTCAAAGGACTTATAGCCCCTTTTTCAAGCTGCAAGCAACTTTCAGGCTCAGGATTTGCTTCAACTTGATAAATGTTATTGTTATAGACATGTTTCATTATATGATGAAGGGTTGAAGGCACTGCATTAATCTCATGAATCCATGGTTGCCCTGAGAGAAGATTATATGAAAGATCATAAGGCATGACATGGATAGGAGTTTGCAAAGTAACCACCCTAACCTTAATAGGTAAAGTGATTACACTGAGTGGTTACTTTGTTGTACTGTCAAATCCTCGAATAGAGACATAATTAGGTATTATTTGTGATCTGTCAATATATAAGTGATCAAGGAGAGTCACACTACACACACTAGGGGGAGAACCATTATCAATAAGGGTGCACTTTATCCCTGTTCGATTGTATCAAGCAATGATCATGAAAGCTTCATTTTGTTTTCACAACTCTAAGGGAGGGAGCTCATGTTGATGAAAATTAATGTTGAGATTACTTTGATTCATTTTATGGGTTAAATTTGCCACATCATTTTAAAGAGTTGTACCATGAGGATCTTGAATTTGTTTTAAGGCTATTTGAAGAATATTGTGGTAATTTGGTGAGTTCTAAAGTAAATACCAAAGGGAAATCTTTGCAGGAGTATTCTTTAATTGTTCAACAAAATAATACTCCTTTGTGTTTGGGATGTAATGAGGAGCACTAGGAGGATTCGGTAAAGGGAAAGAGAGTGGGGTTGGTTGCAATGGTTGTAGATTGTTTCAGGTATTATATGTATGAGCAACAATATTATAACTCAGTTGTTGTGACACATTAGTTTGAGGTGGTCAGAGGGTGTAGTGAGGTTTATTGGAAGGATGAAGTGGATGCGAAGGTGGGTAAAGGGTGTAGTGAGGTTGAATATGGTTAACATCCCATAACAAGTGATACTTTTCATTGTATTTAAAGGGGATATGATCTTTGTCTTGGGTCATAATATCCACCCTAGAAGGAGAGTTCTTAGGAGAACAACAAACCACATGTTCATGATAATTAAGGTTTGGTTCATCCAAAATAACTTCATCACAACTAAGGGAGTTATTAATGGTTGAATGTGTTTGGTAATTGATACTGGGGAGATTAGGGGAAGATTGTATGTGAGTGTTGGTTTTTTCTAAGGTCTCATTCTCTTGTTGCATATTATCTACCATACTAGAAGAGCTTCTAATATGTTCATCCAAGTTGGAGGTTTGCAGAGTGTCTTCATCACAAGTGGGAGAGGCATCATGAGAAGGACCATTATGGTTTTGTAAATAGATTTTCCAAAATAGGAGGAGAATTAGGGAAGGGAGGATCAAGGGTGTCATGATTTTCAATAGGGATATCTTCTAACACCAACCTATCCTCTTTACATCAAGGAGGGATATTAAGAGAGATAGAAGTTTGATTTTCATTACCATGGAGACTCGGTAAGGTGATATTTAGGGATGTAGCTATGATATCATGTTCTTGTTGTCTAACATCATCCAAAGGGGAATAAGGAAATGTAAAATCAAGACCCTCAATGCTTGTAACTTCCTTCACCAAGATACCTTCATCACAAAGAGGAAAGGTATTGGGAGAGGAACAAGTATGTGTGTTATGATTGTTGACATTTCCATTCGCACCAATGTGTAATGTAATGTTTTGGTCTACGCTATGTTCTTCATAGTTGTAATCAAAATCAAACTTGTAAGAGGGGGTGTTATGATTATAAAATCCATGTTTAATCAAATAAAAGTCACCTTTAAACAACATTGTATGCAATAGTAAATAAAGTGCACTATAATTTTTAGATGTAAAACAAAAGAAATTGTTGATTATAGTGTGCAATAATTTGAAAAATGAAATGTGGAAGATGTAAATGTCAAATTAAACAATGCATGAAATGAGCTATTTTAATTAAGATCTAGTGAAATGCATGCTATAGAAATGCAACTAACTAATATAGGTAGGTTAAGGTATGAAATAGAAGCTGAAAAACACACGCCCCGTTCAGAATGGGGGACCCCCTTTTCTTTCACCTTGTCGGGTCATTTTTGTCACCACCTCGTTTTGCGTGCCCTACTTTTTGATGTCTCGGATGGTCGATGTTGCTTCAAAGTCCCACCATAAATCAACCATGCCCTCCCCTTTTGGTTTTTCTGCATTCCAGCGCCTCATGGGGTCCCTTTGGCTATTTGGCCCTGAAAACCGGCCCCGGGCCCTTCCAGGTCTGGGAGTCCGGGATTCCCTCTTCGGGTTTCCCCTCTGGAAATGTCGTTCCTTGCAGCATTCGCCGAGCGTCCTTCTAGACCTCGGGGTCCGACCCACCGCCCTCTGTCTAAACCTGTCAAAATTTTTGGGCAGTGTCCCGCCCTTCAGGTCTCGAACCCCTGAGTTCCTCCTCCGGGGTTCCGTTTGAGTTTCGCTGTCTGCGACGGTGGACTCTCTACGGCACCCCGCTCCTTGGGTCCCATCGGCCCTTTCGCCGTTTAAAGTTGGTGCCGTCCCCTGCCTTCCATGGCATCTTTTGGGCCTAGACATCTGAAATTTCATCTCTGAAATTCTGTGACAGCTCCGTCGTCCTTGACAACGGATCTCTGACGGCGCTCCGCCCTCCGGGTCCCCACCCACTTCCCACCGTCGCCGTTTAACCAATCAAATTTCAAGCGACGGTCGTTGTCTTACATCCCCTCGGACGTTGGGCCCAGGGTTTCCTGTCGCCGTCGCCGACTTCAAATTTGCCAACCTATTTCATGGTCGTACATGCAATAAATGCACTCATTCATGGCAGTTGGGGTATAAAATGCCCAACCCGGCCAGTCATTATCATCTTGTAGAATTGGAGCGAAATTGACAAGCTATAATTTGGAGCCCACTTTTTTTGGCGTCGTCTAGACCATCGCCCTCAACATCATTCATCGACCGTTGGTGGATCCCACGTCTCGCCACATACCTTGTTTGAGGTAGGCCTTCTCTTTTCCCTCCTGTACACTTTTTTCGTGATTTTGGAAGATTTAAATAAATGAACAATTGATAAGAAGGCATAAAATGATAGGACACAAATTTGCGCACCAAACCCATGTGTTGGAAAATCGACAAGCCTCTTAGAAATGACCTACTCGTCGATCCGGGAATTCTCCTATCCTCGGCCGTTCTTCACATAAGGAGATTGCCTCCCTCGGGCTAGAGCCCTTCCTTCGCCGTCCAGTTATGAAACATCAAAAACATGCCAATGGCAACATCGCTCTTCGGGCCTGGCCCGTCGGACTTCCTGTCCCCGAGTTCCACTTGCAATTCGCCGTGCCTAAACTGCCAAATCTCCCCTGCCTCTTGGATGCCGGATCCTGGCCTCCTCCTTGCCATGAAACATTAAACTATTAATGCGTCCCTCGGGCCTCTCGGGCCCGGGACCCTGGGTATCCACCTCCAGGGTGCCCCGGCTGTTTTGCCGTCGCCCACGGCAAAGTTTGTCTGGCGTCCCAGTCTACGAGATCCGCCTTCCCATCTGCCTTTGGCTCCTTGCAATTTAACTTGTGCCTTACCTTTAGCATCTGGGCTCTGCCCGTCGGGTCTCCTTACCCCATTTTTTGCTGCTCTCACGGTAGGGTCATTGGTGTTGCCTGTGCTCCAGATCCCGCCTACTTCCCCGTTGTCGACTTGATTTTCGCGCTAATGGAGCTCCGTCCTCTGGACCTCTAGGGCCCCGATGGGCTGACTTCTGTTCTCGAAAGTCTACTGCTCTCTCATCGTCGGGGGAATTCCTCCCCGTCCTTCCGCTTGCCAGGTCCTGAAGCGTCGTCTGCCGTGGGATCTCGCCAAACTTTGAACAGCATTCTCCTCGCTGGGCCCCGCATCCTGGGATTCCCGTCCTCGCCCACCATTCCAAATGGAAATCCCCGCTTGGCGTTCTGACTGCCGGGTTTCGCCCTGCCAATTGCTGCTATTGAACTAAAACACAAAGCATGTCGTCGGGTTCTAGATGTCGGGCTTCTCCTCCCGGACTTTCATCTAGTGTTTACCGTCTCAAACAGTGAAGGTTGCTCGCCATCCCAGTGTCACTGGCCTGAGCCCTCCGAAATGAAATGACTTTATGCCGTCCGTCCTTTGGGCCCCTGGGCCTCGGACCTCAGATTTCTGTCCTCGAATTTCTATCAGTTATTTGCCTCTCCAAACTGCCATCTCTCGATAGCTTTGCGGCTTGAAACCTCCGAGTCCCCTTAAATCAATCCTAACAAGCCCAAATCTAGAATGTAACCTCGACCCACATCCTGAATTTTGGTCCTCTTCATCATAAACTTCTGAACATATTAAAATTTGACCAAATAAGGTCTCGGAGAGCTTTCCACTGCGTTTTCCCTTCTAGACAGCATTCCTGCCAGGGAAGTCCAGCCCTCCGGGCCCGGATTGCCCAAATGCCCTGAAACAAAAATCAATAACATCTAGAGGTAAAATCCATGATATGCTTGATTGATTATTTGAAGTAGATGTTGTTTTCAAGATATGGACTAACATGAATGCTTTTGATAATCTATTACACTGACTTTTCCCTTGCTTACAGAATATATGGAATCAAGTGCAGGAACTTCAGGGGCGTCCGCCGAGAAGGATAGGGGTAAGAAGTCAGGAAGGACCCCTTAGGGAAAGGAAGACAAAGATCAAATGAAGTATCAATTCCAGGGCGAGCCGCTCCACTCAAAGGTCACAATAGACTAGAAGGAAATTACAAACACCAACATTGGCTAAGTGGATATAGATGAATTCACGCAGAGGGTCAGGGTCAACCCAACAACAAAGAATGCCAGATTGATGCAGTAGAGTGGAATAGCCAAGGCTGCCAATTTCCCTCCATCTCTCGTGGTGCCCGAGTTAGTCATGGCTTGCCGAGAAGCCTATCAGATGGATACCAGAACAATTATGGATAAGGAAGGAAACATCCTCACAGACATGTCACTAGAAGGGATCACCAAGACATTCCACATTCCCACGTTCCCGCAGATGGAGGTCCCCACATTAGAGGAATTCCAGGGGGCGTGGGATGCTAATCCAACAGGGTGCAAGAAGTTAATAAATTTGCATTGGCTTAAAGAAAAATGGGGGAGCGCTGCAAAAGTTCCTCAGGAGCTTTTCCGTAGTGATTTCCACGAGGATTACCATGACCTCATAACCTTATTGAGTAGGGTTATGGGTCTTCCAACGACCGCCTACTTCTAGGAATGGATGGCCTATTTCATTGAACAAATCCTACGTGGGAACAAGGATGTCACGACAAATGTCTCATTTTATTGGGGAGGAATTATAAGCGACTGCTTCCATGAGCAGTTTGTCGATGTAAAAAGAGCTCCAAATTCTACATGACCTCTTATCTTATCTACTCTCTAGCAGATCAAAGACAATACAATGGGTTGTTTGTAGCACCCAATCAGGGGCAGAAGCAAGGACTCAAGGCCTATGACAAATACCCATAGCTCCAATACTAGAATTTCAAGAAAGAATACTATAGGGTCAATGACACCTTCATTGGCCATGTCATTAGGTTGATTGTCAGGGACTTCAAGAGGAGGGTCTCCCACAGCGCCAGGGCGCTTCTGAAGCAATATGTTTTTCTATTCATCTAGTATCCTAAGTTTATGTACATCTGGGCCCAGGGCTTCACTGAAAGGCCGAATCAATTGCCTCGCTACCCCAATGATAGAATCATCCTCTTGGAGCTCTCTTGGCAACTCCAACACCTCCAGGCAATCTTCAACAACAAGCACATAGAAGGGATCTCCTATCCAGTGACCCTCGGTTAGGGCATGTATCGACTGTAGACTTCCCAGTGTGCCAGTAACTCTGAGAAGGAGCTGAAGGAGTACCATTTCGACCGGTACACCACTCGCCCACGGATAGATCCACATGGCCACATCAGGAAAGTAATAGGGCCAGCCTATGCCCATCAATATCACATTGAGGATTTTTGGGCTGACTGCCAAGATAACAAGGAGGTGCGCGCAAGGCACTACATGCGCATGACGGTACTATTCCTAAGGAGAGTGCAACCATTCCCGGTACCAGACCAAGTCAAGGAAGATGAGTCCACAATCATGCACTCGAGGTACCCTGTGGTTGCCAACCTCCTAATACCATCATCGACTAGGATGAATAGGAGGTCGATGACCTGGACACCATCACCCAGCCAATTATAACTCGTACTAAGGAGTGGATCGATGGGCAAGTGGCACATCTAAAGCGACAAGGAGTAGTCCTGACCTATGAGGGGCCCAAAAGTGAGCCAAGTGCCACAGAGGATGTTGCTACCACCACGTCGACTGGCAGGACCTCCAAGTCTCCTCTAGTCACCAGGTCCCAGAAAAGGAAAGGAACAGAGACCGCGTAGTCTCTAGATCCCAAGGAACGGGCAAAGAAAGAAATGGGAGGCTCATCTCCCAAAAGGCTTAAACAAGCATTGAGTGCAGAGGAATCCTAGCCTCCATTGGCTCTCCCTGCCCCTCCTATTGCACTGCCCACCTCCCTGGCTATGGTCGCTGCTTCCCCGCTGGTAGTGGACATTTCTGTCCATCTTGCCCCTTCGCCCTCGGCCGGGTCGGTAGTTGTCATAGATTCCTCTTCTAGCGTGACCACTACCCCTTCCTCTGCTACCATGTCACCAATTACATCACTCCCTCTGGCAATAATAACATCGCCCATTCCCACTGCCACTATGCTCGAGGCTCTTACACGACATATGCAAAACCATCCCCCTGAGCTCTCCCAGATCTTGATGGATCCAACTCTCCAAGCAGCCCTCACCCAAGTCCTTGCAATGGCTCAATCTTCACAACTGCCGACAGGGCCACCAGCTATGGAAGCCATGATGCAAATTTCAAAGGAGTTGGAGGAACAAGAATAGGAAGCCTTGAAGTCTGTTGAGGAGGAGGCTGATGAGTATCACGAGCACCCTGAGTACGAGCACAAAACCATCGACAGGGTGGTTTATGAGGAGGAAGAGACGGGCTTTTCTGAGAATGGAGATGAAGAGGATGACTTAGGTGCTAAGGAAATCATCCAGACATTCAATGAGGACCTGGAAGAAGAAATGGCACAACAATTGAAGAACGTTGGGGCAGAGGTAGAGGAGTCACCACATGGTGAAGAGGGGCAGCCACCAGAAGAATAGCAGATAAAGGACTTAACTAAGGCTAAGACACATGTTTCCAAAAGCCCGAAGGCTGAGGCTACCGAGGATAAGAAAGAGGAAGAAGCAGCAAAAGAAGAAAGCCCCATCTGGCAACCATCCACCA
The DNA here is from genome assembly GCA_007258455.2 of Sequoia sempervirens. Classification (NCBI taxonomy): domain Eukaryota; kingdom Viridiplantae; phylum Streptophyta; class Pinopsida; order Cupressales; family Cupressaceae; genus Sequoia; species Sequoia sempervirens. The sequence continues at coordinate 122,508,773 of VDFB02086081.1, read as the reverse complement.
AGCTACCTGTCAAACTCCTCGTGTTCGTTCATGACTCCGACGAAGAGGAGGAGGATGCTAACCAAAAGAAAGGAGAATCCCAAAAGGAAAAGGAAGCAGAAGTCTTGTCTTTGACTAAGAAGGGCGAGGGTAGTCGTGATTCACCCAAGGGGAAGTCTGCATTGCCCAAATGGTTCGAGAAGCAACTCAAAGAAAAGACCCATGTGCTGAAGGTCCCAAGGGCAAGGTTGGAGGCCATCTTGCCTCAATCCCAAATCATGACAAAGAAAGAGAAGAAGCCCAAGGTCTAATCTAGGATAACAATGGATGCTTCTGACTCCTGAGCAACACAAATTCCAATGCCCACCATTGGCCAGGCTAGGGTAAGCTACAACATCTCCACCATTAATTTCAGGACCGCAACCAGAGAACAGAAGGTCAAGCACCTTGAGGAGTCGGTTGCCATGGTGGTGCACCTGATAAAATAGGATAAAATCTCTAAGGACAAGCTCAAGGCGTAGGTTGCAGCATTAACAGATTATATACAGCAATGGTCCTCAGTGGACGACCTGCCTACCACATCCATGACTGTGCCTCAGTTCCTCTCCAAGGAGCAGATTGACAAAATGGAGAGAAGGAAGAACTTGAAAAAAACCACCAAGGATTGGTTCTGACGAGTCTCATACGTCGGGAACATGGGAATCAGCAAGGCTGTGCAGATAGCCAACAAGTTCTTGGACTTAATACAATCTCTGGAGAGCACAAAGAGGTTTTGCACTAATTTTATTGCAACCTAAGACTTCACCTTCCCAAGGATCGAAGCTATCCTTCAAATGTCTGAGGCCATGTGGGAGGAGAAGCTAGAGCTTAAAAAAGAAGATCACTGGCTAGTGGATGTGTGGCGTAGAGACTTCGACAACCAGAAGGAGAGGTTGGAGCAAATCCTGAGCAGAGTGGATCTAGACATTAAGTGGATCAAGGAAATCTAGGCGGAATGCGCCCAATACCTTAAGCTGATGACAGGCTATGATATGCCCACTGTGCAAATGGATCCAGAGAAGATCAAACCCTACTTTCAGGAGAAGATGAAGGACAGGATAGCTGAAGAAATCACAACAGAGTTCCTGAGTTTTGCTACCTGCGCCTTCAACCAATCAGAGTTGTTCAGAGACCAAGGCTCAAAGTATGATGAGGATTGGAAAAGGTTGGAAGAAAATGCTTAAGAATGGAGCTATCAGGCATTGTGATGTGAAATCCTCAAAATAGACAAGCTCCAGACAGTCATCCTAAAATACATAAAACACACAGCTTCTGAGGAGCAGGAGGATAGCCCAGCCAAAGATGAAGACCTTCCTGAAGAGTAGCTACAGCAAAAAAAACAAAAATTTGCTAAATGACGAAAGAGCTACAATGCCATCAGCTAGAAGACGAAATAGGGAAGGGACGAAAATGTAATTTTAAATTATAATCTATTTGGGGGTAGGTGAAATCCTATTTTGTAATGAATCTTGGCCATTCATTTAACTTTTGGGAAACTATAAATAGGGCACTCCTCTCATTTGCAAAAGTGAGAGTTGAGTTGTTGTAAAGGCATGCTGCTGAAATTTATAAGAAAAGCCATTGACTTGGTGTATTTTCTTGGTTTCTCCCATGTTGCTTGATTCAGTCTCCAATATTAGATGTTTCACTTAGATTCTATTGTTGTTAGTTAGTTATCTTATTTCTTTGGATAAATCTTAGGAATGTTGTTGGGTGATCATGCAAATTTCTTGCCATGTTGATGATTTATTGGTCCATACTTTTTGTTGTTTGTTGATGGTAGATAATTGTGCAAAGTTAGCCTGGACTTGATTTTAAAGCTGCTCCAAACATTTATCTTTGATTCATGCATGTATATGGTGAATGAAGGATGAAACATTTGTAGTCCTTAGAAGATAGCACAATTTCCATGATACTGTGAAATCATTGGTTAAGTGGGACATCATTTTGAGAAATTGTCTATTGTAGGAACTCCATTGTCACTATACATAGCTAGTTGCAGACTTAAGAACTTTTCCTCTCGTTCGTCCTTTTTTTTTTTTTTAAGAACTGACCTATGCTAAGGTTCATTGCACATTGTAAAGCCAAATCCAACGATTAAATAGAGTCCTAGATCGTTGTTTGAACCTACTGCCAGTGCATAACAACTTCCCATCCTAAGAACTCCATTTCAAGATCCAACTTCCATGCTTTGTGTCCTTGCTTTGTATTTTTTGTAAGACTGCCTTGTGATTCTAGCAAATCACATCAAACTACTGAGGTATCTAAGCACTTTCATGACCTGACATTTGAGAGACCTTGGGATAGTGTTCTGCAATTTGATTGTGCGAGATTGTCTTTCAAGAGAGGTAGTGCACCTACACACTACCTGCGTTGAGAAGTGCATAAAAACACCATCAACAGAACTAGCGCTAGAAGGAGGGCCATAGTAAAAATACTAAGTTGAAGGATAAAGTGAAGTTGGATCGAATCGAATCATTCTCCTCGGAAAGGTTTCAGAGAGTTCTATGGTCAACGCCAAACAAGGGAGAATTTAAAGAATTGCAGCCTCCCACAAGGGCAAAGCAAGAGCCAGGAAGTAGCGTTGTGTCTTCCTCTTCCTCCATTCCATCTGCCCCCATCCCACCATCACTTTCATTTGGCTGGCCTTCATCTTCCACCCAACCATCTCAAATTGCATATGCACCTCCTATCTCTGACAGCCAGGGGATTGCTCCTCTCCCGGCCTTTCCAGCCCAAGGCACTGTCCAGGTAGCCATAGCTCAAGTGCAGCCTTAGATTGCTGTTGTGTTGCAAATACAACCCCAAATCCCCGTTTTTCAATAGCAAGCACCACCTCCGCCACCCTCCATGGCTTGGTTAGCACATAACTCTTCGCCGATACATTTTGTGATCTACAATGATATGCCCAAGAATCCGGAGGGCTTTTGTTTGAAGTTCCATCTGTGTGACTTATAGAGAACAACTTAGGAGAATATCAAAATATTTGAGACAATGATCACCGAAATGCAAGTGGACCACGAGGACATTGCATGTCGCCTTTTTTCGCATTCTTTGGGGGAAGAGGCCTTCTATTGGTACATCAATCTGTCGAGGGGATCCATCACCTTGTGGAACCTGATGAAGAATGCCTTCCTACAGATATATAAGATCCCCATTAGCCCCTCGGAGTTCTACCAACAATTCATGTCCGTTAAAAGGGAGGAAAATGAACCTATTGGCTCCTTCAATGATTGTTTCCATCGAGCTTACATAAGGCTTTAGGACCCATACCTCCATAATGATGTGGCGGCTCTCCCAGTCTACTATGCAACGCTAGACAATCTCACGTCGACCTTGGTGAAAAGGATGCGCCCACCGCTCACTACCCTGGTGACCGCTTATGCAGAAGTTGTTGTCGCCAGTGCGGACTTGGGGAAGAACATCTCCGGCCCTCTACCTTCTTTGGGGTCGGTAGCCCACCCAATGCAGATTCAGGGGCTTAATCAAGCGTTTTCTCACCAAACTCCTCTTATGAACCAAGTACCTCAATTGCCTATGGTACCACATCCCAGGTAGCCATTGAATTATGTGCCTCCCGTGCCTTCCTATTTGCAACCCCAGCAACAATATAACTATCCTCAGTTGCTCCACAGCAGCAAGTGTACCCCCAACAACCCCAGGTGCCATTACACCTATTAGGACCAGATTTTCCTCCAGCTTATCAAAATCAGTCGACAGCTCCACCCACTTTTCTCCAAAATCTAGCCCCGTCGTCTGGAGGCATGACTGAGAAAGAAAAATTAGAGGAACTGATGGAAATTATGCACCTAAAGAACTAGAATAATCAGTTGTAGGCCTCCTAGTGCAATTTTCAAGCCAATCTCAACTGAGACAGCCGAGACAATAGGGATAGCAGGGATAATCGAGAAGTAGGCACTTCTTCTGGGCATAATTATGATAGGGGAAAAACACTAATCAAAATACTAAAAGAAGACCTTCTTAGATGCATAATCGCACTTGGAACACCAGGCACAACAATGGTGGTGTCCCTACGCCTTTCGATCAGTCGGTAAACAATGACAAAACATCCAGCGGTGTATACCTGGCCGAAGCAGCCTTGTCTGGGTGGTGCCAACTTCACAAAACTAGTAGACATTCCAAGTTGGATTGTCCTGAGTTCCAGACAGCTGCTAAAATATTTTAGGTGGAGGTATAAAACATAGTCAACAATGCCAGCTACAGGGACATCATCCCATTCAAGCCCTACAATTCCTCCTATCTCGTGGTTAACCAAGCACCGTTCCCGCAAGGTGATCGCAATGAGCCCGAAGTCGAACCTGCTCCTATTGAGGATGAAGAAGCGGAAGAGGTAAGTAATGAACAAACTTTGGCTCAGCTCTTTGATTTAGTAGATAATGGTCTGGTAGATGAAGAAGAGTCATTTGTAGATGAAGTCCACATGCTCCATCAGAGATTGACTCCCTATTTCCTTAGGAATAGACAAGCGGGTGGACCCTTTACAACTTCTACCCCACTAAACAATTTTGCCACTCTGCCTGATCCTAATGCCAGTAATAACCTTAGGCTTCCTCACATACCTACCCAATACCTCAACAAAACTGGACCTCAAAACTAGTCACAAAATTATCCTTAAGGCCAATCCCAAAATCCGCCTGGACAAATGAAGGCCCAACTTCCTAGTTCTGCTATAGGCCAGGCTTTTAGCCCAGAAATTGAGCAAATGGGTGAATATGTAGCAGAAGAGTTCAAGAAGGTAAAAATTAGCTTGTCAGCCTTCGAATTATTCAAAGTTCCTACCATGAGGCATGCCTTTTTTAGGGTTCTTAATGGGACATCATCTTCTAATACAACACAAGAAACCCTAGCTAAGAGGGTTGCCTTTGAAGAGCCTAGGAAAGAACCAGAGACATAGGATAACGTTGAGAAAAGGAAAGATGTTCCCATGAATCAGTCGGTAAGTAAACAAATTGAAAAGCAGTCTGAAAGGGCTAACAGGCAGCTTTCCAAGGACTAGCTATTTAGGAAGACCAGGAATATGGATAATGAAAAGAACAAAGGTTAGATAGCTCACATGGACACGCCTACGGGCATCTTTCAGGGGAGACCAGAAACTCCCTCTTTCCTAACCACCATTCGGATCTTTGGGAAGAACCTGCATAACTGCCTGCTCGATTTAGGAGCATCTGCCAATGTCATGCCCTTGGTTGTTTACAAGGCCCTTGGCATCAACCCCACACCTTCAAAGAGGAAGGTGACCTAGCTGGACAAAACAGAGATCAACATTATGGGCGAAATAAACCGTATCCTAATGCAGATTGCTATAGATTTGTGGATACAATAGGTCATTGATATTCAAGTGGCTGACATTCTTGATGCATATGGAATCATCTTGGGAAGGGAATTCACCAAGGCATTGAATGGTTACACTGCCACAAACTTTTTTCACATGTGGCTGCTCTGGAAGGGGCTGCCAAATCAGATCTGTATCGACCGTGAACCCCGTATGAAGTACATGATCATGGAGTACAATAATCTTAGCGAGGTGTTGTTCGTCGAGATAGACCTGGGGAATTACCGTCCTTTCGTCCACCAAAATGAGGTCGAGTTTCAAGAAGAGTGTGGGGATGAAGTGTTACTAGTGTTGTGTAGTCCCTCGGTCAATTCCACACGAATGCCCCCAGACACAAAAATATTGATAGAAGCTGATAATGAGCCTAATAAGGAGGATGACTAGGGACTACTCAGCGGCTTCTAGGAATTCATGGAAAAATGCATAAGGGATCAGCTCAGTCTAGGGGCCCGAATGAATTTACAGGATCTCTTGTTGCCGAACTAGTGCATGGTTCACAATGCTGCACACTCCGAGTTTGATTGTTGCTTGTGTCAAGTAGTAGTGGCGCATGTTAGAAAATCAGCTACCCCCCAGATAGAAATGCCAAAGGGGACACCAGTAGAGCCACTTATCGATCAATGCATCAAACCCGAGAATTCCCCTAGGATCACAGGGCCAACCACCCAGCTAAAAGGGAACCAAAGCTCAATTGAACGTGAAGAAAAGGAATCCTCCACATGTTGGATGCTCCGATTTGATGGATCAAAGTCTAGGCAAGGAGCTGGGGTTGGCTTCGAACTCATCAGCCCAACAGGTAAGACATTTCTCGCTGCCCATAGATTACAGTTTTATTGCACCAATAACTTGGCGGAATACGAGGCCTTAGTTCTTGGCCTTCTCATGGTCTTGAAGAAAAATGTAAAAATGCTCCAAGTTTTTGGGGATTTCAAGCTCGTAATTAAGCAGGTTAGAAAATTGTATTCCTGTCATGATCAGAGACTTACAAATTATAGGCATAGGGTCTGGGATCTCTTGGAGGGCTTAGGTGCATTCAATATACAACTGATCCCTCATGCTCAGAATCGTACAGCTGACGCTTTGGCTCAAACAGCTAGCACTCTATAACCCCTCTCTTTGTCTGGGCTCAAGAAATTCACTGTTGAGCTAACGTCCATGCCATCAGTCCTAAATAATGTTACCCACATGCAAGTCTTCAATGATGACAAGCATATCCTTCAATTTATCACGAGTTCTGATGTCTTCGTAGCCTAGATAATTGATGAAGCTGATCCATAGGAGGCTGAATTAGACATAGAGGGGGTTATTAACCTCAAAACCGATACAATCCCCAGAGGCATGGTTTAGTTGGAACGCATATTTGACTTGGATCAGATCAGAGATCAGGATCAGTTAACAAAAAAGGAGGCCATAAGCAACCAATGCAATGCTCACAACCTTGGGACAACTGAGGAGATCAAGAATATTTTTATTGGCAAGGTGTGCACACTAGAGGAAAGGAGAGGAATCACAAATGCATTGCGAAGGTACCATGAGGTGGTGGCATGGAGCTACAAAGATTTAAAGACCTATGACACTTCTGTCATTACACACACTATCCCTTTTAAGATAGAAGTGAGGCCATTCCGCCAACGGCAGCGCCCTATCAATGCCTTACTAGAACCTGTCGTTTACAAAGAAGTACAAAAGTTGCTCTCAGCAAGAATTATTTTCCTAGTCAAGCATTCCACATGGGTAGCCAACTTGGTGCCGTTTAGGAAAAAGAGTGGAGAAATTAGATTGTGTGTAGATTTTTGCAATCTGAACCACGCCTCGGAGAAAGACAACTATCCAGTACCTTCATTGGACGAGGTGTTGTAGATCATCAACGGCTCCCAGATGATGTCTTTCCTGGATGGGTACTCTGAGTATAACCAGGTAATGGTACAATACGAGGATCGCCACAAGACGGCATTCACCACTAAGTGGGGGACGTTCACATACAGAAGAATGCATTTTTGGCTCATCAACGCTGGTGCCACTTTCCAACATGCCATGGACATCGCCTTCAAGGACCTAATAGGCAAGTGCATAATCATCTACATGGATGATTTGACCGTATTTTCTAAAAAGCGGGGCGATCACGTCTCTGACTTATGCAAGGTATTTCAGAGATGCAGAGAATTTAGGGTTTCTCTTAATCCCAAGAAGTGCATTTTCGGAGTGGCTGAAGGCAGGTTGCTTAGGCATATCATCTCAGAAAAGGGAATCTCCATTGATCCTAAGCGCATCGAGTCCTTACTCAAAAATTCAGCCCCTGGGTAGCAAGAAGGAATTAAAATCTTTCTTTGGAAAAATCAACTTTGTCCAAAAATTCATCACGGGCTTCACGGAGATCGTTAAACCTCTCAATGCCATGCTCAAACAAGACGCCAAAGTTGAATGGACACCTAACACCAAACAATCCTTTGAAAAAATCAAACGGCCCATCGTTGAGGCACCTATGTTAGTCAGCCTGGACTATCTGAAGCCCTTCTACATCTACTCATTTGCTTTAGAGCATTCTTGTGCTAGCATGTTGACCCAGAAGGATGATGAAGGAAATGAGCATTCGATCACCTTTATGAGTGCTCCCCTCAAGGATGTTGAATTGCATTATCATAATATTGAAAAGCACACGTACGCTTTCGTCAGAGGAGTGAAAAAATTTAGACACTATATTTTATGCAACAAAGTGTTTTCCATTGTCCCTGACCCAGTAGTAAAAACACTACTCATGCAAAATGAATTGGGCAAACGAAGAGCAAAGTGGGTCACCCTGCTCCAAGAGTATGATATTGAGATCCAATCGATGAAACTGGTGAGAGGGCAGGCACTGACCCACACAATTGCTGAAACAACAATAGAATCTAGACCTGAACTCACTGTGTAGTAGTACCAGCTTGAGGACGTCTCCCCTGGATAATGGTACCAGAATGTCGTCTACTATTTACTGAACCATAAGTGTCTGCCGCACTTGCAAGGAGTCCAAAAGCGAGCCTTGAGATTGAAAAGTAATGGCTACATGCTGCAGGGTTCCATTCTCTACAAAAGGAACCATGAAAGAATTTATTTGAGATGCCTTGGCAAGGAACAAGCAGGTCAAGTTTTGAAAGAGTTCCACAAAAAATTTGGCACGGGCCATGGTTCGGGTTCTTCTACAGCACATCAGATATTGAGAGCAGGGTATTATTGGCCAACCGTCTTCAAGGATGCCCATTGCCACGTTTGCTCATGTCACACATGTCAAACTACTGCCACTAGGGAAAAGAATGATGCTGTCCCACTGCAGCCTATGTTGGAGGTAAGGCCTTTTGCGCAATGGGGTCTCGACTTCATCGGTCTGGTAAGCCCTCCATCATCTGCGGGACACAGGTACATTCTTACCGCTATTGATTACTGTACTAGGTGGACATAAGTAATAGTATGTAAGCAATGCACAACTGAAGTAGTTACTAATTTCGTAGAAAGTTTCATTTTAAATCGCTTTGGTTGTCCCTATGCTTTGGTATGTGATAATGAACCTGCATTTGCTTCATTAAAATTTGCTAGTTAGGCATTTGACTATGGAATAGTCCTTAAATTCTCATCTAATTACTACCCTCAGGGCAATGGCCTGGCTGAGTCCATGAATAGAAACTTGATTGTTGTGATCAAGAAGCTGTTAGAAAGGAATCTCAAGGACTGGCATACCCAGCTCCACTTCGCCCTTTGGGCTGATCGCACCCGCCACAAGGCTACCCTTGGTGATTCCTCGTTCCACCTTGTCTATGGCCTAGAACCTATATTCCCCATCCATCTGAAGATTCCTAATCTTCAATTTATCAACGATTTTTATGAGGGAGGAGGTCGTAGGGAAGCTCGGTTAGCTGAGCTCTTGCATTTAGAGGAAGTCTGAAATCGTGCAATAGAAAATTTTGCCAAACATCAGGGTGTAGTTAAGAGATGGTTCGACCACCGAGCCAAGATCAAGGCTTTTAGAATTGCAGATTTGGTCCTGTATTGGGACAAGGCCCATAAAAAGAAAGGGGGACACAACAAATTCGACAAGCTTTGGCCTAGCCCCTTTCAAATAGCTAAAATTTTGGGAGACAATGCCTTCTGCCTAAAGACCTTAACTGGTGAGAACGTCCCGTTGCCAGTCAATGGGTAGCACCAGAAGCATTACTTCCAGGTGTGAGCTTCTTCGAGCTCATCATTGTAAATAAATTGTACATAGGTTAGGGTAGTTGCTTTCTTGCTTGTGTTGTGTTTTGTTTGCATCGCTTTTTGTTTTTTCCCTCCCAATAGTTTTGTTTCAAAAGTTGTTCCCCGCTCCTTTGCGGTGGTCGTGCTTTCCTGACAAGCAGTTCACTTTGTTGTCCGTTCTTTGTGTTCTTCGACTAAACATTCACTCTAGATTATCGGTCTTTGAAAGATCTCCGTGAATGATTTCCTTGTTTGAACTCTGCTCATAACTTTACCCTTCGCTGGATCTTCTTACACCCATCTCGGATCTCGCACAAAACACATAATAATAATTTCTGAAGGACCGTACTATGGTTGTTATGGTACCCTAGTGAGTGAAAAATATCATGTCTACTCCAGTGACCACTGCAGTCTCAAACCCATTGTAGGCTTCAATGCTTACCCGGTCGAACTAAATGACAAAAGAGAAGTGAAATATCAAAGCAAAAAAGGAACAAAGGAATTCTAGAAAAAGAAAATAAATGACCGTATGGGTGTTTGGATAACTCTACCAGGGCTATGGACGCCCGGCCGGTAGTAGAGCAATATCCATGAGATTGTAGTGACAACTCCGTCGAGGCTATGGATGCCTAACTAGTAGTGGAGCAATGTCCACGTTACTTTTGGTGTTAGACGATCTATGTAGCCTGCTCGGTTGAATTGGTAACCCTGGTCACTATCCCTAGGAAAGGAATGAACTCACCACACACACTTCTGAGATGTCCTGTAAGCTGACCTAGTTAAGGATCTCATTCTCCCAGATTCATCTTTGGAAGCCACTCCTGGTCTACGAAACCAGCGATTCTAGGTCTTGAATGAATATTTATCCCTAGAACACTCGGAAGCATTCTCCAGTGGAGTCGCCATTTGTTGTTCCCTTAGCACACATGCCCCATTCGGAACGGGGACCCCCTTTTCTTTCACCTTGCCAGGTCATTTTTATTGCTACCTCATTTTGTGTGCCCTACTTTTTGATATCTCGGATGGTCGATGTTGCTTCAAAGTCCTACCATAAATCAACCATGCCCTCCTTTTTTGGTTTTGTTGCATTCCAGTGCCTCACAAGGTCCCTTTGGCTATTCGGCCCTGAAAACCGGCCCCGGCCCCTTCCAGGTCTGGGAGTCCGGGATTCCCTCTTCGAGTTTCCCCTCTGGAAATGTTGTTCCTTGCGGCATTCATCGAGTGTCCTTCTGAACCTCGGGGTCTGACCCACCGCCCTCTATCTAAACTCGTCAAAATTTTCGGGCGGCGTCCCACCCTTCAGGTCCCGAACCCCAGAGTTCCTCCTCCGAGGTTCCATTTGAGTTTTGTCGTCTACAATGGCGAACTTTCTGCAGCGCCCCGCTCCCCGGGTCCTGCCAGCCCTTTCGCTATTCGAAGCTGGTGTCGTCCCCGGCCTGCCGTGGCGTCTTCCGGGCCTCGATGTCCAGAATTCTGTCTCTGGAATTATGTGACAGCTCCGTCATCCCTGACGGTGGATCTTTGACAGTGCTTCGCCCTCTAGGTACTAACCCGCTTCCCGCCATCGCCATTTAACTGATCAAATTTCAAGCGATGGTCATTATCTTGTGTCGTCCCATACGTCGGGTCCCGGCTTTCCTGCCGCAGTCACCTACTTCAAATTCACCAACCTATTATGTGGTCGTATGTGTAATAAATGCACTCATTCATGGCAGTTGAGGTATAAAATGCCCAGCCCAGCCGGTCATTATCATCTTGCATAATTGGGGCGAAATTGACAAGCTATAATTTGGAGCCCACCATCTTCGGCGTCATCTCGACCATCACCCTCAGCATCATTCGTCGATCGTTGGTGGATCCCACGTCCCGCCACATACCGCGTTTGAGGTAGGTTGTCCGTTTGCCCTCCCGTTCATTTTTTTAGTGATTTTGGAAGATTTAAATCAATGAACAATTGATAAGAAGGCATAAAATGATAGGACACAAATTTTTGCACCAAACCCATGTTTGGAAAATCGACAAGCCTCTTAGAAATGACCTCCTCTTTGATCCGGGACTTCTCCTATCCTCGACCGTTCTTTACACAGGGAGATTGCCTCCCTCGGGCCCAAGCCCTTCCTTTGTCGTCCGGTTATCAAACTTCAAAAACTTACCGACGACAACATCGCTCTCCGGGCCCAGCTCGTCAGACTTCTTGTCCCAGAGTTCTGCTTGCAATTCATCATGCCTAAACTTCCAAATCTCCCCTGCCTCCTGGATGCCAGATCATGGCCTCCTCCTCACCATGAAACATTAAACTGCGAATGCGTCCCCCAGCCCTCTCGGGCCCAGGACCCCGGGGATCCACCTCCGGGGTGCCTTGGCTATTTTGCCATCGCCCACGGAAAAGTTTGTTCAGTGTCCCAGTCTAGGGGATCCACCTTCCCATCCGCCTTTGGCTCCTCGCAATTTAACTTGTGCCTTACCTTTGGCATCTGCGCTCCGGCCGTCGGGTCTCCTTACCCAATTTTCCACTGCTCTCACGGTAGGGTCATTGGTGTCACCCGTGCTCCGGATCTTGCCTGCTTCCCTGTTGTCAGCTTGCTTTTCGCGCTAACGGAGCTCCGTCCTTTGGACCTCTTGGGCCCCGGTGGGCAGACTTTCGTTCTCGGAAGTCCACCGCTCTTTTGCCGTCGGGGAAATTCCTCCCCATCCTTCTGCTCGCCAGGTCCCGAAGCGTCATTTGTTGTGGGATCTTGCCAAACTTTGAATGGTCGTCTACTCGTCGGGCCCTGCATCCCAGGATTCTCGTCCTCGCCCGCCGTTCCAAATAGAAATCCCCGCTTGGCGTTCCGACCGCCGGGTTTCGCCCCACCGATTGCCGACGTTGAACTAAAACACAAAGCACGTTGTTGGGCTCTGGATGCCGGGCTTCTCCTCCCAGACTTACGTCTGATGTTCACCGTCTAAAATAGTGAAGGTCGCTCGCCATCCCGATGTCGCCAGTGCGAGCCCTTCAAAATGAAATGACTTTATGCCGGCCGTCCTTTGGCCCCCAGGCCCTGGACCCCAGATTTCCATCCTCGGATTTCTGTCAGTTGTCTGCCTCTCCAAACTGCCATCTCCCGACAGCTTTCTGGCTTGAGACCTTCGAGTCCCCTTAAATCGATCCTAACAAGCCCAAATCTGGAATCTAACCTCGACCCACATCCTGAATTTTTGTCCTCTTCATCATAAACTTCTTAACATATTAAAATTTGACCAAAGAAGGTCTTCGGGAGCTTTCTGCTGCGTTTTCCCTTCTAGACATCATTCCTGCTAGGGAATTCCGGCCCTCCGGGCCAGGATTGCCCAAATGCCCTGAAACAAAGATCAATAATGTCTAGAGGTAAAATCCATGATATGCTTGATTGATTATTTGAAGTAGATGTTTTTGAGATATGGAGTAACATGAATGCTTTTGATAATCTATTGCACTAGCTTTGTCCTTGCTTGCAGAATATATGGAATTAGGTGCAGTAACTTTAGGGGCATCCGCTGAGAAGGATAGGGGTAAGAAGTCAAGAAGGACCCCTCGGGGAAAGGAAGACAAAGATCAAATGAAGTATCAATTCCAGGGTGAGCCACTCCACTCAAAGGTCACAATAGACTAGAAAGAAATTATAAACATCAACATTGGCCAGGTGGATATAGATGAATTCACGCAGAGGGTCAAGGTCAACCCAACAACAAAGAATGCCAGATTGATGTGGTAGAGTGGAATAGCCAAGGCTGCTAATTTCCCTCCATCTCTCGTGGTGCGCAAATTAGTCATGGCTTGCCGAGAAGCCTATTAGAGGGATACCAGAGCAATTGTGGATAAGGAAGGAAACATCCTCGTAGACATGTCACCAAAAGCGATCACCAAGACATTCCACATTCCCATGTTCTCACAGATGGAGGTCCCCACATTACAAGAATGCCAAGCGGCATGGGATGCTAATCCAACAGGGTGCAAGAAGTCAATAAATTTGCATTGGCTTAAAGAAAAATGGGGCAACACTGCGAAAGTTCCTCAGGAGATTTTTCATAGTGATTTCCACGAGGATTACCACGACCTGGTAACCTTGTTGAGCAGGGTTATGGGTCTTCCAATGGCCGCCTACTTCCAGGAATGGATGGCCTATTTCATTGAACAGATCCTGTGTGGGAACGAGGATGTCACAACAAAGGTCTCATTTTATTGAGGGGGAATTATAAGTGACTGCTTCCACGAGTAGTTTGTCAACGTAAAAAAGAGCTTCAAATTCTACATGACCTCCTACCTCGTCTACTCTCTAGTAGATCAAAGACAATACAGTAGGTTGTTTGTAACACCCGATCAGGGGAAGAAGCGAGGACTCAAGGCCTATGACAAATACTTGCAACTCCAATACCAAAATTTCAACAAAGAATAATGCAGGGTCAATGATGCCTTCATTGGCCATATCATCAGGTTGATTGTTGGGGACTTCGAGAGGAGAGTCTCCAACAATGCCAAGGTGCTTCTGAAGCAATATTCTTTTCTGTTCATCTAGTATCCTAAGTTTATGTACATCCAGGCCCAGGGCTTCACTGAAAGGCCAAATAAATTGCCTCACTACCCCAATGACAGAATCATCCTCTTAGAGCTCTCTCGGCAACTCCAACACCTCCAGGAAATCTTCAGCAACAAGCACATAGTAGGGATCTCCTACCCCATGACCCTCGGCCAGGGCATGTATCAACTACAGACTTCCTAGTGTGCCAGTAACTCTGAGAAGGAGCTGAAGGAGTACCATTTTGACTGGTACACCGCTTGTCCATGGATGGATCCACATGGCCACGTCAGGAAAGCACTGGGACCAGCCTATGCCCATCAATATCACATTGAGGATTTATGGGCCGATTGCCAAGATGACAAGGAGGTGTCTGTAAGGCACTACATGTGCATGATGGTACTATTCCTAAGGAGAGTGCAACCATTCCCAGTACCAGACCAAGTCAAGGAAGATGAGTCCACAATGATGCACCCGAGGTACCCTACGGTTGCCAACCTGCCAATACCATCAATCGACTGGGATGAACAGGAGGTCGATGACCTGGACACCATCACCCAACCAATCATAACTCATACTAAGGAGTGGATCGATGGGCAGGTGGCACATCTAAAGCGACAAGGAGTAGTCTTGACCTATGAGGGGCTCAAAATCGAGCTGAGTGCCACAAAGGATGTCGCTGCCACCACATCAACTGGCGGGACCTCCAAGTCTCCTCCAGTCACCAGGTCCCAGAAAAGGAAAGGAACAGAGACTGCACAGTCTCCAAATCCCAAGGAATGGGTGAAGAAAGAAACAGGAGGGTCATCTCCCAAAAGGCGTAAACAAGTAGTGAGTGCGGAGGAATCTCAGCCTCCATTGGCTCTCCCTACCCCTCCTGATGCACCACCCACCTCCCTGGCTATGGTCGCCGCTTCCCTACTGGCAGTGGACATTTCTTTCCATCTTTCCCCTTCACCCCCAGCTGGGTCAGTAGTCGTCATAGATTCCTCTTCTGGCGTGACCACTCCCCCTTCCTCTGCTACCATGTCACCAATTACATCACTCCCTCTAGCAACAATAACATCGCCCATTCCCACTGCCACTATGCCTGAGGCTCTTACACAACATATGCAAAACCTTCCCTCTGAGCTCTCTCAGATCTTGATGGATCCAACTCTCCAAGCAGCCCTTGCCCAAGTCCTTGTAATGGCTCAACCTTCACAACCACCGACAGGGCCACTAGCTATGGAAGCCATGATGCAAATTTCAAAGGAGTTGGAGGAACGAGAACAAGAAGCCTCGAAGTCTATCGAGGAGGAGGCTCATGAGTATCACGAGCACCCTGAGTACTAGCACAGAACCATCTACAGGGTGGTTGATGAGGAGGAAGAGACAGGCTCTTCTGAGAGTGGAGATGAAGAGGATGACTCAGGTGCTAAGGAAATCATCAAAAAAATTGATGAGGACCTTGAAGAAGAAATGGCACAATAATTGAAGAACGTTAGGCCAGAGCCAAAGGAGTCACCAGAAGAACAACAAATAAAGGACTTAACTAAGGCTGAGACACATGTTGCTAAAAGCCCCGAGGCCGAGGCTACCGAGGATAAGAAAGAGGAAGAAGCAACAAAAGAAGAAAGCCCCATTCGACAACCATCCACCAAGCTACCTGTCAAATGCCTCATGTTCGTTTACGACTCGGATGAAGAGGAGGAGGATGTTGCCCAAAAGAAAGGAGAATCCCAAAAGGAAAAGGAAGCAGAAGTCTTTCCTTTGATTGAGAAGGGCAAGGGTAGCCGTGATTCACCCAAGGGGAAGTCTGTCGTGCCCGAATGGTTGGAGAAGTAACTCAAAGAAAAGACCCTTGTGTTGAAGGACCCAAGGCCAAGGTTGGAGGCCATCTTGGCTCAATCCCAAATCACGATAAAGAAAGAGAAGAAGCCCAAGGTCCGATCTAGGATAACAATGGATGCTTCCGGCTCTCGAGCAGCATAAATTGCAATGCCCACCATTGGCCTTGCTGGGGTAAGCTACAACATCTCCACCATTGAATTGGAGACCGCAGTGACTAGAGAATAGAAGGTCGAGCACCTTGAGGAGTCGGTGGCCACAGTGGTGCACTTGATAAAATAGGATAAAATCTCCAAGGACGAGCTCAAGGCGCAGGTTGCAGCATTAACGGATTATATACAGCAATGGTCCTCAGTGGACGACCTACCTACCACATCCATGGTTGTGCCTCAGTTGTTCTCCAAGGAACAGATCGACCAAATGGAGAGAAGGAAGAACTTGGAAAAAACCACTGAGGATTGGTTCCGACGAGTCTCATACATCGGGAACATGGGAATCAATAGGGCTGTGCGGACAGCCAACAAGTTCTTGGACTTAATACAATCTTTGGAGAGCACAAAGAGGCTCTGCACCAATTTCTCCGCAACCTACGACTCCACCTTCCCAAGGATTGAAGGTATCCTTCAAATGTCTAAGGCCATGTGGGAGGAGAAGCTAGAGCTTAAAAAAAAAGATCACTAGCTAGTGGATGTGTGGCACAGAGACTTCAACAACTGAAAGGAGAAGTTTGAGAAAATCCTGAGCAAGGTGGATCCATACATTGAGTGGATCAAGAAAATCTGGGCAGAATGCACCCAATACCTTAAGCTGATGATGGGCTATGATATGCCCACTGTGCAAATCGATCCAGAGAAGATCAAACCCTACTTTCAGGAGAAGAGGAAGGATGGGACAACTAGAGAAATCACAACGGAGTTCTTGAGTTTTGCTGCCCGCGCTTCCGACCAATCAGAGCTGTGCAGAGACCAAGGCTCAAAGTATGATGAGGATTGGAAAAGGCTGGAAGAAAATGCTAAAGAATGGAGCTATCAGGCATTGCAATGTGAAATCCTTGAAATAGACAAGCTCCAGGCGGTCATCCTCAAATACATAGAACACATAGCTTTTGAGGAGCAGAGGACAGCCCAGCCAAAGATGAAGACCTTCCTAAAGAGTAGCTACAACAAAAAAATAGCAATTTTCTAAATGACGAAAGAGCTATAGTGCCATCAGCTAGAAGACGAAATAGGGAAGGGACAAAAATTTAATTTTAAATTATAATCTATTTGGGGGTAGGTGAAACCCTATTTTGTAATGAATCTTGGCCACATAATGAGAATGAATCTTGGCCATTCATTTAACTTTTGGGAAACTATAAATAGGGCACTCCTCTCATTTGCAAAAGTGAGAGTTCAGTTGTTGTAAATGCATGCTGCAGAAATTTATAAGAAAAGGCATTGACTTGGTGTATTTTCTTGGTTTCTCCCATGTTGCTTGATTCAGTCTCTAATGTTAGATGTTTCACTTAGATTCTATTGCTGTTAGTTAGTTATCTTATTTCTTTGGCTAAATCGTAGGAATGTTGTTGGGTGATCATGCAAATTTTTTGCCATGTTGATGATTTCTTGATCCATACTTTTTGTTGTTTGCTGATGGTAGATAGCTGTGCAAAGTTAGCCTAGACTCGATTTTAAAGCTACTCCAAACATTTATCTTTGATTCATGCATGTATATGGTGGATGAAGGATGAAGCATTTTCAGCCCTTAGAAGATAGCACAATTTCCATGATACTGTGAAATCCCTGGTTAAGTGTGACATTTTTTTGAGAAATTGTCCATTGCAGGAACTCCATTGTCACTATTCATAGCTAGCTGCAGACTTAGGAACTTTTCCTCTCCTTCACCCTTTTCCTTTTTTTTAAGAACTGACCTATGCTAAGGTTCATTGCACATTGTAAAGTCAAATCCAATGATTAAATGGAGTCCTAGATCATTGTTTGAACCTACAGCCAGTGCATAGCAACTTCCCATCATAAGAACTCCATTTCAAGATCCAACTTCCATGCTTTGTGTCCTTGCTTTGTATTTTCTATAAGACCGTCTTGTGATTCCAGCAAATCACATCAAACTACTGAGGTATCTAAGCACTGTCATGACCTGACATCCGAGAGACCTTGGGATAGTGTTCTGCAATTCGATTGTGGGAGATTTTTTTTCAAGAGAGGTAGTGCACCTACGCACTGCCTATGTTGAGAAGTGCATAAAAACACCATCAACAAGTCAGAAGGGACTAATTCGCCTAGGGTGGTGAATGAGTCCCAATATGAACTTTTTTCAGATATTTCAGAAATTTTTGACTGATTTTGATGGTTTCTAAATGCTATGATGTAGACCTAATTGAAAAATGCAAAGTTTTAGAGAATGAAAATGAATTTAGATGCCAGCAATGTAACCTAAATGCACTTTTTATGAATGCCAAATTTAACACCTAGCATGCAAATGAATCACGCAAATCCTAATGCAAGCTAAATATATGATGATGAAAGGACTCCAAATAAATTAATAAAGTATTCAAAAATTAGGTTCACCAAAATGAATCGTTGATATTTGGCTCTCTAGGACTTCTCTAACTCTTCTAGGGTTTTTACCTAAAAGGGGAGAGGTAGGGCTAAAAATGCAAACTAGTTCATTCAAACTATGAGATGTGTGATGTTATTACGACTAGATGTAGTGATCTAAGTGTAACTAATTGATAATATTGCTTGATTAAACATGCAAAATCTCAAAAATATGATTTGTTTGAAAACACATTGTGTATTGCAAAAGTGAACAAGAAACCTAAACAAATGAAAACAAAAATTAATGAAACTAAATAGAGTGTACCTAGACATAGATTACTATTGTTGGAAGGTTCTGGAATGTTCTAGAATTCACTATTAATGGCCATTAGGACTAATTCGCCATGCATGGTGAATTAGTCCTACTTCTGATGAAAAGTTTCAGAAATAGGTTTCTGACTGTTGGGAACTAAATTCTAACAAAATCACTTTCCAAGCCTATAGATGGGACTCATTAACCATGGATGGAGAATTAGTCCACATATAGGAATCAAAAAATTTAGGAGTTGGTTCTATGTAGCTAGATCTGCACTTCTACTTCCTATAGGTGTCTACTTCTGAAATTGTTGGATTCAGGTCTGAAAATGGATTTTTGTTGATATTTTGACTTCAATAAATAAAAGATGACTTGAATAACTTTGAAATGAAATATTCAATGGTTCCTCAGCCTTAAACATGTCTAAATCTTTAAACACACAAGAAGAGAAGAAGAAATGTTGATTGTTACGACATGGGGGTTTGCCTTAGTCAAACCCCGTTTAGGTAATTAAACCAAAATGATGAAAGAAAGGAAGGAAATGTGAAAAAATTGAATATATTACCTTTCCATGATAATAAATATTGAAATCCTACAACAAAACATGAAGGTTTAGCCCTTGAATGTCCTTGGAAGCTTTCTTAATAACTTGTAATCATGAAATCCTAGGTTGCTTGACTTGAAATGTAAGATTGGTGGATCAATAATGAAGAATGGATGTGAATTGAGTTAGTGAATATAAAAATGAGTCAAGAGAGGTTCTTTTATATGAAATTCACTTATTTTACCTGTTAATACCTTATCATAGGGCGACATGAAGCAAAAGTAAACTAAAATTTCACTTTTTTTCCCACTCAAAGGTTAAAATGGGGCCAAATGGGACTCATTTTCCATACATGGTGAATGTCACCCACCTAGATGAGACTAATTTTCCATACATGGTGAATGGGTCCCTTAGGGGCATTTTTTGACAGCTCAAATGCCAAGGAATAAGGAAATAAGGTTTAAAATGCAGCCTTGTTGAGTACTTGATCTATTTGAACCTCGAGATGCACAATATGGGTTATTAGGGGCCTATTAGTGATGATGTAAATTTAAAATAGGGCTTGGGACACAAAAATCAATGTGAAAGTGTGATTAAATAAACTTTACAACACTAAAATGAGGTCCACATAGCCTAAAAAGGCACAATAACCAATGTGAATGTGCAAGACACATTACAACATTAGTTTGTCATTAATTTTAATTTAGAAACCTTCTAGATTGATGTGATAATGTAATTAAATATTTTTTATAATGTTGAATTAGGGAGAAATAGGTAAATTAAGTCTAGAAAAGCGTGAAAGTCCTTTACAATACTTTACAACACCTTTACAAGATGTCAATAAAAGCATGTTATTCAATTTGCAAGGGTCTAAGACCTAGAGAGGATGCACAAAATGCCTCACAACACCTAAATCAAGGCCTCATTAAGTCCAATTAATCTCATGTCAAGAAAGGGGTCCTTTTTTCTATGGTACACAAACTAACCCCATACATGATATCTAGTATTGTAGCTATAAGATACAACAAACTTCCAATTAGTCTTTTGAAAATTATAGAATCAACCTTTAACCCTTTATCTTCTTTACTAATCTTAGTGCTTGTCGCAATTAGTGTAGATGTTGGATTACAATTCAACATCCTAAACCTTTTCAACACATCTTTTGCATATTTAGATTGACTAATAAAAATTCATTTATTTGATTGAACAAATTCAATGCCCAAAAAATACTTCATCAAACCCAAATTTGTCATCTCAAACTATTTCTTCATCGCTGATTTAAATGTTTCTATAGAAAAATTTCGAGTGAAAATTAAATCATCAACATATAAAGACACAACCAAAAACTTACCTTCTTTATTGATCTTTGTTTATAACATAGGCTCACTACTACTTCTATTGAATCCATTATTTTGCATGTATGAATCAATTTTTCTATACCATTCTCTTGGTGCTTGTTTGAGACCATAGAGCACCTTCTTCAATCTATAAACCTTTTCTTCATTTCCATGAACTTCATAACGTGGTGGTTGTTTTACATATACTTATTCTTCTAAAAAACCATTCAGAAAAAGTTGATTTGACATCCATTTGAAATACTTTCCAATTATTCAGTGTAGTTATGGCTAAGACCATTCTAACAGTATCTAGTCTACCATCTAGAGAAAATGTCTCATTGCAATCAATTCCTTAATGTTGTACAAAAACTTTTGTTACTAACCTTGCCTTATGTTTTTCAATTTCACCTTTTGCATTAAATTTAGTTTTATAAACCCATTTGAATCCTATATAATCCTTACCTTTAGGTACATTAACAACTCCCATGTGTGATTTCTCTCAATGTAATTCATCTCTTCATCCATAGCTTTAATCTAATGTTCTTCCTTAACTGCTTCTTCAAAATACACAGGATCATGAGAGAATAATGCAAATATTGAGTACAAATCCAAATTATCTTCTCTTTGATCATATATCTCTTTCCAAGTTCTCATTTTCTTCCCTTTATACTTTGATTTTAATGAGGTAAGAGTAGGATTTGATTCATCACTTACTTGTGAATTGGGAGTAGGACAATTTGCATGAGTAGATGATTCACCTTGTACAATATTCCTTGGAGTTCTTGTTGGAGTGTTTGTTCCTACTTTAGTAGTTGATTGATCACTTTGCACAATTTTCTCTTTAGGTTCTTCATCATTATCTGGTATTGGTGCTCTAGTTGTGATTGATCTATCAATGCTACCATCCCATGCTTCTTCTTCCTTAAATTTGACATCTCTACTAATAATCACTTTCTTTGAAATGGGATTATACAATTTATAAGTCTTTGATTGCTCACTATAGCCAATGAAAATATATTTCTCACTTTTATCATACAATTTTATTCTCAACTTAAAGATGACACTAATGAATATCCAACACATCCAAAAATTCTCAAATGAAGTACACTATGCTTCTTACCATTCCATGCTTCATGTGGAATTTTGTCCTTGACACTCTTTACAGGGCTTCTATTCAAAATGTACATAGCGCAAGCTATTACTTCTACCCAAAACTTATTAGAAAAATTTTTAGCCTTCAAAATGCTCCTAGCCATTTCCATTATGGTTCTATTCTTTCTCTCCGCTACACCATTTTGTTGTGATGTGTACCTTGTTAATTGTTTCTTGATCCCACGATCTTTGTAAAAATATAGAAATTCATTAGAATTAAATTCAACACCTCTATCAAATATGAGTACTTTGATATATTGTCCACTTTGATTTTCCACCTTAGACTTGAACTCCTTGAATTTATTGAATGCTTTAGACTTCTACATGAGAAAATTTACCCAAGTCTTCCTGCTAAAATCATTAATGAAGGTTAGGAAATAAATACTACCTACAAATGATGGAGTTTGCATTAGTCGACATAAATCACTATGTACTATCTCCAATAATTCTCTTGCTCTATAGGAGGTTCCTATAGGAAAACTCTCTCTATTTTGTTTTTCTAAAATGCAACTCTCACATGAATATTTTGGTTGTTTGATAGGAGACAATCATTTTACCATCTATTTATTTTGTAACAAATTCAAACCTCCAAAATGTAAATGTCCATACCTCAAATTCCATAGCCATGATTCGTCTAACTACACAATTTTGAAATTGGCTTCTTCTTCTCCTTGGGCACACTTAATTTGGAGGGGGAATATTTGATTCTTAGTCATCTCCATTTTTGCAATGAACTTGTCATTTGGAAATATATCCAACATTGTGCAAACATTATTCATAAAAGATACTCTGTAACCCTTTTGTATAATTGTCCAACACTCATCAAATTATGCTTTAGTGTAGGTACAAAATAAACATCAGAAATATTATTTCTTTCACCATTTCTTGTGAAAACATTTATTACCCCTTTACCCATTACAACCACTATATTATCATTTCCCAATTAAACTTCAGACCTTATAGAATCATCAAGACTAGCAAATAAGTCTTTATTCCCTGTCGTATGGTTAATGCATCCACTATCCAAAAACCAAATGTTTCTAGTGCTCTCTTGAGCAACATGAAATGTGATGAACAAACTTTCTGATTTAGATGTAGACTCATTTTCGTAATTTACATTCTATTTATCCATATCTCCTTGTTTCTTTCTATACTCATAAGAATAATGACCTTTTTCTTTACAATAATAATGTACTGAATGTTATATTTATCAAACCTTTGTGAATTTTGATTCAAATGATTTTTTCCACATCCTCTATTATTATAATTTTAATTATTCCTCTCACCTTGATCTGAATCACTTCTACCACCTCTTCCTTTGCCTCTTCCTCTGAAACTTGACCTTCCTCTTCCTTTGTTAGATGATACCTGAGACTTGAAAGCATTCTCAATAGAAGTATCATTATTTCTATTCATTCTAGATTCATGTGTTAACAAAGATCCAATTAATTCATCTACTGATAACTGTGTCAAATCCTTGGATTGATCAATTACTACAACTATAGCATCAAATTTATTGGGTAAACTCCTTAGAATCCTTTCTATAATCTTCTGATCTATTAAATCTTCTCCATTAGATTTAATTTGATTTACAATATTCATCCTTTACTCATAAATTGGTCAATGGAATCAAATTCATCATTTGCAAATTTTCAAAACTTCTTCTAAGAGTCTATAGTTTAGCCACTTTCACCTTTGCAGTACCTTGATATGTTGTCTCCAAAATCTCCCATGCTCTCTTGGCTGTTGTTGCTACTACAACTCTAGGAGAGACAGACTCATCCATTGTTGGGTGATCCCACAAAGTGGTTTACAATTTTTGAGAGATCCTAATTTTTGCTGAAATCACATATTTTTAAAAAATATAATGATTTAAGCCTTGAAAAGTTCCATTTAAAGGATTCTAATTCAAGAGGGTTTGATCAAACCGCTTTGTATAGAACCCCGCTAGTTTTAAACCATACCTATAATGGAGTCTCCTTTACACCTATCAAAATGCTAATAAAAAACCACTTTTGATTTACCTTTTGGGGGATCAAATGAATTCATTTAAAATTTAGTTTTTGTAAGTATGTAGTCCTTATTATAAGCTTCCCAAAAAGTATAATTTTAAATAAATTTTATTTTATTATTATATTTATTTTTTATTTTTTGTGAATGTAGGTTTGCCACCAAAAATCAAGCTCCTTGTTTTACACATACGAAAAAAATTAAAAAATATGAGTGCACTAGATATTGAAGTCCTTGATCCAACAAAAAAATAAAAAAATTGATACATACAAAAAAATTTACGCGTTATACGGTCACGCTATGTCTGAATTGTAATTGGTTTGACTTTGAAACTTGATTAAAGAAAAAATATTCAATAAAAAACTATGTAATAAAGTGGAAGCACTAGATATCAAAGTTACAAATCTAAATTTGAAAGAATTAGAATTTTATCCTTCATGGAAAAAAAATTGTGTTATACAGTGAGTGTTACTTTTCAAAAATGTTGTTTTCTGAAAAAACAGTTTTCGAGGGAGATGAAAAAATAAGTGCAATTTGATTCCAAAAAAATTGAAAAAATATATTTAGAATCTATAGACAAAATGTCACAAAACTCTAGTTTGCATCATCTTCAAATTAGCCGCTATAGGTGCCCGAAAGTGAAGATTTAGTTAAAAATATATATTTTAGTGTCCAATTTGGCCAAAAATTGTAAACCACTATTGTGGGATCACCCTGTTGAATTAAAAACAAAATTTTTGCATCATTTTTCTTGTTGTCTTTAAGTTGATATTTTTCTTCTTGTGTTAATGCCTGAAAGGCTGCCTGATCTTGTGGTTCTGCAAAACCATTTTCTACCAAATCCTAAACATCTTGTGAAAAAATTAATATTTTCATCTTAATTGCCCAAAATCATAATTCTTACTAGTGAAAATAGGAATTTGGGGCTGAGAAATACTTGTGTTGGCTGCCATAATCTGCAAACTGGTATTCTCCAAGAACTTTTCCCTTTACATTCAAGTTTCTTCATACATATCTGCCCAAACTGGCTCTAATACCACTCTGTTGGTTAGGCAAAGACAGAGAAAACAAAACAAAAACTACAAACTACTACAACAATACAAAACAGAGCACTATGAGCTGGTGCTATAGCCAAACACACAATAAACTTTATTTTCTGATCTCTCAAAGGTTACACATGCCTCAACTTTGTAGAGGTCTTGAAGAGAAAGCGTTGAGGAGATAAACGAACACCAGTTGTAAGAAAAACAACTTTAAAACAGTTTTAAATCTGATTTAGAAACAAAACTAAAGCAATAAAATCCTATGTAGCTTCTAATCTAACAGTTAAAAAAAAAATGCTATTTTTTTTATTGATCTCCTATGCAGAGAAATTATGCTTTATTCTAACATTGGTCACTTTCAAAGTCAATTGAATGAACATTATTATCAATGTAATATTTCAGAGCTTCCAACATTCCTGCTGCCTCCGCCTCATTATTTATCCCTGGAGGAAGCTTTAGTGACATTGCCTAGAATAGCATCCCTCTTTAGTCTCTTATCACGAAACCTGCTCTTGAGAGGCTCGGATTTGCTTCTTGAGGCACCATTAGGTAATTCTCATTTTGAATTACCCCTTTGATCCATTATTTTGAGGATGTTTTCTTCCAGAGGATTTATCATGGGCCAATGTTTGATGACCCTTTGGTCCCATGCTAGAAGAATCTAAAATGTTTCGTTCTTGAAGCCATATTGACATGCTCACTTATGCCACCCTCTATCTTTCCAATGACATTGTTAGTTGTTGATACCTTTTCTTTGAAGATCTTGGCATTTTATTCTTTCTAAATTTTCCAAATTATCATTGCTAGGATCTCAAACCACAACCCTACTAATTTTGAGCCCTTACCAAGTTGCAACCATGAATCATAAGCCTAGCTTTCCACGAAAGGTAGACTGACATTCTCAAACAAACTCGCATTCTACTAGGAGGCAGTTTGTAGTTTCTTCACTCTTCAGGCATAAGGTGCATATTTGTGGGCCCCAGACTTGATTTTATAAAGTCTCTCACCTGTTAAGATCCGGCCATGTAGGTTTTTCCATGCAAAAGCTCCAACTTTTGGTAGCACAAACATTCCGCAACACAAATCTTTTGACCAACCTTCTTGAGACTGATCTACCCTAAGTTTCACATAACCCAACCTTGCTGAATACTCATCTAATTTGGCTGCACACCAGTTTATCATATCTGAACCTTATGTGAAATTTAATCGATGCCTCCTTAATTCCCCTTCAAGGATATCTCTTTCTCTTGCTTCAAGTATATCAAAACTATGCCATTTGAATTCTCACCTCCCTAGATCTTCACTAATTTCCACAAATGCATGTAAAACATCCTGTAGCTGTTGCTTGTTAATTGGATTGCGTTCTCCATCTCTGGAAATTTTTTTAGAGGCTCGTAGCTATTCTAGGGATCATGCTAAAACGACACCCTCCTACCATCTTTAACTACCCATGTCAGATGATTTGTAATTACCTAGCTGCAGTTTATGAGGATGTTACATAGAGCTGATCCCTGTTGAGGATTTGCTGGCATTAAAATGTGCTTAGGGTCCATCTAGTCCAATTATTTGTCTTTCAAAACTTTACACCATAGTGAATCTAGATTTCTTAACATCCTCAAGATTAGCTTCGTCCCCATTACCTTATTCTGCGTTTATAATTCTTTGACCCCGACACCACCACTCTCCTTCGACCTTTTTACCTTGTCTCACCTAATTAAGGGGATGCAACTCCTTTCATTTTCCCTGTCCCACCGTATTCACCTATAAGAAGTCGTCAGTCTCCTCGCAGTGGACTTACATAGTTCTACATAGGCCAACATGTAGATGGGGATTACAGCCAGCATAACTTTTACCAGTGTTATACATCCTACCCAAGTCAACCACCTTCCATGCCAACTTTAAATTTTCATTTTACATTTTTTTATTGTGTTTTCCCACATGGCAGATTCCGTTTGGACCACATAAAGAGGTATACCTAAGTATTTGGAGGGCAGGCTTCCTTTATGATATCCCAATATTATAATAATTTTTTGTTTTCACCTTCTCCTCATGTTGAAGAAAAAGAAATTCAACTTCTCAGGATTCACGATTTGGCTAGCCTCCAACCTAAAAAGATTTATTGTATCTCTTATGCACCAAGCCTCTGCAATCATGTTGTTTCCATATAGAATGGTATCATCAGCAAAGAGCAGATGGGATAGCGTCTATATGCCTAGGGTTGCCTCAAAACCTTACCAGTTCTCGACCCTTTGAAGGTTAAAAATGTACCTACTAAATGTGTGTGCCATTATAACAAATAGGAAGGGTGAGATTGGGTCCCCTTTCCATAGCCGCCTCACACCACTGAAAAATCCACAAGGAGAGCTATTCACAATCATCAAGTATCTTGGATTTGAAATGCAACAATATATACACCACAACCATTTGACTGCAAAACTAATTTTCTCCATTTTTTATTATTAGAAAACACCATTAAACCATGTCATATGCTTTGTTCAAGTCTAACTTAACAATCATGCCTTTCTTATTTGTCTTCTTCATTGTGTGCAAGGTTTCGTGTGCAATTATTATCCCAGTAGTAATATTCCTTCCTAGGATAAACCCTCTTTGCTCCTATGATATTATTCTAGGAAAAATCTGTTGTAGCCTGTTCACCATTACTTTCATTATTATCTTACTGATTGTGTTACAGAGAGAAATTGGCCTCAAGTTTGAGAATTCTTTGCACTTTTCTTTTTTTGGGGATGAGAGCAATATTTGTATTATTTAGGTATTTTGACAAACTCAACTTCCTTCTAGATTCCTCCACGAGTGCTATCAATTCATCCCCCAAAATATCCTAGTACACTTGATAAATGATGGCACTAAAGCCATAGGGCCTAGGTGACTTCTCTAGTTTCATTTGAAAAACTACCTCCTTAACTTCCTTCACCATTATAGGTGCAATCAAAATTTTATTGTCTTTGTTTGACACCACCCTTTCCATTCCTTTTAGGAAGCCACTGTTAAGATGCTTAGTTGTGCCTTGAATCCCCAACATCCACTCAAAGTAGGTAACCCCACATTTTTGTATTTTCTCTTCCTCGTAGAGAATATTACCTTGTTCATATTTCATCTAATTTATACGGTTCCAATTTTTTTTTTTTTTTTTGTGGTATTGTGAAAGAATTTCATGTTTAAATCACTCTCTTCAAGTGAAGCCTCCCTAGATTTGGTTTTCTGGTAGCACTCCTCCCTTGCCAACACCTCACCATAATCGGCCATCAAAGACTTTTCTTTTTTCAATTTAGCCTAGGACATATGCCATATGCAATTATTTTTTCTGGCAAAACTTCTAACTCACCGTCCAGACTCAAGGAAAGAAAGGATCAAATATCCACAACATCACATAACACATGAACACCACGATTTTTATGTGGAAAACCCAAAATGGTAAAAGCCACGATGAGTATTATCTCACAATATATTATAACGAGATATATTATATTACATAAATGCTCACTGTAGGTGGACTCACTGTCCAATTGACTCATTGACCATAGAAAATAAGATAGAAGATAGAAGGGGTGACTTACATCCTATTGAACTGATACAATTGCATCTATAGGATATTGGATTACAATTCCAATAAAGTACAAAAACAATCTTTGCGGTGATCTGGATCAATGCTCTGCTCTTCTCTAATTTCACATCACACAACTCTAATCACATTCGCATCACACACATGTAGGTTGAACACCACACATGTCATCTAATGATCATCACTTGCACTTCATCTTCGCCAAAATTAATCTCCTATATAGATATATATTCACATCAAGTTTAACTTCAATTAGGTCATCTTAATTGGGAGTAACATGTAAAATTGAGCTTTTTGTCCTAAAAAAATTTTATCCACACCTTGTTCGTTAATTCAAAATTCAATTCTCCTCAAGATAGGGTGAGATGGGCCAAATATAGGTCTTACATAAGATTTCCACACATATTAATCGTGCAAATGTGTTAGGTCGGCCCCAAATAAGACCTAAATAGAAAAACCTTCATCTATTTACCCAATTTTCCAAACGTGGAACATAAAACTCGATCCCATCTGGAATTCCTACTTAATTGACATCTAGAAGCTTATCTTCAACATCACAACTTGAAATAATCATCTACTAAGGAATGTAAAATCTCCCACACTGACATTTTATATAGGAAGTAATTGCAATATACAAAATTGAACTCTATCATTCATATCTTCAAGGATGCTTCACCAAACAACAAAAAATCTTGGATATAGATGCATTCAATGATCACCAAAAAATTGTTAGAATCACAAAGATGTATCTCTATTTGCAGTGGAGTGTGGACCTAGAAATTGATGCATTGAACCACTTGTATAGGAAAGTTAGATACTTAGACAAATTTCTAAGTAACTATAGTTTCAAGGCCAACTTATCCTATACAAATATCTTCAAAAAAACTTCTAAATCATGCTAGGATGATCCACAACAATGTTAAAATCAATGAAAACATTGGATCATGCAAAATATACATACCATGGTCATGTTTCTGGAAAGCATTATCTTCCAACAATCTCCACCTTTGTCATTGATGGCAACATGCACCCGAAAATCGTTCTCCAAAAACTCTATTTCTCCAAAAAAATTCTCCAAGTAACTCCTAAAACTCATCTAGTACCTGTCCCCCTTTGACATCAATGGAAAGGGTGTGCCAATAATAACTCTTGTATACTCCCCCTCAAACATATGAACAAATAGAAATAGCTAAAAAATTGTGCTAACTCCCCCTTAGAAAGTCAAGCAAAAACTTTATATCATCTGTATATTTACTGTTGATCATCAAAGCTTGTGCCTCTTCGACAACCTTATGGGAAATTTAGCGAGTGGGGGAACAATTTGAACCTCACTAAATACGTTTGGGATTGTTAGAGAAATCCAACTCTTCTCTAAGTTTTGGAGAAAAAGGGTAGGAGGAAATGTAAATATAAAAAATAAAAATGGCAATATGCCAAAACTTTTATAATATTTCAGACCCAACCTGTCCTATGAATGATATATTAGACACAAAATGCCACAACCCTTCATTGTTGGGAAGAGAACGAGAAAAAAATGCTAGATACAAACACAATGTATTCTTTCAAATCTCCCCATGGGAAGTGTTCATTAAGGTCCGATCAAGCATAAAGATTCCCAAGGTTAACAAAAAAACATGCAAAAATTGCATAAACTCTTTCTCCTTTTACAACATAAAATGAGAAAAAAACCATTCAATAAAATAGAGAAGTTTAATAGATATAATCCGATTTCCACAATTTATTATCATACCATATAATCCTATAGCATGAAAATCAACTACTCAAAATATTTGAATTGAGCTTAACATAGTGTTTCATCCTGAATGAAAGTATGAAGAAGAAAACATGATAAAGGCCATAATATACATAGTCTCAAATATTTATTCCAAATAGTTCCTGCTTAAACATCAAATGAACTTTAAAAAAAAAGGTCAGATGTCAATTTGACAATAGAATAAGATGAAATAATATAACATGCCAGAGAAAAGCAGTGTTTTTTCGATTTCTACTTCTGAAAATACTTCTCTCCCTAAAGAAAACTAAGAA
Organism: Sequoia sempervirens; assembly: GCA_007258455.2. NCBI lineage: Eukaryota > Viridiplantae > Streptophyta > Pinopsida > Cupressales > Cupressaceae > Sequoia > Sequoia sempervirens. Next base: position 122,478,266 of record VDFB02086081.1, on the reverse strand, counting down.
ACTTTTTTCCTTGAAAAAAGAAACTAGAACCCTTTTCTGTTATCGTTGCCTCCCATTTATAGCCGAAAAATAGAAGGAACCGTCACCAACCCTTAAGAAGTAAATGTTGCTAGATGTTTGCATATGATAGCTCACGATATGATTGTAGATCTTTAACTAGGTCACAACAATATTCACTCATTAACTCTTAACTTTCACATTAATATCCTTTAGATATTTAGCAAAGATTGCCCTATGTAAACACTCAGATCCTTTAGTTAGCGAGCTACACATTTTGGAAGATAGTGAGCTAGTGGAATCCATGTGAAGGGAGCTTGAGAGCTTCAGTAAAAGAAGGGTTCAAAGAGACCAAGAAGACATTTTTTGTTTCAAGTTTGAAGGTGTTTGGACAATGGAAAATAGACTTGAAATTTGCATGTTTATTTCAGCAGCGATTTCCATTGAAGATTGTGGGCTGAAGGAGCTAGAACAATGTGAAAGAAGTTGGATTGGAGGAGACCATTTTTGCATTGATATTTGTTGTTGTAAATAAAATTTATATCATTTTTATAATAGTTTTTCTCAAAGAACATTGCTGAAAAATAATGTATTTTCAATATGCTTTGTTGTTATGTAATTGAAGGATAAGTTGATTGAGACTTAGAATTTTTTTCTTATTTCAAGTATTTCTTGTGTTGCATTTGTGAGTTTGTGTTAGATGATTGGTTTTCCCTTACATCTATGGTATTAGAGCAAGAGAACCTAAATGTATAAATAGATCATCCAACATGAGATAGTTTGCACCAAGTCCGTTGGGTGGATAAAGCAAGCACTATGAAGAAGATCTTATGTAGACTATTACATGTATAATAGAGAAGTACTAAACAACAAGAGCTGAATCCATGAATATTATAGAGTATGAGATGTGAATGTTGAAATATTGCACCAAACAAGATGTTTTCAAAAGGAAATATGGGATGGGTCATGAGGAGACCCTTGATAATTCTATTTTTGGAAAAATATTTGGAAGGAGTGGAAAATAGGAATCATTGTGAAGAACATGAAAAGATCTAGGCTAAATTAAACCTATTGGAAAAGAAGGTTAAGGAGGAACTAAATATATGGCAAGAGATATATGGGAAAAATAATGTTCTCTTGGAAGAGGACAACGATTTAAGAAGAACAAAAATAAGGAGTTGTGTAGCCCTTTAGTAAAGGTTGAATGTAAGGATGAACATGTGGGAAAGCCCACATAAGTGAAGAGGATAATGAGGTACATGGTTCTATAGTAGCAAGTGGATGTAGTAAATTAAATCCAGTAGATGAAGAAAGTTTACAATTTGAAATTGTGAACATAGATGGTCCAAAATTTGATGAATCGATCGGTGAAGATGAAGATGATTTGTTATTAAAATGAGAGATGGAAAGAATTGAAACAAGATGTTTGAAGGAGAATTGATGAACAAACACAAAGAAGAGCTTAAAAAACTTGTCGTTGGAGGTAAGAAGATGGATGTTGTAGTGAATATTGAGAAAAAATATGTTGGGACAATGAGAAAGTATGAGGTAAATTTCAATTCTGAATTTAGTTGTGATGATTATATACCTTCTTTGGTGAGATTAGAAGAGGATGTCAAGCAAAAATATGGGAATTTTTAATTTCCATGGATTATTAATTGCAGATTATTATAAGGATGTAGTAAATTTTGATTGTAGTTTGGATAATACATATTTGCATGTAGAAGTTTTAGAGGATGTTGCAGGTGAAACTTAGTGGAGGTTGTCATTCTATGGTTGGATTGATCCCATAAAAGAGGAGAGAAGAGAAGTGAATAATTGGAAGAGGAGAGGAGAGAGTCATAGGTGATAGAGGATAGTTCATGGTTGAAATGAGTCCAAAAGAGAAACAAAGAAGAGTATGTAGGTTTGTTGGAGGGAGATGGCAATCTAACAAAATGTTGGAAAATAAGAAGAAATAACATTTTCTAGGATACCATCTCAACATTGGATTATGTTGCAAGTTAATTGCAACTTGAAAGAGTAGTTCTACTACTCAAATCACTCTTTCGAACCTATGCTCACAAACTTCCTATCCAATCTGCCTAATGTAGGAGCATTTGGGGGTACTAGCAATCTTGCATCACCAAAATATTGTTTCTTACTTTTTTTACCTTTAATAAGGGCTAATGTCTTGGGGATTAATTATTTTAATTTTTAAATATTGTAATTATAATTTTGGAGGTGAATTTACTTTAGTAAATTTTTCTAGAGCAACCTAGAGGATATTCCAACCTAGGCATCCATTTCAAGGTGGGGACCACTCATCAATGCATTTCCTTGCATGTTGATTTGTATGATTTGCATGCTCTTGCAAGTTGGGGTTCCCAAGTTTGCATATTGGTGCATGTTATTTCATGGAGCTATCAAAACTATCAAAGAATAATGAAGCACACCAGATTGACAAAATTAGGTCAACCATGGTTTAGGTTCTCATGTAAAGGCTATGTGAGTTTTGAGTAATTTTTATTATTTTATTATTTATTTTATAAATGGGGTGTATTTTTTCCAAGGAGGTGTTTTTCTTGTGTTTCTAGAAAACCATAGTAGTTTTTCTCATTCACAAGTATATATATTTAGGCCTTGTCATTTGAGAAGATGACTTTGGGAGTTTTTCATAGTGAGATGGGGAGATGCTACCAGATTGAAGAGAGAATTTAAAAACTCAAATGTTATAGATTTTTATTTACATAGAAGCCCATGTTTTAGGGAGCTAGTGAGCTCCACATTTTGGAGGATAGTGAGCTAGTGAAGTACATGTGAAGGAAGCTTGAGAGCTTCAGTAGAGGAAGGCATGAAAGACACCAAGAATATTTTTTTTGTTTCAGGTTTGAAGGTGTTTGGACAGTGGAAAATAGACATGAAGGTTGCATATGTTATTGTCATAGTGATTTCCATTGAAGATTGTAGATTGAAGGAGATAGAACAATGTGAAAGAATTTGGATTGAAGGAGACCATTTTTGTAGATATTTGTTGTTTTAAATAAAATTTATATCATTTTTATAATAGTTTTTATCAACCCACATGGCTGAAAAATAATGTATTTTCAATATGTTTTGTTGTTATGTAATTCAAGAATAATTTGATTGAGAAGCCAAGACATCTCTTAGAAATTTTTGTGCTATTTGAAGTATTTTCTGAGTTGCATAGTTTGTTTTCATGATATTTTTTAGATGGCTAGTTTTACCTTACATCTATGGTATCAAATCAAGAGAATCTAGGTGTGTAAATAGATCATCGAACATGAGACAGTTTGCACCATGTCTATTGGGTGGATAGAGAAAGCACTATGAAGAAGAGCTCATGTAGACTATTGAAGGTATAATAGAGAAGTCCTGAATAGTAAGAGGTGAAGCTGTAAAGATTACAAGGTATGAGATGTGAATGATCAAATATTTCACCAAACAAGATGTGTTCAAAAGTAAAGATGAGATAGGCCTTGAGGAGACCCTTGATAATTCCATTTTTGGAAAAATATTTGGAAGAAGTGGGAAATAGGAATCATTGTGAATAATTTGGGCAAGAATGAGGTAAATTTAATTCTAAATTTAGTTGTGATGATTCTATACCTTCTTTGGTGAGAGTAGAAGAGGATACATCGAGAAAGAAGAGAGCATGAAAATGGGAATTTTTAATTTCCATGGAGTAGTAATTCCAAATTTGTATAAGGATGTAATATATTTTTATTGTTGTTTGGATAATACATATTTGCATGTAGAAGTTGTAGAGGATGTTGTAGGTGAAACTTGGTGGAGGCGGTTAGTCTATGGTGGGATTGATCCCGTGAAAAGGAGAGAAGAGAAGTGAATAATTGGAAGAGGAGAATAGAGATCCATAAGTGGCAGAGGACAGTTCATGGTTGAAATGAGTCCAAAAGAGTAACGAAGAAGATTATGTAGGTTTGTTGGAGGTAGATGGTAAGCATCCTAACAAAGTGTTGGAAAAGAAGAAGAAATAAAATTTTCTAGGATACCATCTCAACATTGGAGTATGTTGCAAGTTAATTGTAACTTGAAAGAGTATTTCTACTACTCAACTCATTTTTGTGAAAGTATGCTCACAAACTTCCTACCCGATGTGCTTGATGTAGAAGCATATGGGGTTACTGGAAATCTTGCATCACCAAAATATTGTTTCTTTCCTTTTTTACTTTTAATAAGGAATAATGTGTGGGGAATTAATTATTTTAATTTCCAAATATTATAACTTCCCCCTATGGTAATTTGTAATTATAATTATGGAGGTGAATTTACTTTGGTAAATATTTCTAGAGAAACCTAGAAGATATTCCAACCTAGGCATCCAATTTAGGGTGGGGACCACTCATCAATTCATTTCCTTGCATGCTCTTGCATGTTGGGGTGCACAAGTTTTCATATTGGTGCATATTCTTTCATTGAGCTTTCAAAACTATCAAAGAATAATGAAGCACACCGGATTGACCAAATTTGATTAGCCATGGTTTAGGTTCAAATATAAATGCCATGCTACTATTGAGTAATTTTTATTATTTTATGATTTCTTCTCTATGATTTTTCTAAGGAGGTGGTTTTCATGAAGTTTTAAAAAACCATAGTGGTTTTTCTCATTCAAAAGTATGTATATTTAGGCCTTGTCATTTGGAAAGATGACTTTAGGAGTTTTTACAAGTGAGATGTGGAGATGTTGTTGGATTAATGAGATAATTTGAAAACTCCATTGTTACAAATTTATATTTACATAGAAGCCCATGTTTTAGGGAGCTAGTGAGGTCCACATTTTGGAAGATAGTGAGCTAGTGAAGTCCATGTGAATGAAGCTTGAGATCTTTAGTAGGTGAATGAAGCTTGAGATCTTTAGTAGAAAAATGATTGAAAGAGACCAAGAAGGAATGTTTATTTGAGGTTTAAAGGTGTTTAGATAGAAGAAAATAGACTTGAACATTACATGTTTATTGCAGTAATGATTCCCATTGAAGATTACAAGTTGAAGGAGATAGAACCATGTGAAATAGTTTGGATTGAAGGAGACTATTTTTGTATTGATATTTGTTATTGTAAATCAGATTTATATAATTTTTGTAATGGTTATTATCAAACCACATAGCTGCAAAACAATCTATTTTTAGAAATGTTTTTTTTTTTTTCCAAAAGGCAAGTAGCCTATATATTTATATTATAGTTATAATAAATTACAAAATTTCAATATTTTTTAACTAACTCGAACCAAACATATCCTTCACAAGCTTTATACCTAACCCTTTCAAGTGTTGACCTTCAGGATTTCATCATTTTGCATATTTACCATTCTTATTAAGGTGAAAACATTAAATCCAATTTTTGAAGCCTGAACCTTCTCGGGTGTCAGGCATCAAGACTCCACCATACTCAATGCTTCACCTTTTAGGTGTGAGACTTCATGCTTTCAACAATTTACATACTTACCAATTTTGTTATGGTGAATTCCTTAACTCTAATCTCTGATGCTCGATCCTTTCAAGCATCAAGCTTTAGACCTTCATCTTTATGCATACCTACCATTCTTGTTAAGGTGAAATCCTTAGCTCTAAATTCTAATGCCCATTACTATAAGGATGTTGGGGATTGAGAAATCACTATATTCCATACTTCAAACATAAAGGCAAGCCAACAACCTGAAACCTGACGTCAAAATCCTTTTGGACTTAACTCAATTTCAACTTCCTTTCCTTTGGGCACATAGTAAGGGTATGCCCAAAGTATGAAGTCCAATACCTTTCAAAATTAGTAGAAAACAACTAACTCCTTAGACAAATTATTATTGTTTTATATTACGCCCTATATTTGGTAGCTAAATCACCTTAATATAAATATGTTCACATTGTCCAATACCCTTGAACATTTTATTGCCTTCAAACTCCAAGGATTGATCCTTTTCGGGTGTTGGGGATCGGGTCTCTAGACTCTCCAACATACTCCACACTTCACTTTTCAGATTTCGACCTCTAGGCTTTCCTCATTCTGCATACTTACCATGTTGAGGATCAAGTCTCCACCATACTCCATGCTTCACTTTTCAAGTGTCAGCTTTCAGGATTTGCTTAATCCACATACTTACCATTATTTTTAAAGTGAAATCCTTTACTCCAATCTCTGATGACTGATCCTTTTGGGCATTGGCCTTTGAAATTTCATCTTTTTGTATACTTTCTTTTCTTCTTAAGGTGAAAACCTTAGCTCCAAAAACCAATGTCGGATGCTATTCAGATGTCAAGGATCGATAATACACCATATTCCATAATTTAAAACATAAAGGAAAGCCAACAACCCAAAGTCCAATGTCTAAATCCTATCAAACTTAACTCAATTTTAGCTTCCTTTCCTTTATGCACATAGTAAGGGGTAAACCCAAAGTTCAAACCCTAATATCTTTTGGACTTAACACAAAATGACTGACTCCTTAGACAAATAAATACTATTTTTTATTACAATCTATATTTTGTAGCTACACCACCACAATCTAAAGATGTTCACATTTTCCACTATGATTAAACATTTTTTTTACCTTGAAACTATGAGATTTTGAGCCCTTTAGGACACTTTTTCAAAAGCTACAATTTCTGCCAAGGAAGGAAAAGTATTAATAAGATGACTAACATCTAATATTTCTACCACTTATTGATCACAATCTATTTTCACAAGGTTATCAACTAGTTTTTTACCTTCTCAGTAGGTATGAGAAATATAAATTGCTTGAAAAATATTTAACTATAACAAAACCTTCTTCAGGATGTATTTAAGCTACCAATTTTGTACTTTCTTTTCTTTGCATGCATTTACAATTATTAGAGTCACCTTCTATATGAATTCTTTATACCTTGAGCTTCATTGCAAAATTTAAACCATGAAGTATTGCTTGAGTCCCTGCTATATTATTTGTTCCATTAGAGAGTTGAATTGAATTTTCACCTATTAGTTACCCTTTAGAATCTCATTTGCATACTCCTTCCCCCTAATAATCTTGGATTACCCCACGATGAACCATCAAAGTTTAACTTACTAAAGCTTCGAGAGGGAGGCAACCACTTAATTGTAATCCTATCTAACTTTTGTTTAGTTGGCTGATGTAAACTACCTATGAAGGGTAAAATATTGTATTCCCATTGGTTTAGAATGCTCCCATCCAAACTTGTAAAGAGAGAAGATATATTTTGGTATGCTTGAGTATAAGAATTTGTCACCTCTGAAATAGATTTCTCAAATTTTGCATGAAATTGTTGTATTGATGAAGTTTCCTTCCTAAATATATGCATGTTCATTTCCCACCAAATATTCCTAAAACATAGATTTTGGGGACCTAGATACTTGCTCTAGCACTTCTAGGATTTCTCACCTAAAAAGAGAGAGATTTAGGTCCCAAAATGCTTATGTAACATTCAAATTAGGATGTGTGCAATATGATATGATGTAAATGAACTTAAATAAATTAAATTAATTGATTAAAACTAAAAAAATGAATGCAAGACTAATATTTAAGCTATTTTTGAAAACACACTATGATATGCAAACAATGAATAAACTTAAAGAAAATATGTAGAACAAAGATAACAAGGATGAATTTGAGTGCACCTAGACAAAAATTGATGATGTTGGGATGTCTTGAATGCTAGATCACTTTACTAAAAATTCACAGTGGGAATCATTTGCCAAGGGTGGCAAATCAATCCTCCTATTGATGAAAATTGGTCGGGAACTGATTTCTAACTGTCGGGATCCAAAATATGAAAAAATATAGATTTTATGATCTTATGTGGGACTCATTCAACAAGGGTGGTGAAATAGTCCACTCCTAGATTTCTAGAAAATCAGACAACAACTCTGCAACGCCAGATCTGGAAAAGTTTGAATGTCAGGTTGTCGAAGTCAATTTTGTAGGAAACAGACATAAATCACTCAACAAGCTTGAAATAATGATAAGTTGACTTTATTTCCACTTTTCAAAACTGTTAATCTTGTCAAATCTTCAAAACAAAGGTTGCAAACACACATGCAAAGGGGAAAAATGTTAGAGGGTTAGCAAATAGGGGTTTTCCTTGGTCAAACTCCACTTTGGTAATCAAACCCAGTAGAAATAAATGAAATGCAAAGTAAATGATAAATGAATAACATATAAGCATTAAAAAGTTACCAAGATCCTTGAATACGTAAGTCTGAAGTAGTGTCAATGGATACTTCAAAGTGCTTCAATAGTTGCTTGAGTTGATGATGTAAAATGCTTGATTGCTTGAATGAGGAGATTGTAGGAGATGTAAAATGAGATGAAAATAATTTATTTATACAATTCATGTGCCTTACTATCCATTCATACCTCATCACTGGCTGAAATCATGTGATTTATAATAAAATATTGAAAGGAAATTTGAAATATTTTGAATTTGGGGCCAAAGGGGACTCATTCACTACCCATGGCAAATGGGTCCCACATAAGACCTAAAAAAAAGTGTCAGGAATAATGTTATCTTTAATGTTGTTTGTCAAGATAATATGCAAAAATACACTTAATTACAACTTATGAAGGCCTAAAAGACAAAATAAAGCATGAGAAAGGTGTAAATAGGGAAGATGTGCCTATAAAAGTGTGAAGGCTTGTTAGAAGACTTTATAACACTTCATAATAGCACTTGTTGATGTGTGAAAATGTAGTTTTTAGGTAAATTACATTAAATAGAGTCTAGAAGAATGTAGAAATGTCTTACAACACTTTCACAAGATGTTCTTTGAGTTTTAGTACCTAAATAAGCATGTTCAAGCCATGATACAACATAAAATCAAATAAAAATAGTTCCAACACCATGAAACAAGACCTAAAAGGCCATGAAAATGATAAAGGACCATATTTCTATGACACATTTAGCCCCCACTTTACTGAGAGGATGAACCAACTTCAAACTCACACTAAAGTAGCCATGAACATTATGAGGGAAGGGTTTGAATGTACTTACATTAGCAAGATGGAATGAAACAATCAAGAGAGATTATCAAGCCCCTAGGAAGAAGATCCCATGGAAAACATAACATAAGGAAAAAGAACACACAAGTGTTGAAAAGAGTTGATTGAAACTTTGATCATCAATCCAACTAGTTGTGGATAAGATCTAGGCTGAAAGAGAATGTGAAATCACTTTGGGGCATCAGAAAACCCAAATTTACTCACTCTGGGGTGTGAGAAGAACCAAAAAGTAAGAAACATATGCGAGTTGGTATGCACTCACAAACACAAAGGTGGCTATGGGGAAAAGTCATGCCACTAGTTGGGCTTCCCACTCAACCATGCCAAAGTTATATCGCTTGATAACTTTAACAAGGTGCCACTACACAAAAGGAAATGTAGATGTCAGTTTAAGCTTCATGATACAAGAAAAATAGGATGGCACCACATGCATGCTAGTTGTGTTGTGCAAGGTGGCCAAACAAATAAGACGGCTCCACAAACATGCAAGTTGCGTTATGCAAGGTGGGCGAATGAGAATGCAATAATGTGAAAGATTGTTCAAAGGAGTCTTGTTCTATTTATGCAAGGTAAATCACTTAGGGAACATTGTGTCTAATGTCTCCAAGAGAGGACCAATCAAAGAATAGCATATTCACCACCTAGGGGATGCAGTGTGTTGCATCAATCCACCAAGAGGAATGTAATATGCTAAGATAGATCACACTTATGAAGGACATCATACCCAATGTAATCCACAAAGTGACAAATATGTCACATAAATGAAAAGGCTATACTGGGAAGCATGAATGCATAATTAAATAATGGTAATGTATGACCCGCACTTTAAAGGAATTGCTAAACATTGTTCTGTGAGAAATTACTTGAAAGTAGAGAAGAAAAGAAAGTGCAAAAAGAAAAAAAAAGACATGAGATCCAACTTGGAAAGCTCTATGCCAAGTCATATGTTTCAAATGTAGGCTGCATCATGTCAAGAAAAAATGAAAAAGAAAGAAAGAAAGGGAGTTGCCCCCTAGAAAAGAAAGCATGCACCAAACACATAAGGTATCTATGGATTTGGGATTAGAATGTTCGTTGCTGTAATGCTTTTGAATAAAAGAGTTAAAAATTGTCATCATTCCTTGAATACATAGAAAGAGAAGAATGACACAAAGAGATCAAAAACAAAAGAAAAAGAAAATCCATTTCGGGTCAACATGGAAGAGACATTTCAGTCTCGATGCTTTACATCGTCCCCAAAAGGAAAAAACAAGCGAAAATGAAAAAGACAAGGACCGTTTGAGTCAACATGGAAGATACATAGGGCATCTCTATGCTATGCATCATCCCCAAAAAGGAAAACACAAAACAAAAATGAAAAAATACAAGGACCGATTGGGTCAACATGGAAGAGACATAGGGTGTCTATGCTTTGCGTCATCCCCAAAAAGGAAAACACAAAATAAAAATGAAAAAGACAAGGTACAACATATAGAAGAAAGGAGATACAAATAGAAGAAGTGTATAAAGAGAGGAAACATCAAATGCACAATACGAGGGGACGCGATACACACATGAAAAAGGAAAAGAATAAGAACAAGTAATGCGAATGTAAGTCAACCATTAACTAAGTTATGGGTTTCTCAATCTTGGATAAACAAGCGGAAAAGGAATAAAATTGCTAAGAGACAAGAACAAATGCATTACAAGGACAAAGGCTAATAATGACTTGTATGCACAAGAGAAAAAAAGTATGAGCCCAAGGGTGAAGATGGAAAGGGATCATGCAATAGTGAGAAAAAAAAGATTCTACAACTATGGCATGAAAGGGAAATGGTGTTTTAAGGGATGAGAGGAAAACAATTAGTATCAGTGAAGTGATAATTTTCTAGTATCTCATTCAAATTCTTACATTCTTCCATTTGATATCCAATAATACGTGATATTTGCAATATGGTATAGGGGAATTTGGAGTGTGAATAACCAACCTATTTGAAGGTGGTAAATGTATAAGACCTTTATTTAAAAGTAATTGCGGTCTCCATTCACATTCAGGTGGAGGATGTGTGGGAAAATTTATCTTCTTCAATTTATAAGCTTGTTTTCTCTTGCTAGATTCTCCTTGTTCATGAATAGAAAGAGGAGGAGGAGGGCCCCTAGGTATCCTATCATCTTTAGCATTGGAAGGAGAAAATGGTTGTTCACATGGGAGACGTATGTTCAAATTGGGAGGAGTGTTCGAGATCATTTTACTAGAATATCAAAGTCTCCGGAGTTGAAGAGGATGTCTATCAAGATGGAAAGGATCTTGATATCCTAGTCCTATTGTGTTTGCTTCTATTGGATCTTGATCAAGAAGTTGATGAATGTTATGCTCATTGTTGGTATCACAACCTTGTTTACTTCAAATATTAAAGCCTTTACCATATGTTTCTTCAAGGTTGATTGGATTATTGGTGGCTTTGTGAATGTAATATGGATATGGTTGTGGTTGGTTAAAGGAACTAGGTTCACTGGAGGGAGGAAGCTTAGGTCCATCATTGATTTTAGGATGTAAATATGCAAAATGATTAGGATTTGCAAAAGGAGGAAGGTCTTGTGATTTCATGGAAGGATAAAAGTCTGCATTGTTTTCTAGGTTGTCAAGGCAATCATTGTAGAACTTATTCATGCTAACATCATCTTCTCCAATAATTTCTACATCACGAGGAGGACAACCATGAGGAGTTGAAAGAGCATGTGGAAGTTCAATGTCATTAGGGTCACAACCAAAGGTGCAATTGGACATGTCTACCAATGGTTTTAATGAATTCCAAAACTTATTGAAAGAAAATTCCATGATGAAAATAAACTAAAATGCAAGAAATGAGTAAAAATAGAGATGATAGAAATAAAAATAGAATGCGGGAACAGGAAACTATAATGCAGAAAAATGCTGAAAATGTTGTTTGAAAAATGTAGAGGGACTAATTCACCCTAGGTGGTGAATGAGTCCCAATATGCAAAAATTTTATGCTTTTCAGAAAGATTGAATGATTCTAAATGCAAAAAAAAATGTAATCAAGTATGCAAAGTGCATATTTTAAGTTTTTCAATGAAATTAAATGCAAAATTGAAAACTAAATGAATGTTTCACTAATGCAAAATGAAAGGTCCTAGAATGCAATAACAACTCAATTCCCTAATTCAATTCTAATGCAGTTGAAAATGAGGATGCAAGATATGAATGCAATCATAAATTTAAAGTGTTCAAAAGTCCGGTTCACCAAAATGGAACATAGATTTTGGGGACCTAGATACTTTCTCTAGCACTTCTAGGGTTTTTCACCTAAAAGGAGAGAGATTTAGGTCCCAACATGCTTATGTAACATTCAAATTAGGATGTGTAAAATATTATATGATGTAAATGAAATTAACTAAATGCAATTGATTCATTAAAACTAAACTAAATGAATGCAAAACTAATATTTAAGCTATGTTTGAAAACACATTGTGATATGCAAATAATGAATAAACTTAAAGAAAATATGCATAATAGAGATAACAGGGAGGAATATGAGTGCACCTAGACAAAGAATGATGATGTTGGGATACCTGGAATGCTGGATGACTTTACTGAAAATTCAAAGTGGGACTCATTCGCCAAGGGTGGCGAATCAGTCCTCCTACTGATGAAAATTGGTCAAGAACTGATTTCTGACTATCGTGATCCAAAATCTGAAAAAATACATATTTTTTGATCTTAGGTGGCACTCATTCACCAAGGGTGGAAAACCAGCCCACTCCTAGATTTTTGGAAAATTAGACAACAACTCTGCAACACCAGATCTGGAAAAGTCTGAATGTCGGGTTCCCAGAGTCAATTTTGCAGGAAACAAACAGAAATCACTCAACAAGCTTGAAATAATGATAAGTTGACTTGATTTCCACTTTTTGACACCTTTAATCTTGTCAAACTTGCAAACAAAGGTTGCAAACACACATGCGAAGGGGAAAAATATTGGAGGGTTAGCAAATAGAGATTTTCCTTGGTTAAACCCCACTTTGGTAATCAAACCCAATATAAATAAATGAAATGAAAAGGAAATGATAAATGAACAACATATAAGTGTTACAAAATTACCAAGATCCTTGAATATGGAAGTTTGAAGTAGTTTCAATGGCTGCTTGAAATTGTTTCAACAGTTTCTTGAATTGATGATGTAAAATGCATGATTTCTTGAATGAGTTAGGAAGATTGAATGCTTGAATGAGGAGATTGTAGGAGATGTAAAATGAGATGAAAAAAAATCATTTATACAATTCATGTGCCTTAATATCTATTCATACCTCATTAGAGGCCTACATCAAGTGATTTTTAATGAAATCCTAAAAGGAAATTTGAAATATTTTGAATTTGGGGCCAAGGGGGACTCATTTGCCACCCAAGGCGAATGGGTCCCACCTAGGACATGGGTGATCCCACAATAATGGTTTACAATTTTTGGCCAAACTAGAAACTGAAATTGTTATTTTTAACTAAATATTCACATTTGGACACCTATAGTAGCTAAACCGTGAGGGATCTGAAGATGATGCAAACTAGAGTCTCATCACATTTTGTCTGCAAATTCTAAAAATATTTTTTTCAAAATTTTTGGAATCAGATTGTACTTCTTTTTCCATCTCACACGAAAACTTGTTTTTTCAAAAAACAACATTTTTAAAAAGTGACACACACCGTATAACACATAGCTTTTTTTCCATGAAGGATAAAATTCTAATTCTTTCGAATTTAGATTTGTAACTCCGATATCTAGTGCTTCCACTTGGTTAGATTGTTTTTTATTGAATATTTTTCTTTAATCAAGTTTTGAAGTCAAACTAATTACAATTTAGACATAGTGCGACCGTATAACGTAACTTTTTTTGTATATATAGAAATTCATTTATTTTTTGTTGGATTAAGGAATTCAATATCTAGTGCACTCATATTTTTCAATTTTTTTTTTTTGATAATCTACTATTTTTCCATATGTGCAAAACAAAGACCTTCATTTTCAATGAAAAATCTATGTTTAATAAAACTAAAAAAACAAGTACATAATAAAACCAAAACATATTAAATTTATATTCATTGGATAGCTCGTTCTAAGGACTAATTGATTCTAGTTGGATTTGTAAAGATTCCTCCATTTTCATCCTCAACCTGAGCTTCAAAGTGTACAAAAAATAGGTTTTTTTTGTGAACAAGGTCAAAAATCAGGGAAAAGGGGGGTTCCCTAGAACCAAGGGGGTTCTAGTGAACCCCCAAGGGTTCTAGCGAACCAGGTTTCATTTGAACCCCCCTCAATATGAATTTTCCTTTTATTTTTTAGGTGGGAAATGTGGGCCCAGTAATTAAATAGGTTCATTCGAACCCTAGTTTGGTCGAACCCCTCTTTGGTTCGGTTGAACTTATAGGTTCATTCAAACCCCTAAAACCAACTTTTTTGCCACGGGGTCATTTTTTCTCAGTTTTCCTTCCTCCATCAAATTGTAAACCACTATTGTGGCTTCACCCACATCCTTGTGCACTTTTGTTAAAGAAACAACCCGATTTCAAGAATTCAATTTAAAAGTGATTGCATAAAGGATTTGTGAAGGGGTCATATTAGAATGTGAAGTTGGAGTTAAATTGTTACCTAGGGTCCATGCTATCACTATTTTCCTTATAAATAAGCTAAGAACTAAAGATTGGTTAGTGCCAAAGTTAGAAGGGTTGCATGCCATATAGGGAGTAATAACTCACTCAATTATGAGTTGACCCTGAATGGATGCATACAAGTCATAAGAATTGAATAATCAATTCTAAGAATTTATAAATTTAGTGAATTAGGTGTGATTCATGGTATATTAAGGAATTTGAAAGTTAAACTATATAGATAAGTGACACTAAATTATGCTTGCAAAACTTTTAATTTATGATTGTACATTCTATACCATTAACTATACATACTTTTAGAGGGAAAAGAATATACACTTGAGTGTAAAGGAGAACTTAAAGGTACATAAAACATTCAAAGACTTTTACTATTGTACATCTTTATGAGGTTAGATGGAACTGCGACTACAACAATGATGATTACAACATATGAATAAATAGATCAAATTTATCTCTAGTGAAATGCAAGAATTGTAAAAGATACTAATGGGTTGTGAGAATTACTATTCCATGAGTTATCATGTGTTTTATGCATTGAGTGTGTTTTATTTTCTCATATTTCAATGTTTCAAATGAAAACAATTGACTACCTTCCTTATTAAGTGAGAAATCTTCCCTAACATGTTGTGAAAAAAATAGTTGAATTACCATATTAATATGTTGGTGAACTTAGCAAATATAATTGAATGGATATATACAAAAGAAAAAAATCTAGATCATAAATGTGATGTCAGTAAGATGGGAAGTGTGATGTACCATGTATTGTTAATTGTAAGAAAATTGAGTATTACCTAGATTACAATTGAGGATTATATGGAAATTTATTTTACAAGTATGTAATTAGACAGATTGAACAAAAGGATAAACAAAGTGAACATTGTCTAAAGAAAATAAAATGTGTGTGTGTATCAATATTTGTGATAATAGTGTGGTGAATCATGCATTGTTAAGTTCTAGGCAGGTGGGGTGAAATACTTAAGCTATAGTTGCAAACTTCTAGTTATTTCTTGTGCCTATGCAAAGTGAGTCGACATTTTCAAATTGAGATGAAAAGTGAATATTGTTTAAAGAAAATAGAATGTGTAAGTGCATTGCTATTGTTCTATGGTGAATTTTGTAAAGTGTATTGTGTTATGACATCTGAAGTGAAAAACTAGTAAATGTCTTGTGCCCCAAGTATAAGATACTGGGTATCTAACTTGGAATAAGGGTGAGGGATGTCAAGTACGATCCCTTATGTGTACCCTTTGTGATGGTCCATTGTGTGAGTCAGTTAACTATGAAATGATGTAAACATGATATGCGTAGATGTGTGCCTACTAAATAAAATGTAAAGTAATTCTCTATGTAAGTTTTGTTCATATGTTAAATGTGTACCTCTAGTGTATGGATCCCCTATGGGATTGAGATGTCTGCTAGTGTAAATAAGGGTTGAGGGGTGAGAGAACCCCAAGTGGGAACTCCATGGTTTCCCTTGGATGTGTTCCTAACCTACTCACACACATATGAGAACTACACTCATTGGTTCATAGTGTAAACCTACTCCTTGATGTTTATAACCCATGGGTAAAGGATGGAATTACTTGGGCCATATTGATCACAGATTTTGGATACTTCAGCAATGCAGGGCATTGATACTATGTGGAAGAGTCCACCATGATATTGCGTGCTATCATATTTATGTGGTCAGGGACAACCAATTACTGCATGCTATTATACTTATGTGGTTAGAGAACCACCTTTCCCCTCCTCCCCTTAGGTGGATTTATCAAAGTCATGTGGTGCTCGTAATGTGAAAGTTTTATTGTTGTTGGAAATTTATTAATTGTTGTTTTTATTTTATTTTATGACAGTAGTGTTAAATTTTACATTTATTTTATTGGGCTATTTAGCCATTTGAGATTTTTCGTAGTCCATTTCCTCAAGGACATTTAACTTTTGTTTTTGAATTAAGATTGGAATGTTGAAATGTAGTTGCAACTGATCTTTATTTTGTTTCCCTCTTGAATTTATATTTTTCTATTTATTGAAAGGTTGGTTTATGATTTTATATTACTCAGTTTGAGGCTTCTTATTATTTTTCTAACTACTAGGAAGTGTGGTGTAATGTGACATCTATAAACCAGCCATATCCTGGGGGATTCCCTGGCAAGTCGTATAGGGGAGTAGACGCACTAGAGAATTATGAATTATTTGAAAGGGGTTGCAAATGGGACCGGTATGGGACGGTCATTAATCCATTCTTCCCCTAGTTCTATGATTATTCTTTCTGTACCTTCCTCTTTGAGGCTAAACCCCTTATACAAACAAGGGAAGGTACCTAGGAGATGTATGGAAGGGTCCTTAGAGAAGGGCCTTGAGACTATCTCTCCTAATGGCTATGGTACCCAATAATCTCCATCCTTGTAGACCCCATTGAGCCTTGTGATGTGAAGTATGTGTAATTGTTGTGATGTATGGGTAAATTTATAAATAAATGACATGTGAAAGTACTTGACTGTTATGTGAGAAAGAAAGTGATAGATAAAAATTGGGACTACTATTCTTGAAACATGAATTTATATTGAAATGAAAATATGTTCTAACATCATGAGTGATGTTTATGATGCAAAAGGGAACCTTGAAGGGCGTCCAAGGATGTTACTATGTTTTGGTTACATATTGGTGTAATGGTTAATAAAAAAAAAGGTTAATTACATATATCCTTACTAGCAATTGTTACATGGTGAGTATATTGGGTAAATGTTCTATGATGAGAAAATTTGTTCTAATTATTTAGACACTTGATTCATGGAAGGGATGTCTCTAATATGTGCTTAGAGTTCAATGTTTGAAATTATTCCATCATAGAAGAAAAGTAATTGGTATGTTTAATAGATTATGTGTATTGCTATATGGAGGATATGTTTTCAAACCCTACGACTTCCAGGAGGAAGTCTAAATTAAGGGGAGGGGGATGTAAGACCCTACTTTGCATATGATTAACACTAACCTAATTGTTATATGTTTTCATAAATGTATGGTAAGTTATATTGTGGGCAATAAATAAGGTGATTGTGTGACCATATTCTTGTATTTCATTTTGACATTTCTTCATTGTCATTGTTGTGAAGGTATATGGACTTGTAAATTGGGAATACGAATTAAAGATTGTAAATGGAATTATTCTACAATCCAATCTCATTTTAGCTATCAAATTCATGTGATATATGTTTGTTCTTACGATTGCATTGGTAATGTGTAGGAAAGAAGAGTGTTAGTACGAGAAAGGAAAATCATTGAGTAGATCAAAAGACATCTCCTTGTGATCATAAATTTGACCTCCTTTTTGGGGCTTACAATCGAGTAAAGATAATATGTTGGTAAGTTAAGGAGGTGAGAGTGTTATTAAATGGCTAATTGTTTATGTGTTATGTGAATGTAAGTGGGTCTAAGTGTTAGGAACCCTTGTCCAAGTGTGAAACTCGGATGAAATCTTAAGTGGGATTTTAAAGAAGGTTATTAGTCAATTTCCTTGATTAGGATGCAAAAATAAACTCCCTAGGGTCTATACCATAGTGGTAGGGGTCAAGTGGGCATGCAATAGGGCCCAAGAACATGGTTTGACTCCTTAACAGTCCTCATAATGAGGGGTGACGAATTTTTGGGAGAGGTTGGGATGAAAAGATGAGGGGTTTTCCAAGTGCATGTTTCCTCTTTAATAAGGAGAAGACTCTCATTTATGGAGGGAGGTACACTTCACACCTTCCCATCCAAAAGTTGCAAGTTGAAACTCTTATGTATTTTGGAGAGGAAGGGGGAGTGAGGTGTTACCCACTTCTCCTTATGGAGAACTCTAGTCAAGATTGAAGGAAGGATAAGAATAAGAAAGGAGAGTGAGAATGATGGGTTGGCTAGAGAGGAAAGAATGGTAGAAGAGTTTAACCTCTCATTTAACACAAGAGATAAGTTTTTCCCTTCTCTCCACACTCCTCATTGCTTAATTGTTAAAAAAAAAAAAAAAAAAAGATAGTATGTTCATAGGGACATTCATTGAGTATGTTGAGTGGAGAGATTAGATGTATGTTACCTTTAGTATTTTTCTTGTAAAATGTTGAGAAGGCTCCATTTATCATCTTGGGTTAGTAAAATTTATGCTCGGGGGTATGGCTAGAGTCCATGAGGCTCCATGATGCCTATGGTAGGGTGGAGAGCAGCCTTGATTAGTTGTGTGTCTTTCATTGTACTTCATTAAATTTGTTAGTAATGTGGAAGGCTAATGTTTCATTGTAACATGAAAGTGAATGGAAAGGAGAAAACCCTTATTTACTGTTATGAAGGAATCATCATTTCCCTGATATTATTGCAATGCTAGTCTTTTTTTTTCTATTTCATATATTTCCAATGAATAGATGGGAAGGAAAGCTTTATCCCCTTGTATGCATTCTTCACAGATTTACGTAGGTTTGCAGAATAAAAAAAGTTGGATGATCTCTATAAAATTGTTATAGTTCCTTTAAAATGATGCAAGGAATGCATATAACTCCAATTTTGTTTTATTTTTATTTTTTGAAACCAAAGTCAGATCTTCATAAATACATTGTTCCCAAAATTTATATGCTAGCTAGTTTACAAATATGCTGGAAATGAGGGTGTAAATAACATTTTATTGTTCTGTTTCGTTGCTAATTAGATGAAAATATTTCATTCAGAAGTTAAAACACCGCCAATATCCCATTGAGGAGGGAATGAATAATTTATTTATTTAAATGAAGAAAAGAGAAATATTCTAAAGAAACATTATTTAAAAGTAAAAATAAAAATAAAAATAAAATTATTATGCTATCTACCTGAGTAGCAACTATGGTGTTTTCTTTCAGTTCAAGAAGGGTTTTGCAGTCTAAATGAAGTATGGTACTACTTTGTGCATTCAGGCCCACATATGGAGATTCTAATTTCTCGAATGTTTGCTTGAATCATAGGTTGTATATCTTGAAAGGAGAATGATATATAATTTTGTACGAGAAACAAAAAAAAAATTGCTCTTCTCCAGATAAATCCATGCTACCCATTTAAAAATGATGTTCGGTGTTATTGCCGGAAGGAAGCCTGTGTCAGGAGTCGAGGAACCCTACCCACTTGTACACAAATAGGATCATTTCTACAGGTTTGTGAAGTATAAATAACCTATCATGTCGGTTTAAGCTTGCCTGAATCTATCGGAGATATATGTATAGAAGTACAAAGGAAGCCACATCGCAGGCATATACATTCCACTATTATAAGATGCAGTTATAACCTAAGTAATATATTTACCTATTAACCATATTTTCTGATTGACCAACTGTGAAGGCCATCGCCTTCTTCATTCTATAGAGTTAAATGTGCAACTTCATTATTAAATGTTTGCTACATACATTTTCAAAGATATATAATAAACTACATAAAATTAGTCTATCCTATAACCAAAGGAAGGTCATCTATGAGGTCTCAAATATAAAATACATAGATATTTTCTAAGTAAATGTTAAATGTTAAACACATCGTATGCATATAATTTTGTTTCAAATATTGCTTGAAATAAAATTCATAAAGGAAAAGAGATAAAAGATAAATAACAAATAATGAACAAAAGTAAAAGAAAGAAAACTGGTTGGGAAACTACCATGGAGCCATGACACAGTGGTGCCATGGTTTCCATGAAGAGGTTCGCTACTCCCACGGATCATGAGACAAGATTCTTTCCACCTCCATGAGAGTGGCTCGAGCATGTCTTGAAATTTGACCATTATCTGCTTAATCCAGACCCGACGCCATGGCTAGGATATTTAGCTCGCTGGGTAGCCAATACCACTCACCCCATAGTTGTTGCTTCAATCCATTCACTGTAATTAATGCTATTCTGCAAGCTCGGGATGCATTAGAGTCAGTACTTCACCAAGTTTTAAGAAACAATTAAGCCACTGTCCACTTGGTTGGTTGTGAGTTATTGAGGGAATTAAAGAAGTATGCATGTTGCCTCCCTTGCCCAGCCTACCTAAATGATCAACCGCCCACTCCAAGATGTCTCCTTGATAGTTCGTATAGTACGACACTCCGACGTGAGTTTCGAATACAAATGGTGTAATTTTCCAGCGTAAGAGATCAAGTACATCTAATATTAAATAAATAATGGTGTTATCAAGTTTGTGGTGTAAAAGAATTGTAGTACGCTCCTTTGATACTGCATAATCTTAAATAAATATCTACATAACTGTATTGTATTTAATGTTGTCGATGTCCACAAGTATAAATTGTTTTCTTTTATTTCACAAGATCTGATATTGATGATGATGTTGTCATTATTCTTGGCGTGCTGCAACAACACCATTAGTATTAATAATAGCTATAGGGGAAATGGATTAGATCATTAACACCGGTATTAAAGTGTAGATAATCTCATAGTGGGACGTAACCTCGTTGAATCAAAACATCTACCATAGATCCCCATAATCTGTAGATGACAGAATTAATGTCAAGAATCAACAAATGACATATTGAATAACTCATGTCGTGAAAGAAAAAAAAAAAAAATGATCTTAACCAGTCAAGTCAGCCAACTCAAGATTAATGAACATCCTCATCCTTAATTTTCCTTTCATGTTTTGGTTCGATAGACTCCGTTTCAGAAATAACGTGAAGAGGTGTAGTAGGGTGGAAGGTACTGAAGGTGTAGCAACACAACTTTCCAGAACAAAATTAGTTTTCATATGATATAATGTAAATATTATTATTATTACTTTTATGTACGAGCATCCTAGCTGAACGGTAGCTTTAATTAAATTATATACTCGATTGTTATTTCTATATGTATTAGAAATATGTTAGTCACTAACGTCTACTGCAAAAATGTATCTTCCCCAAGACAATATGCTTTTTCGGTTATTAACATTATGTTTATTTTCTTCCCTTAAAAAAATAAGCAAATGCACTATTAGTATTATCTAACCTATAGATATGGCAATATACGAATTTTAGCGTCCATGCTTTTACGTTTGAGCAAAGTTCATAATACTATTAATATAACATGACAATAATGTGTCAATCCTAAGATAGAAATTTGATAAGGGGAGCTCACAAGTAGTTTTCAACAAAAATCCAATGGCTGCACAGTCCCCAAAGTTTAAACATTATATTAAAAAATAAAACAAGATTAGATTAACCTTAAAGAATCTAACTCTTTTCTTACGGTTAAATAGTCCTCTTATGGAGACACTCCAGGAATATATTCCCACTCCCTTATATAAAGATCTTAGTAATTTAAAACAAGAGTAAGAATAAAGGTAAAACTATATATATATTTATTTTATCATTCCTTTAAAAACAAGGAAATGAATATTCTATTGTTTATCTTAGGACTTTTTAATATATTTATTTATTAATAAGAATATATCATTAAAAGATATTCATAAGAATAATCTTTTTAGTTGTAAAGTATAATCGCAATTATTGCAATTGTAAATTTATATATATATATATTAAAATTTTATATATATGGAAAAAAAAAATTGAATTCAAATAAATGGTATGTAAATAACTGGATAAAACAATAATAATTTATTCTATCTTCTAGGGTTAGTTATACATTAGTTTCATCAATTAGTTTATTATAATTTTAAGGGTATTGGTATAGACTTAGTAGTAGCAAATAAGAGTAGTACGTTTACAAACATCAAGTGCTGGTAGGGTTATTGGGTGGTGTGTTGATAATGAGTTGCACAAGCAACTTCATCTGATGTGTATAGTGTCACCATGTAAGTACATGGTTAGCAAATGTTAGAATTTTGTAGCTTTGTTCAAAAAAAAATTGTTGGGTTTTTCTAGTAAAAGTTATGGGCATGACAAGATGTTTATAACAAGTATACAATATGAAGTCAAACTTTATTAGATTGATTCTTAATAAATTGGGAATAATGATTAAATTTATAGTTTTATACAATCTATAAGTATAAATAGTTTGATGGTAGAAACTTTATACATATAAAAATATGATAAATGTGTGATTATTTTTCTTTCCAATATATAAATTTTTTATGTGCTTGGCTATATAATTGAGACAATTCACTCATAATGTAATGATAAAAATTTAGTACATCAAAGAAATATTTTTGAGACATCAAGCTACCATTCTACATAACTCTCATGGAAATAAGAATATTATTTTATTTTAACTAAATATTGTGTGTACTCTATCTTGAATTACTAATTAATTTTGAATTATATACTTATAATTTAAAATAAAAGCATCCTTTGTAACATGGAATCGATAGGTTAATTAATGAAATAAAATATGTTTTTATATTAAGAAAAATTTACAAATATGGAACTCATATGAGAAATGGACTAAGACAACTTTGTGTGAGAATTAAGATGAGAATAATATATACCATTTTTCATGAATTAACATTAGATTAATACTTGGCTCATATTGTATAATCACACTAGAAACCAACAATGGAAGTTTGAGACTCTCAACTAAGAATTCCACCTTATAAATCACATTCATACTAGAAGCCAACAATTAGAGACCAAATTTCATAAATAGAGTTCATGTGTTATATATCATGCCTTTGATGTGTCCACAAGTACCATGAGCCTTTTGAAATCCTTCTCTATCCAAGTGCACATCCATTCCAAGACCGTTGGGAGGTGGGTATCCCAAGTTCCTCAATTTCTTGTAGGAATTTAATTTCAAGAGTAGGACATTGTGACTTTGGCATGTAATATAAGGTAAACCCATAAAATTCATGAAATGGAATATTTGGAATAGGTGTGTAGACCATTTGTAACTAAATTCAAGCATTAAATTAATGGAAAAAGATAAATATTAAGAACTAAAATAAGGATCCAAACCATAAAGGAAAATAAAATATTAATGGAAAAGATAAATATTAAAGAACTAAAAGAAGGATCCAAAACCATAAAGGAAAATAAAATATTAAATTTAAACCTCAATGTCAAAACAAGAGTTTAGACAAAATTAGACAAAATTTTTAGTAGGAGGAATGATAAAAACGAAGATACCCATGGTAGATGAGACCAAACAAAGAAATCACATTTCTTCATCTATGATACCTAATATTCCATAAAAATGATCTCATTGGGTGAAATATGGGTTTTCAATATAATGTGACAAGAATATCACCTTAGTAATTTTTGACATCTATATTCTTGTCATAAGTCACA
The DNA here is from genome assembly GCA_007258455.2 of Sequoia sempervirens. Taxonomy (NCBI): domain Eukaryota; kingdom Viridiplantae; phylum Streptophyta; class Pinopsida; order Cupressales; family Cupressaceae; genus Sequoia; species Sequoia sempervirens. The sequence goes on along the minus strand of VDFB02086081.1, from coordinate 122,454,396 downwards.
ATTTCACAAAATCACAAAATTTCTCAAAAATTTGATAATTTAGGTAATTGATAGTTGATATGAGATGTGATCTCATTATATTCACTAAAACTTAAATTATGTGATCAATTGAATCATTCAATTAGGTGAAAGTGAAGGGTATTAAAATGTTTATTCAATTTTCAATTTTTAAAAGTTTAGTATTTTGATTAATCACTAATTCAATTTATATTGGTGGAAGATTTGAGGTAATAGAAAAAATATGTACAAAGTTTAAATCTTCATTTTCTCCTATTCTTTCATTATTTCTTTCTTTTTGTACTAGGGTTAAATCTTCATCTAGGTTTGTTGTGTACTTATAAGAAACTTTTATTCCTTAGTATCATGTTCTTGTATTCTATGATTTTCATGATAAATATTATGTGCATGTCCCTCCTATCAAATTTTCTTTATGGATATGAGGAAGTTTATTTCTAATTTTTGGTTTCCCCATCAAAATATTGCTTCAATAATTTAGAAATTATATTTACAAGCTTATAACTTCCCATTTTCTTCTTTATTTGTACTCACAATGACTAACCACTCTTACATGACCACCAAATGTTAAGTAATAATGATTTCCCTTTATTACTAGTTCTAGGAAATAAATCTTCGATGCAACCTTTATCAAGATTTTTTAAGTCTTTAATGGCACATTTTGTACTAGAGTGCACACTTTTAAATTTAAATTTTAGAATTGTTTTAGATTATGTTTTGTGTGCAATCTAGTAATTTGAATGTTTTGATTATTAAAAAGTATGATAGATGTTGAATGTTTTTTTGTTAATGGTATCAAAATATTATTGATGATTAGATGAATTATTTGAACTACTGAATGCTCTATTTGTCATCCCAAGTAGCATTCAAATTATTAGTGATATTATCTTGCATATACAAATATAATTTAAGATCCATATTTTATATGTTTGCAACTTATAGGTTCTATATATATATCATGTTCACACTTGTAAATTTATTAAGAACTATTTTAGATTCTATTCCCTAGATCTAGATATATTATTTATGAGCAGTAATATTGCTCCTTTAGGGTACATACATATATAAGACAAAATGCATGTTCCAACCAAGAATCTTTGTTTGAAAATACCACCAATGAGATTTAAAATTGAGAGACTCTATTATGTGAGGGTACAAACCCAAGGATGGTGAGCCTAGTATGCATGTCAGACAAATTTAGAAACCAGATGAAACTGGACAAGCTTAGTATATTCCCCCATAGAGAGTAGCTGCCATTCTTTCCCACATGCGGGAAGAAGTACATGGTGAGGTTCCCTTTAAACAAATATAGGATGTTGTGACCAAATAAATGATAAAAAAACACTTGTTTTCCATTCTATCAAAATCAACATAAGGTGAGGGGATACCAAGTCACCAGATGTGTGGATCATGCTATGGCCCCATTAATCTACCCACGATTTCTTGTAGCACATGGTCAATCTCTAGACAATGACCAAATTCCATAATATTTTGTGCAGCAGTTGTATGTTGAGGTTCATTTGGGCCTCAAAGTCAACTACCTATAATTTCTAGCATATTTTGGTCAGGGGCATGGTAGGATTTCCAACAGGCCCACCTATCGTCAAGTAGATAAACTAGTACAATAAATAAGTTTAGGTACATAGCATATGTTCTAAATTCCTAGCTCACCCTCTAGTAGATGAGGGTTTCTGCCGCCCAAAAAGGAAGCTAATTGACACTGGGAGTACATTGTAGCTACCAATGTATTATTCTACTAACCTATGTAGACGGATTGACAGTCTATACATTCATGATCCATACCATTTCCATCATAGTGGACCAACATGGATCCTTATACAACGGTGGGCATCCCTACTCCCACACAACTCGATGAACTTTTAGGAGATATCGCACATAGGACTCAACATTGTTTGGCTGAGGACCTCTTGGAGGCATATGCCTTCATCGCATCAGACTATAGGATTAGTATAGAGGAGGTCAAAGATTGTTTTTCACATGGAGTTCATCCACATCTAGGATCCCATCACTCTCAACCTAGGACTAGTGCACGTTGGGATCCACCTACAGATCATTCGGCTATTGCACAGACTATGGGTTTTACTAAGATGTTGATTGGTCTGAGTTTTTCATCATCAATGTCATATCACCTGCATAGTCCTCTTCACTCATCATTTATGGCACGATAGGGGTCAAATCAAATGGATGTATATGTTGACTTGTCACTTGACCGTTTGGTTGATATGGTGGAGACAACCATTGTAGAGGACTTAGGTCATCTAATAGTAGATGATGTGCGTATATGTGTGCATGTGCATGTTTCAATTATTTTTAAATTTTAGTTATAACTAGATATTCATGTACTAATAAGGTGGACATACCTCATGTCACTCCTAGCCTTGCTCCAAATCATGTACATTGACGTGACTTTGTGGATGATTTTGCAGCCAGTGGACATGTGAGTTTTGAATTTTTATATCTAGATGTGTTTATGTACATGCATATGAATGCATAGATCTAGATAGATATTTAAAAATACAAGTATATTATTAGAAATAACTTTCATAAAATTTATTTAATATATTATATGTATTTAACACATTGTGTACACAATTTTATCTATAGGGATCAACACATCCATCAGAGTAGGGTTCTCATTCAAATGGTCATTCGACTAGGAGTCGATATTCATATTAGGCGCTACACTAGATTTATGATCTTTACTACATGTATTTGATTATATGATGATCTCTAACTTACATTTGCTTATTTGATGACCTCTTTGCTTATAACATGTTTATTTTTATACATTGAATCCATTTACATGTATGTATGTGTTTGCTTATGTTTAAATGTTTATATGACATACATACATTTTCTTATATTCAATATACATACATTTTCTTATTTGATGACCTATTTTCTTATAACATGTTATGTTTATATGTAAAACCCCATCTCGTAACTTAGAGGGCGATGCAAACATTGTGGAAGCACAACTAATTTTTTTCTTAAAAAGAAGTAACAATGATGAGTTGATGAGGGAGCAAACCCAAGACACAGAATAACACTCAAAAAATAGAGAATAAGATTTTATTCAAAAATATGGAACTCTTACATGCAAAGGATCTCAAATCCTCGAGCTCTATGATACATACAAATTACAGACTTACAAAAAATTACCCAAATTCCCCTTTCGCAGCATGCAAACTCTTTTCCCCAAAAGTTCTCCAAAAAAATTAGAAACTAGCCCATAAATAGCCCCTTTTTAGTTCGGAGCCAAAAAAAAATTCGAGATAAGAGTTTTGGTAGTTAGGCGCTAAAAATTACAATTTAAAATTCAAACATTGAGTCCTAATTCGAAAATTGTCAATTTTCCAAAAATCGGCCAACTTCCGGAAGCCATAACTTTTGATCTGGGACTCCATTTTTTGAACCGTTTGCACCGTCGGAAAGGTCTTGGAGTGAAGAATGCGCTAAGAACCAGCCCCATCAGTTCCACTGATTTATGGTCCCGTACAGGACCGTGTAGTGCCTCAAACTAGACTCAAAATGTTTTTCATGGCAAAAAGAAGAAACTGGAACTTGAATAACTTTCAAAGCATGAATGATCTTGACCTCATTATTTCGCCAAAGTGCTTATTTTTCTATCATGAAACTTCCCACAATTTTTTTTCCTGCGCCTTAAAATTCAAACCTGCTAATAATAGTAGTTGAGCAGAAAAGGCAGAAAAGCAGTTCTAAAAGTTGAAAACTCTTATTCGATGAAAAGGGTATCCAAAAATGCAAAACATCTACAAAAAGAAAATAATAGGAACATAAATGGAAAGAATCTTTTTGGGTGATGCAAGATTGCCCTCACACCACTGGATGCTCCTGCATCAAATACCCCAGGTAATTTGAGAAGTGACCCCGTCACGTCTCAAATGGTTGAGGAAAACCCAAACAGTCAACCTCTTCTTTAGACAACCAAGATGAATATTCCACAGCCCTTCCTTTCCATTTCACTAGATATTCTTCATACTGCTTGTTTCTAGTACTCCTTCCCACATGGCTATCTAGAATTTCTTCAATCTCCTCCTTTTCTGAAGTAGGTGGCTGAATGCCACACTGTTCCATTGTTGGTACTTCCTTTCCACCACCTTCATGATACTCTATCAAATCTAAAATATTTAACATAGGGGAAATGTTGACTCCATCTGGCAAGTTTACCTCATATGTGTTCCTTGAATCATGCCTCTTCAAAATTTTACAAGGATCGAACTTCTTCATCTTCAATTTGTTATAGGTTCCCACTGGAAACCTTTCTTTCCTCAAGTGGACCATCACTTCATCACCAATTCAAAACTCCTTATACCTCCTCTTCTGATCTTCCTTAGCCTTATATTGCATATTCATCTTGTTAATATGTTCTCTTACCTTCTCATGTATATTCTTGATGTGCTCTGCAAAGTCTTCGGCTTCGACACTTGTCTTCTTCTCTTGGTCCATCTTCCTCAACTCTGGAGCAGTCTTGGGACTGCCTCCATACACAATCTAGAATGGTGATCTACCAATACTTCTGTTGATAGAATTATTGTAAGAAAATTTTTCCTGGGGTAAGATCAAGTCCCATCCCTTGGGTTTATCTCCTACCAAGAATCTCAATAGGTTACCCAAACTTCTGTTCACAACCTCAGTCTGCCCATTAGTTTGTGGATGGTGTGCAGAACTAAACTTCAACTCTATTTTCAACTTCTTCCACAAGGTCCTCCAAAAGTATCCCACAAATTTGGTATCACGATCTGAGACTATACTCTTTGGAAGACCATGTAGTCTCACCACTTCTCTGAAGAACAAGTCAGCAATGTGGATTGCATCATGGGTCTTCTAGCATGGGATGAAATGTGCCATCTTTGAAAACCTTTCAACTAGCACAAATACTGAATCATTCCCTCTTTGTGTCCTTGGAAAACTAAGAACAAAGTCCATACTTATATCCTCCCATGGCCTCTCTAGTGCAGGTAAGGGCTAATACAACCCAGTATTCTGGATCAATCCTTTAGCCATCTAACATACCCTACAACTCTGCACAAACTTCTTCACATCTTGTGATAACTGAGGCCAATAATAATGCTCACTGATAATGGCAATGGTCTTATCTTGACCGAAATTTTTTGCCATTCATCCACTGTACTTCTCCTTCATCAAGTTCTCCCTCATGGAACTCCTTGGAATACATAATTGACTTTCCTTAAACAACATGCCATCTTGGATTATGAAATCCAGCCACTTCATCCTGTCAACTGTAACAGGCTCCTTGCAAGCTTTCCAAGCTTCTACAAAATCAGGATCTTCAGGGTACAATGTCTTGAGTTCATTGAACCCAACCACTTCAATTTGCATCTCTATCAACAATGTTTTCCTCCTACTTAAGGCATATGCAACCCTATTCGACTTCCCACTCCTATGCTTTAAAACAAAGGTATAACTTTGCAAAAATTCTACCCATTTCATATGCCTCTGATTTAATTTACCTTGACTACTCAAATACTGTAATGCTTGATGATCAGTAAACAAAACAAATTCCTTCAGTAACAAATAATGTCTCCATTTCTTTAATGCTTGAACTATTGCATAAAATTTCTGATCATATATAGAGTACTTTCTCTTTGCATCATTTAACTTTTCACTGAAATAGGCAATGGGCTTACCTTCTTGGCTCATCACTGCTCCAATGGCACAACCACTGGCATCACAATCCACCTGAAACACCTTATTGAAATCCATGAGGGCTAAAACTGGTTGCTCTGTCACCTTTTGCTTCAATAGATCAAAACTCTTCAATGCTCTAGTGCTCCACTTGAACTCTTTTCTATCCCCTCTCATTGTTTCAGTCAGGGGTGCACAAATACTACTAAAGTTTCTAATGAACTTTCTATAAAAACTGGCCAAACCATGGAAAGATCTCACCTCAGTAGCAGTTCTTGGGGTAGGCCATTCTAGAATAGCCTTCACCTTCTTTGGATCCATTTTGAGACCCTCTATTGAGACAACAAACCCCAAGTACACTAACTCCTTTTTAACAAAACTACACTTTTTCAAATTTATCAACAGTTTCTCCTCTCTCAACTTCTCAAAAACCCTAAGAATATGCATTAAATGTTCACCCAATTTCTTAATGAAAATCAAAATATCATCTATATACACAATGACAAAACTTCCCAAAAACTCTTTCAGTACCTCATTCATGAGCTGCATGAATGTGCTCGGTGCATTGGCTAGCCCAAAAGGCATGACTAACCACTCGTACAGGTCCTATTTGGTCTTGAAGGCAGTCTTCCATTCATCTCCCTCATGAATCCAGATCTGGTGATATCCGCTCTTCAAATCAATCTTTGTGAAGTACTGAGCTCCACTCAAACTGTTAGAGTAAAGGTTTTAATTTAATCATGTTGATTAAATTACCTTTATTCCTCTCTTAAGATTTCACTTTAGTTTTCATTTTGTGACATTTAATATTTATATTAATTATTAAATGTCTACCTATTATGGTTTCTTTTAGGGTTGCACAATATCCTTTTATAAGGATTCATCATTGTAATTTATCTCCCTCTCTTGGATGAATACAATTTTTTAGCTTTCAGAGCACCCTTGCTTGTTTGTCTCCATCTCTTCTTTCTGTGACAGGTTATTTGCATGCAAGTGATCTTCAGGGTCTATGAAGTTGGCTTTCTCAACTTCTACATGGTGTCAGAGCTCTAGACCTACTGCTTCCTGTTCGATTTCTAAAGAATTTGGAGCTTCAAGGGTTTGATAGGGCTTTCAGAAGTTTTCTGGCTGATTTTGAGTGGATCTAGCTTACTCCATTTTTTGGGTGCATTTTGGGCCCAAACGGACCTCACGGTTGGATTTAGAGTGGCCAAAAACCCATATTTTCATATATGGTTCGACCTATTTGGGCATAGTTGATCCAGGAGGGAAAAAAAATTTTGCCCAAGGGCCGTACGGCCCCCAGGGCACATTTTCTGAGGTTGAAAACATAAAAATTTAAAAACGCCAAGTTTTTTGGTTTTTGTGACCACCGCCCACACAGAGGAGGGCCGCGCCACCTCTGCTTAGCAGCGCGGCCACCCGCCTCCACCGGCGGCTCTGCCTTCAGCACTACTGACCGGTGTTTAGCCCTTGAGGGCTCTTCTTCGGCCGCCAGGGTTCTATTGCGAACCAAGAGCCCGCGTCCCAGCCCCCACTGGTTTGGCCAGCCCCTGCGGTGGTCCTATTGAGGACTAGGGGCTCCGCCATAGCCGCTAGCGCGCCAGCCCCCTGACCAGGGGCCGAAGGTCTTAGCCCCTGAGGGCTGTGAAAAATTTATTTTTTGCCTTTCAACCTACCTTCACGAAATTAGGCATAAAATGGGCATTTGAGCTCATTTTTCCAAATGGAAATAGGCATTGGAAAGCTGATTCTGGCATCAATCTGATGGTGCTAGTTATTTTTCTGATTTTTTTGTTTTGTAGTCTTTTTTGCTAGTCAAAGTCAGAATTTATGTTTTTCACTCCCGGGGGCGTATCTTTTGCATACAGACTTCATTTTTTGTAAATGAATAGGCATTGGAAAGGTGTTTCTATGATCTTTCTAGATCTATCATTTATTTTTCTAGAATTTGCACTAGGTATTTTTTATTCAGTATTTTGTGTTTTCACACATTTGTCAATTACTTGGACGTTTCAGCACTTGGAAATGATTTGTTTGTGTGGGATGGCTTTATTTGATCTGGTTTATCAGTATTGAGGTTAGTTAGTCTCAAATTTTTCATTTGAAGAGTTATCATGGGTTTTCTACTCACCCTTTAGTTGTATTTTTGGAACGGGGTAATTATGAGTCATGGGCAAAGGGTATACTTACACATTGTAGGTGGCTTAATATTTTTCCTTATTTATATGATCTCATACCTGCACCAGCAACTTCAGAGGGAAAACTAGCTTGGGATATCATTAGAAATCACATAGTAGGAGTTATTTTTTCTAGTGTTGATTCTGACACTATGTGGGCTATATCGGGCATTGATTGTCCTCACTCACTTTGGACATGTCTTTGGGAGATCTCTGGAGACCCCAGTCTTTCTCCATTCCCAATGGATCCTACTTCAGATTGTCTGGTACCCATTGGTTGGAGAGAGAACACACCTTTTGATCATGATAATTTAGAGGAGCTTCAGTATTTAGACACCCTTGCATATTCTGATGAATCAGAGGATTGTCTCACAGTTCCTACTCTTCAAACTACGATTATACTTGTATCAGCATCTTCTCCTATTGTTCTTGATCAGTTTGATATTGCCTCTTCTTTGGCTCCTATTGATTCAACTAAGCAGGACATCATACATCTTTCAGACATGGCTACTTGGGATTCTTATCTTGCAGGCATTTCATCTTTGTTTGTAGAGTCCTATATTGCAGATCTGGAGGATTACTTTGAGGATTTTCAGCTCCTCTTTGTTGATAGCCATATTTCAGCTGTTAGCCCACCATCATCTGTGCATTCAGAGGTTGCAATTTTTGAGTCTTCAGTTCAGTTTGGATTTGACATCTTTTGTTTCAATTTAGACAAAGAGATTCTTCAGCATCCTATCATGGCACACATCTTGAGACATCTTGGTTCTTCTCTCTTCATAGGGTTTCTTCATCTTCGTCCTTTGGATCCATTTCTTCCCAAGGGGAGGAATATTATATGCCGCTTCAGGATCTCTTTCTGGATTCCACCTCAAGCATCCATATGCGCGATAGGAGTTTCTTCATTATGGGGGGGCCTTCTAGTCTCTTTCTATTTCTCCTATGGAGACCATTGTACATATACTTATATGATAGAAGCTGTCTATGGGGGGTCTTATGTTATCCACCTCCTATCCTTTTGTTATTAGTGCATTTATTTCTTTCATCTCTTTTTGGAGTAGAGTTTTTCCCATGAGGTTTTCTCTATTTCTCCACTTTACAGAGATTTGGTTGTAATTGGGTACCTTATCTGGCCTTGTTGTCAGGACCCAAGTTTACTTTCTTGCATTGTAGTTACCTTTGCTTTCTTGCACATGTTTGTAACTGCACTTTTGCTCATCTTAAGGGGGGGTGTTAGAGTAAAGGTTTTAATTTAATCATGTTGATTAAATTACCTTTATTCCTCTCTTAAGATTTCACTTTAGTTTGCATTTTGTGACATTTAATGATTATATTAATTATTAAATGTCTACCTATTAGGGTTTATTTTAGGGTTGCACAATATCCTTTTATAAGGATTCATCATTGTAATTTATCTCTCTCTTGGATGAATACAATTTTTCAGCTTTCAGAGCACCCTTGCTTGTTTGTCTCCATCTCTTCTTTCTGTGATAGGTTATTTGCATGCAGGGGATCTTCGAGGTCTGTGAAGTTGGCTTTCTCAACTTCTACACAAACAATCCATCAAGTCATCCATTTTTAGCAGGGGAAATCTATACTTGATTGTTATCTTATTTATTGCTCGGGAGTCTATACACATCCTCCACTCCCCATCCTTCTTTGGTGCTAGTACTATAGGTACTGCACATGGGCTCAGACTCTCTCAAATCAAACCCTTTCTCAACAACTCCTGAACTTGTCTGTTCAACTCCTCATTTTCTATAGGAGTCATTCTGTGAGCTACCTTATTTGGAAAATCGGCTCTAAGGATTAGGTCAATATGATGACTGATCTTCCTCATTAGTGGTAAACCCTCAGGTATGTTATCAGAAATAATCTCCTGAAACTCATCCAATAGTTCATAAACTTCTACTGGCACCTTCTCACTATCTTCCCTTTCCATTCTAGGAATCAATGCATAACACATGCGCTCATGTTTCATGCCTTCTAAAAATTTCCTTCCATCAACAAAACAAATTCTAGCACTACCGCATACCTTTTCTTCATCTTTCTTCAGGGGTTTCAACTTATGGCGGACTCCATCCTTCATTAGGGAATAAGTGTTTGCATGGCCATCATGTACAACTCGCCTATTGAACTGCCATGGCCTCCCCAACAACATGCAACATGCATCCATGGGGATGATATCACAAAGTACCTCATCACAATAGCTTTCGATCTTGAACTTCACCAACCATTGCTCATTGACGAAAACTTTGTGGTCTTTCTGCAACCAGAAAATCTGATATGGGTGTGGATGCCTTTCCCTTTTTTAGCTTCAACTTCGTAACCATCTCTTCTGACAGTAGATTATCAGTGCTCCCACTATCAATAATGACATCACAACATTTTTCTTCACACTTACACCTTGTTCAGAACAAATTCTTCCTCTGTTCTGGCTCTTTCTCTTCAATTAGCAGGGCTCTTCTAACCACTAGGGCTTCTCCCCTTTCAACATCATCTGCATGTGCAACCCTTCCATGACCTTCTGGCCTTCTTTCTGACCTTCATTGGTGTTGTGGACATTCATAGGCTCAATGCCCTTCTTCACCACAATGGAAACAAGTTCCTCTGAAAGCACCTCTTCCAGGTCTTGGCCCAGATCTTCCTCATCCTCTACCTCTTTGATCACCACTATTTTGATCACGAGGGTGGTAGAAGTTATCATTCTTCTGGCTCCAACTGGTACCCACATCTTCATTTTTCCTTTCATCCTCATTTTAGCTTCCAAAAGATCTTCCACTACCCCTTCCACTTTGACCTCGTCATCCTTTTTGCTTGATGTCAAATCTTTTGTTCAACTTCTCCTCAACTTTCAGAGAAAACTAGTATTCGTCCTCAATGGTGGTCATTCTAACCAATCTTAGCTCCTCTTGAATGCTCGATCGTAACCCATTAAGATAACAGGCTACCTTCTCCTTGTTGGCCTCTGCATGGCCTATTCTGATGGTCATCTTGTGAAAATATTCTATGTATTCTTTCACATATCTACTTCCTCGCCTCAACCCTTGCAATTTATTTAGTAGATCTAACTCATAGTCCACTGGTATGAACTGCTTCTTAGTTTCTCCACCATGTGATCCCAACTGCTGATCTTTCCTTTTCCTCTTCGATTTCTCTCCAACTGGACCTCTTTCCACCAAATATTGGCATAGCCCTTCAAATTAATTTTTGAAAACTTAACCCAATCTAGGTCCTCTACTTCTTCATACTCAAAATACTCTTCTATCTCGTTGATCCAGTCGATCAACTCTTTTGGGTTCAGACTTCCGAAATAACTGGGGACTTCTATTCTTGGTCTTTTTCTGATCTTCGAAATGGCCCTAATCAACTGCATTTGATTTCGATCAATAGCTTCTTCTTCCTCTTCTACATCTATATCTTCCACCTCTTCTTCATCTTCGTTTTCTCCTCTCCTTCTTGGGTCTAGCCCTCTTCTCATTTGTTCCTACAATGCATCAATTTGTCTCTAGAGGGCTCTGAAACCCTCAGTCGCAAATGGGTCTCTTCCACCAGAATTGCTGCCACCTCTACCACCTCTGGCACCACCACGCTCACCAAGAATCACTCTTGGAGGCATCTTGAAGATCTTGAACCCACAACCACAGTCCTAGTGCAAACTACCTCACAATTGGCAATCTGTTCACATGCTCAAGAAAACCTGCTTTGATACCACCTGACGAGGGAGCAAACCCGAGACATAGAATAACACTCACAAAATAGAGAATAATATTTTATTCAAAAATATGGAACTCTTACATGCAGAGGATCTCAAATCCTCGAGCTCTGTGAAACATCCAAATTATAGACTTACAGAAAATTACCCAGATTCCCCTTTTGCAGCATGCAAACTCTTTTCCCCAAAAGTTCTCCAAAAAATCAGAAACTAGGCCATAAATAGCCCCTTTTCAGTTCGAAGCCAAAAACAACATTTGAGATAAGAGTTTTGGCAGTTAGGCACCAAAAATTACAAATTGAAATTCAAACAATGAGTCCTAATTCGAAAATTGGCAATTTTCCAAAAATTGACCAACTTCCGGAAGCCATAACTTTTGATCCAGGACTCTGTTTTTCAAACCGTTTGCACCGTCGGAAAGGTCTTAGAGTGAAGAATGTGCTAAGAACTAGCCCCATAAGTTTTGATGATTTTTGGGCCCGTACGAGACCATCTAGTGCCTCAAACTAGACTCAGAAGGTTTTTTAGGGAAAAAAGTAGAAACTGGAACTTGAATAAATTTCAAACCATGAATGATCTTGACCTGATTCTTTCGCCAAAGTGCTTATTTTTCCATCATGAACCTTCCCATAAATTTTTTTCTTCCCATGCCTTAAAATTCACACCTGCTAAAAATAGCAGTTGAGCAGAAAAAGTAGAAAAGCAGTTCTGAAAGTTGGAAACTCTTATTCGATGAATAGGGTATCCAGAAATGAAAAAACATCTACAAAAATCAAACAATAGGAACATAAATGGAAAGCATCTTTTTGGGTGATGCAAGATTTCTGTCACACCACTAGATGCTCTTTCATCACGAGTGAAGTAAACTACTCTAACACATACATCCTCTAGGCCACGCAATGCATCTACTTGTGAATTTCAAAACTTAAAAAATTATTCTAAAACATAGTATATGGAATTAACTCATGATAACAACATACAACAAAAACATTTACCATTTCATAATAAATCTAGCATAGAAAAGTAATGAACATATTTCCACAGATACAATACCATATAAACAATATTTATACCATTTAATCCAATGATGAATAGATCATACATAATTTTACAATTACAACACAAGAAATTCTCCTTGATTACAAATAAGGAATACAATAAATAGTGCCCACTATTACAATGAATATAAGAGAAGTACAATTCCATAGAACACACGAGCTCCTCAAACTAGAAGATCCAGCCATCACAAACATGAAGAGAAAACCCAACAGTGTAAGGTGCACGCCACCCAGCCATGTGGTACCCGTAGGACCAACCCCTGTGCTAGGAGATATTAACAGGTAATCAAGACTAACCTACTACCTCTAGACACAGGCAAGGTACAAAACTACACAGTACTTGTAAATACAAAATATAGGGTTACATTACTTCTAGAATCACAAAATTGCGTACAACCACTGTGTAATACAATCAATTGTTTTCATAGGAGTGTCATCACAAAGGTTGCATTGGTTATCCTAAGGAGATCTTCCTAGGTCCTAACCCCCATATTGGGTTATCCTGGTAACCTCTTACAAACTCTGGCCCCACATGCACACCAGTGCAAAATCAATTATCTTTCAAGAAGACAAGATAATGATCTTTCCATTCCAGGCCTTCCTGACTCATCTTAAGTCTAACACAAGCCCTTAAGCCAATGAGCAAGGCTAATTATCAAGTTAAATATGTTAACTACCCATTCCCCTAATGTAGGTTATTTAATTTCCACCAATTACACTGACTTCCACACGAGTTGTCTTGGGACCACTTTGTGTCCTGACCCCCGTTGAAAGCCACTCCCCTATTGACAACACAATAACTCATTCTACACCCAAGGGTAGACAGTGCACAAACTGATAATAACATAACAAAAGAGACAATACATCCATACGGATGTCTAATACTGAATCCAACTACATGCACTACCTAAGGAAATATGAAGGAGAATAACATAAATGACAACCCTTTCATAATTACAATCTGGAAGACTTATATTTTCTCTACAACAAATATTCCCCATAGTACCCAATTACAAAAATACTAGAAATTAAAATAAACAATCTCCTGTAGTTAAAAACACTACTATTCGGATTTCCTAAATCCAGTAGTTCAATATCACAAATTTAAAATACCTCATTCAAAACACAATTCCCATTAATAATCAACAATGAAATTATATCAAAAGTTTAACTATAGTTTCACAACCACACATAATATCAACTCAATTTCACAACTAAAAATAATTAGTCATTTCTAATTAACTAATCGTGCTTGCATATATTTATTGTACTAATCAAACATTAAACAAATATATTTAATATGTATATATATGTATATATGTAATTATATATAATTATATATATATACATATAAATATATATTATTTAAATATAAAATCAACTATACCATAAAAGAAACTCATTTATCTAAAATAAAATTCATTTGCTCAAAAACTATTTCCTTATGTTTCTTTTTTAAATGTATCCATTTAAAGAAATACAAACTAATATATATATATATATATATATATATATAACAATTTAAATCATATTACATATATTATACATAATATATATGTATCATATATAATATACAAATAAAATAAAAATTAAGCAAAATAAATGAGCTCAATCAAAGCAGGCGCAGGGACGCAACCTTGGCTACGTCGATCTCCACAAGGAGGTAGCACTATCTATGTGCAGCACACCCCTCTACGCAGCTGGGGATTTCATCCCCTAGCCAAACACAATAATTTTTTTATTTTTATTTTTTTCTTCATTGTTGTAAATTCGTTGTATAGTGATTTCTTAATTTATTTCCAAAATAAAAATTTCCTATAGGAAAATAACAGTCCTCATATAAAATAAAATATTTATATATAATATATATGTATATGTACATATATATTTCAATATATATGTATCTATATATATATTTCAATATATATGTATATAAATTTATCCAAACAATTAATCAAGATGGGCAATTAATTTTCACAGAAGAAGTTTTCTACAGGAAAAAATGTAGAAATATTTTACAGAGGTTTCCTAACTCATCAATTATTTTCTATAGAGGAAATAATTCTATTTCCACAAGAAGAGGTTTTCTAAGTTTGATTTAAATTCAACAGATTTTCAACAATTTAACTATAATTTTCTTCTTTATAAATCTATTTCAAAAAAAAAAATTAATAGAGGAACTACAATATATTCTACATAGGCTGTAAATATTCTCGACAATCTTTTAAAAACAAAAGCTTCTATAGATAATGAAATCCTCTTCTAATCCTTTCCAATTTGCATTAAAATAACAATTTAACTTATCTCTTTCAAATTAAAATTAGCAAAACAATTAAAAAATTGTGCCAGAAGATCAGATGATTCAGAGATTGATGTCGAGCTTCCCTTTAATCTTCAATAGAGCTGCCAAAGCTTCCTCCAGAAGAATTGCCACTTCCCAAAGAATAGAAATAATCCACAACCAAGAATATAACAAACTAGATTCCTAGAATTATCAGAGAGCTTCTAAGATCTACAATTTCTTCAAACAACAAAACAACTCTTCCATTTCCAAAAACCTCTATCTTTTTTTCCAGTGAAAACAACTTCCTCTTTTTTCTCATCAATTTCAATCAATCTCTCCATAAATAAATTTTAAGACAATTAGAAAACAAACCCTTCTAACTTCCAGTTCACACAACAAATATCTCTTCTTTAACAAACCAAGATATTTCTAAGATCTTTTCCCAAATATGCATTTAAAATTAAAAACAATTTATTTAATCCAATTTACAATTAAATAACTTATTTATTTTAATTCCCAATTAATTTAATAATTAAAATTACTTTATAATATAACTTAAATTAAATTAAATAATTTATAATAAAATCTCCATATTAATTAAATACTTAATCACAACATATAATTTAATCCTTACAATTTAAACTTGCACGATAAAAAAAATACCAAGACCAACATGGATAGGGAACATGACCAACATACATATTGATGAGACACTGTGCTAGGGTAAAGGTTTGACAAGGTTAACTAGTTACTATCTCCCAATCAACATTACTATTGAGTAGTGGACATGCTCAAGCCTGTGAAACTAGGTGAAGTCGTTGTCCTGTACCTGCAAACCTACAACCAAAGAAAATGTTGTACATGTATCCAGATCATAATTCATACACACTGAGAAGAGAGAATCGTGGAAATCATAGGGCACAGACAAGCAAGTGATGAAATACCATTCTGTTCACCAATACAATGTCACATCAATTGACGAGATAATATATCAATTAAACTATAATAAGCATATATAGCAATGTCATCACAACTAAGCATCTATGCAAACATAAAAAATATTAAACATAATCACCATGCATATAATGTATCATCACATCCATATAGTTTATCATTGCTCCACTGTCAGTAGTAGAATAACAATAACATAAAATAAGGTCTAACAAAGTATCCGAGCTGTCAAGAAAATATAGCAAATCGGAGGGGTGTCACATTATACATTGAATCTATTTACATGTATGTATGTGTTTTCTTATGTTTAAATGTTTATATGATATACATGCTTATCTCTAGTAGAATTTTAGGAGAAGACTATTTTATTTTAGCCAAAAATCAGTAATGCACATTGAAATAAGTTTTGTTGACGTTGAACCCACAAACAAAGACCACCAAAATGGTCCAAAATGTTATTATTGAATCCCCTAGAGTTGTGAAATTTTATGTTAGTTCATTTGATCACAACATCCCATTTGATCCTATATTCCCAAAGATAAGGAAATGAGTGCCACTTTATAATTTAGTTCATTCGTGATGATCACAATAAATATTTTGCACACACACCCCTTGAATTTTATAGTAAGCAATAAAAAATTATAAAATAAATTACTCCCAAGCAAGTAAACTAATGATACTTTATAAATTAGTGTATTTACAAGCCTATTTGTTACTGCACATGTTCTACTAGTTTTAAAATTTGGTAAAAATGATGAAATTAAAATCTTGATACAAAATAAGAACAAATAAAGTGCATCACTTTGTGGTACACAAAACTCATATTTTTTAAAAATGACTTAAGCAACATGAACCATTGAGGAGTTGAGAACAAAATGTAATTATAAAGAAGAGGTGGGAACATTCCTTTTATAATTATATCATCTTTGAAACACTTTCCCTCTAAGTTATAAAATTTTATGTTAAATTATTTCATAAATAATCTCTTAATCTACACCATTATTTAACATGATTGTGCTTTCCTACAACTGGATATAAAATTATAGATTTTTAAAGAAATTCAATGCATAATTTTCTAGTTTCAACTTAGGATAGGAAAATTTTATTCTTTGAAACATTAAGAAAATTCAATTCAAATTATACCTCTATGTGCTCAAATCATTGTTCTACCCTCTCTCCATCTCCTACAAATGACAATATCTCAATTATAGATTTAGAACCATCAAGGTGTGTTTGGTTAACTAGAATGACCATGGAAATTTTCCTCTACTATATATTGGGTTGTTCTCTTACTCTGCAATGAGCATAACTTATCTAAGAGACGCTTATTAAACACTATGTTATCTCATTGGTTGAGATAATCTTGCACCTTTGGTATCAAGCTTGAGGAATATTATCTTTTTAACAAGGAATAAAATTCTAAAATTACTCTATGTTGCATAACTATATATTAAATAACAACAAACTCCACAATGAAATAACTTGTTTGATTACCACTTTATTCATTTAAATACAAGCATATAAATACAAACTTATTTTTCATTATTCCATATAAAATTGCAAGATTAATTCACATTTATATCACTTGGAGCATGGATTTTGGAGAAGAGATTTTTGAACATTTATCAAGGAGGAAAATATTCGAGAAGACAACTTTTTCATTTTTATCAATCAAGGAAAATTTTGGAGGAGGGTATGTGTAGGATCATCATGGAAAAAACATGCCCTTAAGTGGCAAAAAATCTAGAAAAATTAGAGTTAGGCAACTTGATGTAAAAATTTGAATAAGTTATCTATATTATTTCAAAAATATGTAAGAATAAAATTCGTAGAAAATTGAATTTAGTTTCTAAACTACTAGGTTTATTTATTTTTTAAAATCTATTTGGTGAAAATTTGAAATTTCAATGCAATAATACTTCAATTTCAAGGAAAAAATAAGAAGTAGGTGTCTAACTGACCACCCTAATCACAATAAAATGATAATAATTTTTTATGAGATTTTATATATAAGTAGAGGACTCATGTCCCGATGTGATGCATATTTTTTTGTAATTTTTTTCCAAGTAAATAATTAATTATGAATTTTTTTATTACAACTTTAAAAAAATATAAAAAATCATATGTCTAACCACCTTAACTTGGTCAAAAATTCATGAAATTCATTTTTTCTTTTTTTAATCTTATAGTATGCCAACCATAGAATGTGGCACATATTCGGTATTAAAAAATGTGATACCGTTTGAAAGCTATAGATATTTTTCAATTAGCCTATCAATCAGGACTTTAGTCATAATTCAAATAGAAAATGAATAATAATAATTTATTAAATTCAAAGTAAAGCATAATTTATATTGGTGGAAAGCTGAGAATCTCCTTTAAAAACCCCTTTCGTTTTTTCAATTTTGGGTAAAAAAAGAGTCATCAGCCACATACCCTACAAACACCCATCATATCACCACTTTTTGGCCCATCATGATCCTGCACATACCCAAGAGAATTTAACTAAGTTGGTAGAGGATTATTTTTGAGTCATATTTAACTTGAAGAAGAAAATGGGACAAGAACTTAGAAAAAGAAAAAATGTGTGTCAACGAAAGTTGTCAAAAGAAGAAGAACAAAAGAGGCATGAAGAAAACTTGGAAAATTATGATAGAAAGAAAAAAGGTACATGCTTGTTTCTTCTCTCTCACCCTCTCAAATGTGTTTTTAGGACTTTTATTAACACCTCAATTTGTTTTCCTTATAAATATATTTCCAATTATGAAAACCATGTTAGATTTAATTTGGAAACTTTAATATTAAAAAATAGTCATCTTGCATAGGCATTACCTACATTCCTTATCATCTATTTCAAATTTATTTTGTTCCATGGAATTCTTAAGTTCAAGAATCTTTGATTTTATTTTTTTCAACTCTAGTTAAATAGCTCATATTCTCACTTTCTTTGCTTGCATGTAAATTCAAACAATAAGTAGGAAATTCTCAAGCTGGAGTTGAGCCAAATCTAGATATTGGATCAAATGAATCCACTAAAGAACACATGGACCTTGAAGATAGGGAAGAGACCCAAGTTCAAAAAATTCTTGTTGGAGAGGGGTCAAGATCACTTCCTTCTACTGTATGGATGAGCATATAAAACTATTTGAAACTTCTCTCACAAGTTTATAGCATCATGTCTTATCACTTTGTTTTCTTGCATACATAACTTCACTTATATAGCTCCATCTCTCACTTTCTTTGCAAAATATTTTGTGACATGTTGAAAGGGCTCAACAAGAAAGAAGTTATCATGTTGAAGTCAATCCAAATCTAGATATTGGATCAAATGAATCCACTAAGGATCACATGGACCTTGAAGATAGGGAGGAGGCCCAAGTTCAAACAATGCATGTTGGAGAGGGGTCAGGATCACTTCCTCCTACTGGTATGGATGAGCATATAAAACTAGCTAAAAAGGTGAGGAAACAAATTTCTTATAGAAATTTAGATCATTTACTTGAAATGGATATGGAGAAACTAAAATGTTATGCTGACCAGACTACAAATAAGAGAAAGAGGTCAATGACTAAATCTATAAATGGAATAAATAACGATCATTTCAATCATCTTGAAGCACTTGAAAAAACCCAATTGTTATCATGTTTGTACTTCTTCGTAAGCTGAAAGAGTCATTACAATTGTTGGGTGTACATTCGACATCAAATAAGAAGAAACACATGGCACTACAAAAGGATATTGTTCAAAATGTTAAAAAGGGTTTAGATTCCATTAGGAAAGGATCTTGGTTAGTGGATAAGGCCACTATAAGAAGGATGATGTTGACATCTATTATAAATCAAGATATATCAAGAAAAAGAAAAATGTCTACACTTTCGGCTAAAATTGGTTATAGTAGAACCACACTAATAAAATATGAGAAAAAGAGAAAGCTTTTGGATGAGAGTTCAGAAGGAAATTGGGAAAATATGTGTAGAGCTCCCTGTTCTGATAGGATTGAAGATGTTGTTAGGAACTTGATCTCAATTATTTGGCATGATCAGACTCGTCCATCATCAAATACTAGAGATGTTATGAGACACGGGATTGGGCCTAATATTTATGAAAATCATATGAAAAATTGGCTAGATATAACACAACTTGAGATGTATACAAACCTTCATAATATATATCCTCATATAAAGATTGGGAAAACAATGTTTCAAAGGTTAAAGCCATATTATGTGAAGATAAACAATTTTTTTGAAACTTTTTGTTGTTGTTATCATATTGAATTTGATCTCTACTATCAGGTGTTTCAAAAGATGAGAGAAGAAAGTTATGGTTTTCAAAATGCACCTCCTAAACATGCATGTTTTTTCATAAATGCTATAAATGGACTTCAAATAAATTGCATAAAAGGAATTTGTGAAACATGTGAAAATTTGGCTAAATTTCCTTCAAGAAATGAGGATATTGACCTAGCAAAGATAGTAAATTGCAAGAGGTAAGTACTATTTTTAGAGAGTTTTTTTTTTTTTAAATTGATTAGATTGTTATTTGAATTCTCTAATGCAATGTTTCATTTATTTTGTGGTTTATTACTTATTTACATATTTTACTTACATAGGTACAAGTATGTAAAGTTTCAAACAAATTTTGGGAAAGAATCCACAAGGTTAAACTATGTAGAAGAGGAGATTCCTATTAGAAATTTTATGGAATATTTTTGAAAATTGATACAACCATACATACAACATTACTTTTTTGCTAAGTGGCAAGCACAAAAATTCCAAACATTGAGAGATACTTTCCCACTTGGAACAGTTCTATCAGTAGTTAACTATAGAACCTTAAATCTGCATTAGCTCAAAAATAAAAGCTCTTAGCATTGTTAGTAAACCAAAGCAAAAAAAATATTCCCTATAAGATTCATCTAATCACAAGAATAGTGCAAAAGAAGCAAGAAAAACATAGAAAAACATCATTCTAGTAATAAAACTAGCATCTTATAGTGGATTGGTGCTTCTATGGAAAGAAGCCCTTTCCCAATCCTTGATTAAGCTCCATGATGAAAATTATTTGAATATGATATGGAATACTAAGATATGGAGTGGAAAAAATCATTTATCCATTGAAGAGAGTGACCTTGCATGATGATTGTAGATGAAATGCTAAGATTGTGGAGTTGTGGAGGATTTGATGAAGGATGAAGCCTCTCATTTATATATTATTTTGATGAGAGAATGGCCAAATGGATGATTGTGGGACAAAGATTGGACCAATGAGATGATGACACTTGTCATCTTGTGAGTGGTTGAGGATTGTGCAAGATTTGAGAAATGTGCCCAAGAGGGGGAAATTCAAATTTGAATTTGAGAGACAAGACATGTAAGAGCTTATTAATTGCTTTGTTGGATGTACATGCCCACTTGATTTTGAATTCAAACTTGAGGGAATATTCCCCAAAGATGCCATGTTGAGTGAAAATTTTGATTTTATAAATGAATAAATTGATTTGTTTGTGCAAGTGGGATTATCTACAGGATGTGACATGCATTAGATTAGATTTAATCATGATTAATTAGCTAGGATGATGATTAGATGATTTTGACTTATTTGATTTAAATACTTTGATTTATTTAAATCAGAAAAGGATGAAATATGCATTTGGATTTTAATTTAATAAAGTTTGATTTATTTAATTGAAAGGTTGATGTTAATGTTTGTTTAATTTTAAATTAATGACCTTAAGAGAGGGAGATTAATGAGATTACCTGATGAATGGATGAAGGTGAATTTGATTAATTGATGAATGGACCTAATGCATAATGCTAATTTTGCATGTCTACATTAACTTTGCAAAAAATTACTCCTTTGTACATCAAAAGGAGATTCAATCATAATATTACTTTTCAAACCAGATCACTATTATGGTTCATGTGTGTTATCGACATACACAATCAAAATTGAATGGTGTTGAGAGTAAAAATGAAGAATGAGCTATTAAGAAAGAATATCACTTTTATATTAGTAATGATAAAGAGCATGACACACTTTTCGTACAACATTGCTTTACAATATTTTTTGTGAATTTGAGAAACAGGGGTGTAAATTTTGAAAAGAATTTTGTATGGTTGGATGGATGTGTGAAACAATAAAAATCTTCATGGCCATTCTATGCACTTTGTAGATATCATAAAATCTACAAAATACCACATGTTTGGATTTTTTTTTAGAGTGAGCATGGAAAGGGTGAGCATGATGGAGCAGGTGCTTGCACCAAACGAGCTTTACGAAAGCATCAAATGAGTTATTTAGAAGATCATATAGACAATGCACATGATGTTGTTGAATGGTGTAAGAAACACTTTGCATCAAATGTGGTCAACACATCTTTGAGAACAAACCGACACATTCCACATAGAGTTTTTAGGGAGATATCAAGTATGTATAAATTACATTTTCAAAAATTTGAATTTATTTAAATTTAAAATATATATATATATATACATGCTTGTTCACATAAGTTTGTTGTTGTACCTGTATCTAGGTGTGGATAAAAAGATTAATGCATGGATGCAAGAGGGTAGAAAAAAAAAGATCCTTACATTGTGTTATGAGTTCGGATAGTCACCATGGATGGACGTTATACACAAGGGATTACTCTCTTTTTTTCACTAAGTGCATTGCGAGAAACTTCAATCATGCATGCAACAACCAAGAACTTGTATATGTTGGTAAATGCAATATGGTGCCACTAGTTGTTTCAAAAACATGTATGATGAAAATGAGAAAGAAAGAATTGAAGAAATTCCTTTGATTTCAATTGATTATGACCATATTTCAGGATTGGTTAGAAAAGGTACATGTGTAAGTTTTCAATAATTTAAATATTATATATAGTTAATTATCTTTAAAGTCTAGAGACATTTCTAATTTTTTTAGAAAGTTTTTGTGTAAATCTGGTGTACAGGAGATATTTTTTTAGTCATAGCAGAGCCTTGAAACATAGAAGGTGTTAGCTATTATTTATTGCATTACACAGAAGAGAGGATTAAGCTAACACAACCTAAAACAAGTGATGGAATGTTATTTCCCCTAGCTGAGTTTGAATTTAAAATTATATATTCATTGTGTTCACATGTTCACATGTTACATTATAAACATTAAATATATATTGTACAAACTTTGAGCATGAAAATGTGGTACACGTTCACATGTCTTACCTCAGGTTCATATTTACCATGCAGGTTCTATTGTAGTGCAAGGGATATATCTAAAACAAGTCAAAGTTGTTCAAAATGGGATTCATTTTGTTGACTATCAACTTTATAACAAGGTATATCAATATAGTCACTTAATAATTGCTACTGCCCTACATCTTCATGCAGTTCGACATGCATGTGGCTGAAAAAAATGGAGACTAGATAGTGATTCAATCATAAAAAAAATTACATTTTGTTGAAGAGCAGGCTGAACCAGAATGTCTGATTTAGATTATATCCATGATTTTCAAGTTCACTTGTAACCTTATACATGTTTAAGTGAGAACTTATAGTAACTTGTACATAGTTGTAAATCATTTTGTGTAAATTACAATTATATGTACATATTTATTCCATGGAATTCTTAAGTTCAAGAATCTTTTATTTCATTTGAAAGTTCAAAGTTACACTTATAACATCATCTCTCACTTTTTTTTCTTGCATGTAAACCCATATATATGCTTTCAATACTTATTTGAAACCTAGTGAAGTTTTTTAAAATCATTTTTCCTAAATTACAATTATAGACAACTTATATTTGTTTCATGGAATTATTAAGTTCAAGAATATTATATAAAATTATATACAACTTATATTTGTTCCATTGAATTGTTCCATGGGAAATTATGTATTTTAAAATTAAGTATTATCTAATTATAAAAAATTTTGCACATAGATTTAAAACATAAATCAATACAACTAAAAAAAAAGTTTCCATCAATTTAATTCACAAAAAATACTACAAATGGAAATAGAATGTTCCCATCTAGTTTCCAAATCAATATTTATATGACTTATATATGACTCCCTCCCTCCCCTCTACCCTTAACCCTTAAACCCTAAACCCTTGTTCCCTCCACCCTTTATCTCTCTCCCACTCCAAGTCTCTCCCTCCTAACCTCCTCTCCCTCTCTCAACTCTCTCTATCTCTCT
>VDFB02086081.1:122406606-122430222 GCA_007258455.2 Sequoia sempervirens | reverse complement strand
CATCGAATAAATTATCTCATTTGTTCTCTCTCGTCGATGCCTATCAAGATCGAGAATCGATCATCCTAATGGTCAACAATGTTTGCATTACAGGATGCAAGCACGTCTCTCCTATGAATAATCAATGCCCGACTCTATAAGTGATTGTCTATAGGATCACGACTTGATTATTCGTGCTCTCAAGCGAGCCTCATCAGATGCCATAGGTGCTGGAGGTGGCATATGAGGGGGAGGGGGAGGGGGAGGTGGACGTGGACGTGGAGGGGGGAGGGAGGCGGATCTGGCTGTGGCTCAGGTGGTGGATTGATGATATCATCAATGTTAAAATCATCCATGATAGATGCTTGATATAATGTGCACCTGCATTTAAAATCATACAAAATAGGACCCATGTGCATACAAAAATTAAGATCATATATTTAATTGAAATAGGATGAGCAACATATATATTAAGCTCTTATATATTTAATTGAAATGCACATATATATACATTGATTGTTCAACTCAAGAGCATGTCCATGCAAAATTAAAAATTAAATGTATGTACATGTACATTTAAAATAAAAAATACGATGCATAATTTGCATGCGTACAAATCATTAAACTAAACTATACATACATACATATACAAATTTCAAAATTTAAGAACTAATGAAAATTTTTAATACATGCACATACATACTAAACAATAAACTTGAAACATTCACAAAATCTCATTTTATGTCTTTAACACACACACAATTTTTCAGCAGGAGAAATCATGATCTAATAGATAGTCATTAAATATATACTACTATATACTATTCATTATAAGTTCATAAATTCCACCAACTTCACAAATCCATGTCACTAAAAATATCCATATAGAACCAAAATCATAAATTCATGTCACTAAAAATATCCATTTGGAACCAAATTTATAAATTCATCACACAAAATATCCATCATTCACCAAATTTATAAATTCATAACTATTTAAGATCATTGTTTTAATTTATAAACTATTGTGGCTCTCTACTGCATAGATCTTCATTTCTTTGTGTTTTACTTTTCATAATCGAGAGTTCTCCTCTCCTCTAGCCATTGTCGATGCTCATCTACGATCCCATCCATAGCCCTGATAGCATCAACAAGGGTTTGCATCCTAGATGCAAACATCCTCACAGGAGGTGCGACACATTCTTCATTTTGAATAATGTTGATTTGATCTTGGATGGTTCTAGCAAAAGCATTGATTTGTGCTTGCAAACGAGCATGCTCATTGATTTCAGGTGGTGGAGGTGGGGGGTTACGAGGTGGAGTGGGCGGAGGTGGAGGTGAAGGTGTTGGAGATGGATGGCGTGGAGGTGGATTGCGAATATTATTGAATGGATCCATGAGATCTTCAAGATATGAGTGAACCTGCATTAGATTTGTAATTTCAAGATGTAAGATACATGTTTAGGAAATACCAAGTTAAACCATTCAATATAAATGGCCTTAAATAATTGAATACAAATGATAAAATTATATGTAAGCCTCATTTATATGTCTAAGGCACATGTTATTTGAATGAAAATACAACTAACTAAATTGATATTGTATAATCTTGCAGGATCTTATTATTGTTAAATTTGGTTGGGCCTTGGGCAACTTTGATCACCAAATTTTAAGAACTTCTTTGATCCCCTTAAGAAATGTCATATTGTCAACCCCTTAAGAAAATTGAATTACGATTTAGGGTGACAGGATGGCTTAAGGGGATTTACGTCTAGTGAGGTCCTAGGAGAAAATGGCATGGCTCAAATGAATAAAATTTGGTGAAGTTGCCGAAGGCAACCGAATTTCATTAAGATCCTTTAAAGAAAAAATGATGTCTTTAGGGTTTAGGGTTTATACTTTATAGTTTAGGGTTTAAGGTAATAGGATAGCTTAAGGGGATCTACATGCTGCAAGATCCTAGGAAACAATTGCATGGCATAAGGTAATGAAATTTGGTGGAGTTGCCTAAGACAACCAAATTTCATTAAGAGCCTAAGAAAAAATGATGGCTTTAGGGTTTACGGTTTAGACTTTAGAGTTTATTATTTAATTAGCTAAAATCCCCAAATCCTAACTTTTAATCAACCATTAAGGGGATAATCATGTCACATCCATAGCTTAAAATTAAAATAATTCCAAATCACCAATCCAAACTCAAACTAATGTAACTTACTTCCACTTCATCAAATCTAAAATGAAATTAATAATCTATCCTAGCCATCAAATCAATTAGACTAATCATAGCCATTCATTTCCAACTTAGACCTTCAATCCAAATTCAAATTAGCATTCAATTATTCCCATCTACCTAATCAAGTCAACACAAGCCCTCCATCAACCCAACCACCTACATTTAATTCTCTCTTCCCTCTCAAATTCAAATTCAAAAATTCTCTCATGATTCTAGTCCTCGATTCCAAAAAAACCTAGTCCTCCATTCCTTTCCCCTCAACTCTATAAAATAATGACATCCCCAAATGTTTCCATATGATAAAATTTGTATGTATATGTTATCACATTAGAGAACCAAAGAGCAACTTCAACACATACATTTAGAGCCATAAAAGAATGTTATGGAACATATTATGCTTCTCTAATCTTTCATTATTTTATTTACCTTTCATTAGAAGTAGAGTATTGAGTTTGCACTTGCATTCTTGGTCTAGAATTTCTCTTCTACACTAAGTACAAAAATATAATATTGGATAGCTTAGTATATCTTTCTCTTCTAATATATATTCCCTAGTTCTCCTTATCCATATTTGAGTATCTTAGCATATGTGTAACATGACATGTTAATAATATATCTCATATAAATGTAGGGATGTGTCGCTAATGTCATCTTCAAACATATTTAACCAATAGGAGATACTATAAGGTATCTAATATAACTATACAACCTATACAGGTATGACATATGGTGACCTTTGGCTTTTTTTGATATGTCAAGGGTAGTTTTGCAAATATTAGTTTCTAGTGCTTTTGTGAGTTTTCACCACTTGTAAGTTTATTAAGCTACACTTTTGGGTTTTCAACCTAATAGGGATAAACCTAGTAGATTTTTTAGCTTTCCAGCCTAATGGAGATAAATCAAACCACATTTTTTGGTTTTTAGTTGCACCTATCAAGTTATTTGTTAGCTATTAAATTTACAAACATTCTAGGATTATAAGTCTACTATAAAATTTGATGTAAAATAGATTACACATTGAGCCCTATAATTTAATTACAACAATGAATAAATATAGCAACATTTAGTAGACATAATGAAAATCAAGCCATGATAGTAATATAGAGATAATATACAATGTTTAATATAGATAAGTTAAAGAATCATTTTACAAATATATATCTATATATTCACATCATTTTTGTTTTTTCTTTAGATTTCAAATATATCCACCAATCCTCCTTATCTTACATTAACATAAACTCAAAAAACATAGTGGACATGTACACACATATAAAACTACATTAAAATAGTGTTAGATCTTACAATTTTTCAAGGCTTATTTCATCCTCTTAGGCGATCACTCTTACTAAATCATTGGCATAAATTAGATGCACACAATGGCACATTAAAGGTTTATTCCTCATGTTGGATTCCCTATTTTATATAACTATATCTTTATTATCTAATTTAAATATATCTAAGCACAAATTTCTTTTATGTAACACATTGATAATTTCAACTCATTATAAAAACCAAATACAAATTTAAAGGGGGTACACTATATTTATAAATAAGAATTTAAATACCATCCCTATCTCCATGGTGTGTCACTTGTTCACTAAAAAGCCCTTACATAAATCATCTACTTAGGTCAATCTTATCTAGATTTTTCTTAAATATTAATATTCATAAAATATGGCACAAAGCATATTGATGCATTTCTATCCTTCCACATAAATCTATATAGTATCAAAATATAGGTAATTTTATGGTTAAATTGAATCTCTCTTAATTGCCAAATAATCCATTATGATTGAGGATGGGTGGATTATTATCTAGGATATATATGTATCTGGAAGTGTTTCCAATTGGAATTGCTATAATTATACTTTTATGGCATTCTAGATATTCAAAATAGTTTTCATAAATCTACCAAATAGACCCATTCTTGATATTGAACCTACATAATTTTAGGTATGTCCAATGAAAGATTAGGGTCTAGGGTTCATAAATTTCAAATGCTTTAGTATTATGGGTTTAGATTTTACAGTTTAGGGTCTAGGGTTTAGAAAACTTAGGGTTTTAACAATTTTTTTTGTTCCAATTCAATTTAGGGTTTCAGTTTTAAACAATTAGGGTTTTTAATGAATTTTTTTCGTTTCAATTCAAACTAGGGTTTTCAAATTCAATTTTTTCGTTTGATTTGAATTTAGGGTTTCAAAAAGCTCGATGTGGATTTGTAAATGCGATGTTTTATTTCATTTCGATCTTTAGGGTTTTGAAATGCAAATTTTTTTGTTTTGTTTCAATTAGGGTTTTCAAAATCAATTTTTTTGGGGTTTAATCAAACAATTTAAGATTTAAAAGTTAAAATTTGTTTCTAAAACTCAATTCAAGGTTTTATTTCTCAATTTTATTAAAAAATGTTTAAATTTCATTGCAAGTTTTCATCTAATTTGACAACTATTGAATTCTAATATAACAATTAAAAAAAATTAAGCGTGACATGAAGTAAAAACAATCCATCAGTTCAGTTGGTTCAAGTGGATATGTGTTAATCATGGTCAAGTCAAATATTCATCAGTCAAATCAGTGGATGTCAAATCAGATGTCACAGTGATGCCGATTTCAATTTTTTGGCTAAGGAAAAAAACTTCCACGTTTCGTGGACTCAACTTCGTGCACTTACCCAAGGGGTCATATCAGAATGTGAAGTTGGAGTTAAATTGTTACCTAGGGTCCATGCTATCACTATTTTCCTTATAAATAAGCTAAGAACTAAAGATTGGTTGGTGCCAATGTTAGAAGGGTTGCATGCCATATAGGGAGTAATAACTCACTCAATTATGAGTTGACCCCAGGTGAATGGATGCGTACAAGTCATAAGAATTGAATAATCAATTGTAAGAATTTATAAATTTAGTGAATTAGGTGTGATTCATGGTATATTAAGGAATTTGAAAGTTAAACTATATAGATAAGCAACACTAAATTATTCTTGCAAAACTTTTAATTTATGATTGTACATTCTATACCATTAACTATACATACTTTTAGAGGGAAAAGCATATACACTTGAGTGTAAAGGAGAACTTAAAGGTACATAAAACATTCAAAGACTTTTACTATTGTACATCTTTATGAGGTTATATGGAACTACGACTACAACAATGATTATTACAACATATGAATAAATAGATCAAATTTATATAGTGAAATGCAAGAATTGTAAAAGATACTAATGGGTTGTGAGAATTACTATTCCATGGGTTATCATGTGTTTTATGCATTGAGTGTGTTTTATTTTCTCATATTTCAATGTTTCAAATGAAAACAATTGAATACCTTCCTTATTAAGTGAGAAATCTTCCCTAACATGTGAAAAAAATAGTTGAATTACCATATTAATATGTTGGTGAACTTAGCAAATATAATTGAATGGATATATACAAAAAAAAACAATCTAGATCATAAATGTGATGTCAGTAAGATGGGAAGTGTTATGTACCGTGTATTGTTAATTGTAAGAAAATTGAGTATTACCTAGATTACAATTGAGGATTATATGGAAATTTATTTTACAAGTATGTAAATAGAAAAATTGAACAAAAGGATAAACAAAGTGAACATTTTGTAAAGAAAATAAAATGTGTGTGTGTATCAATATTTGTGATAATAGTGTGGTGAATCATGCATTGTTAAGTTCTAGACATGTGGGGTGAAATACTTAAGCTACAGTTGCAAACTTCTAGTTATTTCTTGTGCCTATGCAAAGTGAGTCGACATTTCCAAATTGAGATGAAAAGTGAATATTGTTTAAAGAAAATAGAATGTGTAAGTGCATTACTATTATTCTATGGTGAATTTTGTAAAGTGTATTGCGTTATGACATGTGAAGTGAAAAAATAGTAAATGTCTTGTGCCCCAAGTATAAGATATTGGGTATCTAACTTGGAATTAGGGTGAGGAATGTCAAGTATGATCCCTTATGTGTACCCTTTGTGATGGTCCATTGTGTGAGTCAGTTAACTATGAAATGATGTAAACATGATATGCGTAGATGTGTTCCTACTAAATAAAATGGAAAGTAATTATCTATGTAAGTCTTGTTCATATGTTAAATGTGTACCCCTAGTGTACGGATTCCCTATGGGATTGAGATGTCTGCTAGAGTAAATAAGGGTTGAGGGGTGAGAGAACCCCAAGTGGGAACTCCATGGTTTCCCTTGAATGTGTTCCTAACCTACTCACCCACATATGAGAACTACACTTGTTGGTTCATAGTGCAAACCTACTCCTTGATGTTTATAACCCATGGGTAAAGGATGGAATTACTTGGGCCATATTGATCACAGATTTTGGATACTTCAGCGATGTAGGGCAT
This sequence comes from Sequoia sempervirens, assembly GCA_007258455.2. Classification (NCBI taxonomy): domain Eukaryota; kingdom Viridiplantae; phylum Streptophyta; class Pinopsida; order Cupressales; family Cupressaceae; genus Sequoia; species Sequoia sempervirens. Next base: position 122,423,644 of record VDFB02086081.1, on the reverse strand, counting down.
TGATACTATGTGGAAGATTCCACCATGATATTGTGCACTATCATATTTATGTGGTTAGGGACCACCAATTACTGCATGCTATTATACTTATGTGGTTAGAGAACCACCTTTCCCCTCCTCCCCTTAGGTGGCTTTATCAAAGTCACGTGGTGCTCATAATGTGAAAGTTTTATTGTTGTTGGAAATTTCTTAATTGTTGTTTTTATTTTATTTTATGACAGTAGTGTTAAATTTTACATTTATTTTATTGGGCTATTTATCCATTTGAGATTTGTCGTAGTCCATTGCCTCAAGAAGATTTAAAATTTGTTTTTGAATTAAGATTGGAATTTTGAAATGCAGTTGCAACTGATCTTTATTTAGTTTCCCTCTTGAATTTATATTTTTCTATTTATTGAAAGGTTGGTTTATGATTTTATATTACTCAGTTTGAGGCTTCTTATTATTTTTCTAACTACTGGCAAGTGTGGTGTAATGTGACATCTATAAACTAGCCATATCCTGGGGGCTTCCCTGGCAAGTCGTATAGGGGAGTAGATGCACTAGAGAATTATGAATTATTTGAAAGGGGTTGCAAATGGGACCGGTATGGGACTGTCATTAATCCATTCTTCCCTAGTTCTATGATTATTCTTTTTGTACTTTCCACTTTGAGGCTAAACCCCTTATACAAACAAGGGAAGGTACCTAGGAGATGTATGGAAGGGTCCTTAGCGAAGGGCCTTGAGACTATCTCTCCTAATGGCTATGGTACCCAAGAATCTCCATCCTTGTAGACCCCATTGAGCCTTGTGATGTGAATAATGTGTAATTTTTGTGATGTATGGGTAAATTTATAAATAAATGACATGTGAAAGTACTTGACTGTTATGTGAGAAAGAAAGTGGCAGATAAAAATTGGGACTACTATTCTTGAAACATGAATTTATATTGAAATTAAAATATGTTCTAACATCATGAGTGATGTTTATGATGCAAAAGGGAACCCTGAAGGGCTTCCAAGGATGTTACTATGTTTTGGTTACATATTGGTGTAATGGTTAATAAAAAAAAGGTTAATTACATATATCCTTACTAGCAATTGTTACATGGTGGGTATATTGGGTAGATGTTCTATGATGATAAAATTTGTTCTAATTATTTAGACACTTGATTCATGGAAGGGATGTCTCTAATATGTGCTTAGAGTTAAATGTTTGAAATTATTCCATCATAGAAGAAAAGTAATTGGTATGTTTAATAGATTATGTGTACTGCTATATGGAGGATATGTTTTCAAACCCTACGACTTCTAGGAGGAAGTCTAAATTAAGGGGAGAGGAATGTAAGACCCTGCTTTGCATATGATTAACACTAACCTAATTGTTATATGTTTTCATAAATGTATGGTAAGTTATATTGTGAGCAATAAATAAGGTGATTGTGTGACCATATTCTTGTATTTCATTTTGACATTTCTTGATTGTCATTGTTGTGAAGGTATATGGACTTGTAAATTGGGAATACAAATTAAAGATTGTAAATGGAATTATTGTACAATCCAATCTCATTTTAGCTATCAAATTAATGTGATATATGTTTGTTCTTACGATTGCATTGGTAATGTGTAGGAAAGAAGAGTGCTAGTACGAGAAAGGAAAATCATTGAGTAGATCAAAAGACATCTCCTTGTGATCATAAATTTGACCTCCTTTCTAGGGCTTAGAATCGAGTAAAGATAATATGTTGATAAGTTAAGGAGGTGAGAGTGTTATTAAAGGGATAATTGATTATGTGTTATGTGAATGTAAGTGGGTCTAAGTGTTAGGAACCCTTGTCCAAGTGTGAAACTCGGATGAAATCTTAAGTGGGATTTTAAAGAAGGTTATTAGTCAATTTCCTTGATTAGGATGCAAAAATAAACTCCCTAGGGTCTATACCATAGTGGTAGGGGTCAAGTGGGCATGCAATAGGGCCCAAGGACATGGTTTGACTCCTTAAAAGTCCTCATAATGAGGGGTGACGAATTTTTGGGAGAGGTTGGGATTAAAAGATGAGGGGTTTTCCAAGTGCATGTTTCCTCTTTAATAAGGAGAAGACTCTCATTTATGGAGGGAGGTACACTTCACACCTTCCCATCCAAAAGTTGCAAGTTGAAACTCCTATGTATTTTGGAGAGGAAGGAGGAGTGAGGTGTTACCCACTTCTCCTTATGGAGAACTCTAGTTGAGATAGAAGGAAGGATAAGAATAAGAAAGGAGAGTGAGAATGATGGTTTGGCTAGAGAGGAAAGAATGGTAGAAGAGTTTAACCTCTCATTTAACACAAGAGATAAGTTTTTCCCTTCTCTCCACACTCCTCATTTCTTAATTGTTAAAAAAAAAAAGAAGATAGTATGTTAATAGGGACATTCATTGAGTATGTTGAGTGGAGAGAATAGATGTATGTTATCTTTAGTATTTTTCTTGTAAAATGTTGAGAAGGCTCCATTTATCATCTTGGGGTCAATAAAATTATGCTTAGGGGTATGGCTAGAGTCCACGAGGCTCCATGATGCCATTATGGTAGGGTGGAGAGCAGGACTTGATCAGTTGTGTGTTTTTCATTGTAGTTCATTAAATTTGTTAGTAATGTGGAAGGCTAATGTTTCATTGTAACATGAAAGTGAATGGAAAGGAGAAAACCCTTATTTACTGTTATGAAGGAATCATCATTTCCCTGATATTATTGGAATGCTAGTCTTTTTTTTTTCTATTTCATATATGTCCAATGAATAGATGGGAAGGAAAGCTTTATCCCCTTGTATGCATTCTTCACAGATTTACTTAGGTCTACAGAATAAAAAAAGTTGGATGATCTCTATAAAATTGTTATAGTTCCTTTAAAATGATGCAAGGAATGCATATAACTCCAATTTTATTTTTTTTGAAACCAAAGACAGATCTTCATAAATCCATTGTTCCCAAAATTTATATGCTAGCTAGTTTACAAATATGTTGGAAATGAGGGTGTAAATAATATTTTATTGTTTTGTTTCATTGCCAATTAGATGTAACTATTTCATTCAGAAGTTAAAACACTGCCAATATCCCATTGAGGACAGAATGAATATTTTATTTATTTATTTATTTATTTAAAAGAAGAAAAGAGAAGTCTAAAGAAACATTATTTAGAAACAAAAAAATTATTATGCTATCTGCCTGAGCAACAACTATGGTGCTTTCTTTTAGTTTGAGAAGGGTTTTGCAATCTAAATGAAGCATTGTGCTACTTTGTGCATTTAGACCCACATATGGAGATTCTACTTCCTTGGGCGTTTTCTTGAATCATAGGTTGTATATCCTGAAAGGAGAATGGAATATAATATTGTACAAGAAAAAAAAATTGCTCTGCTTCAAATAAATCCATGCTACCCATTTAAAAATGGTATTCGGTGCTATTGCCAGAAGGAAGCCTGTATCAGGAGTTGAGGAACCCTACCCCCTTGTACACAAATATGATCATTTCTATAATATAGGTTTGTGAAGTATAAATATCCTATCATGTCGGTTTAACCTTGCCTGAAACAATTGGAGATATATGTATAGAAGTACAAAGGAAGCCATATTGTAGGCATATAGATTCCACTATTATAAGATGCAATTATAACCCTGCAAGTAATATATTTACCTATTAACCATATTTTCTTAGATTGACCAACTGTAAGGCCATCGTCTTCATTCTATAGAGTTAAATGTGTGAAACTTCATTATTGGGTATGTTACACATACATTTTCGTATATATCAAACTACATAAAATTAGTCTATCCTATAACTAAAGGAAGGCTGTCTATGAGAGGTCTCAAATATAAAATACATAGATATTTTCTAAGTAAATGTTAAATGTTAAACACATCGTATGCATATAATTTTGTTTCAAATATTGCTTGAAATAAAATTCATAAAGGAAAAGAGATAAAAGATAAATAACAAATAATGAACAAAAGTAAAAGAAAGAAAACTGGTTGGGAAACTACCATGGAGCCATGACACAGTGGTGCCATGGTTTCCATGAAGAGGTTCGCTACTCCCACGGATCATGAGACAAGATTCTTTCCACCTCCATGAGAGTGGCTCGAGCATGTCTTGAAATTTGACCATTATCTACTTAATCTAGACCCGACGCCATAGCTAGGATATTTAGCTCACTGGGTAGCCAATACCACTCACCCCATAGTTGTTGCTTCAATCCATTCACTATAATTAATGCTATTCTGCAAGCTCAGACTTATTAGAAGCCATATCTCTCACCTGTGTGTCAGTAAACAATTAAGCCGACTGTCCACTTGGTTGGTTGTGAGAGTTATTGAGTGGAATTGAAGAAGTATGCATGTTGCCTCCCTTGCCCAGCTACCTAAATGATCAACCGGCCCACTCCAAGAAGTCTTCTTGATAGTTTGTATGGTATGACACTCCGACATGAGTTCTGAATGCAAATGGTGTAATTTTCCAGCGTAAGAGATCAAGTACATCTAATATTAGATAAATAATGGTGTTATCAAGTTTGTGGAGTAAAAGAATTGTAGTACTCTCCTTTGATACTGCATAATCTTAAATAAATATCTGCATAATCGTAATGTATTTAATGTTGTCGATGACCAAAAGTATAAATTGTTTTCTTTTATTTCACAAGATCTGATATTGATGATGATGGTGTCATTATTCTTGGCATGCTGCAACAAAACTATTAGTAATATAATAATAGCTATATGGGAAATGGATTAGATCATTAACACTGGTATTGAAGTGTAGATAATCTCTCAGTGCGACGTAACCTTGTTGAATCAAAACATCTTTCATAGATCCCCATAATCTGTAGATGATAGAATTAATGTCAAGAATCAACAAACGACATATTTAATAACTCATGCTGTGAAAGGAAAACAATCTTAACTAGTCAAGTCAGCCAACTCGAGATTAATGAACATCCTCATCCTTAATTTTCTTTTCATGTTTTGGGTCGATAGACTCCGTTTCAGAAATAACATGAAGAGGTGTAGTAGGGTGGAAGGTACTGAAGGTGTAGCAATCCAACTTTCCAAAACAAAATTAGTTTTCATATGATATAAAGTAAATATTATTATTATTGCTTTTATGTACGAGCTTCCTAGCTGAATAGTAGCTTTAATAAAATTATATACTCTTTTGTTGTTTCTATATGTATTAGAAATATGCTAGTTGCCAACATCTACTACAAAAATGTATCTTCCCCAAGACGATATGATTATTTTGTTATTAACGTTATGTTTCTTTGCTTCTCTTCAAAATATAAGAAAATGCACTATTAGTATTATCTAACCTATAGATATGGAAATATACGAATGTTAGTGTCCACGCTTCTACGTTTGAACAAAGTTCATAATGCTATTAACATAACATGACAATAACGTGTTAATCCTAAGAGAGCAACTTGATAAGGGGAGCTCACAAGTAGTTTTCAACAAAATTCCAATGGTTGCACATTCCCCAAAGTTTAAACAATACATTAAAAAAGACAAGATTAGATTAACCTTAAAGAATCTACTCTTTCCTTATGGTTAAATAGTCCTCTAATGCAGACAGGAATATATTCCCACTCCCTTAGATAAAGATCTTAGTAATTTAAAACAAGAGTATGAATAAAGGTAAAACTATATATATATTTATTTTATCATTCCTTTAAAAATAAGGAAATGAATATTCTATTGTTTATCTTAGGAATTTTTAATATATTTATTTATTAATAAGAAATATATCATTAAAAGATATTCATAAAAATAATCTTTTTAGTTGTAAAGGATAATCATAATTATTGCAATTGTAAATTCATATACAATTATAATTAAATTTCACTTCCCACTTAAAGTTTATATATATGGGAAAAATGAATTCAAATAAATGGTATTTAAATAACTGGATAAAACAATAATAATTTATTTTATCTTCTAGGGTTAGTTTAAACGTTAGTTTCATGAATTAGCTTATTATAATTTTAAGGGTATCGGTATAGACTTAGTAGTACATTTACAAACGTCAAGTGCTGATAGGGTTATTGGGTGGTGTGTTGATAATGAGTTGCACAAGAAACTTCATCCGATGGGTATATTGTCACCATGTAAGTACACGATTAGCAAATGTTAGCATTTTGTAGCCTTAATCAAAAAAAAAATTGTTGGGTTTTTCTAGCAAAAATTATGGGCATGACAAGATGTTTATAACAAATATACAATATGAAGTCAAACTTTATTAGATTGATTCTAAATAAATTAGGAATAATGATTAAATTTTTAGCTTTATACAATCTATAAGTATAAATAGTTTGATGGTAGAAACTTTATACATATAAAAATATGATAAATGTCTGATTATTTTTCTTTTCAATCTATACATTTTTGATGTGTTTGGCTATATAATTGAGATGATTCACTCATAATGTAATGATAAAAATTTAGTACATCAAAGGAATATTTCTGAGACATCAAGCTACCATTCTACATAACTCTCAAGGAAATAAGAATATTATTTTATTTTAACTAAATATTGTGTGTACTCTATCTTGAATTACTATTTAATTTTGAATTATATACTTATAATTTAGAATAAAAGCATCCTTTGTAACATAGAATAGATAGGTTAATTAATGAAATAAAATATTCTTTTTATATTAAGAAAAAATTACAAATATGGAACTCATATGAGAAATTGATTAAGACAACTATATGTGAAAATTAAGATGAGAATAATATATACCTTCTTTCAAGAATTAAGATTAGATTAATACTTGGCTCATATTGTTTAATCACACTAGAAACCAACAATGGAAGATTGAGAGTCTCAACTACGAATTTCACCTTATAAATCACATTCTTACTAGAAGCCAACAACTAAAGACCAAATTTCATAAATAGAGTTCATGTGTTATATATCATGCCTTTGAGGGCCTGTCCACAAGTACCATGAGCCTTTTGAAATCCTTCTCCATTTAAATGCACATCCATTCCAAGACCATTGCGAGGTGGGTATCCCATGTTCCTTAATTTCTTGTAGGAATTTAATTTCAAGAGTAGGACATTGTGACAAGTTAGCATGTAAGATAAGGTAAACCCATAAAATTCATGAAATTGAATATTTTGAATAGGTGTGTAGACCATTTGTAACTAAATTCAAGCATTAAATTAATGGAAAAATATAAATATTAAGAACTAAAAGAAGGATCCCAACCATAAAGGAAAATAAAATATTAATGGAAAAAGATAAATATTAAGAACTAAAAGAAGGATCCAAACCATAAAGGAAAATAAAATATTAACTTAAAACCTCAATGTCAAAACAAGAGTTGAGATAAAATTAGACAAAATTTTAGTAGGAGGAATGATAAAAAAATTTGAAGATACCCATGGTAGATGAGACCAAACAAAGAAATCACATTTTCTTCATCTATGATACCTAATATTCCATACAAATGATCTTATTCCAGGTGAAATATGGGTTTTCAATATAATGACATGACAAGAATATCACCTTAGTAGTTTTTGGCATCTTTATTCATTGTCGTAAGTCACAAATTCACAAAATCACAAATTTCTTAAAAAAGTTGATAATTTAGGTAATTGATAGTTGATTTGAGATGTGACCTCATTATATTCACTAAAACTTAAATTATGCGATCAATTTAATCATTCAATTAGGTGAAAGTGAAGGGTATTAATGTTTATTCAATTTTCAATTTTTAAAAGCTTAGTATTTTGATTAATCACTAATTCAATTTATATTGGTGGAAGATTTGAGGTACAATAGAAAAAATATGTACAAAAATTAAATCTTTATTTTCTCTTCTTCTTTCATTATTTAATTCTTTTTTGTACTAGGGTTAAATCTTCATCTATGTTTGTTGTGTACTTATAAGAAACCTTTATTCCTTAGTATCATGTTCTTGTACATTGTATGGTAACTTTCATGATAAATATTATGTGCATGTCCCTTCCTCCTATCAAATTTTCTTTATGGATATGAGGAAGTTTATTTCTAATTTTTTGGTTTCCTCATCAAAATATTGCTTCAATAATTTAGAAATTATATTTACAAGCTTATAATCTCTCTCATTTTCTTCTTTTATTTGTACCTTCAATAATGACTAAACTAATTTTACATGACCACCAATGTTAAGTAATGATGCTTCCCTTTATTACTAGTTCTAGGAAATAAATCTTAGATGCAACCTTTATCAAAAAAATTTAAGTCTTTAACAACACATTTTGTACTAGAGTGCACACTTGTAAATTTAAATTTTAGAACTTTTTTAGATTATGTTTTGTGTGCAATCTAGTAATTTGAATGTTTTGATTATTAAAAACTATGATAGATGTTGAATTTTTTTTTCTTAATGGTATGAAAATATTATTGATGATTAGATGAATTATTTGAACTAGTGAATGCTCTATTTGTCATACCAAGTAGCATTCAAATTACTAGTGATATTATCTTGCATATACAAATCTAATTTAAGATGCATATTTTATATGTTTGCAACCTATAGGTTCAATATATATATCATGAGCATACTTGTAAATTTATTAAGAACTATTTTAGATTTCTATTCCCTAGATCTAGATATATTATTTATGAAGGTATCATTGCTCCTTTAGGTGTACATACATATATAACATGGAAAATGCAGATGTTCCACCTCAAGAATCTTTGTTTGAAAATACCACTAATGAGATTAAGAAATTGAGAGACTCATTAGCAGAGGGTACAAACCCAAGGATATATTCTAAAGTATGCATGTCAGTATTACAAATTCTAGAAAAACTAAGAGATGAACTTGGACAAGCTAGTGCATATTCCCCTGATAGAGTAGTTGCCATTATTTCCCACATGCGAGAAGAAGTACATGGTGAGGTTCCCTTTAAACAAATACAGGATGTTGTGACCAAAGAAATGATAAAAAACACTTTTTTTTCATTCTATCAAAATCAACATAAGGTGAGGGGATACCAAGTCACCAGATGTGTGGATCATGCTATGGCCCCATTAATCTACCCACAATTTCTTGTAGCACATGGTCAATATCCAGACAATGACCAGATTCCATAATATTTTGTGCAGCAGTTGTATGTTGAGGTTCATTTGGGCCTCAAATTCAACTACCTATAATTTATAGCATATTCTGGTCAGCAGCATGGTAGGATTTCCAATAGGCCCACCTATCATCGAGTAGATAAACTAGCCACAATGTTTAGGGTATTGGTTGGTGATATGTCTCCTTCTCTCACCCTAGCTCTGTCCCTCTTAGTAGATGAGGTTTTGTTGCTTCCCAAAAGGAAGCAATTGACACTGTAGGTGACATTGTAGCTATCACCACTAGGATATCTACTAATCATGTAGATCAGTATTTGATGTCTATACATTCATGATCCACACCATTTCCATCATAGTGGACCAACATGGATCCTTATACAACGGTGGGCATCCCTACTCCCACACAACTCGATGAACTTTTAGGAGATATCGCACATAGGACTCAACATTGTTTGGCTGAGGACCTCTTGGAGGCATATGCCTTCATCGCATCAGACTATAGGATTAGTATAGAGGAGGTCAAAGATTGTTTTTCACATGGAGTTCATCCACATCTAGGATCCCATCACTCTCAACCTAGGACTAGTGCACGTTGGGATCCACCTACAGATCATTCGGCTATTGCACAGACTATGGGTTTTACTAAGATGTTGATTGGTCTGAGTTTTTCATCATCAATGTCATATCACCTGCATAGTCCTCTTCACTCATCATTTATGGCACGATAGGGGTCAAATCAAATGGATGTATATGTTGACTTGTCACTTGACCGTTTGGTTGATATGGTGGAGACAACCATTGTAGAGGACTTAGGTCATCTAATAGTAGATGATGTGCGTATATGTGTGCATGTGCATGTTTCAATTATTTTTAAATTTTAGTTATAACTAGATATTCATGTACTAATAAGGTGGACATACCTCATGTCACTCCTAGCCTTGCTCCAAATCATGTACATTGACGTGACTTTGTGGATGATTTTGCAGCCAGTGGACATGTGAGTTTTGAATTTTTATATCTAGATGTGTTTATGTACATGCATATGAATGCATAGATCTAGATAGATATTTAAAAATACAAGTATATTATTAGAAATAACTTTCATAAAATTTATTTAATATATTATATGTATTTAACACATTGTGTACACAATTTTATCTATAGGGATCAACACATCCATCAGAGTAGGGTTCTCATTCAAATGGTCATTCGACTAGGAGTCGATATTCATATTAGGCGCTACACTAGATTTATGATCTTTACTACATGTATTTGATTATATGATGATCTCTAACTTACATTTGCTTATTTGATGACCTCTTTGCTTATAACATGTTTATTTTTATACATTGAATCCATTTACATGTATGTATGTGTTTGCTTATGTTTAAATGTTTATATGACATACATACATTTTCTTATATTCAATATACATACATTTTCTTATTTGATGACCTATTTTCTTATAACATGTTATGTTTATATGTAAAACCCCATCTCGTAACTTAGAGGGCGATGCAAACATTGTGGAAGCACAACTAATTTTTTTCTTAAAAAGAAGTAACAATGATGAGTTGATGAGGGAGCAAACCCAAGACACAGAATAACACTCAAAAAATAGAGAATAAGATTTTATTCAAAAATATGGAACTCTTACATGCAAAGGATCTCAAATCCTCGAGCTCTATGATACATACAAATTACAGACTTACAAAAAATTACCCAAATTCCCCTTTCGCAGCATGCAAACTCTTTTCCCCAAAAGTTCTCCAAAAAAATTAGAAACTAGCCCATAAATAGCCCCTTTTTAGTTCGGAGCCAAAAAAAAATTCGAGATAAGAGTTTTGGTAGTTAGGCGCTAAAAATTACAATTTAAAATTCAAACATTGAGTCCTAATTCGAAAATTGTCAATTTTCCAAAAATCGGCCAACTTCCGGAAGCCATAACTTTTGATCTGGGACTCCATTTTTTGAACCGTTTGCACCGTCGGAAAGGTCTTGGAGTGAAGAATGCGCTAAGAACCAGCCCCATCAGTTCCACTGATTTATGGTCCCGTACAGGACCGTGTAGTGCCTCAAACTAGACTCAAAATGTTTTTCATGGCAAAAAGAAGAAACTGGAACTTGAATAACTTTCAAAGCATGAATGATCTTGACCTCATTATTTCGCCAAAGTGCTTATTTTTCTATCATGAAACTTCCCACAATTTTTTTTCCTGCGCCTTAAAATTCAAACCTGCTAATAATAGTAGTTGAGCAGAAAAGGCAGAAAAGCAGTTCTAAAAGTTGAAAACTCTTATTCGATGAAAAGGGTATCCAAAAATGCAAAACATCTACAAAAAGAAAATAATAGGAACATAAATGGAAAGAATCTTTTTGGGTGATGCAAGATTGCCCTCACACCACTGGATGCTCCTGCATCAAATACCCCAGGTAATTTGAGAAGTGACCCCGTCACGTCTCAAATGGTTGAGGAAAACCCAAACAGTCAACCTCTTCTTTAGACAACCAAGATGAATATTCCACAGCCCTTCCTTTCCATTTCACTAGATATTCTTCATACTGCTTGTTTCTAGTACTCCTTCCCACATGGCTATCTAGAATTTCTTCAATCTCCTCCTTTTCTGAAGTAGGTGGCTGAATGCCACACTGTTCCATTGTTGGTACTTCCTTTCCACCACCTTCATGATACTCTATCAAATCTAAAATATTTAACATAGGGGAAATGTTGACTCCATCTGGCAAGTTTACCTCATATGTGTTCCTTGAATCATGCCTCTTCAAAATTTTACAAGGATCGAACTTCTTCATCTTCAATTTGTTATAGGTTCCCACTGGAAACCTTTCTTTCCTCAAGTGGACCATCACTTCATCACCAATTCAAAACTCCTTATACCTCCTCTTCTGATCTTCCTTAGCCTTATATTGCATATTCATCTTGTTAATATGTTCTCTTACCTTCTCATGTATATTCTTGATGTGCTCTGCAAAGTCTTCGGCTTCGACACTTGTCTTCTTCTCTTGGTCCATCTTCCTCAACTCTGGAGCAGTCTTGGGACTGCCTCCATACACAATCTAGAATGGTGATCTACCAATACTTCTGTTGATAGAATTATTGTAAGAAAATTTTTCCTGGGGTAAGATCAAGTCCCATCCCTTGGGTTTATCTCCTACCAAGAATCTCAATAGGTTACCCAAACTTCTGTTCACAACCTCAGTCTGCCCATTAGTTTGTGGATGGTGTGCAGAACTAAACTTCAACTCTATTTTCAACTTCTTCCACAAGGTCCTCCAAAAGTATCCCACAAATTTGGTATCACGATCTGAGACTATACTCTTTGGAAGACCATGTAGTCTCACCACTTCTCTGAAGAACAAGTCAGCAATGTGGATTGCATCATGGGTCTTCTAGCATGGGATGAAATGTGCCATCTTTGAAAACCTTTCAACTAGCACAAATACTGAATCATTCCCTCTTTGTGTCCTTGGAAAACTAAGAACAAAGTCCATACTTATATCCTCCCATGGCCTCTCTAGTGCAGGTAAGGGCTAATACAACCCAGTATTCTGGATCAATCCTTTAGCCATCTAACATACCCTACAACTCTGCACAAACTTCTTCACATCTTGTGATAACTGAGGCCAATAATAATGCTCACTGATAATGGCAATGGTCTTATCTTGACCGAAATTTTTTGCCATTCATCCACTGTACTTCTCCTTCATCAAGTTCTCCCTCATGGAACTCCTTGGAATACATAATTGACTTTCCTTAAACAACATGCCATCTTGGATTATGAAATCCAGCCACTTCATCCTGTCAACTGTAACAGGCTCCTTGCAAGCTTTCCAAGCTTCTACAAAATCAGGATCTTCAGGGTACAATGTCTTGAGTTCATTGAACCCAACCACTTCAATTTGCATCTCTATCAACAATGTTTTCCTCCTACTTAAGGCATATGCAACCCTATTCGACTTCCCACTCCTATGCTTTAAAACAAAGGTATAACTTTGCAAAAATTCTACCCATTTCATATGCCTCTGATTTAATTTACCTTGACTACTCAAATACTGTAATGCTTGATGATCAGTAAACAAAACAAATTCCTTCAGTAACAAATAATGTCTCCATTTCTTTAATGCTTGAACTATTGCATAAAATTTCTGATCATATATAGAGTACTTTCTCTTTGCATCATTTAACTTTTCACTGAAATAGGCAATGGGCTTACCTTCTTGGCTCATCACTGCTCCAATGGCACAACCACTGGCATCACAATCCACCTGAAACACCTTATTGAAATCCATGAGGGCTAAAACTGGTTGCTCTGTCACCTTTTGCTTCAATAGATCAAAACTCTTCAATGCTCTAGTGCTCCACTTGAACTCTTTTCTATCCCCTCTCATTGTTTCAGTCAGGGGTGCACAAATACTACTAAAGTTTCTAATGAACTTTCTATAAAAACTGGCCAAACCATGGAAAGATCTCACCTCAGTAGCAGTTCTTGGGGTAGGCCATTCTAGAATAGCCTTCACCTTCTTTGGATCCATTTTGAGACCCTCTATTGAGACAACAAACCCCAAGTACACTAACTCCTTTTTAACAAAACTACACTTTTTCAAATTTATCAACAGTTTCTCCTCTCTCAACTTCTCAAAAACCCTAAGAATATGCATTAAATGTTCACCCAATTTCTTAATGAAAATCAAAATATCATCTATATACACAATGACAAAACTTCCCAAAAACTCTTTCAGTACCTCATTCATGAGCTGCATGAATGTGCTCGGTGCATTGGCTAGCCCAAAAGGCATGACTAACCACTCGTACAGGTCCTATTTGGTCTTGAAGGCAGTCTTCCATTCATCTCCCTCATGAATCCAGATCTGGTGATATCCGCTCTTCAAATCAATCTTTGTGAAGTACTGAGCTCCACTCAAACTGTTAGAGTAAAGGTTTTAATTTAATCATGTTGATTAAATTACCTTTATTCCTCTCTTAAGATTTCACTTTAGTTTTCATTTTGTGACATTTAATATTTATATTAATTATTAAATGTCTACCTATTATGGTTTCTTTTAGGGTTGCACAATATCCTTTTATAAGGATTCATCATTGTAATTTATCTCCCTCTCTTGGATGAATACAATTTTTTAGCTTTCAGAGCACCCTTGCTTGTTTGTCTCCATCTCTTCTTTCTGTGACAGGTTATTTGCATGCAAGTGATCTTCAGGGTCTATGAAGTTGGCTTTCTCAACTTCTACATGGTGTCAGAGCTCTAGACCTACTGCTTCCTGTTCGATTTCTAAAGAATTTGGAGCTTCAAGGGTTTGATAGGGCTTTCAGAAGTTTTCTGGCTGATTTTGAGTGGATCTAGCTTACTCCATTTTTTGGGTGCATTTTGGGCCCAAACGGACCTCACGGTTGGATTTAGAGTGGCCAAAAACCCATATTTTCATATATGGTTCGACCTATTTGGGCATAGTTGATCCAGGAGGGAAAAAAAATTTTGCCCAAGGGCCGTACGGCCCCCAGGGCACATTTTCTGAGGTTGAAAACATAAAAATTTAAAAACGCCAAGTTTTTTGGTTTTTGTGACCACCGCCCACACAGAGGAGGGCCGCGCCACCTCTGCTTAGCAGCGCGGCCACCCGCCTCCACCGGCGGCTCTGCCTTCAGCACTACTGACCGGTGTTTAGCCCTTGAGGGCTCTTCTTCGGCCGCCAGGGTTCTATTGCGAACCAAGAGCCCGCGTCCCAGCCCCCACTGGTTTGGCCAGCCCCTGCGGTGGTCCTATTGAGGACTAGGGGCTCCGCCATAGCCGCTAGCGCGCCAGCCCCCTGACCAGGGGCCGAAGGTCTTAGCCCCTGAGGGCTGTGAAAAATTTATTTTTTGCCTTTCAACCTACCTTCACGAAATTAGGCATAAAATGGGCATTTGAGCTCATTTTTCCAAATGGAAATAGGCATTGGAAAGCTGATTCTGGCATCAATCTGATGGTGCTAGTTATTTTTCTGATTTTTTTGTTTTGTAGTCTTTTTTGCTAGTCAAAGTCAGAATTTATGTTTTTCACTCCCGGGGGCGTATCTTTTGCATACAGACTTCATTTTTTGTAAATGAATAGGCATTGGAAAGGTGTTTCTATGATCTTTCTAGATCTATCATTTATTTTTCTAGAATTTGCACTAGGTATTTTTTATTCAGTATTTTGTGTTTTCACACATTTGTCAATTACTTGGACGTTTCAGCACTTGGAAATGATTTGTTTGTGTGGGATGGCTTTATTTGATCTGGTTTATCAGTATTGAGGTTAGTTAGTCTCAAATTTTTCATTTGAAGAGTTATCATGGGTTTTCTACTCACCCTTTAGTTGTATTTTTGGAACGGGGTAATTATGAGTCATGGGCAAAGGGTATACTTACACATTGTAGGTGGCTTAATATTTTTCCTTATTTATATGATCTCATACCTGCACCAGCAACTTCAGAGGGAAAACTAGCTTGGGATATCATTAGAAATCACATAGTAGGAGTTATTTTTTCTAGTGTTGATTCTGACACTATGTGGGCTATATCGGGCATTGATTGTCCTCACTCACTTTGGACATGTCTTTGGGAGATCTCTGGAGACCCCAGTCTTTCTCCATTCCCAATGGATCCTACTTCAGATTGTCTGGTACCCATTGGTTGGAGAGAGAACACACCTTTTGATCATGATAATTTAGAGGAGCTTCAGTATTTAGACACCCTTGCATATTCTGATGAATCAGAGGATTGTCTCACAGTTCCTACTCTTCAAACTACGATTATACTTGTATCAGCATCTTCTCCTATTGTTCTTGATCAGTTTGATATTGCCTCTTCTTTGGCTCCTATTGATTCAACTAAGCAGGACATCATACATCTTTCAGACATGGCTACTTGGGATTCTTATCTTGCAGGCATTTCATCTTTGTTTGTAGAGTCCTATATTGCAGATCTGGAGGATTACTTTGAGGATTTTCAGCTCCTCTTTGTTGATAGCCATATTTCAGCTGTTAGCCCACCATCATCTGTGCATTCAGAGGTTGCAATTTTTGAGTCTTCAGTTCAGTTTGGATTTGACATCTTTTGTTTCAATTTAGACAAAGAGATTCTTCAGCATCCTATCATGGCACACATCTTGAGACATCTTGGTTCTTCTCTCTTCATAGGGTTTCTTCATCTTCGTCCTTTGGATCCATTTCTTCCCAAGGGGAGGAATATTATATGCCGCTTCAGGATCTCTTTCTGGATTCCACCTCAAGCATCCATATGCGCGATAGGAGTTTCTTCATTATGGGGGGGCCTTCTAGTCTCTTTCTATTTCTCCTATGGAGACCATTGTACATATACTTATATGATAGAAGCTGTCTATGGGGGGTCTTATGTTATCCACCTCCTATCCTTTTGTTATTAGTGCATTTATTTCTTTCATCTCTTTTTGGAGTAGAGTTTTTCCCATGAGGTTTTCTCTATTTCTCCACTTTACAGAGATTTGGTTGTAATTGGGTACCTTATCTGGCCTTGTTGTCAGGACCCAAGTTTACTTTCTTGCATTGTAGTTACCTTTGCTTTCTTGCACATGTTTGTAACTGCACTTTTGCTCATCTTAAGGGGGGGTGTTAGAGTAAAGGTTTTAATTTAATCATGTTGATTAAATTACCTTTATTCCTCTCTTAAGATTTCACTTTAGTTGCATTTTGTGACATTTAATAATTATGTGGTGTTATTAAATGTCTACCTATCAGGGATTTTATTTTAGAGGGTTGCACAATATCCTTTTATAAGGATTCATCATTTGTAATTTATCTCTCTCTTGGTTGACCTGATTTTCCCGGCTTCAGGAGCACCCTTGCTGTTTGTCTCCATCTCTTCTTCTGTGATAGGTTATTTGCATAAGGATCTTGAGGAGTGCATTGAAGTTGGCTTTCTCAACTTC
>VDFB02086081.1:122030589-122400569 GCA_007258455.2 Sequoia sempervirens | reverse complement strand
TACAGAGGCTGTAAATATTCTCGACAATCTTTTAAAAACAAAAGCTTCTACAGATAATGAAATCCTCTTCTAATCTTTTCCAATTTGCATTACAATAACAACTTAACTTATCTCTTTCAAATTAAAATTAACAAAACAATAAAGAACCTGTGCCAGAAGATTGGACGATTCAAAGATTGATGGCGAGCTTCCCTTTAATCTTCAATAGAGCTGCCAAAACTTCCTCCAGAAGAATTGCCACTTCCCAAAGAGCAGAAAAAATCTACAACCAAGAATATAACAAACTAGATTCCTAGAATTATTAGAGAGCTTCTAAGATCTACAATTTCTTCAAACCACAAAACAGTTCTTCCATTTCCAAAAACCTCTGTCTTTTTTTCCCGTGAAAACAACTTCCTCTTTTCTCACCAATTTCAATCAATCTCTTTGTAAATCAATTTTAAGACAATTAGAAAACAAACCCTTCTAACTTCCAGTTCACACAACAAATATCTCTTCTTTAACAAACCAAGATATTTCTAAGATCTTTTCCCAAATATGCATTTAAAATTAAAAACAATTTATTTAATCCAATTTACAATTAAATAACTTATTTATTTTAATTCCCAATTAATTTAATAATTAAAATTACTTTATAATATAACTTAAATTAAATTAAATAATTTATAATAAAATCTCCATATTAATTAAATACTTAATCACAACATATAATTTAATCCTTACAATTTAAACTTGCACGATAAAAAAAATACCAAGACCAACATGGATAGGGAACATGACCAACATACATATTGACGACACACTATGCTAGGGTAAAGGTTTGACAAGGTTAACTAGTTACTATCTCCCAATCAACATTACTATTGAGTAGTGGACATGCTCAGGCCTGTGAAACTAGGTGAAGTCATTGTCCTGTGCCTACAAACCTACAACCAAAGAAAATGTTGTACATGTATCTAGATCATAATTCATACACACTGTGAAGAGAGAATCATGGAAATCATAGGGCACAGACAAGGGAGTGATGAAATACCATTCTGTTCACCAATACAATGTCACATCAACTAATGAGATAATATATCAATTAAACTATAATAAGCATATATAGAAATGTCATCACAACTAAAGCATCTATGCAAACATAAAAAATATTAAACATAATCACCATGCATATAATGTATCATCACATCCATATAGTTTATCATCGCTCCACTGTCAACGATAGAATAACCATAACATAAAATAAGGTCTAACAAAGTATCCAAGCTGTCAAGAAAATATAGAAAATCGGAGGGGTGTCACATATACATTGAATCTATTTAAATGTATGTATGTGTTTCCTTATGTTTAAATGTTTATATGATATACATGCTTATCTCTAGTAGAATTTTAGGAGAAGACTATTTTATTTTAGCCAAAAATCAATAAGGCACATTGAAATAAGTTTTGTTGATGTTGAACCCACAAACAAAGACCATCAAAATGGTCCCAAATGTTATTATTGAATCCCCTAGAGTTGTGAAATTTTATGTTAGTTCATTTGATCACAACATCCCATTTGATCCTATATTCCCAAAGATAAGGAAATGAATGCCACTTTATAATTAAGTTCATTCGTGTTGATCACAATAAATATTTTGCACACACACCCCTTGAATTTTATAGTAAGGAATAAAAAATTATAAAATAAATTACTCTAAAGCAAGTAAACTAATGATACTTTATAAATTACTGTATTTACAAGCCTATTTGTTACTGCACATGTTCTACTAGTTTTAAAATTTGATAAAAATGATGAAATTAAAATCCTGATACAAAATAAGAACAAATAAAGTGCATCACTTTGTGGTACAAAAAACTCATATTTTTTAAAAATGACTTAAGCAACACGAACCATTGAGGAGTTGAGAACAAAATATAATTATAAAGAAGAGGTGGGAACATTCCTTTTATAATTATATCATCTTTGAAACACTTTCCCTCTAAGTTATAAAATTTTATGTTAAATTATTTCATAAATAATCTCTTAATCTACACCATTATTTAACATGATTGTGCTTTCCTACAACTAGATATCAAATTATAGATTTTTAAAGAAATTCAATGCATAATTTTCTAGTTTCAACTTAGGATAGGAAAATTTTATTCTTTGAAACATTAAGAAAATTCAATTGAAATTATACCTCTATGTGCTCAAATCATTGTTCTACCTTCTCTCCATCTCCTACAAATGACAATATCTCAATTATTGATTTAGAACCATCAAGATGTGTTTGGTTAACTAGAATGACCATGGAAATTTTCCTCTACTATATATTGGGTTGTTCCCTTACTCTGCAATGAGCATAACTTATCTAAGAGACACTTATTAAACACTATGTTATCTCATTGGTTGAGATAATCTTGCACCTTTGGTATCAAGCTTGAGGAATATTATCTTTTTAACAAGGAATAAAATTCTAAAATTACTCTATGTTGCATACCTATACATTAAATAAAAACAAACTCCACAATGAAATAACTTGTTTGATTACCACTTTATTCATTTAAATACAAGCATATAAATACAAGCTTATTTTTCATTATTCCATATCAAATTGCAAGATTAATTCACATTTATATCACTTGGAGCATGGATTTTGGAGAAGAGATTTATGAACATTTATCAAGGAGGAAAATATTGGAGAAGACAACTTTTCATTTTTATCAATCAAGGAAAATTTTGGAGGAGGGTATGTGCACAATCATCGTGGAAAAATAGGCCCTTAAGTGGCAAAATCTAGAAAAATCAGAGTTACGCAACTTGATGTAAAAATTTGAATAAGTTATCTATATTATTTCAAAAATATGTAAGAATAAAATTTGTAGAAAATTGAATTTAGTTTCTAAACTACTAGGTTTATTTATTTTTTAAAATCTATTTGGTGAAAATTTAAAATTTCAATGCAGTAATACTTCAATTTCAAGGAAAAAATAAGAAGTAGGTGTCTAACTGACCACCCTAATCAAAATAAAATGATAATATTTTTTTATGAGATTTTATATATAAGCAGAGGACTCATGTCTCAATGTGATGCATATTTTTTTGTAATTTTTTTCCAAGTAAATAATTAATTATGAATTTTTTTATTACAACTTTAAAAAAATATAAAAACTCATATGTCTAACCACCTTAACTTAGTCAAAACTTCATGAAATTCATTTTTTCCTTTTTTAATCTTATAGTATGCAAAGCATAGAATGTTACACATATTTGGTATTAAAAAATGTGATACCGTTTGAAAGCTATAGATATTTTTCAATTAGCCTATCAATCAGGACTTTAGTCGTAATTCAAATAGAAAATGAATAATAATAATTTATTAAATTCAAAGTGAAGCATAATTTATATTGGTGGAAAGCTAAGAATCTCCTTTAAAAACCCCTTTCGTTTCTTCAATTTTGGGTAAAAAAAGAATCATCAGCCACATACCCTACAAACACCCATCATATCACCACTTTTTGGCCCATCATGATCTTGCACATACCTAGGAGAATTTAACTAAGTTGGTACAGGATTATTTTTGAGTCATATTTAACTTGAAGAAGAAAATGGGACAACTTAGAAAAAGAAAAAATGTGTCTCAACGAAAGTTGTCAAAAGAAGAAGAACAAAAGAGGCATGAACAAAACTTGGAAAATTATAATAGAAAGAAAAAAGGTACATGCTTGTTTCTTCTCTCTCTCCCTCTCAAATGTGTGTTTAAGACTTTTATTAACACCTCAATTTTTTTTCCTTATAAATATATTTCCAATTATGAAAACCATGTTAGATTTAACTTGGAAACTTTAATACTAAAAAATAGTCATCTTGCATAGACATTCCTAAATTCCTTATCATCTATTTCAAATTTATTTTGTTCCATGGAATTCTTAAGTTCAAGAATCTTTTATTTTATTTGTTTCAACTCCACTTAAGTAGCTCATATTCTCCCACTTTCTTTGCTTGCATGTAAATTCAAACAACAAGTAGGAAATTCTCAAGCTGGAGTTGAGCCAAATCTAGATATTGGATCAAATGAATCCATTGAAGAACACATGGACCTTGAAGATAAGGAGAAGACCCAAGTTCAAAAAATTCTTGTTGGAGAGGGGTCAATATCACTTCCTTCTACTGTATGGATGAGCATATAAAACTAGCTAAAACTTCCCTCACAAGTTTATAGCATCATGTCTTATCACTTTGTTTTCTTGCATACATAACTTCACTTATATAGCTCCATCTCTCACTTTCTTTGCAAAATATTTTGTGACATGTTGAAAGGGCTCAACAAGAAAGAAGTTATCATGTTGAAGTCGATCCAAATCTAGATATTGGATCAAATGAATTCACTAAGGATCACATGGACCTTGAAGATAGGGAGGAGGCCCAAGTTCAAACAATGCATGTTGGAGAGGGGTCAGGATCACTTCCTCCTACTGGTATGGATGAGCATATAAAACTAGCTAAAAAGGTGAGGAAACAAATTTCTTATAGAAATTTAGATCATTTACTTGAAATGGATATGGAGAAACTAAAATGTTATGCCGACCAGACTGCAAATAAGAGAAAGAGGTCAATGAGTAAATCTATAAATGGAATAAATAATGATCATTTCAATCATCTTGAAACACTTGAAAAAACCCAATTGTTATCAATTTTTTACTTCTTTGTAAGCTGAAAGAGTCATTACAATTGTTGGGTGTACATTCGACATCAAATAAGAAGAAACACATGGCACTACAAAAGGATATTGTTCAAAATGTTAAAAAGGGTTTAGATTCCATTATGAAAGGATCTTGGTTAGTGGATAAGGCCACTACAAGAAGGATGATGTTGAAATCTATTATAAATCAAGACATAGCAAGAAAAGGAAAAATGTCTACACTTTCAGCTAAAATTGGTTATAGTAGAACCACACTAATAAAATATGAGAAAAAGAGAAAGCTTTTGGATGAGAGTTCATAAGGCAATTGGGAAAATATGTGTAGAGCTCCCTGTTCTGATAGGATTGAAGATGTTGTTAGGAACTTGATCTCAATTTTTTTTCATGATCAGACTCGTCCATCATCAAATACTAGAGATGTTATGAGACACAGAATTGGGCCTAATATTTATGAAAATCATATGAAAAATTGGCTACATATAACACAACTTGAGATGTATACAAACCTTTGTAATATATATCCTCGTATAAAGATTGGGAAAACAATGTTTGAAAGGTTAAAGCCATATTATGTGAAGATAAACAATTTTTTTTCAAACTTGTTGTTGTTATCATATTGAATTTGATCTCTACTATCAGGTGTTTCAAAAGATGAGAGAAGAAAGTTGTGGTTTTCAAAATGCACCTCCTAAACATGCATGTTTTTTCATAAAGGCTATGTTATGTGATCATGAAAATGGACCTCAAATAAATTGCATAAAAGGAATTTGTGAAACATGTGGAAATTTGGCTAAATTTCCTTCAAGAAATGAGGATATTGACCTAACAAAGACAGTAAATTGCAAGAGGTAAGTACTATTTTTAGAGAGTTTATTTGTTTTAAATTGATTAGATTGTTATTTGAATTCTCTAATGTAATGTTTCATTATTTTGTGGTTTATTACTTATTTACATATTTTACTTACATAGGTACAAGTATGTAAAGTTTCAAACAAATTTTGGGAAAGAATCCACAAGGTTAAACTATGTAAAAGAGGAGATTCCTATTAGAAATTTTATGGAATATTTTTGAAAATTGATACAACCATACATACAACATTACTTTTTTGCTAAGTGGCAAGCACAAAAATTCCAAACATTGAGAGATACTTCCCCACTTGGAACAGTTCTATCAGTACTTAACTATAGAACCTTAAATCTGCATTAGCTCAAAAAAAAAAGCCCTTAGCATTGTTAGTAAACCAAAGCAAACAAAATATTCCCTATAAGATTCATCTAATCACAAGAATACTGCAAAAGAAGAAAGAAAAACATAGAAAAACATCATTCCAGTAATAAACTAGCATCTTATAGTGGATTGGTGCTTCTATGGAAAGAAGCCCTTTCCCAATCCTTGATTAAGCTCTATGATGAAAATGATTTGAATATGATATGGAATGCTAACATATGGAGTGGACCAAATCAGTTCTCCATTGAAGAGAGTGACCTTGCATGATGATTGTAGATGAAATGCTAAGATTGTGGAGTTGTGGAGGATTTGATGAAGGATGAAGCCTCTCATTTATAGATTATTTTGATGAGAGAATGGCCAAATGGATGAATGTGGGACAAAGATTGGACCAATGAGATGAGGACACTTGTCATCTTGTGAGTGGTTGAGGATTGTGCAAGATTTGGGAAATGTGCCCAAGAGGGGGAAATTGAAATTTGAATTTTAGAGACAAGACATGTAAGAGCTTATTAATTGCTTTGTTCGATGTACATGCCCACTTGATTTTGAATTCAAACATGAGGGAATATTCCCCAAAGATGCCATGTTGAGTGAAAATTTTGATTTTATAAATGAATAAATTGATTTGTTTGTGCAAGTGGGAATATCTAGAGGATGTGACATGCATTAGATTAGATTTAATCGGGATTGATTAGCTAGGATGATGATTAGATGATTTTGAATTATTTGATTTAAATACTTTGATTTATTTAAATTAGAAAGGGATGAAATATGCATTTGGATTTCAATTTAATAAAGTTTGATTTATTTAATTGAAAGATTGATGTTAATGTTTGTTTAATTTTTAATTAATGACCTTAGGAGATGGAGATTAATGAGATTACCTGATGAATGGATGAAGGTAAATTTGATTAATTGATGAATGGACCTAATGCATAATGATAATTTTGCATGTCTACATTAACTTTGCAAAAAATTACTCCTTTGTACATCAAAAGGAGATTCAATCAGAATATTACTTTTCAAACCAGATCACTATTATGGTTCATGTGTGTTATTGACATACACAATCAGAATTGAATGGTGTTGAGAGTACAAATGAAGAATGAGCTATTAATAAAGAATATCACTTTTATATTAGTAATGATAAAGAGCATGACACACTTTCTGTACAACATTGCTTTACAATTTTTTTTGAGAATTTGAGAAACAGGGGTGTAAAATTTGAAAAAAAAATTGTATGGTCAGATGGATGTGTGAAACAATAAAAATATTCATGGCCATTCTATGAACTTTGTAGATATCATAAAATCTACAAAGTAGCACATGTTTGGAGTTTTTTTTAGATTTATCATGGAAAGGGTGAGCATGATGGAGTAGGTGCTTGCACCAAATGAGCTTTACGGAAGCATCAAATGAGTTATTTAGAAGATCATATAGACAATGCACATGATGCTATTGAATGGTTTAAGAAACACTTTGCATCAAATGTGGTCAACACATCTTTGAGAACAAACTGACACATTCCACATAGAGTTTTTTGGGAGATATCGAGTATGTATAAATTACATTTTCAAAAATTTGAATTTATTTAAATTTAAAATTTATATATATATATGCATGCTTGTTCACATAAGTTTGTTGTTGTACCTATATCTAGGTGTGGATAAAAGATCAATGCATGGATGCAAGAGGGTAGAAAAAACAAGATCCTTGCATTGTGTTATGAGTTCGGATAGTCACCATGGATGGACGTTATACACAAGGGATTACTCTTTTTTTTCACTGAGTGCATTGCGAGGAACTTCGATCATGCATGCAACAACCAAGAACTTGCATATGTTGGTAAATGCAATATGTAGTTGCCACTAGTTGTTTTGAGAAACATGTATGATGAAAGTAGAGGAAAATATTTGAAGACATTCCTTTGATTTCAATTGATTATGACCATATTTTAAGTTGGTTAGAAGAGTACATGTGTAAGTTTTCAATAATTTAAATATTATATATATAGTTAATGATCTTTAAAGTCTAGAGACATTTATAATTTTTTTAGAAAGTTTTTGTGTAAATTTGGTGTACAAGAGATGTTTTGCAATCATAGCAAAGCCTTGAAACATAGAAGGTGTTAGCTATTATTTATTGCATTGCACAAAAGAGAGGAATAAGCTAACACAACCTGAAACAAGTGATGGAATGTTATTTCCCATAGGTGAGTTTGAATTTAAAATTATATATGCATTGTGTTCACATGTTCACATGTTACATTATAAACATTAAATATATATTGTACAAACTTTGAGAATGAAAATGTTGTACATGTTCACATGTCTTACCTTAGGTTCATGTTTACCATGCAGGTTCTATTGTAGTGCAAGGGATATATCTAAAACAAGTCAAAGTTGTTCAAAATGGGATTCATTTTGTTGAATATCAAATTTATAACAAGGTATATCAATGTAGTCACTTAATAATTGCTATTTCCCTACATCTTCATGCAGTTCGACATGCATGTGGCTAAAAAAAATGGAGACTAGATAGTGATTCAATCATAAAAAAAAATTACATTTTGTTGAAGAGTAGGCTGAACCAAAATGTTTGATTTAGATTATATCCATGATTTTCAAGTTCACTTGTAACCTTATACATGTTCAAGTGAGAACTTATAGTAACTTGTACATAGTTGTAAATCATTTTGCGTAAATTCCAATTATATGTACATATTTATTCCATGGAATTCTTAAGTTCAAGAATCTTTGATTTCATTTGAAAGTTCAAAGTTACACTTATAACATCATCTCTCACTTTTTTTTCTTGCATGTAAACCCATATATATGCTTTCAATACTTATTTGAAACCTAGTGAAGTTTTTTAAAATCATTTTTCCTAAATTAGGATTATATACAACTTATATTTGTTTCATGGAATTATTAAGTTCAAGAATATTATATACAACTATATACAACTTATATTTATTCCATTAAATTGTTCCATGGGAAATTATGTATTTTAAAATTAAGTATTATCTAATTATAAAATTTTTGCACACATATTTAAAATATAAATCAATGCAAATAAATAAATAAAGTTTCCATCAATTTAATTCACAAAAAATACTACAAAACAAATAAATATTTCCCATCCATATTTATACCTTGTCCTCCCTACCATAAACCCTTTATCCTCTCCCCTCTCTCTCACCCCCTCTCCCTCTCTCTATCTCTCTCTCTCACTCCTCTCTCCACCTCCTCTCCATAACCCCTTAAACCTAAATGGGTCACCCAAACCCTCACCCTCCTCTCTCTCTCTCTCTAGTCTCTCCCTCCACCCCCTCTCCCTTGCTCCCTCTACCTTTAACCCTTAATCCCTAAACCCTTGTACCCTCTACCCTTTATCTCTCTGCCACTCCCTCCTCTCTCTCTCAAGTTTCTCCCTCCTAGATCCACTCTTTGTCTCTCAAGTCTCTCTCTCTCTCACTCACTCCTTTTATCTCTATATCCCCTCTACTCTCTACCCTTAAGGTTTAAACCCTCTCTCTCGTACTCACTCACTCCTTCTATATCTTGAGATCCCCTCTACCCTTAACCCTTAACCCTTAAACCCTAAACCTTTAAACCCTCTACCCTCAAATTTTAACCTTATACCCTTTATCTCTCTACCACTCCCTCCCTATACCTCTATAATTCATTTGAACATGTAATTAAGATAACTGATAGAGATATAATGTTCTCAATATTTCTTCTTTGTTGTGAGTTTCTATTCAATTCCAATGGAGACTTTAAAGAATACCGCGCTTTTCAAATACTCTAAAATTTCAAGAAGAATGAGGTGAAGAAAATACAAACTTTTCTTATTTCTTCTCCACTTTAATATATAATCTCACACCAAAACATCCATGTGAAACCTCCACCAACTTCTCAAAATGGATGTATTTTATGGTGGATTAAATCCACCAAATTCATGAAATAATTTGTATGCATCTAATATCATTATAGCTCATATGTTATGATGAACTTCAAACTCATTCATGTTGCCATAGATTTGGAGACTTAATGCTTCTTTCCACCTCTCTACTTGTTATAAGTTGCTAAGATTCCCTACTAGAAGCATGCAACTAGTGCCTATACTCATTAAAGAGCTTATATAAAAGCTAAACTTCATTGGTTGAAGATTCCTAATAAGTTTTATTAGGAGTTGTCAAGTCCTAGAGAGCTAAAATATTTCCTAGAAACTCATGTCCATTTGGGTAGCTAACAAACTCTAGTGTAGTCATTCTATCATGTTTTCGAAAAAGACATCAAAACCATTTATAATATCTTTTCCAAAGCCACATTCTCATGGTTCTCATGGTCAAAAGCTAAGGCTAAGCATAAATTCAACAATCAAGATGAAGAATCTTAGTAGGAAATATTTGAGGCTATCCTTCCTCAAATTTAACACAAGATTGTAGCTCAGACAAGAGGTGACTAAATAGGGTGCAAGGATTGAAAGTGGTTGGGATCAAATGAGCGAGAAACCTCTAATTATTTTCATTTTATTAGAGGAAAAACATGATTTTATGAGAGTTAAGAGTTTTCTCCTTTTCATGATTTAATTTCGTACATGCAGGATTCATTATCTTACAATCATGAAGGGTTAAGAACATGTACTATTCTAATTTTCCTCTCTTTTTCATAATTACATTCATTCACACCTCCTCCATGTTAAATAAGGAGGGAGTGAGAAATTCTAGAACACCAGGAATGAGATTATTGGTAGAGAATTTGTTTGGAAGTGATTAGAGGCGTGAAGATTGAATCAAAAGTCCTTAGGTATGTAGATCGACCCCTTTGTTTCATGTTTGATTTGTTGTACATTTCAATGTTCTGTATCATCATGGTGCCTTGTCTATATTCTTACATTTTTGTGCTTATTTATAATATATTATTTATATATAAGTATATAGTATATTATTTATAATTATTAATAATATATATGATTTATATATTATTAATAACTATCATATAAATATAATTTATATTATAGAGATTAAAAAGTATATAATTATTATATATTATATAATTAATATTATAACTATATATTTAGAGGAAAAAGATGATTTTATGAGAGTTAAAAGATGTGTCCTTTTCATGATTTAATTTCGTACATGCATGATTCGTTATCTTACAATCACAAAGGGTTAAGAAAATATATTGTTCTCATTTGCCTCTTTTTTCAATAATTGCATTCATTCACACCTCCTCTGTGTTAAATAAAACTATTAGAAAAATGGAAAAAAAATAAAAATAAAATAAAACTATATAATTAATATTATATATTACAAAATAAAAAAAGTATATAATTAATATTATATATTATAAAATAAAACTATTACAAAAATGGAAAAAAAATAAAAAATGATTCATGGCAGGGGGTGGTTGCACCCACAAAATGATATAAAAGTCACAAAAAATCCTAACCTGGGAATTGGTCATTCCAGCAGGCAACTAACATCTTCTTATGGTCGTTCATTTACTTTGTCAAACCAGGGAATGCATACTTGAAATGGAGCAGCACTGTATGTGCACTAAGAACCAGTTTCAGTCTTGATTTACCAAAATAAATGCATGAAAGGAATTCTACTTATGCTATAGGAATGTAATGTAAAGCTTTCTAACTTAAGCATAACTTAATCAAAGTAGACATCACGACAACTGTTACTTAAGAAACAAACTATGAACTAGCCTTATGTTGTAGGAACAAACACAGGGATGGATTCCCGATGCTGCAGGAACAATATAAGAATGAGTTTGCACATAAACTTTTCAGAATGAAATCTAACTTATGATTAACAAAAGATAAACAACTAACTAACTATAGATACTTACTAAGTGGGCCCCCTTAGCAAGCATCAATCAGCTATGCAAGAATTGAACTCAGAACTTCATCAGCTTTTATTCATAAACTCATAATGATATACATTGTTCTGCTCATATGAAAACTAACACAAAACTCTATCTCTTATCATAGTACTAACTCTTACATATTTTGCTTCTCATTATCATACTAACTTTTACATGCTATGCTTGCTCACTCGCACAGGAGGAACACTTATTTAAACCAAAAAAGAAACTAATTAACTAACAGAGAAAGACATGGACATAAAATGTATCCTGAAACCGAGGAACAAACTTCACATAAATGAAAGCATATTTGTTCAACACGATCCAGAGAGAATTTAGCATTCCACTCTTCCTAGATTAATGATCAAAGTTTCTTCCCAATGACCCTGTTAGAGAGTCTTCACCGAAAAAAATTCCTCGATGTCATGCAGGAAATGGACTTTACTGCAGGGCCGAGATCCGCTGGACTTGACTCGTTCGTGCTCCCTTCAACAACCTGCGATGCACAAGCGATAGAGGTGAAAGAAATCACGCATGGCAAACAACACGATACATTCATTAATCACATATTAAATCTATTTCATTATTCAAAAACCATATGCGTTATACCAATCATTTGGAAGGTCAAACAGGGTAATTAATAAGACACATCGAGATGTTAAGCTGCAGGAATATAGGAATGTATTGCTACAACATACTACCCAATTTCAAATGAAAAGTCTTTAATCACATAGTTAAAACATCCATTAACAATAAAAGTAGGGATATTAAAAATACATCATGATACTCAAATTATGAGCATATCCTGAGCTCATCATCTACCCCCTACTTAACCTAATGATGGTCCACTAGTATTAAGTTTCCTGGTTGTTTCCCTGAAATCTGTAGGAGCAGTATGGCTTTTTGGCATAGTCCCAAATTTATAATAAAACCTCTAAAATTTTTCCATCTTTCATATCTGAGGGTTTTTGTATCCTTAGTAACATTTTTAGCTCGATAAGGATAAAGTGGCCACATTAAAACTGGAGGTCGAAATGTTATTGCACCCATAATCCGAACCTCTTCTGAAGACCAAGCTGTATGTACTTCTCTGTCCTTCCAAGGGTTGCTTCAAAATTTAGTGGATTATGTGGCTCAGATTTCCTTAGTCCAATAGTCAATTAATGCCATCTCTTTTCAATTCTGGAAGAGGCAAGCTTCCAAAATAGATATGGTTGACTTTTGAATTTTTCATACACTTGCTTTCTGATATCAAATATTTTTTACTCTTTGTGTTTGGTCATTGAACCCATATGCAACAATGAGCCAGGTTTTCAGCATTGTGTAGGGATCTGCACTTTCTAATTGCAGTGGTATAGGCTCATCCCTTTCAGCTTCTTCATAGGCTTCCAATTGTCTACCATAACTAGTTTCATTTGCTGCCCATGACATAAGTGACCTCAAATGAATATCACCAATATAAAGAAGTGGATTCCACTATGTTTCAGAGGGAATTATCAATCCATGCAAATAAAATTCACACAAAGAATTCTTTAGCCAACTAGGGGCTACCTGGTATGCATCATAAAATTCTTTGGCTGTATGAATAACAGGATCTAAATTCCTTGAAATTCTCATTAATTGAAACCAAAGAAATTGTTCCTTTAAGCACATAGCATAAACCCTAGGCGGTGGTCTACATTCCACAATTTTACTAGTGATTTTCATCATTTCATCCATTTTCTTTTTCATTTCCTGGATTTCTTGTTTTTGCCTTTCAATTTCTCTTTTCAGTTTCTTCTTCTCCTCCTCCCAAAGACTTTGTTGAATTTTAGTCTTGGCTAAGTGGAGGAAACTCAAGGTTTGAAATGTGACCAGTCTCCATGTGGTCCTAAGGTATTCCAAAAATTCAATAAAAAATGTCTTCTTATAAACAACCATTTCCTAACAAGTTACAGGGGGTAACGGTGTGTCATTGGACACTTCTAATTGTTCAGTCTGTTCTTCCTCTTGCTACAGGATGAATTCCTGTTGATGTGCAGGAGGAGATTGTACTTCCTCAGAAATTTGCCTAGCTGCCTCTACCAAGTCATCAAGACTTGGCATTCCCCTTTCATTACTATCATGTTGTGCTTCATCAACTTCCATTGGCTCATTTTGCATGTCCTCAGAAACAACAGGTGGACTATGTGAAACATTCTCAGATACATTCCAAGAATCATTATGACTGAGTTCTTCAGACTCCTCAGAAATTATTATAACTTCAGGTTGAGCAGATGTTGAGGTGACTTTATGTTGTTTCCTTGTTGAAACTCTTTTTGGTAATGTGGCAGTTGCAAGAGGCACTCTCATGGCTTTCCTCTTTCTGACTTGCCTAGAGGGTTCAAACTCAACAAAAGAAGATGAAGGTGAAATTGCAATTGCAACAGGTGTTGCTGCAGGAGGAACTACTATAGGAGAAGGTGCTGCAGGAGAGGGACACTTTTTTCTTTGATTATGAGGATCAGACTCAGGGGTTTTCTCTACCCTAGATGACTCTCCTACCTTCAGTTTTCCTTTTTCTCTTCTACTAGCAAACCTGGTTTGTACTCTGGTAGAAGGCTCTAGTGTGGAGGCCGCAAAAATAGATGTTGCAGGGATAGGTGCTGCAAGGAGTGCTCTGGGAGGTTCTAGAAGTTGTAGACCCTTTTGGGCAACAAATTCTTGCCAAGAAAGGGGTGAGACATCCCTTAGGGAATTCTCAATCAATAGTTTAATGAGGGAATGATGGGCAATAGAGTTTTCCCTTCCCCTTTGGGTTTCATGGGCACTTTGTTTTAAAAGATTTAACAAGAAATTTGGGACATTAACAGCTAACCCATGCCTCATATGGCTCAATAATTTTAAATGGTAGGAATGTAAATAGGAGAAGTGTCCCTCATAGGTTCAATACTTGATTATGAATGCAGCATATTCTGAATATGGAAAGGGCAGCGACACTCATTTGCATCCTTGTTTAGAGACCTCCAAGGGTCCATCAGTTGGTACTGTAAATTCTGCCCTAGCAGAAACAACATCTAAAGAGAAATTTTCTCCTACTGTAGGAAGCCTGATTACTTCAACAATTCATTCTTCTGTTGCAGCCACTGTCAGACCCCATACTGAAGCTTCCCCTTCTTAAAGAGTTCTTAAAAATTCACCAGCAGCTTCCTCATTAAAAGAATCTAACCTCAAAAAACTAGTCTAGCCAACCAAAATTACTAAATGCTTGAACTGTTTGAGGATTTTGTGTTAAGAGCTCATGAGCTACAGGCTCATGTCTTACCAATTGACCACCCATATTCACAACTTACTCTAGCTGAGATTCCAATACCCAAACCTTTTCTGAAAACTCAAAAGAAAAATTCTTCTTCTCTGCTTCTTTTTGCTTCCTTTTGTCATGTCGTCACTTTTCTCTTCTTTTCCAAGAATGACTCGAAAGATAATTGCATGTAATAATTGTTAGGAACTACTCTTATCAAGTAGTTAATGTTGTTTAGGATAAAACACGTAGCCATATTTGGAAAGAACAAGAAGAATAAAAATATCTTATTAGTTGTGACAACGACATAAGAAAAGGTTTGAAATGGATTATCCTACCCCCTACTTAAATTTTGACATGTGTCCACACATGTGCGTAAGGATAGGCAAAGAATGGGCAATAATGACTGATATGTACATAGTAGTTAATGAATTAATGAAATATATAAACAATGTGATAACAAAAGATATTGTGTACCTTTTAATTAATGCTCGTATGTGCTAGGAAAGATCACAACACACCATGAAATGATGGCTGGAATAAAAACCATGAATGAGGGCGGTATGGCAGGATGGATGACGTGGAAGAAAAGGGAATGAATGGTGGTGATGGATGAAAAGTGGAGAAAGTGGCTCCTTTAAAAAGGAAACCTTTATTATGGGCATGCAACGTGAAATTTAAAGAGATGTTGCAAGAAGATCAATGGCTGCATTCGAAACAAACTGCTGCATAAATTTATATTTGGATGCTGGTTTATGATACAATAGAAGACGGTGTCCATTAACCAGTAGCTTGAATTGAACTGGATCTATTGTAGCCAACTGCACTGAGCCATTATCAAGCACATTTTCTACTTCATAAGGACCATGCCAACGTGTGGTTAGCTTACCTTGATTTTCCTTGTACCTGGAGTCATAGAGTAGCGCCCAATCACCGGCAGAGAATTGCTTATTTTGAATGTGATTGTCATGCCATTTTTTTCTTTGCTATTGGATAGTTTCAGTATGCTGCAGGGCATCTTTCTTCATCTCATCCAATGTATTTAGCTACAGGAGGCATTCCTTTTGAGCCTCAAAGATATCAATGTTAAGCTAGAGAGCAGTCCTCAAGGTTTTATGCTCAAACTCTATTGGTAACATGTCAGTCTTACAATAGAGTAACTCAAAAGGAGTAAACCCTTTAGTTGTTTTCCATGTTGTCCTATAGGCCTAGACTGCTTCAGGAAGATGACTGCTCCAATCCTTCTTGTGTAGTTGGACTGTCTTTGTAAGGATGGCCTCAATTTCTCTATTGGTAACCTCTGCCTGGCCATTGGCTTGAGGGTGATAAGGGCTAGACTTTCTATGCCTGATCTTGTAATCATTTATCAATGCAGTGATTAAGTTGGATGTAAACTGAGCTTCTTGATCAATAACAAGTTCCCTTAGGACTCCAAACCTTGTAAAAATATGCTCATACAAAAACTCAGCAACTTTATTGTCACGGGCATGTGTCATTGCTTTTAATTCTACCCATTTGGTTACATAATTAGTACACACTAGAATGTATGATTTCCCATTGGATGGAGGATCTATAGGCCCAACAAAATCCATCCTCCATTTGTCAAAGGGACTGAATACCACTTGAGGATTCAAAGGCATTTCATCAGACCTTGTTGGTCTCCCCATGTGTTGACATCTGTCATATTTCCTGGTGTAGGTTGCAGCATCTTTGTGTAGTGTGGGCCAATAGTATCTTGCATTAAGCACTTTCATAACTATTCTCTTGGCTACAAAATGCCCACCACATGGTTCATCATGACAGGCATAAAAAATATCATAGGTCTCATCTTCCCTAACACATCTTCTCATGACTTGGTCAGGTCTTGTGTAAAATAAACAGTCTACAATCCATGAAAAGTTAAAACTTTTCTCAACTAACAATTTCATTTCCTTTGGTGAGAAGTGAGCTGGAATTTTGTTTGCTGCTAAATAATTTGTAATATCTGCATACCATGGAGTTTGAGCAGCAATAGAAAAAAGATGTTCATCAGGAAAGCTATCATCAATTACCTCAGGAGGTGTAGTTGTTTGAAGTCTTGACAAGAAATCAGCCACCACATTAGCCTGACCTGACTTGTCAATAACTGTGATATCAAATTCCTACAACAATAGAAGCCATCTTGCTAATATGCCAGATACGACAAGCTTATTCATGAGGTACCTTATTGTTCCATGATTTGTATGAACAAATATTTGGTAACCAGTGACATAATGTCGAAACTTGTTCAGGGCATACACAACTACTAGGGTGATCCCATCATAGTGGTTTACAATTTTTGGCCAAACTGGACACTGAAATTATTATTTTTAACTAAATCTTCACATTCGGGCACTTATAGCGGCTAAACTGTGAGGAATTTGAAGATGGTGCAAACTAGAGTCTCATCAAATTTTGTTTGTAGATTCTAAAATATTTTTTCAAAATTTTTGGAATCAAATTGCACTTCTTTTTCCATCTCCCACAAAAATATTTTTTTTGAGAAAACAATATTTTTAAAAAGTAGCGCACACCGTATAACGCATAACTTTTTCCATGAAGGATAAAATTCTAATTCTTTCAAATTTATATTTGTAACTTTGATATCTAGTGCTTCAACTTGGTTAGATAGTTTTTTATTGAATATTTTTTCCTTAATCAAGTTTCAAAGTCAAACATTACAATTCAGACATAGCGCGACTGTATAACGCGTAACTTTTTTTGTATATGTCAAAATTTATTTATTTTTTTGTTGGATCAAGGACTTCAATATCTGGTGCACTCATATTTTGCAATTTTTTTTTTTGATAATCTTCTATTTTTCCACTTGTGAAGAACAAAGAAATTCATTTTCGATGAAAAACCTATGTTTAATAAAACTTAGAAAACAAATACATAACAAAACCAAAACATATTAAAATTATATTCATTGGATAGCTTGTTCTGAGGAATACCATAATCATTTGAAATAAATTTTAAATGAATTCATTTGATCCCCCAAAATCTAAATCAAAAGTGATTTTTTATCAGCATTTTGATAGGTGTAAAGGAGATGCATTTATAGGTATTGTTTAAAACTAGCGAGGTTCTATCCAAAGGGGTTTGATCTAAGGTGATTTGATCAAACACTCTTCAATTGGAATCCTTAAAATAGAACTTTTTAAGGCTTAAATCATTATATTTTCTAAAAATATGTGATTTTAGCTAAAATTCGTTCCTCTCAGGAATTGTAAACCACTATTATGAGAGCACCCACTAACAATTCTTTCTCTGTGACAGTATAGTTTAATTCAGGGCCTTGAAGATTTTTGCTAATGAAATATATGGCATGCTCAATGGAATTCTCGTTCTATCCTAAAACTGCCCCTATGGCATAATCAGAAGCATCTGTGTGTATATGAAAAGGTAGAATCCACTTCGTTCCTTGAAGAACAGGTGCCTGACTAAGTAAATTCTTAAGCTATAGGAAAGATTTGTCACAGGCCTCAGTCCAGGTAAATTCAGAATCCTTTGTCAATAAGGCATATAATGGACTGGCTATTTTGCTAAAATCTTTGATAAATATTCTATAATATTCAGCATGTCCTAAGAAGCTTCTAACATCCTTTTGTTTCATAGGTGTTTGCAAAGTTAGAATAACTTCAATTTTTGCAGGATCAACTTGAATTCCTGCTTGAGAGATATGATGGCCTAAAACAATTCCCTCATGCATCATCATAAATCATTTCTCACTATTCAAAGACAAATTTTTCTCCTTACATATTTTCAACACTTTTTCTAGATTGGCTAATGCTTCTTCATAAGTAACTCCATAAGTAGTGAAGTCATCCATGTAGATCTCCATAGAATCATGAGAAATATCAGCAAAATACTGATCACTGCCCTTTGAAATGTTGCAGGTGCATTACACAATCCAAAAGGTAAGACAGAGTAGGAAAAAGTGCCCCATGGACTAGTTAAAATTATTTTGTCTTGATCCTCAGAGGTAATTCTAATTTGATTATACCCACTATATCCATCCAAAAAGGAGAAATATTGTTTACCAGACAATAAGTCTAGCACTTGGTCAACAAATGGCAATGGAAAGTGATCATTTTTAGTTGTTGTGTTCAATTCCCTGTAGTCTACACAAACTCTCTATTTTCCACCTTTTTTAGGAACAATCACCAATGGAGACACCCATTGACTATCTGAAATGGGGTAGATAAAACCAGCATCAAACAATTTCTGGAGCTCTATTTTAACTATTTCCCTAAGTGCTGGGTTTATCCTTCTTTGAGGTTGTCTGACAGGTGAAAAATCTTCCTTAATGTAGATCCTATGAGTACAAAGTTGAGGATCTTTTCCCTTCATATCCCCATAGTCCCATGCAAAATCTCTGTGTTGTTCTTGCAACATTGTGACTAGGGCAGCTTGTTGAGATTGAGGCAGCTTATTATTGATATTCAGACAGTGGCCTGGAGACACTTCTACTTGCTTGATAAGATCATTCATAGAGGTTGCTAATAAAGGTGGTGTATGTATTTCATATGGAAGCAAATTATGATAAACTACAGGAAATTTAGGTGATAGGCTCTCAGAATTCAGTTGCTACAGGAAACACTGCTGAAGACAGTTATCTAGAACATATGGGCTACTCAAATCAATGTTGGACTGCAAAATTTGTAAAAGCAGGTCATCCTCACTCTGAAGCTGGGAAAACAGGTTAGTTTGCAGCATCATTAGTTGAGCCAATGAATTGACTTCTTTAGTTTCCTCTCCTAAATCTGGCCAAATTGGTTGAGACAAGTCTGGCTGAGGTTGAGTAGGTGGGTATAAAGCCAATTTATTTCTTAACTAACCATCAGAAATTGTCATGTATCCTGAATGGAATCCTTTAAAAGAATCAGTTGTGGCTAACCATGGTCTACCTAGGATGATAGGATATCCTCCCAAAGTGGCCTTAGTGGACAATATGGTGAAATTTATTGGGTATTCCCAAGACTCAAGGATGACAATAACATTTTCTACCCTTCCATCAGGCTTTACTATGGAACTATCAGCAAGCTGCATGATGGTAGGAGTAGACCGAATGTTTAAGGTATTCAAATACTCTATTGTATTCTTAGTCATTACATTGATGGCTGCACCAAGTTCAATCAAAAAATTCTTTACTATCTGGCCATTAATACTTATTTGTACCACAAGACTCCCAAGATCAGTATATTTTGGAATGACTACCTTCCCTAACATAATATCTGCCAACTGTCCTAGAACATGGATAGTTTGGGGATCATTTTT
This sequence comes from Sequoia sempervirens, assembly GCA_007258455.2. Classification (NCBI taxonomy): domain Eukaryota; kingdom Viridiplantae; phylum Streptophyta; class Pinopsida; order Cupressales; family Cupressaceae; genus Sequoia; species Sequoia sempervirens. Next base: position 122,380,214 of record VDFB02086081.1, on the reverse strand, counting down.
TTTCTTCTTGGTTTCTTTAAACATGCCTCCTTAATGGCTTTTCCATAAATTGGGACATCTTTAATGGCTTGAAAAAGGAGAATTTGAATGTGTACATTCTTTAGCTGATCCAAAATATCAAAGGCAGGCTCTTCCATAGACTTGGATGTAGTAATTTGCAATCTCTGAGGAAAAGGTGGTTTGGCCTGATGCTGCAGGACGGGCTCCTTAGAGACAGTATCATATACAAGTATATGTTTTGTAGGATCAGTAGGTTGCTCAAAAGTAGAGTTTGAAATCTCTATTATTAAAGGTGGTTGTGGAGTAGGAAGAGTGGTTCCAGACCTGAGATGGATATCATGAATATTTAGGGCATAAGCTGGATACTGATTGGCTTCTACAAAATACATAGGTTGTTGTTGTTGCTTATTATTAGGATTTGGCAATGGTTGAGTAGGCATAGACGTTTGTTTTGGAGGGCCAGTATTTTTTGTAGGTGCTGCAGGAGGTGGCATGAGGGCTTGAGGTTGTGGCTACTGAAACTACAGAGGTCCAGGGGATTGGTTCTGCCATTGCTAAGAACCTCTCCATTGAGGATTCTGCTGCCAGTTACCTTGGGGTGGAGTCCATTGTCCTTGTAGCTGCTGCCAACCTCCTTGAGGAGATTGCCATTAAGGACTCTGATAGTTAGGCCAGTGTGATTGAGAAGTATTCCAAAGTGGTGATGGGCCATATGTAGGTTGCCATTGGTTATTTTAATTAGAATAAGGATTACCAAAAGTCAAAGGGTCTTGAGGCATAACTTGTCTTTGAGCCCATGGTCACCTTTGTGTGACGAAGAATACTTGGTCATCATTCTCTACTATCTCAAAGTCAGTAGGTAGCTGCTTAACCTCTAGGTTAGCCACCATCTTACATCTACAGTCCTTTTTCTTCTGTCTACAATGTGGACAAAACTTAGCTAAAATTGCTTCAGCCTCCTCATGTTTCTTCCAAGCTTACATAGTATCCAACTATGTAGCCATGTTGTTTATGATATCCTGCTTGAAATCAAACAACAAATATGTGATCTCCATCCATGAAACTCCATTAATAGAAGACTTTCCCACTGTGACTTGATGACCTCTACCCTTCTTAACAATTGCTCGAGAGTAGTTGAGACATATTTTCTTGATATGATCCCAAGGCAGTTGGGTTATATCTCCTCCTCCCATCAGGTCTAGGGCATCTATACAGGTATCACTGATTCCCCTTAGAAAAAGTAGTTTCTGAGATTCTTCATTGAGAGTATGGTCTGAATTCTTTTTTAGGGAAAACAAGAATCTTGAGATATAGTCTTCTAGGCTTTCATCCTCCTTTTGTTGAATTCTGAATATATCATCTCCCTTACTACCACTCTTACAATATTCCTTGTATTTCTTAAGAAATTTTGTTTGCATGATTGCCCAACTATCAACAACACCTCTTCCCAAACTCATGAACCATCTAAGAGCTCCTTCCTTTAAAGTAGAAGGAAACAACTTCATCCTGTGAGCATCTGAAGTGTAATCATAGCTGCGACAGAGGATGTCAAACTCAAACAAGAAAGTGTCTAAGTCCTCTGTAACTAGTCCATAGAACTTGGGGAGTAATGAAGAAGGAATATTTTTAAGGTTATCATTATCTTGCTAAGCAATGATGGGGAATTCAAAAGTAGGAGGTCTATTAGGTGGATTTCGTGCCATATTTGTTTGATGGAGTATCAGAGCGAATGCATTTTCTTTAGGTTCTTCATCAGCTGGGTCAAATGGAAATTCAACAAATAGGTTTTCAGCAAATGGATTGATATCTTGGTCTCCTTCCTCAAATAGATTATAACCTAGTTCAGGATTGTTATCAATGAATGGAAGGTCAGGGAGGAATCTTCCCAGAGTGTCTCTTCTTCTATGCATGCAATAGAATGAACCATAACTTGAAGGAATTTTTTGAATAACAGACTAAACTACAACTAACAATGACTTATGACATGTTCTTAGCTTGACACCATCCCCGACAATGACGCCAAAAATGGTCGTGCCCGCAAAAGGATATAAAATTCATGGAAAATCCTAACCTGGGAATTGGTCATTCCAGCAGGTGACTAATATCTTCTTATGGTCATTCATTTACTTTGTCAAACCAGGGAATGTATACTTGAAATGGAGCGGCACTGTATGTGCACTAAGAACTAGTTTTAGTCATGATTTACCAGAAATAAATGCGTGAAAGGAATTCTACTTATGCTACAGGAATGTAACGTAAAGCTTTCTAACTTAAGAATAACTTAATCAAAGTAGACATCACAACAACTGTTACTTAAGAAAGAAACTATGAACTGGCCTTATGCTATAGGAAAAAACATGGATTCCTGACACTACAGGAACAATATAAGACTGAGTTTGCACAGAAGCTTTCCAGAATGAAATCTAACTTATGATCAACAAAAGATAAACAACTAACTAACTATAGATACTTACTAAGTGGGCCCCCTTAGCAAGCATCAATCAACTATGCAAGAATTGAACTCAGAACTTCATCAGCTTTTATTCATAAACTCAGAATGATATACATTGTTCTGCTCATATGAAAACAAACACAAAAATCTATTTCTTATCATAGTACTAACTCTTACATGTTCTTCTCATTATCATACTAACTTTTACATGCTATGCTTGCTCACTCGCATAGGAGGAACACTTATTTAAACCAAAAAAGCAACTAACTAACTAACAGAGAAACACGTGGACATAAAATGTATCCTAAAACTGAGGAATAGACTTCACATAAATGAAAGCATATCTATTCAACACGATCCAAAGAGAATTTAGCATTCCACTCTTCCTAGATTAATGATCAAAGTTTCTTCCCAATGACCCGGTCAGAGAGTCTTTGCCAGAACAACTTCCTCGACGTTGTGCAGGAAATGGACTTTACTGTAGGGCCAAGATCCGCTACGATCCGCTACGCTTGACTCATTCATGCTCCCTTCAACAACATGCAATGCACAAGGTGACAGAGGTGAAAGAAAGCATTTGTGGAAAACAACACGATACATTCATTAATCACATATTAAATCTATTTCATTATTCAAAAACCATATGCATTATACCAGTCAATTGGAAGGTCAAACAAGGTAATTAATAAGACACATCAAGATGTTAAGCTGCAGGAATATAGGAATGTATTGCTATAGGATACTACCCAATTTTAGATGAAAAGTCTTTAATCACATAGTTAAAACATCCATTAGCAATAAAAGTAGAGATATTAAAAATACATCATGATACTCAAATTATGAGCATATCCTGAGCTCGTCAGGGGGTTCGAGTGGACGTTGGTTAAGAGTCCACTCAAACCAGCTCACCATACAATTTTTAATATTATTTTGAATTGGTTCGATCAAACCTGAGTTCAATCGAACCCCTCTTCGACTGAACATATTTTTTGGGTTCGACCGAACCCTAGTTTGACTGAACCACACTTTTTCCCCTTCTCCCCTCAGGCACAAAAAATATCCAACATTTTGCACTTTGAAGCTCAATTTGAGAATGAAAATGGATGATACTTCACAAACCCAACTGGTATCATGTAGCCCTCAAAACGAGCTATCCAACAAATATAATTTAAATATGTTTTGGTTTTATTATCTATTTGCTTTTGTAGTTTTATTAAATGTAGGTTGTTCACCAAAAAATGAAGCTCTTTGTTCTACACATGTGGAAAAATAGAATATTATAAAAAAAATTTAAAAAATATGAGTGCGCCAGATATTGGAGTCCTTGACCCAAAAAATAAAATAAAATTGATTCATACAAAAAAAGTTACATGTTATACAGTCGCGCTATGTCCGAATTGTAATTGGTTTGACTTCAAAACTTGATTAAAAAGAAAATATTCAATAAAAACCTATCTAACCATGTGGAAGCACTAGATATCAGAGTTACAAATCTAAATTTGAAATAATTAGAATTTTATCCTTCATGGAAGAAAAGTTATGCATTATATGGTGAGCATCAGTTTTTAAAAATGTTGTTTTCTGAAAAAAAAATATTTTTTGAGGGAGATGGAAAAAGAAGTGCAATTTGAGTCCAAATTTTTTGAAAAAAATATATTTAGAATCTACAAAAAAAAATTCATAAAACTCTAGTTTGCATCATCTCCAAATTCCTCATGGTTTAGCTACTATAGGTGCTTGAAAGTGAAGATTTAGTTAAAAAAATTATTTTAGTGTCCAGTTTGGCCAACAATTGTAAACCACTATTCTGGGATCACTTGGTTAGTATGTAAAAAATTTGGTCAACTCTTGGTATCAATAGCCTATTGTCTTGTCAATCTTACCATCATCTGATCATCATGTCCTAGGATGCATCATTCCTACAATGGACATCAACATCAGTCATCACTGCAGTATAGTCTTGGCTAGAAGTATGAAGAACATTAACTTGTTTGTTTACTTGATCTTTTCTTTTGATTTATCTTATTGTGCCTATTCTCATTGCCTCTCGAGGATCTCTATCTAAAAATATTTAGACATAAAGGAATGCAGCATTGATCATTATCTTTTGTCTGTTGTGCTTTTTGGATATTCTTACAATATAACCTTGGTCATTCTTACTTTGTTTGGTTTGTAGGGAGGGTGTTTTAGATGTCTTGTTGACTATTACATAGGAAGGTTTTTCTTTTCTATATTTTGGTCAGAGATGTTTCAAATATATAAAGAACATCCTAATAAGGTTTCATATGCTAGGTGTGAACAAGGATATGCCTATTTGATTGTTGAGTCAAAGTCTATCTCACTAGGTACAACACCATCCTAGTTTTCTATACCATGATGCATTGTATGCTTGTGTATGATAAAAATAAGGAAAGTAATGCTCTTTACATCCCCAATCCCTAGATAATAAATACATCATCATCATTCATCATCACATCTAATAATGTCTTGACGACTCATAGACTTGTTGGACTTCTGCATCTTCTCAAAATCAAGGGTTGATCCCTGTCATTCTTTTATCCTCTTTCACACTAACATGCTATCATGACATGCATCCATCCTGCATTCACAAAATGTTAGTATTCTCATCTTGGATAATCATGGAATATCATCATAATAGTAAACATCATCCATCTCACAAGCATTGTATTATCATTTAAGTTGTTTAGGATAATATAGATTTTTTATTCTAAGCATCTTAAAACCATCTCATTTGCATCATCATCATAATATAGATCTGTTAGTCTAAGCATCTCATAACATAACCATCCATACATCCATCTTGCACCTCATTATTGTGAGAACAACCCTTAAATCATTTTTTTTTCCCAATCTCTCGAGGGGGCAATGTACCAACGTAATTCTTTTCATTGGGGAAATAGTGGGGCATCCAAAAAAATTAGAATTTTTTTGAACTTCGATCTCACCAGTGTTATTCTTTGAACCAATTCAACCGGTACATTACTTTAAAGAGGGGAAAAATGTAGACACTCGAATTAACATCATTTCTTCTATTAATAAAATAGAGCAATTTATTGGATTAATTCACTAATGCACATCATATTTGATTAAATAAATCAATTTATTTAATTAAGTATCCTAAAGTTCTCTCATTTGATTTAATAAATCAAACTATTTAAATCAAATGTCAAAACCCATAAATTCCTCCAAGTTATTTAATTCTAGATTAATTAACTTCTAATCCTAATTACCCATTCTCTAGCTTTTTACTCAACCTTGGTAAAACTCAACCTCTAACTAACCCACCCACTTGTACATGAAAATCAATTCTTTTAATTATCTAATTATCTCATTTTCCCTCACAAAGACATATTCTAAGAGAATATTCCTTCATTAACTCCACTTATTTGACTTTCTTGTACAAACAATTTCCCTCCAAAATATCTCAACCACATTCATTTAATGCCTCTTACAAATGCATTAATCTCTCTTACACCTATCAAATCCTTAACCATATGCATTAACTATGCACATTCTACAAAATGTGCTCCAACTTCACCCATTAGGATTGAGACAAGTGTCCCAATCTCATTGGCTCTCCTTTAGTCCCACATTCTTCACATCTCTCCATTCTTCAACCCTTCAACCTACAAATAGAAGCCACTTATATTAACAATCCATCCACAATCTTAGCATTTGTACTATAGGCACTTTTATTTTAGCATCTTCATCACTTTTTTTTCATCATTTTGGAAGCTTATCAAAGGGGTGGGAAAGGGAGTCCTTTTCACATCAAAGAAGCACCAATCCCACTATGTGATAAGGTATGATCTTGCTTAAATTATATGATTTAATTGATTTTCTTTGGTATTTCATGGTTTTGTTTGCATATCTAGCATGATTATGTACCTCATAGGAGTGCTTTATTTGGTTTGCTTCATTTTCTAACAACACTAATATTTGTTTTTATTTGAAGTAGATGCAAATTTAGTGCTTACAGTTCTTACCCTTTGACACTAAACCAAGATACTTGCTCTGAATACTCCCCCAAGTTAGGAGTACACCCATCCTAATCAACAACTTTGCATAATGACAACATTCCTTAATATAACAATGACGCTATATGACACTACCTACTACCCATGAGAGGTAGCCACCAACATCAATCCAAAGAAGGGATGAATCCATAGATCCACTAGATTGATGCATCTATGTATGTATCTAGTTCAAAGGATGGGAAATAACCCCAAACTTCTCTTGAAGATACTCAAAAGTATCGTTAAAGGAAGAGCCTTAGTAAATGTGTTTGGAATCTAATCCTTTGTAGTTACATATTCAAGCTTCACCTCATTCTCCATTACTTTCTATCTCAAAAAGTGATACTTGATTGATATATGTTTTGTCCTTGAATGCATCACTAATTATTTAAAATATTAATTACAATTTTGTATTATCACAAAAGATAGATATAGGCTCATCATACACTACTCTGATATTCTTCAATATCACATTCATAATATTTATGTTCAACAAGATGTTGCTACAATATATACTCAGCCTCTACAGTGGATAAAGAAATTGAATCTTGCTTCTTACTTAACCATGACACCAATCTACATTCAAGAAAGAATGCACCACCACTTGTACTCTCCCTATCTTCAACACAACCAAGCCAATATGTATTTGTATAAGCACTTAATGTGAAATCAGTATTCTTAGGATACCATAAGCCATAATTCAGAGTGCCTTTTAAATCTCTGAATATCCTCTTCATAGCTGCAACATGTGTCTCTTTAAGATCTTCTTGAAATCTAGCCACAAGAAAAACTACATGCATGATATATGATCTAGTAGCAGTTAGATATAACAATCGTCCAATCATAAATCTATATTTTCTCTTATCATTCTTAGGTGAATCATCATCTTTAGTAAATTTGCAACTAGACACAATAGGAGTGCATATCGATAAAGAGAGTCTTTCATTCCAAACTTTTTCAACATTTCTTTGACATACTTTGACTATGAAATGAAAATTCCTTTATCTATTTCATTGATTTGTAACCCAAGGAAGAAATTCATCTCCCCAAACATTAACAAATAAAACTCTTTCTACATTTCTTCTACAAATTTCTTACACATAGCTTCATTTCCTCCAAAGATAATATCATCCACATACGCAAGCACTATCAAGATTTTATATTCCTCAATTCTGAAGTAAAGATTACTATCTGTAGTGCCTTTACTTTATCCTTGTATTAAATATCTATCCAGTCTTGCATACCAATCTCTGGGAGCTTGCTTCAATCCATACATTTCCTTCTGTAATTTACAAACCATATTCTATTGATTTGAAAATTGAAATCATTTTGATTGTTCCATGTAAACCTCTTCTTCCAACTCACCATTCAAAAAATATACTTCACAGATCCATTTGATAAACCTTAAAGTCCTTGTATGCTATGAGTGCCAAAAAAATTTTGATAGCTTCCATCCTAGCCATTAGAGAATTTTTTTCCTGAAAGTTGATTCCTTCCACTTGTGAGTAACCATTACACACAATTCTTTCCTTGTTTCTCATTGCTTCTCCATTCTCATTCAATTTGCTTCCAAATACCCATTTAGTTCCAATTATATTCTTGTTTTTAGTCTAGGAACTAATTCCCAAGTCTGATTTTTCTCAATTTGCATATGCTTTTCTTCCATTACCTTCATCCAATGTTCATCTTTGCATGCCTCATTCACTCTTTTAGCTTCAAATTTAGAGAGTAAATATAGATTTACCTCAGCTTCAACAACTTTTCTTCTTATCATTACTCCTTTCCTCTTGTCTCCAATGAGTTGTTCTTCAAAATGATTCTTTTGCACATACTTAGGGTTCTTCTCTGGAGCTTCTTCTTGTTCATTTTGCACTTCCTTTTCTTTAGCTTTTTCTTCTTCTTTTTTGCAATCAGGTTCATCTAATACATATCCATCTACTTCAATTGAATTTTTGAATTTTTCATCAACCTTCACATTTGTACTTTCAACAATATTTCTTATCCTTTTATTGTAACATCTATAAGCTTTGATTTTAGTGGAATATCCAAGGAATATACCTTCATCAGACCTTGCATAAAACTTACCTAAGTTTTCCTCATCTCTTTTAATATAACATTTTCTTCCAAATAGTCTAAAGTACTTGACAGTACGAATCCTTTCATACCATAAATCATAGGGAGTCTTTGTGCTATTAGTTTTTTCTTGAAATTTGTTAAGTATGTAAATATTAGTATGAATTGCTTCTCTCCCATAGACTCCTAGTAGGTTTTCTTCTTTCATCATTGTACTAGTAGTTTCTTGAGTAGACTTTTTTTTCTTTCAACCACTCCATTATGCTGAGGAGTTCTAGGGGTAGACAAGTACCTTTTTATTCCATGAACTTCACAAAACATGTTAAACTCATTGGAGGTGAATTCTCCACCTCTTTCAAACCTCAAACATTTGATTTTTAGATCCATTTTATTCTCAACCATAGCTTTAAATTCTTTGAATCTATCTAGTGCATCAGATTTCTCTTTAAGAAATGTAACCCATGTCATTCTAGAATAATCATCAATCAAAATCATGAAATACCTATCACCTTAAAGAATTCTCACCCTTGTAGAACCACACAGATCTCTATGTTTTAATTCCAGTAGTTTGGTAGTCGATTTTTCCTTTCCCTTGAAACTTATCCTTATTTTCTTTCTAAATTGACAATATCTATAAATAAAACTGATAGGCTTTGTGATTCTTGGTAGGTCACTCACTGCATGAACTAAACTAATTCTAACCAAAATTTCAAAATTCATGAGACATGTCCTCTAGTTCCATAGCCAACTATCATTAATATGAGACATAAAGAAATGACTATGAACACCTTTAAGCTGATAGATGTTTCCATTTATCTTCTTTCCAATAGCAATCACAATTTTGGACCCTTTTCTAATCTCACATATTTCATCCTTAAACACAAGATTATATCCTCTGCTACACATTTTTCCAACACTCAAAATATTATGCCTTAAACCTTTAACATAGTATACATCTTCAATATTATTCTTGCCAAATAAATTGATTGAACGTATTCCACAAATCTTAGCTCCTAAATCATATCCAAATTTAATTAATCCTCCATCATACTTTTCAAGTTTAAAAAACTTACTTTTTTCTTCATTCATGTGATTAGCGAAGCCACTATCAACAACCCAGTAGTTCTTATCTTGTTTAACATGAAAAGAAAAAACTAATGTACCTTCAATCTTTTCTTTCTTCTCTAGAACACTTTCCTTCACACAACTTTCAAAGTTAGTACAAGTAGAAACATATTTTAAAGCCAAGAGCAAGCATTCATTTTCATCAACATATCCATAATTAGATTCATCATAAAAAATACTAGCATCTTATTTGAAATAGTAACTTTTTTTAATCATATTTCCTTTATTATCCTTACTTTTATTGTTCATAGCTCTTTTTAGACATCTTGAAGCATAATGACCTACTTTTCCATAGTAAAAAAATTTGAAGGGTAGTTTACCTTTTCACTTACTAGTGCCCTTTTTCATCCTTCTTACAAAGTTAGCTTCCACATCATCAAGATCTTCTCCATCTGAGTCTTCAAACTTTTCTAATTTTTTAGCCTTGAAAGCAGCCTCTACTTTTGTACCATTTCTCAAACCAAGTTTTCTCATTTCAAAAGAAGTTTGTGTACCAATCAACTAATCCCTAGAATAAGTATTAAAATTTACAACTTCCTCTATAGTAGACACATTTTCACTATGTAAACCAAGAATAGTTCTAATAACTTTCTTTACCACACTAGGTTCTTTAACTTGTGCACCAAGACCTCTCATAGTACTTACCAGCTCATGAAATCTCTGCATGTAGGTTGTAATTGTTTCATCTTTAAACATTCTCAAGGTCTCAAATTGCTCCTTCAGATTCTACAACTTTACTTATTTAACCTTGTCATCTCCTTCATAAAGGCTTTCTAGATTATCTCAAACTTCTTTAGTAGTATTAAGATTCATAACTTCTACCAATTGAAAATTTGAAAGACTATTCATCAAAATAAATCTTTCCTTAGCATTTACCTCATGTGCCTTGATCTCACTATTTATGCTTGGACCATTAAGAGGTTCAACATATGGAGTATTTATTGCCTTTTCAATCTCAAATCCATCAGATGCTAGATATCCTTCCATCTTCGTCTTCCAAAATGCATAGTCTCTTCCATCAAATCTAGGGAAATCAATCTATTTTTCCATCTTGGATCTACCTCAAACAATTAAGACCTTCTCAAAGGAACCTTTCTTTGATACCAATTGTTGAATGAACAAGAAAATAAGATGGGGGTGAATCAGTTATAGAAAATTAAAACATCAAAACTCTCAACAATAACCAGATCTACAAGCATCCATTAAATCCTTATTCTGTTAAAGTGATGAATCATTAAATGTAGATAATAGAAACTAAAATAACACCATACACAATAGAACACTATATTTACGTGGAAAACCTAATGAGGGAAAAACCATAGTGAGGATTAGCTAACAATATAAGTAGTTGCAAAACTAGTACAAGGGCTCACTATCATAATAGGACACATTGACAAAAAAGGCTCAAAACTAGGGCTCACTACTACAAAAATAAATAAAGAAAATAGAAGAGAAATGTTACATAGAGAAAAAATTCTTAATGCAATAGAAAATTCACTACAAATGCTCCAACAATCTTGTAGTCTTGTATGAAAGATTTCAAACACCTTCAGCTCTTTGCCTCTAGGGATTCAATAGTTTGAAATTCGCACTGCTTTGGTTAAATTTGTATCATATTTATCACTCGCATTTTTCTTTCCTGTCTCATCCATATTACAACAATACCACTCTTATTTGCATCAACCTCCTCCTCGAAAACCTTCTCCAAGGTCAACAACTATCTGTTACATTTAAATTTTCAAATTAGATTGGCACCTAAACATTCTTGTAGTGGATAGGAAAGAAAGTGACCCATATAAATCCTTTATTAGGACCCAAATAAATCCTAACATATCTCAGCACACTTTCATAAAATTTTCATGTAGTGTTAACACTAGGTCGGTTGTTACCTGTGCAAACACCATAAAACATTAAGTTCACACTTCCTTAAATTAATATCAAAAGTAGCATAAGTAGATATCAAGGGATAATAGAAAGATTATTTATCATTTTCAATTAATTATTTATGTAAGTGCCTATTTATTAATTCGATACTAGGTTGAATTGAAATTATAAAGAATTGAGATAGTCACTATTAATAACTATTGACATATTAATATTGTTGATCATTAGCAGATCTATAGTAATAATGGTGTTATTAATAAAATAAAATAAAAATAATAACAATGATGATAGATGTCTTAATATTAATATTTGTATCCAATAATAACTCAATAAATTATTAATTCTTTGGGTATTATCTCTTATCATAGTTAGACAGTGTTAGAATTTATTGTGACTAAAAATATTAATATTAAGAGTCATATTAATATTGATAATCTTGTTACCATTAAGATGATTGGGCTAATCAAACTATAATATACTATTAACAAACAATATTATTCTCATTCAATGGTTATTGGTTTATTAGAAATGAACTAGTTAAGGATAAATTGGAGAATACACAATAACAATATTATTATTATGGTTCAAAATTAGATGTGTCAATCACAAGATCCACACTAATGTAGAATTCAATGAAATTATTAGAATAAAAAAATACATTAATAATATCATTAATTTGGATTTAATGTTGTTAGCAAAATAGGTATTAAAACTTATATTATCATTAAGCTGGAGCTAATTCAAATTACAATACAAGTAATAGTATTTACACCAAAATGGATTGGTATTAAAAAGTACATAAATTCTATTATTAATATTATTTAAAAAGCATTAATACTAGTGTTAATATTATTGTTCAATTGCTCTATACTATAATGTTATGGAGTGGTTAGTATGCAAGTAGTGATATCATGCCTATAATAGAATTCGATAAAGTAATGCATCTAGTATGACCTAGAGTACTAAGGTGAACCTTCCCTTTTAGGGTATGCAAGGTGGACTCCACACTCGCATTAGCATTCGCTTCCCCACACCTCACTCTTGGGTGATGTACCAGTAATGAAATTACATAATCAACATCATTCAATGTGCATAGTTTAATTATTATGTACACACATGATCGATAATCATAGATTTTATAAATTACTTAATAAAAAATATGAAAACTTATTATAATACATATTTTCTTAATAAATATCTATATTATTATTTATAAAATAATGTTACACAAGAGAAACGAAGCAACGAGAGACTCCTAGGTCCCAAGTACAATGTTTGAACAAGAATCAACACACAGAAACCAAAATCATCTTGCAACACGTGGAAATGTACAGATGAGTGTGATGTTAACGACAGTTCAAACATGTGAATAACATAGTAATATATTATTGTCTTGTGAAAACCTGCTCGAACATTTTAACCCAATTTGGAATACAGAATTAAAAAACCGAGTAAACGAATTTCACCTGAATATGGGTCGAGTAAGTACTTCTGCAAGTCAATGAAGGCTGTGTTGAGTTGTGTAGAAATAAATAGAAGCCACAAGTCTTGGAACATGGATAAAGAGTGTTGAAGCATTGCAAGAGGAAAGATGGTACCTTCGGCGTGCGCAGCTTGTCGATCCGACTGCAAAAAATGCTCAGCTGAATGTCTGCTGGCTCCTCATTTTCCTCCGGACGACCTTCAAAGGTTTAGGGTGGTGCATCAAGTGTACGGAATCAACAATATTGTTAAAATGCTTAAAATAACTTAACTACGCCCGATTTCTATGTTTGCGTTCTCTGCCATTAAGTTTGATTCAAAACAGAGATTTAGGACCATGATAACAAGAAATAATATGTGACCTCCCGGGATGGACCAGTGCTTCACCTCTGTGAGCATCACCTAGATGCAATGAGTGCTAAGTGGACCATTCAATATCATGAGAGATGGGTTCTTGTTGAACCACTACTCATGAAACATGGGTCAATGAGTTTGACTCGAAACTACACGGTTGAATCCTGATAGCAATATCATAATTTGACACGCTGTGGAAAAATACCTCCTACTTATCAAGAAATAATATTTTTAATATTGTATTCTATGTTTGGAACTTCAATCACTACTTGCCGTTGTTTTAGTCAGATTCTCGTTAGTTTGTGTTTAGTCAGGTGCTTTACTAGTAGAAACAGTTTAAATGAAATTCATAGTTTTGATGTGGTATTGTAATAGAATGTAAAAGCCGAGGAAAGAGCAGAGGCAGTTAATAGTTTGGTGTATGAAGCCACAGCCAGATTGGAGGACCCTGTTTATGGGTGTACTAGAGAAATCCATCAACTGCAGAAGCGGATTGCTGACCTGGAATCCCAGTTGGCAGGCACGCAAGCAGAGCTCTTGGATATGCGTTTTGCTAATGAGAATCTTGTTTCGCTTCCCACCATGTGTGAGGAGGTGGATTCAATGATGTTATGTGAACCGCTATGGGAAATAGAAGTTTAAGACAAGAGTATATTATAATCTCTATTATAGAGGTCACAGCATTCCTCACTGTTTCAAAAATGTTTTAATACTATTTTACAGTTAGCAATTTTCTTATCATAAAGAACATTTGTATTAAATATAAATTTTCACGAATATATATATATATATATATTAATAAACTTGATCTGTTTTAATTTTATATATGAATGTTTCTGAATTTGCGTTTTTTACTTCCTGGGAGGGAAGTCATATTTCTAATTTTACTAATTTAACAGTACACAGAAACAAATTTCATTTTGTTATATTTTCTTGAAATTTATTAAACACAGGAGAAATCAGATTTCTTTAAAAAAGAAAGAATGAAAATCAGAACAGCTATTCAATCAAACAAACAACAGCTACACAAAACAGGGGCGAAAGGAATAGAAGACCCCCCAATACAATACAAACATCTCGGGTTAACAAGAAACAGAGCTTATAGAAGAGGCATCAAAAACACTAACAAAAGTGGCAGAAACCCCACAACCAACACAAACCTGAAAAATAATTTTGAATTAATATTTGCGCAAAGAAACAGGGAAAGGGCCTACGAGAACGGACAGAACAGACCCAGCACAGGATGGGAAACCAACACAACCAAACCCAGCCTCTTTGACTGACAATAACAGGGAACAGAGAAGCCCCCCACAACAAACAAGAGCAGAACAGAGAAGCCCCCCACAACAAACAAGAGCAGGGAACATGTAAATCTGGACTGCAATACATATGGAGAGGCATCCTCTTTGAATAGTTTTATAAATAAATAATTGAAATCTTGTAAATGGTATAAAATATAAATTCTCAAATTTGATTTTTTTTTTTTTAATTATACTGTGACTCACTTTTACAATATATAATCAATCTATTTTTACTTTTTTTATCATTTGTTTTTATGATGATATTAGTCTAGTTTTTTGCAAATCTATTTATACATTTTATTTTTTAAATATTGTATTTAAATTTTAATGCTCAATCATATGTTCTTTTAATTGGACTAATCAGAATTATTCATTTTATGTTCACTAATTCTCTCAAGAATAATATTATGTTACAAATTCTAAGTTCATGTTGATAAAGTGGCTTTGGAGTTTCCCACTTGTTGACTCATATTGTGTATTGAGCTAATGATCTATGTACTATTTCTCATGTGCCACCTTTCCTTGATACTATGTAATGTCCCCATATTAGAGACATAAAAATGCACATAATTTCTTGTTCATGATTAGATCATTTCAGATTTCACATCTTAGGAATAAGTCAATCAAAAGGCATTATCATCTAAACCATAAATTAACATGGTCAATTATGACTTCTTCTCCTAATTGGAATAGAATTTCTCCTTGTCTCCACTTTCCTAGCCTCATGGGACAGCGATTTACTGTGTTAAGGGGCGCATGAACGCATCTCAAAGTGGAGTCCCTCAAGGTGTTCCACCCATCTTGGGACCCTCCATCAGTGGGTGATTTACCAGCTCTTCCCCTCCACAAACACACAATCCATTTTGAGTGCTAGCAAGTAAGAGTTGAAGCCCGAATTCTATCCTTCAGGGTAGAGTCATAAAAGCTCCATGAGATACAATAATTGTTGTAAGCAATATTATTGTGGCTTTGACAAATAACATCCATAATGTAGACACATTCTGTTCTTACATATCAAATCAGTGTTATAGATCCGTTATTCATATTTTAGCAACAATTGATAACTCCGATATAGAGAGTTGTTACCCATGACTAATAATATATTTAATTGCATATCATAGTAAAATATAACATACTACAAGAATAATAAACATAATATCTCATACTTATCTGGCAGCTGCTATACTGACAAGGATATCTGAAATCCTGATCTCATTCTCCTCCTAATTGAACCGTTTGTCCTTAACACTTAGAATATATCATTAGTATGAATCAAATAAATCGTTTTCCCTTCGTATATCAAAGAATCATAATTGCTTATAAGGTTCAATAATTGTTACAACTTACAAGCATCATTATTTGATAATCGTAAATAATGTATATATATATATATATATACATTGTATTTGCTAATCACCTATGATGTATATATGAATCACAATATATATTTATCAATTATTAACATGTCATTCAAATTCTCAATGTATTTATCCATCATAATATATTTAAATATATTCATAAATCATAATTAAGAATAAACATCAATAAGCACATCTATGATTCTACTATAAATTCTGATCATATTATAATTAGAGTATAAATTCCTAAATATTATCATAATCATAGATGCATCATAAATTCTAAACATATCATATCTAAAATAAATAATAATAATTATGCCTATCGGTTATCCCTTTATTCTACTTACGTGTTCAGCAGATTTCAGCCATAACATCTGACCTGTACCCGAAGGTATGCAGCCACTGTTATTTCCTTTCATTTCCTCTTCATTCTATTCGATGCCTTCCTCTTTTGGTAATTGTCCTCCTTTATATCTTTGTATCCAAAGAGACGTATCCCTTGACTGATCGCTGCCCTTTTTAAAACTAACGGGTGCCTTTATAAACACCACCTTTGGAGATTACTTTTACTTCCTAATATCGTTGCATCCAAATAAGCATTATTCTTTATTCTTTAAGGGACATCACTGCACTCTTTATTATTTTAACTACTCCTTACTGCCTTCATGTAATAGTTGTTGATTTACTCTCTTGAACATATATGTATTATGTTATTTTATATACTTTGTATTATTATAATAATGATTATAATAATCAGATATAATAATCATTATTTTATAGCTTTGGGTATAATTACTTTATGAATTTGAATAATGAGGTAATTGTAAATAATGTCAATTTCTATATTTGATGATTGGCATAATATTATTTATAATAATATTTAAATTGCAATATATATATATATATATATATATATATATATAATTTGATTATTGATTCTTTGTATTTCAATATCTGGTATTTTAATCATTGATGTATATAATTTGTAAATATATATTGTTATTCTATTTTAA
The DNA here is from genome assembly GCA_007258455.2 of Sequoia sempervirens. NCBI lineage: Eukaryota > Viridiplantae > Streptophyta > Pinopsida > Cupressales > Cupressaceae > Sequoia > Sequoia sempervirens. Next base: position 122,363,132 of record VDFB02086081.1, on the reverse strand, counting down.
TGTGTTGCAATCTTTTATTGTGTTATGTATTTCACGTTAATATAATGTAAAGATTTTAATATTTTAGTATTTATAATTATAATGTTATCTTTGATAATTAATGATTTAATATGTATTTTGTTTATCTTGTTTCTGATGCTTTATATCCCAATGCCACAATTTTGGGGGACATGACATACTAGAGCTGCCTCATCTCTATGTAGATGTTGACATAATCATAAAAATCATGCCCATTTTAGATCTGGTTCTTACGGTTTTCACTAATCCCCTCAACATAGATGTTATGGCTAGTCTAATGCGTTCTTAATATTTGTCTCGTTTTGACACTAGGTAGAGAATCTCTAATTCCAATCAAGTTGTGTACATGCAGACTTGATGAAAACATAAGTATTTTAAAACCAAGCATGAAAGTTTTTACTATGATTTTTGTTGCTTCAGTTTTCAATTGTATTAATAAGCGAAAAGATAGCTGTTAGAAAATAGTTTACCCCACTTCATATTTAAGTATGAATTCTTGTCTCTTGTTTCAATGCAAACTAAATTTCAATTCATTTCAAAAGAAACAATCAAGACGATTTTAAAACAGTAGATCATACGATTCTTGTCAGTGAAATGTAGAATATGTTGGTTTAAAGCAATGTTGTTAGAATAATATTTTTTTCTTTTTGGAAAACCATTACATATTTGAAACTACTCATGTATGAAAAATTAAGCATGTTAGAATTAAAGTTTGAATGCTATTTTTAAAATTAGTTTAAAGTAAATGTATGTTACTGTAGAAAGAATATTTTCCACAATATTTTATGCTAGGTTAAGTTAAATTGTAAAAGTTTCAAGCTACCATCACGACCATGTCACTAAATTTTCTTTTTCATTGTCTTTGGTTTTTCCCTAAATTTTATCATTTTATAAACTCACTATTATAAAAATGTATTTAATGTGTTATATTGAAACTGAATAGACCCTACAAATGCATTATTAAATATGTACCATACAAATATATCATTAAAAAAGTAAACAATGATTGATTACATATATACAATAAAATAAGAAACAATCAATTCTTTAAATTACTATTATTGGCAAGCTCTATTTTAATTGAATGGGTGTATTATTAGTTCCTGCCGATAGGCAGAATACTATTGCAATTGTTCAATTTGCATTTGATTTACTTTGTTGGCCAATCACATTCTACAATTTAAATTTTTTTCTTTTATTTCTATAGTTTGAATATAAGAACATATTTTAAATGTTTAAAAACTATTATTTATGTCTTTTTTCATTGGTTAGAGTAGCTCTATTATTCATTTTTCATCAAGCAAATTAAAAAAAAACTTGAGAAATTAAGTTGCATAATGATTTTAGTTGGGATATTATAGTTAACAAATTAAATGTCATAAGTGAAGCTGCTGGAAGCATCTACAGAACTCTTCATGGCAAACGCAGAGTAATACTACCATTCCCCTATCTACAGGTGCCACAACCATGGTCACTGTCACCATTCCGACATGGTGAGTATGGAATTTCCGCTCTATTGGAAATCACCGACTCCGCTGGTATAAGCAGTGGCACCTTCAGCTTGAATTTGGGGTTGTGGCCGCTGACATACTCACTTAGTCTTCACGCCCTGAAGAACAAGGAGGCTACTCTGCTAAAATTCCAAGTAGGAGGAGAATAAATTATATGGGATTTGAAGCATTCTATATGTTTTTCTTACGCCGGGATTCAAACTCAAGACGTGGAGGTGCCCTTACGGCATGGAAAGAGTAGGGTTTTCGATACTTTCAGGAAATTTGGGTGAAGTGGCCTAAGGATTGAGAAATTTAGGGTTATTTCTATCAGTTTTGTATAAGCTTTCCTAGGGTTCCTGAGCTGAATTTTTCTGGCCTTATAATTGTCGGAAAGTTCTACTTGACATATTTTTAGAAGAACTACAATTGCAATGTACAACTTCAAGCAACAATTTTGGTATGGTTTTTCTTTGTTCACCTAAACTTTTATTTTGTTTTATTTTTGGGTTTTGAATGATTTATTTTATAGCATAGTAATCACCATATAATTTGTAAGTATCTTCTCTTTTGTGTACTTCCCTTTTTTCTAAATGTTTTTCATGGTATTAACACTTAGGTTCATTTTTTAACAGTAGCAGCACTTGGGTTCCTTTTTCAATAGTAATTGTATGTGGGTTTGATATTAGTAACTTTAGGGTTCAACAAGAAAATGTCAATTTCTTGCAGTTATCTTTTCTGACAAACAAAGCACTCAATAGAGCAAAAATTACCATAGAACACAATCTTCAGATATAAACAGGACTTACACATAGGAAATATTAATTGGACCAGACTACATGACAAAACTGAAGCTATATGAGCAATAGTTATGATAATAACAGTCTAACTAGAAAGAAGCAAAAGTTTGGACAACTTTTCATAATAAGCTGTTGAGGCTGTCACGTCTCATACAATGACTTATTTTGACCATTGACTTATTTTGATCATGACTTATTTTGACCATTGACTTATTTTGATCATGACTTATTTTGACCATTGACTTATCTTGACCATGATTTATTTAGATAATGTTTGACCATGACCTTATGAGATTTAATATACGGAGTATGATATGTGTTAAGAGCAATGCTTTAATATAACTGTTTTCTTTCAAGAATTATGAATGCATTCATATAAAATAGAAATGTTGAGTTAATTATTGTTTCTACAATGGTTACTAATACACTTTTGTTTTGCACGCTTGAGTGCATTTGAGTGGCAGGTGATCGAAGGCCAAGGAGATCGAAGGCCAAGAGTGTGATTGAGGAAAAGGAGGTTAGCTTCTCGACAGGGTAAAAGAGGAGAAACTCTCAGTTACACACACACCACTTAAATCATGTAGCTGCATTAGGTCATGTTCGTTTTTACAATGTGATTGCGTGAAAATGATTAGCATAGCGAATTTGAAATATGGTTTAATTAAATTATGAAATAATATGGCTTATTCTATTTCATTATTTCTCATTATATATTTGAGCAACAAAAGGATAAATCTATTTTTGTTAAAAGAAATGTATTTAAAAATAAAAACAAATTAAATAAAAGAATAAATATAATATAAATCTGTTTTGCATAAATGAATTTTTAAAATTGCATAAAAGAGGATATAAATAATTCTGTTTTGGGATATATGGTTAATTTTTCCAAAAGAATGAAGAATGAACAGCCCGAGAGAGCATTGGGCTCTGGAAAATTCTGTCTCAAAACCAACAATTCGCTGGGCATGTGGCAATCCTTAGGAATTGCATGAGAATATCATCTGTCATCTGGAAATTTTATGCATGATCCTCGAAAAAGAGGAAGAGGCTTTAAGAAAGAGAAGAAGACTTTGATTGATATCATCGGAGAGCTCTGGAACGGAGGAAAAAGGAGGTACTGTTGAACATCTGCAATTAGAACCGAATTTTGCCAGGTTCTCTTCATTGCTATGCCTTCTTTTAACTTTATTTTAAAAACTACAGTAAGGAATTGATTAATTCTCTGTTTTAGAGTACAAACAACTGAGAATTCCTTCCAATTTCGTTTTGAAATCTGGGTAACAGCTTACTACTCTGTGTTGCAATTATAGAATACACATTCCTTCTTCAGAGTTAGGGTTTTCGTTCTGTGGCAAGTCTGCATTTTTCTCAAGTGCAATTACAATTATATGTCTCCATATCTGGTTTGTTTAAAAATTCTGTCATCTAAATAAAAACCAAAATGTCTTGAGATAAATCCGAATGCAGTTTATACTGGGCGAATGTCTTTCTTTTTTTCTTGAGTTTTGAAATTGCTAAGGGAATTATTTCCCCTGCCCTCCCCATGGGAAGGTCGTGGACTGTGGAGGCTCGCGCCCTCCACAGGCCACGGCCTGTGGAGGGCACGAGCCCTCACAGCCCGCCCCCTCCCCATGGGAGGGGCAAGGGCTTTCCCCTGAGCCCTTTAGTCGCTCAATGCCAGTAAGGAAACCATGAAAAATACCCTGTTCTGTGTGCACGACCAGTGAATTCGTTGCACAGATTTGAAAACCAGAATTTCTTACTTCAAATTATACACAGCTGAACATGAATTTATACACACATATATATATGTATACAAATATGCACATACCTATATATATATACCTATATATATATACATATATAAATAGATACCCATGCATTTTGTGCCAAATACAAGTTGAAGCAGAAAACTCATATCCAGAAAATAGTATGAACTCTGTTGATTTTGTGCCAAATACAAATTGAAACAGGAAACTCTTTTCCAGAAAAGTAGTATGAATTCTGTTGAATATATATACAAATATCTCTGAATTGTTAAACCTGAAGCAAGGACAGAAATGTCTTGAAAAGCCATGTAACAGAAAGTAGTATGAATTCTGTTATATAAATATCTTTGCATTGTTAAATCTGAAGCAAGGACAGAATTGTCTTGAAAAGCCATGTATCAGAAAGTAGAATGAATTCTGTTGAATATATACAAATATCTCTGAATTGTTAAACCTGAAACAAGAACAGAAATGTTTTTGAGACACCATGTAAACTGGAAAGTACCTTGAATATGTTAAAAGGAATACAACATGAAATGTGAATGAAAGATTATCTTTCAAACCTCAGAATTTCTGAATAAATTGCATTGTATCAGTATATTATTTTTACTCTGTAACCTGTATTGAAATAGGGAATTAAAACTGTCAGTCAGCTTGAGCTTGGTAAGAATAGAAATGCATATTGAAAACAGAAAACACTGTTCTTACTATCAATTAGTGCACTGAAAATTATCAAGATATATATATATGTTCTTCTTTAGAACAGAGTCTTTATCCAAATCAAAAGGGGACACTTACCAAAGAATAAATGACATCTTACAACTGAATTACAAAGAATGTTCTGAAAATTCACTTCTTTTAGAATTGATTGAATGATGGAAGCCTGTATGAAAATGTATAAAGTTTCTGTTAAGTATTTATTTTTACTTCACTATGGTAACTTCCGGGACAGGGTGCCGAAGGTGGGCAAATAGAGACGGTAGTATTACCTTTTCTAATTCTACCATTTACTTGTATTATTTTGCTTGGCCAAGCACTGTACCATTGAAATAGATGGATTGTTTATTTTAAAAGCCTAGAAATTTATTTGAGTCTCTGCCACCTCCTGTTGCAAGAAATGTGTTTATTTCATGTTAGAAATGCATATAGGCATCAGGCACGCACCGAGAGTGCCCTCCTATTTTACCGTTTCGGGTTGCTAGGCTCCTTTATGCAGGGCCGGGGATTCCTTCGAGTTAGGAAGGGACCCGGGGAAGTCATGGACTTCGTGGTTGGGCGGAAAAGGCGCCTGAATCACATTCTTGGCCCCAGCTCGCAAGAAGACCAAGGTGTCACGGCGGTTGGTGGTTCCAAGATTATTTGCTATTGATGTACTTATGTATCATTCAGACTTGGCTTGTGAAGCCCATTGTATATGTATATGCATTTTGACATTCTTGTTGAAACTTGAAATGAAAGTATGTTTTGAAAGTATTTAATGTAACATTGATTTCGAGAGGTTAAAGTTTTATAACTTAGCATAGAAAAGATGTTCTATTAGAAGGATTGATTCCTCCAAGTGAGGTTGAATATATGTATATGAGAAAGTCATTGAAATACTTATGTTTTGATACATTACATTGATGATATTATTTTATGAAATGCAATTTAAATTCTCTTTATTTCATTTGGAAGTGTTATGAGAAATGTTGACTTTTTGGAAACCTATTTATAATGGTTTGAATAAATTTAGATTACTCTTAATTTCTCTTTAATGCTGCGTTAAATGGTTTGATAAACACTCTTAATTTTCCGAGCGCTACATCTTGGTATCAGAGCCATAGGTTCAACACTCGGACCTTGAGACTTCTACGCTATAGGTTGCAATGTGAACCTGTTGATGACCTAAATTTCTAAGAGCATCGAGTGAATTAGCACCCTATCTTGGGTTGAAGATTTCTTTGATGGGTTGGAACCTCAATGAGTTTTGGAAGTTTAAGTTGAGAACCAAGAAGAATAGACATGGAGTACTCATCAGTTTAGTGACATTTTCAAAAGAATCCTTAGTAGGAAAATGTCATGATCAAAGCAAGGATTGGAGATTGTACCTTTAAAAAGGGTTGAGACATTGTGATGGATATATCTAAGCCAAGATGGCTAAGACATGATGACAACCCATGAAGTGATGATGTAGAATAGAGAAATATTGAGAAAAGAGGTCTCTTGAGGACATAAAAGGCGAATGACTATGATCTAAAAGGTTAAGTTACAAGGTTACTAGAGGTAAAAATAAAATATGCATATATTAAGACAAGTAGAAAGAACAATCACCTACGACCATTAATGATTAAGATGATACTTTAAGGAAGAAGAGAATCCAAGAAGGATGTCTGCAATGGTAAAGGTATTTGATTATGAGAAAGCTGATTTTTAGGGGATGTTTGTTCTTTCCTAATCGGGATGTGTGTATGATCCTTGAGATCTTTAGTAAATACAAGTTAAGCCTCCTTAGGAGTCTTCGATATGGTCCTAGGAGAAGAATTTTGTTCAGATAAGTTATCATTGTTAGCCTTATTGACAGGGCATGAGTTTTGATCTTGTGAGACATTATGAGTCCTATATGCTGGATTTATATAAATGATATATTTATGAATATGCACTTTGCATATATTGTGCAAGTAATGCACTCTTGTGTAATTTATATTTTGTGTGAGGAATGCATCGTGTGAGTTAGGCACTTTGCATATATATATACATGTATAATGTGCGAGTAATGCACTTATGATTGTCTATGGTTAGTGCGAGTAAAGCGCTCAAGCTTGTTCTTCATATTATGTTAGAGATGGTATACTTACCTTGTGTGAGTGACACACTTGAATAATTTTTGTTTTCATATCCCGTGTGTGTGTGTTTTGGCATATTTATTTGTGCGAATGAGAACTTTAGGTAATTAATGTGTGAATGTTGTAGTAATGTGTTATCCATATGAATGGTGTATATCTATAAAGTGGGAATTGGTAATTGCTTTTCATTGTGAATGAAGCATTTGGATACCATGGGTTGTGGAAGTTCGCTAGTGTTTGACCATGTGTGTCATTACGTGGCGATTGAAGTTCCTTGAAAGGAATGCAATTTTGTTGTTTGGAATCTTCAACGATGTTGGATGATGAAGTAGAATGGATCTTGTTTTGTGTGACTGGGTCTTAGATGACTCACTATACACTATGATTGAACGTGCTCTCTTACTTACCTCAGATTTTGAAACCTAAGTATGGTTGGGTATTGTACTCCCTCTCTGATGACTAGAGTTAGTCACACAGTTCATATGTTATGCAACTTGAAAAATTTGATAACTTATTTATTTATTTACTTATTTATTTTATTGTCTTTGTTCAATGGCGTGTAGGCCAAAGTTGAATTTTTATTTATATACATGAGTAAGTATAGCCATCAAATTTTTGATATTTTTTTTATCTTGCGACCATTATGGTCATGTGTGGATTATTGTTGAAATGGTGCACATTTTATGCCTTTTTGTTGAAATCGGTTTTTCTTTTTCTTGGATTTGATTTAATTTTTCTAAATGGTGGCTATGCTTGAATGTTTTAAATTGATGGTCGAGTTTCATGTTATGTGCTCTATCATGTCCATGATGGACCTCTGATAGATTGTATGGAGGGGTATAATACAGAGAATGCTTCAGCTCCTGGTATGTATGTTGATAGAATTACGATAGATTGAATTCCTTAATACGCTGTCTGATACAAGTATTTAATTTTGAAATAATAAGAAAGTTTTGAACACTGGTGTTGCTATGGGGCTATTATTTTTGTATATCTTGTTGGTATTACTATATGAGAGGACACCGTGTCCAGATAGTACAAAGGAAATTTGAGAATATGCTTTATGGATTGATTCCTAAGTATATCCCTTGAGTTTTGAGGAAGAACTTGTTTTGTTTATATTGATATAATAGGTAGTGGTAGGAGGATGTTAGTTGAGAAAGCAAAGTGGTTGTGTAGTAAGCTTCAATTAAGGTGGATGAAATGGAACACAAATGGAAAGTAGGGAGGATTTGCAGGTGGTGAAAGGGTAGAGCAAAGAAACACTTTGGCAACATGTATTGTTAGATCGGAAGAAGATATTTTAGGATGGATAAGGGCATAGGAATGGAAATTCCTCATAGCTATGTATTAATTAATAAAATGTGAGATGTTGTGGTAAGATAAAGTTTGAATGTAAGAATGAAAGACTAAAATGACAATAAAATAGCAATGAAAGTTGAAAGGGAGGAGAAACCCTTGAGATAAGAAAAATAGTGGGGGATGAGAAGAGAAAGGAAAGATTGGAAAAGTTGATTGAAGTTCGATATATAGAGTGAATTGTTAAAAGGGGGATAATAAAAGTGTTGTAGAACTAAAAATGGATGGGAAGTTGCTCAAAGATGTTCTAAACTAGAATAAACCAATAGCTAGAAATGGAAGTAAAATATGGATTGATTAAGGAATACCTAATAAGTAAGGTGAAAAAGATGAAATCAATGAAGTATAATTCAAGTAAGATGAAGGGCACTAAATATACAAGAAGAGAAAGTTCAAAAATCAGAATTGTCAAAGGAATGGATTGCAAATGTCCTAGTCTCAGAATAGTCAGTGTGTATGATGGTTGGATTGGACCTTGTTGGAGCACCTTTGCAGTTGTTTTTCTATTTGTAATTCATATAGGTGAAGTAAATAAATTGGATAATAATAGATAATCTGGGTTGAGCCTTCTCAAAGGCAGGAAACCTAAGAAGGGATGATTTAAAGGAAAGAATGTTCATTATGGTACTAGACTTTGGGAAAGTTGATGATTGAGGATATGGGTCATGTAGAATCCATGAGATTTTTGAAGAACAAAAAGTTGAGATGCCTTAAGGGGCCTTCAATGGTAAGGATGTTTAGATAAGTTTTGTCTTGCAGACAAGGTATGAATGATTGATAGGGTGGACCCTGTATGTCGGATTGTTTTTCTTTTAGTAAAGGTACTTACATGTGTATGATATGAGAATGGTGCTTGTGCAATAATGCACTTCTCATGCTTTGTGCAATGACACTTCTGTATGGGTGTTTGTACTCATAGCATAGAAAATTGTTTCCTTAACTACACTGATACTTATGCTTGAACGAGAAATGTTCTCTATACTTATACTAATAAGAGTGAATAAATTCTTAAGCTCGAAAGATGTGATGTTATTCTTGTAAGATCTGGTGCAAGAGCTATTTGTTACTTGGATATATAATTGGATGGTAGTAATACCATATGTGTGGTGTGCATGACTGGCACACTTAGCAGGATTCAGGGGTGGTGCTAGCAGAGCCCACCAGGATTCTGGGAGGCACAACGTTAAGTTGTGGAACCATGATATTGTGGAGTAAAGGGTCCAGTGGGACCAATATTAGATGGATAAATCATAATACCACCTAGGAAAATATAGATGACATTAACAAATCTTTTCCTCATTTGAGATTATAGCTTACTTTTCTTTTGATGCATATTGTGACTATGATACAAAGATACTTCAAACTCCATTGTGTGGATTTGCTTTTAGACATCGAGACGATGTCTCTTCTCAAGGGGGGAAGGATGTCATGTCTCATATAATGACTTATTTTGACCATTGACTTATTTTGATCATGACTTATTTTGACCATTGACTTATTTTGATCATGACTTATTTTGACCATTGACTTATCTTGACCATGATTTATTTAGATAATGTTTGACCATGACCTTATGATATTTAATATATGAAGTATGATATGTGTTTTTTTTTTTTTTTAGACTGCAGGAATCGGGTAGCACGACCCCCTATAAACTGTAGTGCACCTGGTAAACTTTTTAACGTGACCGGCGGCACTGGCGTGACACGCCCTCCGGTACCACGGGACGGGGGGAGACTAGAACTCGTGACCAGCAGAGCCGCAACAGAATTACTTAGCCAACCGAGCTAGGGCCCCCGCGAAGTATGATATGTGTTGAGAGCAATGCTTTAATATAATTGTTTTCTTTCAAGAATTATGAATGCATTCATATAAAATAGAAATGTTGAGTTAATTATTATTTCTACAATGGTTACTAATACACTTTTGTTTTGCACGCCTAAGTGCATTTGAGTGGCAGGTGATCGAAGGCCAAGGAGATCAAAGGCCAAGAGTGTGATTTAGGGATTCAATAGTTTGAAATTCACACTGCTTTGGTTAAATTTGTATCATATTTATCACTCGCATTTGTATTTCCTGTCTCATCCATATTACAACAATATCACTCTTATTTACATCAACCTCCTCTTCGAAAACCTTCTCCAAGGTCAACAACTATCTGTTACATTTAAAATTTAAAATTAGGTTGGCACCTAAACATTCTTGTAGTGGATAGGAAAGAAAGTGACCCATATAAATCCTTTATTAGGACCCAAATAAATCCTAACATATCTTAGCACGCTTTCATAAAAATTTTATGTAGTGTTAACACTAGGTCGGTTGTTACTTGTGCAAACACCATAAAAAATTAAGTTCACACTTCCTTAAATTAATATCAAAAGTAGCATAAGTAGATATCAAGGGATAATAGAAAGATTATTTATCATTTTCAATTAATTATTTATGTAAGTTCCTATTTATTAATTTGATACTAGGTTGAATTGAAATTATAAAGAATTGAGATAGTCACTATTAATAACTATTGACATATCAATATTGTTGATCATTAGCATATCTATAGTAATAATGGTGTTATTAATAAAATAAAATAAAAATAGTAACAATGATGATAGATGTCTTAATATTAATATTTGTATCCAATAATAACTCAATAAATTATTAATTCTTTGGGTATTATCTCTTATTATAGTTAGACAGTGTTAGAATTTATTGTGACTAAAAATATTAATAGTAAGAGTCATATTAATATTGATAATCTTGTTACCATTAAGATGATTGGGCTAATCAAACTATAATATACTATTAACAAACAATATTATTCTCATTCAATGGTTATTGGTTTATTAGAAATGAACTAGTTAAGGATAAATTGGAGAATACACAATAAGAATATTATTATTATGGTTCAAAATTAGATGTGTCAATCACAAGATCCACACTAATGTAGAATTCAATGAAATTATTAGAATAAAAAAATACATTAATAATATCATTAATTTGGATTTAATGTTGTTAGCAAAATAGGTATTAAAACTTATATTATCATTAAGCTAGAGCTAATTCAAATTACAATACAAGTAATAGTATTTACACCAAAATGGATTGGTATTAAAAGGTACATAAATTCTATTATTAATATTATTTTAAAAACATTAATATTAGTGTTAATATTATTGTTCAATTGCCCTATACTATAATGTTATGGAGTGGTTAGTATGCAAGTAGTGATATCATGCCTATAATATAATTCGATAAAGTAATGCATCTAGTATGACCTAGAGTACTAAGGTCAACCTCCCCTTTTAAGGTATGCAAGGTGGACTCCACACTCCCATTAGCATTTGCTTCCCCACGCCTCACTCTTGGGTGATGTACCAGTAATCAAATTACATAATCAACATCATTCAATGTGCATAGTTTAATTATTATGTACACACATGATCCATAGTCATAGATTTTATAAGTTACTTAATAAAAAATATGAAAACTTTTTATAATACATATTTTCTTAATAAATATCTATATTATTATTTATAAAATAATGTTACACAAGAGAAACGAAGCAACGAGAGAGTCCTAGGTCCCAAGTACAATGTTTGAACAAGAATCAACACACAGAAACCAAAATCATCTTGCAACACGTGGAAATGTACAGATGAGTGTGATGTTAACGACAGTCCAAACATGTGAATAACATCGTAATATATTATTGTCTTGTGAAAACCTGCTCGAACATTTTAACCCAATTTGGAATACAGAATTAGAAAACTGAGTAAACGAATTTCACCTGACTAAGTGTCGAGTAAGTACTTCTGCAAGTCAATGAAGGCTGTGTTGAGTTGTGTAGAAATAAATAGAAGCCACAAGTCTTGGAACATGGATAAAGAGTGTTGAAGCATTGCAAGAGGAAAGATGGCTCCTTCGGCGTGCGCAGCTTGTCGATCCCAACGCAAAAGATGCTCAGCTGAATGTCTGCTGGCTCCTCATTTTCCTCCGGACGACCTTCAAAGGTTTAGGGTGGTGCATCAAGTGTACGGAATCAACAATGTTGTTAAAATGCTTAAAGTAACTTAACTACGCCCGATTTCTATGTTTGCGTTCTCTGCCATTTCTATGTTTGCGTTCTCTGCCATTAAGTTTGATCCACAGCAGAGATTTAGGACCATGATATCAAGAAATAATATTTAATACTGTATTAAAGATTTTCTATATTTGGAACTTCAATCACTACTTGCCGTTGTTTTAGTCAGATTCTTTCCATGCAGGCTATACAAAGATCGAAATTATGGTTTCTATTTGTTAAGTATATGCTGGATTTGTTTTAGTAAACTTCCTTCTCGTTAGTTTGTGTTTAGTCAGGTGCTTTACTAGCAGAAACAGTTTAAATGAAATTCATTGTTTTGATGTGGTATTGTAATAGAATGTAAAAGCCGAGGAAAGAGCAGAGGCAGTTAATAGTTTGGTGTATGAAGCCACAGACAGATTGGAGGACCCTGTTTATGGGTGTACTAGAGAAATCCATCAACTCCAGAAGCGGATTGCTGACCTGGAATCCCAGTTGGCAGGCACGCAAGGAGAGCTCTTGGATATGCGTTTTGCTAATGAGAATCTTGTTTCCCTTCCCACCATGTGTGAGGAGGTGGATTCAATGATGTTATGTGAACCTCTATGGGATGTATAAGTTTAAGAGATGAATATTATTGAAATTTGTATTACGGAGGTCACAGCATTTCTCACTGTTTCAAAAATGTTTTAATATTATTTTACAGCTAGCAATTTTCTTATCATAAAGAACATTTGTATTAAATATAAACTTTCACGAAAAAATATATATATTTTAATAAACTTGATCTGTTTTAATTTTATATATGAATGTTTCTGAATTTGCGTTTTTTACTTCCTGGGAGGGAAGTCATATTTCTAATTTTACTAATCTAACAGTACACAACAAATTTCATTTTGTTATTTTTTCTTGAAATTTATTATACACAGGAGAAATCAGATTTCTTTAAAAAAAGAAAGAATGAAAATCAGAACAGCTATTCAATCAAACAAACAACAGCTACACAAAACAGGGGCGAAAGGAATAGAAGACCCCCAATACAATACAAACAACTCGGGTTAACAAGAAACAGAGCTTACAGAAGAGGCATCAAAAACACTAACAAAAGGGGCAGAAACCCCACAACCAACACAAACCTGAAAAATAATTTTCAATTAATATTTGCGCAAAGAAACAGGGAAAGGGCCTACGAGAACGGACAGATCAGACCCATCACAGGATGGGAAACCAACACAACCAAACCCAGCCTCTTTGACTCACAATAGCAGGGAACAGAGAAGCTCCCCACAACAAACAAGAGCAGGGAACAGGTAAACCAGGACTGCAATACATATGGAGCGGCATTCTCTTTGAATAGTTTTATAAATAAATAATTGAAATCTTGTCACTTTTACAATATAAAATTGATCTATTTCTAATTTTGTTGTCATATGTTCTTTTAATGATATTAGTCCAGTTTATTTGTAAATTTTTTATACATTTTATTTTTTTAATATTATATTTTAATTTTAATGATTAATCACATGTTTTTTTAATTGAACTAATCAAAATTGTTCATTTTATGTTTACCAATTCTCTCAACAGTGATATTATGTTACAAATTCTAAGTTCATATTGATAAAGTAGCTTTGGAGTTTCCCACTTGTTGACTCATATTGTGTATTGAGCTAATGATCTCGGTACTATTCTTCATATGCCACCTTTCCTTTCTACTAGAGCTGCCTCGTCTCTTTGTGGATGTTGACATAATCATAAAAATCATGCCCATTTTAGGTCCAGTTCTTATGGTTTTCACTAATCCCCTAAACATAGATCTTATGGCTAGTCTAATAGATTCTTAATATTTGTCTCCTTTTGACACTAGGTAGAGATTCTTTCTCTAATTCCAATCAAGTTGTTTACATGCAAACTTGATGAAAACAAAAGTATTTTTGAACCAAGCATGAAAATTTTTACTATGGTTTTTGTTGCTTCAGTTTTCAATTATATTAATAAACTAAAAGGTAGCTGTTAAAAAATAGTTTACGACTTCACATGATTAACTATAAATTCTTGTCTCTTGTTTTAATGCAAATTGATTTTCAACTCATTTCAAAAGAAACAATCAAGACAATTTTTGATGAGGGTGCAACCCGAGACTTAAAAAATAACCCACAAACAAGAGAATAATTTTATTATTCAAAAAATGGAGTTTCTTACATGCAGAGGATCTCAAACCCCCAAGTTCTACAACACATGCAAGTTACAGAAAGCTACAGAATAACCCTTTCGCAATATGCGAGCTTGTCCCCCAAAAAGTTACCCAAAAATTAGAAACCCGCCCATAAATAGAGCTCCTCTTTAGTTTGGAGCCAAAACAACATTCAAATTTGAGCTTAGGCAGTTTGGCGCTGAAAATTTACAATATAAAGTTCAAATTTCAAAAAAAGCATTTGTAATTGTGTTCTAGAAAGTGCTTCTAACTTCCTGGCCATAACTTTTGATCCGACTCATTCAACCGGGTTGAACCATTGAAAGGTCTCGAAGTCAATAACGCGCTCAACATTGCTATGCCAATTTTTGCAAGTTTTGGGGCTGTTCTAGAAGGTCTAAGTTCCTCAAATCTAACTCAGAAGATTTTTAGGTGCAAATCTGGGAAACTAAAATTGTAATATCTTTCCACCCATTGATAGAAAATAAAACCCATAAATTGGGAATTTCATTATGACAAAAAGGGTATCCAAAAATGTAAAAACATCTAAAATTAGAAAACTGAAATTTAACTATTTTTGGGTGATGCAAGATTGCCCTTACACCACTGGATGCTCCTGCATCAGACACCCAGGGTAATTTGAGAAGTGACCCCGTCACGTCTCAGATGGTGGAGGAAAAACTCAAATGGTCAACCTCTGCCTTAGGCAACTAGGATGAATCTTCAACAGTTCTTCCTTTCCATTTCACCAGATATTCTTCATAATCGCCTGCCTCGTAATTCTTCCCCACACCCACTATCCGGCCTCTTCAATCTCCTCCCTTTATGAAGCGCAGGTGCCGGAATCCCACACCTTCTCATCTGCGGGTAGGCCTCCTTTCGTCACCTTCTCTCATGATACTGCCAAATTTGGTAAAATGTTGGAATGGCTGTGGGAAATGTTGAATCCATCCCAAGAATCCCACCTCATATGCATCTCGAATCATGCTCTCTTCAAAATTCTTATTGTGGACCGAACTTCTTCTATCTTCAATTTGTGCTATATGTTCCCCACCGGAGACCTTTTCTTTCCTCAAGTGGACCATCACTATCACCAATCAAACTCTTATACCCTCCTTTCTCGACTTTAGCCTTATACTACATATTCATCTTGTTAATATGTTCTCTTACTCTACATATATATCCTTGATGTGTTCTTACAAAAATCTTCAGCTTCAAAGACTTGTTTTCTCCCTCGGGTCCATCTTCCTCACCTCTAAAGCCGCTATGGGCTACCTCCATACACACACCGGAATGGTGATCTACCGCTTCTATTGACGTAATTCGTTGCAAGAAAATTATGCCTGGGTAAGATCAAGTCCCATCCCTTGGGTTTATCTCCTACCAAACATCTCGCAGATAACCTAGGACCTCAGCACAAATCCCTCTTCATCTATTTGTGGATGGTGTGCGTGAATCAACTTCAACTCTGTCTTCAGCTTCTTCCACAAGGTCCTCCAAAAGTACCCCACAAATTTGGTGTCACGATCTGAAACAATACTCTTTGGCAAACCATGTAGCCTCACCACCACTTTGAAGAAAAAGTCAGCAATGTGGACTACATCATGGGTCTTCTGACATGGAATGAAATGTGCCATCTTCGAAAACCTATCAACCACCACAAAGACTGAATCATTCCCTTGTGTCCTTGGCAAACCAAGAACAAAGTCCATACTTATATCCTCCCATGGCCTCTCTAGTACAGGTAAGGGCTGATATAAGCTTGTATTCTGACTCACTCCTTTAGCCATCTGACATACCCTGCAACTTTGTACAAACTTCTTCACATCCTGTGACAACTGAGGCCAATAATAATGCTCACTGATAATGGCAATAGTCTTATCTTGACCAAAATGTCCTGCCATTCCTCCACTATGCTTTTCCTTTATCAGGTTCTCCCTCATGGAACTCCTTGGGATACACAATTGACTTCCCTTAAATAATATGCCATCCTGGATTATGAAATCCAACCACCTTGTCCTGTCCACTGTAACAAGTTCCTTGCAAGTTTTCCAAGCCTCTGCAAAATTAGAATCTTCTGCGTACAGTGTCTTACGTTCATTGAACCCAACCACTTCAATTTACATCTTTGTCATCAATGTATGCCTCCTACTTAAGGCATCTGCAACCCTATTTGACTTCACACTCCTATGTTTCAAAACAAAGGTATAACTCTGCAAAAACTCTACCCATTTCATATGCCCCTGATTTAATTTTTCCTGACTATTTAGGTACTGCAAGGCCTGATGATCAGTATATAGAACAAATTCCTTTAGTAACAAATAATGTCTCCATTTCTTTAATGCTTGAACTATTGCATAAAATTTCTGATCATATACATAATACTTTCTCTTGGCATTATTTAACTTTTCACTGAAATAAGCAATGGGCTTACCTTCTTGGCTCAACACTGTTCCAATGGCACAACCACTGGCATCACAATCCACCTGAAACACCTTGTTGAAATCTGGGAGGGCTAGAACATGTTGCTCTATTACCTTCTACTTCAATAGTTCAAAACTTTTTGCCACTCCACTACTCCACTTGAATTCTTTTATATCCCCTCTCATTGTTTCAGTCAGGGGTCCACAAATACTATTGAAGTTTTTAATGAACTTTCTATAAAAACTAGCCAAACCATGGAAATATCTCACCTTGATAGTAGTTCTTGGGGTAGGCCATTCCAGAATAGCCTTCACCTTCTCTAGGTGCATCTTGAGACCTTCTGCTGAGACAACAAACCCTAAGTACACTAACTCTCTCTTCACAAAACTGCACTTCTTCAGATTAATCAGTAGTTTCTCTTCTCTTAACTTCTCAAAGGCTCTTTGAATATGCATCAGATGTTCATCCAACATCTTACTGAAAATCAAAATATCATCTAAATACACAATAACAAAACTTCTGAGAAATTCTTTTAGTACCTCATTCATGAGCCGCATGAATTTTCTTGGTGTATTGGTTAGCCCAAAAGGCATGACTAACCACTCGTATAGGCCCTCTTTGGTCTTGAAGACAGTCTTCCATTCATCTCCCTCTTGAATCCAGATCTGGTGATATCCACTCTTCAGATCAATCTTTGTGAAGTATTGAGCTCCACTCAAACAGTCCATCAGGTCATCCATCCTTGGCAGGGGAAATCTGTACTTGATTGTTATCTTGTTTATGGCTCGAGAATCTATACACATCCTCCACTCCCCATCCTTCTTTGGTGCTAGTACTGCAGGTACTGCACATGGACTCAAACTCTCCCGTATCAAAGCCTTCCTCAACAACTCTTGAACTTGTCTATTCAACTCCTCATTTTCTATTGGAGTCATTCTATGAGCTGCCTTATTTGGCAAACTGGCTCCAGGAATCAAGTCAATCTAATAACTGATCTTCCTTATTGGTGGTAAACCCTCAGGTACATTATCAGAAACAATATCTTGAAACTCATCCAACATCCCAAAAAAAATTTCTGGAACCTTCTCACTATCCTCCTCACCCACTCTAGGAATCAATGCATAACACACACGCTCATGCTTCATACCTTCTAAAAAATTTCTTCTATCTACATAACAAATTCTAGCACTACTGCATACCTTTTCTTCGGTCTCCTTCAGGGGTTTCAACTTGTGACGAACCCCATTCTTTGTCAAGGAATAAGTGTTTGCATGGCCATCATGTATAGCTCGCCTATCAAACTGCCACGACCTCCCCAACAACATGTGACATGCATCCATGGGGATGATATCACAGAGTACCTCATCATGGTAGCTCTCGATCTTGAATTTTACCAGGCACTGCTCATTGACCAAAACTTTGTGGTCTTTCTGCAACCAGTGAAATCCGATATGGATGCGGGTGTCTTTCCCTCTTTAGCTTCAACTTTGTGACCATCTCCTCTGACACCAGATTCTTGTGCTCCCACCGTCAATAATGACATCACAACATTTTCCTTCACTCTTGCACCTTGTACGAAACAAATTCTTCCTCTGTTCTAGTTTCTTTTCCTCAGTCACCAGGGCTCTCCTAATCACTAGGGCTTCTCCCCTTTCTGCATCATCTGAATGTTCAAATTGGGCCTCCTCATCTGCATGTTCAACCCTTCCATGACCTTCTGGCCTCTTGTCTGCCCTTCCTTGGTGTTGTGGATATTCATAGGCTCGATGCCCTTCTTCACCACACTGGAAGCACGTTCCTTTAAAACCACCTCTTTTAGATCCTTGTCCATATCTCCCTCGTCCTCTACCTCTTCGATCACCACTGTTTTGATCGTGAGGGCGGTAGAAGTTGTCATTCCTTTGGCTTCGGCTAGTACCCACATCTTCAATTTTTTTTTCATCATCATTTCGGCTTCCTAAAGGTCTTCGATCAAATCTTTTGTTCAGCTTCTCTTCCACCTTCAGAGCAAACTGATACACATCCTCAATAGTGGTCATTCTGACTAGGCTTAACTCCCCCTGAATGCTCGGTCATAACCCATTAAGGTATCAGGCTACCTTCTCCTTATTAGCCTCTGTGTGGCCCATTCTAATGATTATCTTGTGAAATTTTTAGTATATTCTTTTCAGATCTACTTTCATGCTTTCACGCTTGCAATTTTTCTAATTTCGTGACCCTCAGTCTTTATGAGGCTAACTGTCGCTTTCTACCATGTGATCCCCATCTGCATATTTTCTTTTTCCAACTAGACCTTCCACCAACATCGGCATGGCCCCTTCAGCTTCATTTTCACAAACTTAACCCAATCTCGTCCTTCTATTTCCTCATACCTAAAATATTTCTAGTTCGTGATTCTCTTCGATCAACTTTTCAGTTCGACTTCCGGAATAACTAGGGATCTTCTGCTTGTGATCTTTCCCAATCTTTGAAAATGGTTCTTATTAGTCAGTGGTTTTATCTCTTTTCTTCTGCATTTGAACCTTTCCTTCCTTCATCCTCACTTTCCCCTCGGGTTTAACCCTCTTCTCTCTGCTCTTGTAATGCATCAACTGTCTTTGGAGGGCTACCAGGCATCTCTTCCACCAACATTTTTGCTGCCTTGACCACCTCTCGCATCACCATGCCTACCAAGCATCACTCTTGGAGGCATCTTTCTTGACCTCGACCCATAACCACGGTCCTGGTGCGAACTGCCTCACGATCGGCGATCTGTCCACACGCTCAAGAAAACCTCGCTTTGATACCACTTGATGAGGGTGCAACCTGAGACTTAGAAAATAACCCACAAACAAGAGAATAATTTTATTATTCAGAAAATGGAGCTTCTTACATGCAGAGAATCTCAAACCCCCAAGTTCTACAACACATGCAAGTTACAGAAAGCTACAGAATAACCCTTTCGCAATATGCGAGCTTGTCCCCCAAAAAGTTACCCAAAAATTAGAAACCCACCTATAAATAGAGCTCCTCTTTAATTTGAAGCTAAAATAACATTCAAATTTGAGTTTAGGAAATTTGGCACCAAAAATTTACAACATAAAGTTCAAATTTCAAAAGAACATTTGCAATTGTAATTTCTAGAAAGTGCGCCAACTTCGCGGGGCCATAACTTTTGATTCGGGACTCCGATTCGCGAACCGTTTGAACTGTTGGAAAGGTCATGAAGTCAAAAACACGCTCAAAATTGCTACGCCAATTTTGGCAAGTTTCAGGGCCGATCCGGGAACTCTAAGTGCCTCAAATCTAACTCAGAAGATTTTCAGGTGCAAATTTGGGAAACTAAAACTGCAATATCTTTCCACCCATGAATAGAAAATAAAAACCGTAAATTGAGAATTTCATTATGACAAAAAAGGTATCCAAAAATGTAAAAACATCTAAAAAATAAGAAACTTGAAATTTAACTATTTTTGGGTGATGCAAGATTGCCCTTACACCACTGGATGCTCCTGCATCAATTTTAAAACAATAGATCATTGGATGCTTGTCAGTGAGACTTAGAATATGCTAGTTTAAAGCAATGTTGTTAGAATAGTGATTTTTTCTTTTTGGGAACCATTACATATTTGAAACTGCTCTTGTGTATGAAAAATTAAGCATGTTGGAGTTGAAGTTTGAATGTTATTTTTAAAATTAGTTTAAAGTAAATGTATGTTACTGTAGAAAAAATGTTTTCCACAATATTTTATGTTAGGTTAAGTTAAATTGTAAAAGTTTCAAACTACTATCATGACCATGTCACTAAATTTGTTTTTTCATTATTTTTTATTTTCCCCTAAGTTTTATCATTTTATAAACTTTCACTATTATAAATATGTAGTATTTAATATGTTATATTCAAATTGAATTATACGATACAAATGCATTATTAAACAAAGAAATATGTCATTAAAAAAATTAATAATGATTGATTACACATATACAAGAAACAATCAATTCTTTAAATTACCATTATTGGCAAGCTCTATTTTAATTGAATGGATGTATTACGTAAAGAAAAAAAATATCAAATCCGGTACACTGATTGCATTGACTAAAAACATACATACAAAATAATATCATTATCAAATGATAAAGTAAATAGTAAAACACGTTGATATAACAAATCCAGATCTGCTTTAAGATTTCCGCCTGAGACGTATTTGGAGTTTCTATACAACCGCCCTACGTCATTAATCAGAGGACCACGTACGTCTCTGATTGGATGAGACTCTTCATTTTGGATTTTGATGGCCGTGTGGCTTTATTTGACGGAATCGTGGAACAGAACGTTACTTATATTTCCCCAAAAACAAATGGACAACACTGTGCTGGCTGAAATTAGCTTCTCAGCATTACATCATTTTCGAGGTGAACTTGTTATGTTTCCTCTCTAGTTTCTGCACTGCAGTCTCTGATATATATTTCGAACGTGTAAGATGCAGATTTATTCCAGAAAACTTGGAGCGCATTTCACAGTGCTCCAAGTGCCTGTACCCCGTCACTCGCAATGAATTTGAGAGGAAGTTTCATTGAATTTATAGTGTTAGTGTAGTGTGCGCGTGGGTGTGATATCGACACAAGGAAAGGTAGCCCCTTGAGTCTGCGCAGTTTGTGGGTCACAAAGCAAAAAATGCTTGGCTAATTTTTTGCGATACTCCATAGTGTGTACGAATTCAACTATTCTTTTAAAATTTAACGACCGAATTTCTATGTTTCATGACATCAGATGGAATCACTTACATTTCCTCTAATTCTTTGCATTTGCATTCTTCAGCTCATTAATTTTGATTCTTATTATACCACAAATATTATAGATTTATCAATCACCAGTGTTTTATGATAAATTTCTTTTACAACTGACATTTAGGACGCACATAAATTATCCCTCATAAGCACAATGAACAATAACATAAACTTCTAATGGTGTATTAAAGGTTGTAATCTGTACTTGTTTATGAGTGGCTTCATCATCAATCTAATCTGCTTAGTCACTGTCTACTAGTGGGTCTTCAGTAGCAAACAATTTATACAACAATTGCAATTATATTTTTCATTAGTAATTATAACAATTTTAGTTAATAACATTTTGTTTCCACAGTCCATGATAGTTAGTATGTAGATTTTTTGGAAAAAAAGTGTGAATTTTAGTTAATAACTGTGTGCTCATCATCCTGATGATGGATCAAGGAGTATGATCCGAAATGTTGATGTAAAAATTTCCACACAGTTTTTTCCAGAAATCTACATACTAACAATTTTAGTATCAATTATTATTATAGCAATTTTTAAGGCTGTACATCATGTAAATTTGTTGTTTATTTGTTTCATATTTTTTGGTTAACAATGTGTTGGTACATTTAGAGTTAACAATTGGTAATTAAATTGTTTTAGTTGGAAGGAAATCTTGTTCTTCTTGAGCATTATCCAGAAATGGAGAGGATAATGAAATATTTTTGAAGAGACGGTTATTATAAAGTCTTCAAATTATAATTTCTAAATGAACATAAGAATTAGAAATACAGTTGAATATTTAATTCTTGATAAATGGAAGAGAATAACATACCTATATTAATCCTTTTTTGTTTTTTCTGTTTAGCAGCCTTCCTTTTTTTGGGTACTCTGATGGCTTAACCCATTTTTTCCTTTATAAAAAAAAATACCTATATTAATAACAACCACATTATTCTTCAAACCCATTCCAAATAAAGCCACTTTCAAACTTAAATGATGAAAAAATAAAATACGTAAGTTTTTAAAATATTGAACCAATTTTTTACAAAACATGTAGCCCTAGAATAAGTCTTTGATAGTTTCATCTACATTTAAAGAGAGACATTTTATTGATTTAATGTGTAAAAATTTTTATATATCATCAATAAGAAAATTGTACATAATATTTTTCAAGCTAGATGGACATACAAATCAACTTTGAGCTTCTAGATTTGTGCACTTAACTTGACCCAATATTTATGACTAAATTACACTTAATATAATGCCAATCCTTGAATTCCAAGGTGCCAAAATGCATAATTTAATTTTTAAATTTGATGCACGGTTGTAGAGTACACAAAGCTAATAAACTATTTAACATTATTATTCATGCCAATCATTCATTAACGACTAGGCAAGAATACTATTTGCAAAGAGGATAAGTCTTATATATTACTAAATTACCAAACACATTTCTTAAACAAATTACAAGATTGACTTGGAAACAAGATGGCTAATGGTTTTTCTTGATAATTAATCCGTTTATTTCACCATATAGACAAAGAGGCAAAGCTAAATCCATGTTGTAATGAATAATCCCTCTAATTTAGAATTTATATAGTATTTTTCATGCTTTCTAAATGGATTGAGTAGGAAAGGAATATTTAATACAACAATATGGTGCAAGGAGAATATTGTCCAACCAATTAACATTCTATTATCTCTCATTAATAATAAATACAATGGGTATATGTCATAGTAAAAAAAATTATGGTTCATCACCATTAACAACTCTAATGATCCATTTATGAACTAAACCAATTTCGTCTGTTTCAAAATATATCTTTCCTAGCTCACTTTTAAATTTAAGTAAGAAGCAATGAGACTAAGGAATGAATCTAGACTAGAAACAACAAAACCATTCTATTTAGTCTAAACAAAATCATAATAGCATTTTAAGGGATGGAAAAACTAGATATAATTTGCAATTACTTAGATTTTGTAAACATCACAAATGAGGATAAAATGGGTGATAGAGGACATCCTTATCCAATGGATTCATCAAAATGAAATAGATAAGATATAGAATTACTAACCAACATGTAGGCATTGGAATCTTTGATAATCATTTTAACATGAGCATGAATTTGAGGGATAACCAAGCCATTACATCATTTCGAGAAGGAAATTCTAGCATATTATGTCCTAATATTTGTCAAATTTTAATTTGACCAATAAATCATTTTGAAATGAATAGTGGGCCTATTTACTAGCTTACCATGTTGAAACCATAATATTAATATTATATCATCCCCCATGAAAATATGTTTCCTTGAGACTCATAATTCCCTACACCACAAGTTTTATTTATATAGCCAATGCCTTAGTAATAATTTTGAAAGAAGTATGTAATATGGTGATAGGTCTCCAACTAGAACTAGTGTGTTCACTCCTCCCCTTAGGTAGAAGTCTAATTAAATCCTTTTTGATACTTAGATATACAAATCCTTTCTCAAAATATTTAAAATTAAATAGATAATAAACATATTTAATGTATAGACACATAATTTGATAAAATTCCATATTCTGCCCATCAAAGCATGAAATTTTATTTTTTTCTAGAAAGAGAAGAGGGGACATTCAATCTCTTCTAGGGAAATGATTCAATACAAAAGCCTACTATAAGAAATAAAATGGTACAAATAAGAAAATAATAAATTAAAAACACAAACTACTCTAGGGGAAAGGCCCCAATTACCACCTATGTTGCAATAACCATTTGGGTATGTGTAGGATCATCATGGAAAAAATAGGCCCTTAAGTGGCAAAAAAATAAGAAAAATCAGAGTTAGGCAACTTGACATAAAAATTTGAATAAGTTATCTATATTATTTCAAAAATATGTAAGAATAGAATTTCTAGCAAATTGAATGTATTTTCTAAACTACTAGGTTTATTTTTAAAAAATAAAATCTATTTGGTGAAATTTTGAAATTTCAATGCAATAGTACTTAAATTTTAGGGAAAAATAAAAAGTAGGTGTCTGTCTCACCACCCTAACCAAATAAAATGATAATTATTTTTTATAATATTTTAGATATAAGTAGAGGACTCATGTCTCGATGTGATGCATATTTTTTTTATAATTTTTTTTACAAGCAAATAATTAATTATGAATTTTTTATTACTACTTTTAAAAAATATAAAAACTCGTATGTCTAACCACATTAACTTGGTCAAAACTTCATAAAATTTTTTTTTTTTTGTAATCCTATAGTATGTGAAGCATAGAATGTGATGCACATTTTGGATTCAAAAAATATGATACCGTTTGAAAGCTATAGATGTTTTTTAATTAGCCTATCAATCAGGACTTTAGTTGGAATTCAAATAGAAAATAAATAATAATTATTTATTAAATTCAAAGTAAAGCATAATTTATATTGGTGGAAAGCTGAGAATCTCCTTTAAAAACCTTTTCGTTTCATCAATTTTGGGTTAAAAAAAGTTTGTCAGCCACATGCCCTACAAAAACCCATCATATCGCCACTTTTTGGCCCATCATGATCCTACACATACCCATTTATTGATACATGCTAATTAAAAACCCACTAAATTTTTTCAAATGTACTAATATTTTTCCACTTTATACCCAGTGTTTACAAAAAAGGTACTTAATTGGAGAAGTTGTCCAACTTTATTGGTACGAATAGTGCATGATTGCTTTGCCATTTGTGCATATGTATTAGAGCAACTGCGCAAATTTTGTGGTGGTCAAAGCGAACAATTATCTAGGCACTAAAGAATATTTATCGAACGTCAACTTGAAATGATAAATTTTTGACCCTTTGTTTACATAAAAAATTCTCCTATGTTTATTGTAACTACCTAGAAGTTGAACCAATAGCTATAAACTTTTAAGTCGCATACAAAGAAACCCAAAAAAAGTTGTTGAAATATAACATACTATTTAGGAGCTTAGGGCATTTGAGGTTAGCTATAACAACTACTAGTCCCTTTCCCTTAGTGTAAGTCAACCTTGGTCAACTAACCAAGTTGCGCATGTAAATCAATTTATTTGATTTACTAAATTACCCTATTTTCATTAAAAAATGACATATTCTTTGAAAATTCTACCCACTTGATTTTTCCCTCCCAAAGGAATTTTGTTCTCTTTATGATCCACCTTGGCATTAAAGGCTTTTACATATCCTCTTTTTTGAGTCACCTTTGCATTAAGGGCTCTTACACCTCCTCTTGGCATTCATTCCTCTTACACATCCCATCTCCCAAGATGTGCTCACACATGTGTTAGCACATATCCTCTAGACTCATTAGCATGTTGACAAGTGGCACAATGCCATTGGTCCAATTTTTAATCCAAAATTCTTCCCATTCTTCACTCTTCAACCCTTCTTCCTTATAATAGAAGCCTTCGCTATTGATTGAGGATCAACAATTTCATGCAAGGTTATTGTGAATACGAAATTCACCATGCTTCCTTCAAGTTTTGTTTTGGGCTAAGTACCAGCCCATGCCTTCAAATGAATATCATTAGCCCCTTTTTGATAATCACTGTGGCCTCTGCCACTTCTCTGATCATCGCTCTCTGAAGGAATTTTCTCCTTGTTGTTCTATCAGGCCCCAAAATGCTCCCACATGTCTTCACTGCAAGTTATTTTGATTGCTTCCTTTCACTTCCTCGTCGGTCCCACCTACGTGCCATGTAGCTGCCATTTGCATAAAGATTTGGTGGTTCCCATAGGCGGCGTCTATAGTGAACCTTTTTGCTACATGTCATCTCAGTGCAAGCTTTCAACAAATAAAGGAAAAATTGATCGAGGGTAGCGAAATGCTGCCACATGTCTTTTTAGTGCATGCTTCTTCAATGCAAGAGATGAAGTGAACTATGGGCTGCGATATGCTACCACGTGTTCTAGCTACCTATATGAGGAGGTGACAATTGTTTGCACTGGACCACTACCATCATTTGCAAGGGATGCACCTGGATGGGGAGGGCCAAATCCTATGGCCCGAACCTTTTATGTTGCAATGGTCGAGGGTAATCGTTGTTGTTACATCATTACTCAGGATTCTAAATCTTTTCAGTTGCTATGTCGCTAGCGGTAGGAGGCTTGCTATATATACTGCTCTTTCCTTCTAAAGAGGGTTTTGAGTTCAAAGATTACATGCTACATGTTTTCCAAGTTTAACTAGTTTTAGAATTACAGGATATTTGGAGAGACCAAGCCATTTTATTGTTTTGATTATTGCAAAAACTCATAGACTATTCTATTTTTTGACATTTCTATTTTCTTATGATATTGATGAACTTTACACTATTCCATTATTGTTTGAATGGTTTATTTTTCATACTTCTATAATTTTAATCCAAGTTTACTAGTTTAGAGCATGTCTTTTAACTCTTATTTTTTAATAAATGGGTGTGATAATTATTTTATGTCCTTGAATGAGTTGTTCATGCTACAATCCCTAATTTTTGTTATTCTAGGACATGGTAAATTGCTAAGTGGGCCCTTAGATTATATCCAAAAGATTGGTTTTTTGTGTCTTTTATCTAAATTTTGGTGTATCACCTTAGTTAGATTCTTTATTTTTATATTTTCTTCCTTTTCCCATTCCAAAACCCCATTTATAGAAGAAGCCAACTTCTTTAAAAATCTAGAGGTTACTCAGTTTAGCACAATAAGTCCCCCATAAAGTAAGTTTCCCACAAAGCGCTGTTACCTTGCCAATTTTTGGCATCAACAATTTTTCTTTTTCCTGGCATGCCTGGTGGGACTGAGCTTAAATGAATCTAATTTTCAAAAGGGTGTATGAGCCACCAACCTATTAGTAGGTCTCAAACAACAAATAATCCTGGTTTATTAGTACCACCATTAGGGACAGTACAACCCATGACCCAATTAGTGAGCATTCCACTTCCTCCTCCTTTTCTGCTAGCCATGTTGCTTGTTGCTAACATAAATTATGTGGCATGGGATGCCGAAAGCCATCTTGTTGCACCAGTAGCGCTTGCAGTTAGGCCACTATCTCGGTTTTTGCCCTAAAGGTTATACCTAAATTCATTGAAGATGGATCAAGAACACCATCCAAACATCTACAAGATGTTGCAGACGTATGTCTGGTACATGGTGTTATAGACCAAAATATAGTGCTAAGGTTGCTCACCGCCTCTTTTAGAGGCAAGGCACTAGATTGGTACCAAACTCTGCAAACAAACACTATCATGACCTGGGATGATCTCAGGGATCCTTTTTACTAGAGATTCTCGAATGAAGGAGACTAATCCTCACTATATTATTAGTTTTCGGTCATATAATGGGCCCCACACAAAGCCATGACTGACTTCAATGCCTAATTCCATACTAGCTGGCAGAGGATTCAAGTTGATATCTTCCTGCCGCACGATATGGCATTTATGTTCTATTTGAAATCTATCAACCCTGACATTTCCATGATGATCCAGTCTCTCAGTGGAACCACACTACTGGGTGTATATAGCGTTGGTATCAAAGTAGGGAACAGTTTGATAGACGCCGAGAAATTGTTGTCTCGGCTCATCATTCCTATATTCCCAAAAATATCACTTCCTGCTTAAGAGATGCCTTCTACCAATGCACAGGCTCCTCTCAATCCATGTACACGTATCTGAGTGCACTGCAAAATGTTGCCTCTACATCTGGCTCTTCAAAGGAGGAGATGAGCAAGTTCAAGGAAATGTTGTAGACTATTGTTAATGAGATAACCATTATCAAAGGAAACCAGGCCACACCTCTAAAGTCTACCTACCAGAATTATCAAGGCGAAAGGTTCTCTTACCAACAAAACCAATTCCAAGGAAGCACTCGCACAAATCCACAGGCACAAACAACAAATCAGATAGTGCCAATACCCACTCTGCTACAAAGTGCTAAAAGCTCAAGTAAAGAGTTGACCGCGGGGAAAAAAAATTAATGGATGACACCAACCCCTCGTGCTTCTCTTGCCACAATTCACACATGTCCTAAAACTATCTGCGTGACAACCTAAAACAAAAGGTGATGGAGTAGCGAAACCAAGCCACAACGTCAAACCCTAGAAGCTATGTGTACACCTCTTTGCAAATGGACAACGCAATGCTCACCGCAAAAATGAAAGGGATGTAACTAGAGAAAGAAAGGAACATTGCTCCTAACCACACACTCTTCTCATGGATGGAAGAAGAAGAGGTGTTTTCCAATGATACATCTGCATCTAAAACATCACAAGTACAGTTTGATTACAACACTCCCTCGAAGAGGAGATTCACAAGAAAGCTAGTTATCCCACAACTAGCCAGCCCACAACCTAAAAGTGCTTGTGAACCAATGCCTAGCACCTCGGTCATGGTGCCACAATGTTAGCCATGGAGGGAATTTGTTATAACAAGAGAAAAGGAGCATAAATATTTGAATCTGCTACCCTTCAACATGGTGGAACAGTTAAAGAAATCATCTGCTAATGTGTCTCTTTGGGATATATTAGCTTGTTGGATGTTGTGGATGTGTTGTTGATATGTGGTTGTCATTGATTTCAACACTATTAGCATTTGGTGTATTGAAGGTTGTATATGTCAAGGATATTCAGAAAATTGTAAAAGAAAATGTTCCAGGTTCCTAGTGGAACTTTGTAGGTCATGAAGGTGTCTTGTTATGTACATTGAAGATCAGATACTATGGACTAAAGAATTTATTTTTAAGAGTATCTAGATCATCTACCAAAATTTTTAGATGTCCATGTGATGATTTGATTTAGTTGTGGTTTGACAATATTTCTATGGTCTTTGTTAGTGTTCCTAAGTGAAGTCTATGTGATTTTGTTAATTCTATTTGTTCCAGATGTCTCTCTATTGTTTCTTGGTGTTCTTGGATGTTTCAAGATCATGCTCTATCTTTGTGGTACGTCCACATTGATCGGTGTGCTCATGGTCGAAGATTTTTCTTTGTATGTTCAGTTTCTCATGTTCTTGGCCAACATGATGGGTGTAACGTGTGGTGAATCTTGGAGGTGAAATTAATTAAAGTCTTTTCATGTTGGAGTTGTTAATTTGGGTCTCCACTATGTTGTGGTTGACCATGGTGGATTTGGATTGAAAATTTAATTGTAAATTTTGGACGACATTGTAAATATGTTTTTATTTTTCTGGCTGACTAAGTTATTGATGTAATCTCTTGTTGTGGATATATAAGAGTGATTGTTTCATTGGTGTAAAGTGTGCTTAGTGTGCTCCCATGTGTGTATGTGTGAATATCATTCGATTAAGAAGCAAAGTGTGAAGAAAATTGAGCGAAGTGTGAAGAAGTTTGAGCGAAGAGTGAAGATTGCTTTCCTATGCTTAACTAGAACTATAATCAGGCTTGTGTAGAAACTATTTTCTCAGTTCACAATTTGGATGGTTTTATTCTAAACCTTTCTTTGGACAGTGAGTCCTCTTTTGTATTTGAGTAGTGAGCTCTAGGCAATGTGCCTGAATGCATGTGCATTCCCATTATTTCTCATTATACTTTTAATAGGGTATAATATTGTGGACTAACATCCACCGTGATTTTTCCCCTAATAGGGTTTCCACATAAAAAATATTGGTGTTCTTTGTCTCTCTAATGTGTTAATTTTTTTTGGTTAATTGCTTATTGATTAGATCTGAGACTAAGTTAAGTAAAGTTTGAAAAGTTTAAATTTTTGTGACAACTGATTCACCCCCCTCTCAATTGCCTATCCTTGTTTTGCCAAAAATTGGTATCAGAGCAGGTTCCTTTGAAGAAATCTAAAAGTTTGAGGTGATCCGAGATGGAAACATACAAGAAGGATAGTCCTATATTTGATGGAACTAACCACTCACTATGGAAAGTTAGGATGGAATGTCACCTAAGGTGTATTGGTGAAGATTTCTACAAGATCACAAAAGATCCATAGGTTATTCCTCATAATGGTCCCTCGACTGCTGATGAGATCAAAGAAGCTGAAAATAATATCAGGGTTATTGAAGCTTTAGTGAGTGCCCTGATAGATTCAGAGATGGCAAATGTGATAGGTTTGCAGAAAACTCATGAGATTTGGACAAAGTTGGAAACTTTGTATGAAGGAGATGCATAGGTGAAGATGGCTAAGCTGTAGAGTTTGAAAGGAAAGTATGATAATTTGAAGATGGGTGAAGATGAAAATATCACTTCTTTTATGCAAAGAGTAAATGAAATAGTGATGGATATTAGATGTGCAAGTGGTTCTCTAGATGAGGATGAAATTGTGGCTAAGATACTTAGATCCTTGCCCCTCCTACAAAGTGAAGGATCATGCCATTGAAGAGCTCAAATCAGTAACCAAGATGACAAGAGACACATCGGTTGGTAAGCTTGATGCTTTTGAATTAAGTGGATTTGGTGAATTTGTTCCAAAGACTAAATTTGCATTCAAGGCTACTGTATCTAAAAGTAACAAGCAAAGATATGGTCTAGGAGAATGTTCCAAAAAGATATCCAAGTATGATGAAAAACTGAAATAGCTTGAAGATAAAGAAAGAGAGGTAGAAGAAATTGGAAGCAATGATTGTAAAGAAAGAAGGAAGAGGAAAAGGTAAGTATGAAGGAGTGTTTCCTATAAAAAAAATGTCTTGCAGTAAAATAGGTCATTTTGCATCAAGATTTCCTAAAAGAGTTCCTAGATCTAAGCCTAAAAAGTATAGATTCCAAAAGAAATGTTACTTTGTTGAAGGAGTGACTGATGATGAGTTTGATAAAGATAATGGAAATGAATATGAATGGGTTTTCATTGCTACCATTGAAAATAGTCTTGTGGCTATTGAATCTGCTAAAGATGAGAAAGCTCTTGTAACCCGAGTTGAAGAAAAGGATGAGTTGGTTATTGACAGTGGATGCTCACATCATATGGCTGTGATAAAGACAAATTTGTAAGTCTAGAGAAGTATGATGGTGGTGTTGTAAGATTTGGAGACAACAATGCTGGTGTGATTTGTGGTAGAGGTTCTATTTGTCTTGGTGGTAAGCATAACACTGATGATGTTCTTTATGTTGAAGGTCGGAAGCACAATATTTTGAGTGTTGGATAGATGGTGGACAAAGGCTATGTTCTACAATTCAAAGATGGAAGATGCAGAATACATGGAAGTTCTTGCAATATTATTGCTACAGGTAGAAAGGCAAAAGGTAATATTTTTCACCTAAATACTACTAGTGGGAGTTGTTTAATTGCTCAAGGAGATCAAAGCTGGCTGTGGAATAGGAGGCTATGTCATGTAAATCTTGATAACATTGTCAAGGTAAGTTCCACTCAAGCAATAAGAGATCTACCTAAGTTAGTGAAGCCTACTAACACAATTTGTAAGGATTGTCAGATGGGTAAACATACTACAGTTTCCTTCCAGAGCAAACAATTTCATTCAAATGATTTGATGGAGCTGCTACATACTAATCTTTGTGGTCCCTCCAGAGTCAGAAGTATTCATGGAGAAATGTACTTTATGTTGATTATTGATGATTACTCTAGAATGATATGTGTTTATTTCTTAAGAGAAAGATGTGAAGCACTGGAAAAGTTCAAAAGTTTCAAGGCTATGGAAGAGAATGGGAAAGGTCTGAAAATAAATTGTTTGAGATCTAACAGAGGTGGTGAGTTCACCTCCAGGGAGTTCAACTCTTTTTGTGAAGAACATGGAATCGGAAGACAGTTATCTTCTCCCTGAACCCCTCAAAAAAATGGAGTTGTAGAGAGAAAGAATAGAACAATTTTGGATGTTTCTAGAACAATGATGATAGAAGGAAATGTGCCCCAGATCTATTGGAGTGAAGTTGTAAGCACTGTTGTGTATACTTTAAACTAGGTAAAAGTTAATGATAATTCTGGTAAGACCCCTTTTGAGCTATGGTTTGGTTATAAGCCTATTGTTAATTATTTCAAGATATTTGGAATAAAATGTTATATCAAGAGAGATGATGATATAGGCAATTTTGATTCAAAAAGTGATGAAGGAATATTTTTAGGTTACTCTACTAAAAGAAAGACCTATCGGTGCTATCACAAATGATTGAGAAAGATGGTTGAGAGTGCAAATGTTAGAGTTAATGAGGACTCTGCCAAATAATCCATATATTATGGTTATGATTCAGATGAAGACAATACAAGCCAAGGGAATAACTATCAGACACAGAACTAACTTCAAATTAGTCCATATGTTCTAGTAAAGCAACCTCAATTCATTCTGGTAAATCAAGTAAGTCAGGAAGCACCAACAAGTGCAAGTACAAAAGAAAGATCAGAAAAAACAAAAGCTTGTGAAAGTACCAACACTCCAAGGTATGTAAAGCTAAATCATTATGAAATTCAAATTATAGGACATAAGAGTAAAGGTGTGCAAACTAGAAGAAAGATTGCAGAAGACTATTGGTTGATTTCCAAGATTGAACCTAAAGATGTCATTAAAGCTTGCAAAGATGAACACTGGTTGGAAGCTATAAAGGAAGAGCTGACAAAGATTTAAAAGAATGACACATGGACACTTGTTCCTAGACCTAAAGAAAAAAAGGTGATTGGTACTAAATGGGTGTTTCAGAACAAGCTGAATGAATAGGGTGAAGTGGTCTAGAATAAAGCAAGAATGGTATGTAAAGGGTATTCTCAAATAAAAGGTGTTGATTTTGAAGAAATTTTTTTCCCTGTTGCCAGAATTTAAGATGTTAGATTATTTCTTGCTTATGTTGCATATAAGAACTATAAAGTCCATCAAATGGATGTCAAGTCAACATTTATGAATGGAGAACTAGAAGAAGTATACATTGAATAGCCAGATGGATTTTAGCTAACTAACAAAGAAGATATGGTCTGCAGATTGAAGAAAGCTCTATATGGACTTAAGCAAGCTTGCAGAGCCTGGTATGCTATATTGGACAAATACTTACTGAAACTTGGATTCACTAAAGGTACTACTAATAGTAACTTGTATTTCAAATTGGATCATGATAAAGAGTTAATTATAGAAGTTTTATTTGATGACATCATTTTTGGAGGAGATGACAATATATGTATGAAGTTTGTTGATGAGATGAAGGGTGGATTTGAGATGAGTATGATTGGAGAGATGAAGTTCTTTATGGGATTACAAGTTACCCAGTTAGACAAGGGAATTTTTATATCTCAGTCCAAATATGTGAGAGAGCTACTAAAGAAATTTGGGATGGAAGAATCAAAACTGGTTGGTACTCCCATGGTAACCGGATATAGGTTGACACAAAATGATGATTCTTCTAAGGTGAATCAAACTAGATACATGTCAATGTTCAATAGATTTCTCTATTTAACCTAGACTAGATTAGATATTATGAATGATGTATGTATGGTTGCTAGATTTCAGGCCGATCTAAAAGAATCACATGTGACTGTTGTTAAGAGAATCTTCAGATATATGAAAGGAACAGTTGAATTTGGACTTTCATATCCAAAGGATGATGATCTCATTTTGAGTGCATATACTGATGCAGATTGGGTTGGAGATGTAGATGACAGGAAAAGAACTAGTAGTGGTGCTTTCTTCCTAGGGAAGAAGTTGGTGTCTTGGTTGAGCAAAAAGTAGAATTCCATTTCTTTGTCTATTGCTGAAGCATAATATATTGTTGCTGCAAATAACTGTACTCAAGTGATATGGATGAAATAGATGTTGAAAGATATTAGGGTGACATATGAAGAGCCTATTGCCATATACTGTGACAATTAAAGTGCAATAAATATTTCAAGGAATCTAGTGCTACACTCTAAGAACAAATGTATATATCAATCAAATTTCACTTCTTGAGGGAGAAAGTAAGTGAAAGAGAAGTCAGATTGGAGTATGTGCCTACCAAAAAACATATTGCATACATCTTTACTAAGATATTGCTAAAGGATACTTTTGAGTATCTCAGAGGAATGCTAGGGGTGATTACCCCTCCTGATAAGAACTAAAAAATGCATTTACTTGCATGAATCTATAAGATTCATTGCTATATTCTGATTTGGATTGATTTTTTTGTGGTTGCTACTCAGGGGGAGTAGTCAGATGTGCAAATATGTGGTTTAGAGCATGTATATGGAAAGGTCATGGTTACCTTTTTCATTTATGTCAAAGGGGGAGAAGTGCAATGTGAAAATTATTGTGAGAAGAGCCCTGTGGGAGAAGAGTAGTTGAGAAGAAGAGTCCCAAGTGTGTTGGGTTGATGTATTTTTCAAAGTTTCCATCAATGCCAAATCGATTGTTGGATGTTTGGATTGTTGCTGATATTTGGTTGTCATTGATGTCAACACTATTAGCATTTGGTGTATTGAAGGTTGTATATGTTGAGGATATTGAGAAAATTGTAAAAAAAAGTGTTCTAGGTTCCTAGTGGAACTATGTAGCTCATGAAGGAATCATGTTATGTACATTGAAAATCAGCTATTATTGACTAAAGTGTTTATTTTTTAGAGTATCTAGATCATGTACTAGAAGTTTCAGAGGTCCGTGTGAAGATTTGATCATGTTGTGGTCTGACAATATTTTTGTGGTCTTTGTCAGTGTTCCTAAGTGAAGTCTGTGTGATTCTGGTAATTCTAGTTGTTGTGGATGTTTCTCTATTGTTTCTTGGTTTTCTTTGATGTTTCTAGATCATGCTCTATCTTTGTGGTACATCTGCATCGATCGGTGTGCTCGTGGTCAAATATTTTTCTTTGTATGTTCAGTTTCTCATGTTCTTGGCCAACATGATGGGTGTAACGTGTGGTGAATCTTCGAGGTGAAATTAATTAAAGTATTTTCATGTTGGAGCTGTTAATTTGGATCTCCACTATGTTGTGGCCAACCTTGGTAGATTTGCATTGAAAATTTAATTGTAAATTTGGGCCGACATTGTAAATATGTTTTATTTTTCTAGTTGACTAAGTTGTTGATGGAATCTCTTGTTGCAGATATATAAGAGTGATTGTTTCATCAATGTAAAGTGTGCTTGGTTTGCTCCCATGTGTGTATGTGTGTATATGTTTTATTTTTCTAGTTGACTAAGTTGTTGATGGAATCTTTTGTTGTAGATATATAAGAGTGATTGTTTCATCAGTGTAAAGTGTGCTTGGTGTGCTCCCATGTGTGTATGTGTGAATATCATTTGATTGCAGAGCAGAGTGTGAAGAAGACTAAGTGAAGTGTGAAGAAGTTTGAGAGAAGAGTGAAGAAGGTTTTCCCATGTTTAACTAAAATTATAATCAAGTTTGTGTAGAAGCTATTTTCTCAGTTCACAATTTGGATGGCTTTAAACCAAACCTTTCTTTAGAAAGTGAGTCCTCTTTTGTATTTGAGTAGTGAGCTCTAGGCAGTGTGCCTGAATATGTGCATTCCCATTATTTCTCATTATACTTTTAATAGGGTATAATATTGTGGACTAACATCCACTGTAGTTTTACCCCCAATAGGGTTTCCACATAAAAAATCTTGGTGTTCTCTGTCTCTCTAATGTGTTAATTATTTTTGGTTAGTTGCTTATTGATCATATATGAGACTAAGTTAAGTAAAGTTTGAAAAGTTTAAATTTTTGTGACAACTGATTCACCCCCCTCTCAATTGCCTATCCTTGTTTTTCCAACATAGCTATCCTAGAATAGAAGAAATTACTACAGAAGACACTCTAGGAGGATCTAATCATTGAACCAAATTAGCAATTGCTTAAAGGAAAGGCTATTGATCAATCACCTCTGGACAAAGTTCTCAAAAATAGCACAGTGGAAGCTCCCATGGAGGTAAGAGATAACCTAAAACCTAAACCCTTCTTCCTAACGCTTATTGTGGGAGAGAAGTTATTGCACAATGACATGATTAACTCTAGTGCTAGCACCTTAGTTATGCCTAAACAAATAGTCGAAGCTTTAAGGCTCAATTATGACCCTTTAAAAAAGGGAGTGATGCAACTTGACGTTAACAGATTCGAGACTCTTGGTTTCATTTGAAAGGATCTTTCCTTGACTCTATTTGTCTACCCTAACATTAGGGTGCCACAAGATACTGTGATCATTGATGTTCCCCCCATGTTTGGCCTCTGTCTATCCTAAGATTTTACTTCAAATGTGAGTGGATACATGTCCTTGGATTGGTCATACATGATTCTCAAGACCAAGCGTGGTGCAAAAATGATGATAGAATCAGAAGCTCTACATTCGAAACATGTGGCCAATAAGTCCATGATCAACTTTCAAGCCACTCATACTTCTATCACCATGCAAGATATGTATTGCATTGAGCTACTGGAAGATAAAAGGGTGATTGGAGATCAGACCGATCAAGAAGATGTTTAGTTAAGAAAACATATGGATACTGATCCTTTTGGAAACTACCATGCTACTAGTTTGGGCACCTATATCATGTACAATGAAGATTTAGTCCTCCCGAAGGTTGTCAGAAAACTAGAGAATGGTCAAGCCTCAGAGTTATGGACATTGCATTTCAATGGAGCAAGATGAAAAAGTGGCCTAAGAGTTGGGATATGTTTAATGTACACACAAAATGAAAAGACACTAAGGTATTTTCACTTCCAATTTGCTTTCTCGAAAAATGAAGTTGAATATGATGGACTAGTGCAAGGTATTAGCCTTGCAGAATGGATGGGCATAAAGCAATTAATAGTATTCAGAGATTTCAAACTAGTAGTCAATCAAGTCCAAGGAATTTATGTGGCCAAGAATTTTTGTATGCAATCCTATAGACATCAAGTTTGGGACTTGATTGAGGGTTTTGAATCCTTCAACATTTAGACAGTGCCCCAAGAATAGAATATAGATGGGGATCGCATGGCATCAATTGGATCCTAGTTTGATCCTGCCTTCAATCTCATTCACAACAAACACTCTATACGTGTAATAGTCCGACCGATGATTCTAGACAATGACTAAACTGACAAGTGTTTGATAGTGATGAAGGAATTGCCTTGTTCATCCGCCAGTCTGGAGAATTTGTTGACTAGCTCCGACTAAAGATTGTTGAAGCTTATGAAGGAAAAATTATTCAGTTGAAATCTCACAAGCTTCTAAAGGGATTGGTCACTCTTGAGAATCTTTTTTATTGTGACAATGCAATAAATTACAAACAAAAGTTTGTAGCAGACAAAGGTGACTATACGGACCTTCATGTTTGAGATGGAAGAAAGCTCAAAGTCAAGAAGGATGTCTTGCATCATGATAAAGAAAGTCTTATCGCCTTTTGCAAAAAATATGGAGTGGTGGCCTAGTCATACGATGAACTCAGGGGATATGATCCTGATATCATTTAGCACACAATAGAGTTGGTGGAAGGCGCAAAACCGATATACCAAAAATAGAGGCCAATGAATCCCAAGATTGAAGCACTAATGGTACAAGAATTAACAAAGCTAATCCTGTACCAAATTTTCTTCTCAATCAAGCATAGCACACAAGTATTCAATTTGGTTTTTTTTCAAAAGAAGAATGGAGATATTCACCTATGTGTGTACTTTCGGGCCCTAAACAAAGCATCTCTAAAGGATCATTACCCGCTAACTTTAATGGATTCAATCTTAGAAACAATGGTAGGATCAAAGATGTTCTCCCTATTAGATGGCTTCTTTGGTTACAGTCAAATCCAAGTTAATGAAGAGGATCAATATAAGATGGTGTTCACTACCAAGTGGGGAACGTTTGCATATGCTAAGATGCCATTCAGCCTCTCAAATGCAGGAGCCACCTTCTACTGGACAATGGATATTGCTTTTAGTGAACTAATTAACAAGATTATCCTAATCTATTTGGATGATTTGACAGTGTTCTCCAAATCCAAAGATGATCATTTTGATCACCTTGAGATGGTTTTCAAGAAATTTCAGGAGTTCAGGATATCCCTGAACCCCAAAAAATGTGTTTCAAGTTTCACAGGGTAAGCTATTGGGGCACATGGTGTCCAAAGAAGGAATTTTAATTGATCCTAAGCAAGTGAAAGCAATCAAAGAGCTTCCCCTTCTGATCAACAAGAAAGGCGTCCAATCCTTCTTAGGAAAGGTGAATTTTGTTAGCAAATTTATTTCTGATTTTGTTGGAATAATTAGGCCAATTACCCTGATGCTAAAAAGGATCAAACATTTGAATGGATAAAGGAAGCTAGAGAATCCTTTGAGAGAGTCAAGGATGCTATTTCCTTTGCTCCTATTCTAGTCAATCTAGACTTATCAAAGGACTTCATAATGTATGTATTTAGTAGCAAGTCAAGCATTGCTACTGTCTTAGCTCAGAAAGATGATGAGGGAAAGGGAGAACATATGATATCATTTCACTCATATAACCTAAAGGAATATGAGACAAACTACAAATTTGTAGAGAGGAAAGTGCTTATAATAGTTAAGGGAATTAAGAAGTTCTGACACTTAATATATTGAATTAAGGTGATTGTCTATGTTGCACATTCTAGCGTACACGAATACATCATCGAAGGAGAGATCATTGAGAAAAGGGCCAATTGGATAACCAAGATCCTCGAATATGACATTGAGGTTAAGCCTACCAAGACTATTCGAGGAAGAGGGCTGTGCGAATATACCTTGTGCACGATGAAGAAATGGCCACCAAAGAAGAGTAGCCAAAGCTAGTCCTAATGAATGAGTTAGAGTCTAGAGGTTGTTGGCTAGTGGATAGAATAAGATTTATGCATACAGGAAAGAATCTGCTAGGCCTTCCTTCTCAGAAGAGGAGATTCTACAAACTGCAAACTAGCAGATACATGCTCATTGAATGGATCTTGTTCAAGAGAAATATTAATTGCATTCTGTTGTGATGTGTTACCACAGAGCAAGCAAAAAGGATCCTCAAAACTTACCACAATAGTTTTGTAGGTGGGCATTTCTCTGGAAAGACAACTGCCATCAAAATCATGTGCGCGGGGTACTTTTGGCCAACACTATTCAATGATTCCTACTCCATCGTGAAAACTTGCAAGGAATGTAAATTCTTCACAAGAAGAAGAAATAATTCCATAATTCCTATCAATCTGATAGTAGTTGATGAGCCATTCACACAATGGGGTTTGGACTTCATCAGGATGATCAACCCAGCCTCCAACACATGACATAAATGGATCTTGACAGCCATTGACTACTTCACAAGATGGACCGAAGCTATTCCACTAAAGAATGCAACATAGACAAAGATAGTGGATTTTCTAGAAGAAATGGTGACGAGATTCGGCCAGCCCAAAACTATCCTCTCTAAAAATGCTATAGCTTTCTTAGGCTCTAAGTTAAGTCAATTCACACTTACGCATGGCATATTCCTTAAAACATCATCATACTACTACCCACAGGGGAACGACTTAGTCGAGTCAACAAAAAAGAATTTGATCCAGCTCCTCACAAGAATCGGGTCAAAATACCAAAGGGAATGGCATAAAAACCTTTGAACAATGCTCTGGATGGATCACATTAATCCTAAGAAAGTCCTCAAGACTTCACTGTATGAGCTAGTGTATGGAAAAGAGGTGTTATTACCTATCTATGTGGAGATTCTGACGTTGCAATTGCTAAAATATCTCGAGGTGGAAGAAAACAATGCAATGGAGGTATGATTAGCTGAGTTGCTAGAAGTACAAGAGAAAATGGAAAAATCCCTAACAGCCATGACTAACCGCCAACAAGTGGTTAAAAGGTGGTTTGACAAGAAAGCATCTGATCAAGGTTTAAAGTGTGGAAACTTAGTGCTAAAATTTAATGAGGGTTGGGAAGCTCGGTCAGCATGGGAAGTTTGACAACCTTTGGGAAGGCCTATTCAGAATAATTCAAAGAAAAGAGCATAATGCATATGAGTTAGAAACTATGGAAAAATAAGTGTTGGGAATTCCAGTCAATAGAATTCACCTGGAACTATTTAATTAATCTTTCTACCCTACTTATGTAAATATGTCTATAATGTTTTTCCCTTCTTTCCCTTATTGTTTTGTTGGCCGATCATTTTATTTATTCTGTGGTTTGAGGCGGAAAAGAGAAGATAACCCATTAATTGTAGAGAGTAAGGAAATAAACTCATACGTGAAGGGAGGAAAAAATTAAACACCCAGATGTGAAATTGAATCCATACATACATGCTAAAAAAGAAAAGAAGACCCAGTTGCAAAAGCTGAAGAAGACAACAAGATGGTTATATAAAGATATATTTTCATTATATATGTGCTTTGGTATTTACATTGTCAATATGGCTCAAGGGCCACACTTCCAAAAAGCATATAATTCTATTTTGTTTCTTTTATATATTACAAAAAACCTTTTTCAGGCATGTATACAAAAAACACAACATGGGAAGCAACAATGGATGCATGAATAGTAGTGTCAACAATATCTTCATCCATAGGGGAATCATCATCAGTAGCAGCATCATTAGGAGAAATGGCCAGAGGAGGAGGGAACACAAGGTTCCTGAAGTCTAGGCACCAATCGATGTCATAAAATGGCACCACATTGTAGATGCGAAATAGGAAATGGCAGGCTTGAGTGACCTTTTGGCAGTGCTCATCTTGCGACTGGAGGTGAAAGCCACTCAGAAATGGCAGCCATGAAACAACCCTTTCCTCTTCTATGAACCTCCCCAGGTCACTCGTGGTCGGTATGCTTCTGCCATATCCAACATTTTCCACTACCTCTCCAAGGCCATTCATGTACTTCTGAGGAAATATTTCTTTAACATGATGAAGAATCAAAGGCTTGGGAATTCCTATATCCAGCATGGAGGTGATAAAGTGCAAGCACACATTAGTTTTAACTCGATACTTTACCTCTTATTTGAGGTAATCCTATCCCAGAAACCATTTCATGGTTATAATAGCCAGTGAGTGCTTATTTTTCATCATCCTCTTCAAACACTTAGTAGAAATTTCACCTAGGAAGGCAGTCTGAGACTTGTGACAAACTAGCCTCATTGGGGTATTCATGGTGACAATTACTCTGCAACTAGCCTAGAACTATCTCTGCAAAGTGCCTAAGCCTAACCTATGAAAACACTACTCATTGCAAATACTGAACTGCTAAACCAATTACCTACTACAAAATTTTCTCTAATCACTAAGTGTGATTTCGCTACTTCTTAGATTCCTATTGATAGAAAAAGAACGCAAGTCCATGGTAATTTTATTACCATAAATTTGATGCTAATCAAGTACCAACTTGAAAGTTGTGCCTGAGCTTGCTCAAATTTCCCACCTAGGTGCATTTGCTGAGTACGATTTACCACATGAAAAACTAATAAGGGCTAATTAATTAGCCTAAGCTGGTGGCAACAATTGGTGATGTTTTGCATGGCCAAGGATTGAGGTGTCATTCTCTAGGTGGTTTGCTTATTCAAAGGTAGAGCTCATATCTTTTCAAATGCTGATCACATCTTTGGCTTAATCATTCCTTTTGGGATATTAATTGCCAATGCATACGAATGCTTAAGGTACTAGCAAAGCGTCAGCTCAAGTTCCAAAAAAAATTGCATTGTACAATATGGTTGCTAATTGCAATTATGAATTCTTGTTGCATCTAAATGGCAAGTGATTCATCTCACACAAGTGAAGGGTTGGCAATACATGCTGAATTAAATGCAAAAAGGTAACTCCCGTCTACCACCTTGAATGAAAATAGCTAAGTGTTTCATGCAAAATCTTTGAGCACTTGAAAGGTCTTTTCAAATATGCTACCCAGAACAAAAGTGATTTCTAGTGCACAGCTAGACCCGAGGTAAAGTTGCAAAAAAATTCAAGCTAAGAAAAGCTTCCCGTAAAGATAAATGGTAGAAAGTTCAAGCCAGGAATTACAGGGAGGGGCAATAAAAAGCTTATTTAGATCCATGTGAGGGGCACTAGTTGTTGGTATTTTTGAAAACATTTCTTGTGCCACACCAAGTATTCCTAACAAGCCAAGGTGGAAAAACAAAAAAGAGTTGGATAGGCCTAAAGGCTACATAGACCAAAGCTTAATTCAGGAAGACTGTGATACTATTCATGATCCCTTTCTTGCAAAGAACCCTCGAGGATTGAGGGAAGTAGCCTATGAAAGAATGAAGGTGTCTAGAAAGGAAATGTCGATGGCATAAAAAGTATGGTCTAGCGGGCTCCCTCAATACATGGTCCAATTTGTGCACTACTGCCTAGAATTGGTTGATGCAACTGTTAAGCATTTCAACCCACGCACTAACACTATCGAGGGCCAAACCCTCTCAGTTAACATCACTCCAGTAGCCATTTTGAATATGTTGTGTATTCCTAATTCTAAGATCAGAGGGATACCAATGGAGGCATTCACTCCTACACAAGGGAATCATATATGGAGCACAAGGAATAAGGCTGTGGACTTTTATAATGAAAAAACCCAAAGGATTGAAGCAAAGTAGGGGAAACCACCAAAAATTATGGCACAACACGATGCTTTCCCAGAAGACATACAAGATGCCTTTTCAATTATGGTGTTTGTTTTCAGTCTAGACGTTGACAAGGATGTGCACGCATTTCAATTGGGCCCAGGTTTCTAGTTTCATAGGCAACAATCTTATTTCTGGTATGATTTTGTAGAGTACCTTGCAAAGAAAATGATAGAGAAAATAAAAAATTACCAAGCTGAACGAATGTTCAAATTTCTTTCCTATCTCGCCCATATGCTTTTGCATCAAAACCCAAATTTCTTTGATAAGCAGGTGAAATTATCTAATTTTGACAAAAAGAACAAAAGAAAGCTAGTTTCTATCTGGACTCCTCTCCTCTCTTCCACTTTTTATTATTATGCATTTTCAAATTATTTCTTGACTTCGATTTTGCAAGATTTGCAAGGAGAGCATAGTATTAATTGGCTCACTCTAAGGCAGACTGAGCATATGCAGAACTTCACTCTTAGATGTGATTGGTTCTTCAGAGTGGATTTCACATTCATATGGATGCGAGGCATCACCAATGAACCATTTCACCTTCCAACATGTGTGACTAATCGAGTGTTGGCCCTTGAATTATTTTGACAAGCGTGCATTATTTATATTACCTTCTGCATTGGGAAAAAGGTCAAGAGGAAGGGATTCTTCACATGTCTGTGAAGTTTCAAAATAGTGTCCATGAAAAATAAGTAGAAACACTTGTTGTTGCAGGATAAGTTGGCTCATTTAGGGTTGGTAATGATATACGACAAGTGGGAT
Organism: Sequoia sempervirens; assembly: GCA_007258455.2. NCBI lineage: Eukaryota > Viridiplantae > Streptophyta > Pinopsida > Cupressales > Cupressaceae > Sequoia > Sequoia sempervirens. The sequence goes on along the minus strand of VDFB02086081.1, from coordinate 122,319,268 downwards.
TACAACCCTTTCAATAATCTACCATATGAACATATCAAGGTAACTCATAGCCCTCAGCCTTACTGGGAGAGGAGGCGCAACCCGCTAGAGGATGAAGATGAATTATTGGTTGATTTGATTCATATTCCCATAGAAGGCAATAGGCCACCATGGCATAATTTCTATTTCACCAAGGTGGATTATGATGAGAACTGCAAAATGGGAAAAGCCATATATAATAAGCTGAGAAATGAAGAGGAATGGACTAATGAAAGGATTAGAGCCTTCTGGATATATTTCCACGAGACAAAACAACTTGAAGCACCTTATTAAACCATGCAGGATGATGAAGAGTTTGATAGGCTGTGGGATGAGGAGCATCCTACTTCCGACTCAAGCGCTACTAGAGGCAATGACCCCGATGAAGAAGAAAAGCAAGAGGAGGAGGAAGCCGATACATCAACATCCTCCACTCAGCAAAAGAGGAAGTCCATAGGGCAGTCTACCTATGTAACTTCAAATGTTTGACTAAATATATCTAGGGCTTCGTAGATGCTTACCTGGGCCTTGAAAGCAACAAGAGGGTCCCAACCACAATAGCTAGAAACTGTGAAGATCGAAGACTCCCCGTCCCCTAAACGATAATGCACTAATGCTATTGTGAGAGAAGGATCACAAGGAGCCGCTGCAAGCCAAGTGCTCATAGTGAGCCAACAGTTTTAAGTGAGTGAGCAACCATCGACAAACAAAGCACCACCAACATCCAGTCAGCAAGTAACATTTGCTCGTGCTTTTCTGATTTCTCAATCTTTATTGTCCTCTCCCATTCCTAAAGCACCTATTACTACAAGTGTCGGCCCCACCTTCTCTACCCCTACCACAATGTTTGTGGGAGGTTTCTCTTAATTCGTGTAGACAAGGCAATCTATTTTAATGCCTCTGCAAATCTTAACACCAACTACCGCTACTCAATCTCTCCTCACCTCTCTTTTTGAAGGCTTAGGCACCATGGGTACCCCTATTGCTACTGCTACCTCAGGTCCATCCTAATTTTCCTAGAAAATGTACTCGATTATGACTACCCCATCACTGCAGCAACGATGAGCCCTTCTGCCAGTTCTAAAACTGAACTATGGCAGGTTTCCTTTTTCTCCTCAAAAACTGTCAATCTCCCACCAAAGAAAATGTAGGGGCCTACCACACCTGTATTCCCTTTTTTCCTTCCTCCTGGTGCACCTATTATAGGTGGGCTAGTTCAATTTGTAGGCCAATTCATTGTGCAAGGTGATGCTACAAAGGAAGTATGGGCCCTTAGGATCCAAAAGCGAAAAGCAAAGGATGAAAAAAGGGAGGCGAAGTCTAAGGTGTATAAAATTTATATAGAAGTGCAAAAAACACTGAATTTCACCACCATGTACTTGAATGTTGTCAAACCACAGGGGGAGCATGCTGCTAGGCAATTATTACATGTATGCCATGGGGCTTGATTTGGTCGCAGCCTAGCCACAAGATAAGGTAGAATTCATGGAGGAAATGCAACGGGTAGTAATGAATGATTTCCTTCACTCTAGCTATCAATTGAAGAAAAAAGAGGAGCAACTAAAGCTTGTAAAGGAAAAGGTAAGTTTTCTAGAAAGGAAGGAGAAATCACTAGAAGAAAAAGTTGTGCACTTATTTGAGAAAGTGAGAGCAGAAGAGTTGGAGTGGAGCAAACTCCAAGAGGAACTCAATAAGTCCCAATCCATTGACCCCACATTGATCAACGAGCTATGAGTGAGGAACCAGAAATATCAAAGCCAATTGACCCTGGCAGAGAAAAAATTGCAACAAAAGGATAAAGAGTTAGCAGCTCAACACGCTCTATATGAGTAGGAATTAAAAAAGAATCATATGGACTTTGAAGACTTAAAGGCCTAGTTAGAAGTGGAGATCCAAGAGACAAAGTCCTCTCTTGACACAAAATTGGAAAATCATGCCTGAGCCGAGGAGAACTGGTATAGAGAGCTAAGTAGCTTTGGGGAGCAACTAGCATCTGGAAAAAAGAGAACTGTAGAATTAATAGAGAATTTTAATTCAAAGGATATGGATATCACCTCTCTAAAGATCTCTCTCCAAGCCTTCCCTGTGCAGCCAGACCTCATCCCATCAGCTCGATAGCTATATATTTCTAATTGGGAAAAGGTTAAAGCCTTCTACCTAACATTGCAGCCAACACTCCAGTTCATCTTGAAGGAAACAAAATTGAGCCAGGAGCTTCATAGAAAAATCGAGAAATTCCCAAGGTTCATCACAAAGAAGGTTCCTAAAACAAAGAGTTTGCTTAGAAAACTATATATGGTCTCTGATGAAGACTTGGCCAAGGCATGAATCAAAGATCAGGATATTGCTACCCAAACAACAAATAATTTCATCCATTGTCACTTGGCCTTCCAATGAACTAAATCTGCCATAGCTACCTTGAACCAGACAATGGATGACATGCGGAAAAATTTCATCTATCTAAGCGAGATGGGTCTGCTGTCCTTGTTTCTTGAAGATGGGTCGATCGACACAATTGAGCAGATTGTAGAAACAATTGAAGAAAAGGAGTAGGACCCAACCACTTTCTAGAGTTTCAGCCATCCTCCTACTGTGGTAGACATTGAAGGTGTTATTCATTCTCTTATGTAGCTGCTTTTCCATTGCAAGGTGGGGACCGGTTTACCTAAGGTACTACCTTATAAAGAAATGGTGAACCTAGGTGGAGTGTAGGGAAATTTATGCAATATAGCAAGACCATCTGAAGATGACACCCTACAGGTAGCCCTTTCTTAGCTCTAAATTTGTTGCCATTGGATGGCACACTTGTCTTTGAACCAGAGAGAATTTTGGGTTCCACTTTCCTCAAAGAAAAATGCCCCTGCTAGTTGCTAGAAGTTGTGAATATGAAATTCACCATGCTCCCTTTGGATTTTTTTTGGCTAAGTACCAGCCCATACCTTCAAATGAATATCATGGGCCCCTTTTTGATAATCACCATGGCCTCTATCACTTTTCTACTCATCACTCTTCGAAGAAATTTTCTCCTTGCTCTTCTATTGGGCCCCGAAATGCTCCCACATGTCTTCACCGTGGGTTATTTTGATTGCTTCGTTTCACTTCCTCGTCAATCCCCACCTATGTGCCACATAGCTCCTATTCACATAACAATTTGGTGGACCCCACAAGCAGCGTCTATAGTGAAATTTTTTTGCTACATGTCATCTTAGCACAAGATTTCAACAAAGAAAGGAAAAATTGACCGCAGGCAGCGAAATGCTTCCATGCATCTCCTTAGAACATGCTTCTTCAATGCAAGGGATGAAGCAAACTATGGGCTACGATATGCTGCCACATGTTCTAGTTACCTATATACATGGAGGTGAAACTTGTTTGTGTGAGACGACTGCCATCATTCGCAGGGGATGCACCTAGATGGGGAGTGACCAAATGCTATGGCCCGAACCCTTTCTATTGCAACAGTTGAGGGTAATCATTGCCACTACATCATTACTCAAGATTCTGAATCTTTTCAGTTGTTTCCTTTCTAGCGGTGGGAGGATTTCTATATATACTCCTATCTACTTCTAAAGAGGGTTCTGAGTTTGAAGATTACATGGTACATGTTTTTTAAGTTTCACTAGTTTTAGTAATATAGGATTTTTGGAGAGACTACACCTTTTTATTGTTTAGATTATTGCAAGAACTCATAGACTGCACCATTGTTCAACCTTTTTATTTTCTTATGCTATTGATAAACTTTACACTGTGCCATTATTGTTTGAATGGTTTATTTTCCATACTTCTATAATTTGAATGCAAGTTTACTAGTTTACATAACTTCTTTTGACTCTTCTTTTCAGTAAATAGGTGTAATAATTATTTTATTTCATTGAATGATTTGTTCATGCTACAATCCCTAATTTTGTTATTCTAGAACATAGTAAATTGCTAAGTGGGCCCTTAGATCATATACAAAAGATAGGTTTATCGTTACTTTTATCTAAATTTTGGTGCATCACCTTAGTTAGATTCTTTATTTTTATATCTAATTCCTTTTCCCATTCCAAAACCCCATTTACAGAAGAAGCCCAATTTTTTAAAAATCTATAGGTCACTCAGTTTAGTGCAATAAGTCCCTCGTAAGCAGTGTTTCCCACAAAGGGTTGTTACCTTGCCAAATTTTGGAATCAACAATTATTATTTACAATATCATCCAAGTTAGCATAGAATTTTTCCATCATAGCTAGGTTCTTGCCATTTTTTTCATCACACATCCATCATCAAGCTTATCAAGGGACTGGGAAAGGGTTACTTTCCACATCAAATTAGCACCAATCCACTATGGGATAAGGTATGCACCATGCTTTTTTGTCTGCTCTCAATTAGTTTCTTTGATCTTGTGTTGTTTTGTTTATATTATGAAGCATGTTGGAATATCTCATAGGAGAATGTCATTTTGCTTGGTTTAAACTCACACACTCTAATTTTTGTTGAGGTTTAAGCTATTTTGTAGATTTGTGCTTACATCTGGTGCTAGAAGGAGGGCTGAACTAATGCATTTCACTTCTATTTTGCTTGTATTTGAAAGTTTTTCATTCTAATTTCTATCAAATGAAATAGGAATTCTGTGATTTTTTTTAATTGTTCTAGCAAAACAAAGGTCTTGGACAATCTTTCTTTGTTATATTATTTTTTAGTCTTTGAGAATGTTAGAAGTGGATGGAGTAAATTTATTACATTTTAAACTTACTATGTTGGATTTTGGTTAGATGATTCAATATATTACGTATATTTTAGAGCTCAAAGCTCATTGTAGGTCTTATTTTCTAATGATCATTTGTAAGGCTCTTCTTTTGTTTTGCATGCTTTTGCCATTTATTTTGCTTCTAGAACAAGCCTTACAAATTTTGTAGAAGAAACTATGGAGAACTCCTTTTTTTTTTAAGTTTTTATTAATTTAAGATGTATTCTAGTTTAGGACAATGAGAGATTTTTTCATTAGATGTTGTTTTGTGATGAATAGCGAAGAAGATAGTGGCCACAAAAAAATATGTACTAATGTGTATTAGGCTTTTAGTTGACACTTAGGATCTGCACTTTTTCTGCTAATTACAAGTCTACCAGGAACAAGAAGTTCTACAAATTCAACCATTCTTTCTTTTTTTATGCCCTCATCAACTATGGCCAAAGATTTCTTCTTTGTCGCCCCTTTCATATGCCAAATTGAGGAGGATTTTCACCATCTATTGTACATTGCTTCCTTCCCAAGGACGTGTGGTGCAGATTCCTAAAAACATTTAACCTTTATATGAATACATTTGGGTAAAACGTCCTTTAATTGATTCTCTTGTTTAAACTTGGCACAATAAATACTATCAAAGAAAACTGCGTTTTAGAGCTGCCCTGACGGTGCACTAGGTAGGGGAAATATCATTATCATTACAATCAACCATTTAAATCATGATATCAGATTCAAAGTAGTGATTCTCCAAGACATCCATTCACTCCATTTGAAGAATTCAAACATTCCATGTTCCATTCTAGAGGAAGCAACATGCGCATTTATCTCACACGTATGTTGCTTGTGTAAGTTTGTAAATTTTCACAAACTTAAATGTGGTCCTTCCTGTATTTATTTCTTGGCTTGTGCATATAAGCTTTATGATTTTCACAATATTAATTTTTTTTTTAAAATCCATTAGGCATCAGTTTTACACCTACCAATTGCCTTAGCTTGAAAGTCTTTGAAATCCATTATCATTTTGCCATTTAGTCGATGGTAATATCGTTATGATATTCTGAAACCATAAATACTCCAATATCATTCTGAAAGTCCTTGAAAGTCATTAGTTGCTAGTAATTATTCTGCCATTTAGTCGCTAGTAATATTGTTTTGATATTCTACTTCTAACTAGTACATCTATATTGCCTTGAATCTATTCCTATCGCACTATCCATAATACTCACACAACTCTCTTGGGTGATAATCATTTTATGTGTAAAAAGAATCCAAAATGATAAGGAGATTGAATCACCTGCCTTGTGTCCTACTATTACATCTATTCCAACCTTCATGAAGCCTACTTTTCATATTTAAAGCTTTGTCCTTCTTGATTTAGTGATTGCTTGATATGATTTGAGTCTATATCATTTAAATTAGCTAGAGCTCGTAGATAGTTGTAGATTTTGGAAGCAAGATTATTCTTAAATGATTTGCTTAATATTTTTTCAAACTTCTTGAGATATGTTCTACTAGATACTCTAGCATGTGAATTAAACATGCTATTCGTGGTAACATTTGTACATCGGTAAGGCTTGAAGGTGGCATTTATTATTGTCTTTCTTATGAATAGAGTCACAAAGGCAAATACCAGCCATTATTTCATTCATACAATCAATATCTGCACATGAAATCACTATTTTAAAAGAAAATCTTACACCCACTAATGCAAGTAAGGTGGTGATAGCACTTATTCCACCACAAAAATAACTAGTCTCCAACAAAGAACCTTGCCTTTAATCACAATAACACTCTACTTTCTCGAAAACACTCAACAAGAGGCTTCTAGCCCTCAAAACACAACAAATGGACTTATCTTTGGGAGAAGGCCATACAATGGCCAAAAAAACACCTTTTTAAGACTCTCAACCAGATATGAAACAAATTCGAAAAAGGTTTCAAGTGACTTCTACACAACAATATTGAGATTCAATAAATCACCCCTGAATTAGACTACTAAATTAGCCCTATTTTTCAAATGAAGTGCCTACAAAACACTTGGTTTTCACCACAAAAAATTGACAGAGTTATATTATGATGCCAAACAAAAGATTCCACAACATTACCTAGTTTTCAGGCCTCTAACCTACTGATCCACCAAACCCTCCATTTTCTTACAAAACACTAGGATTTATTTGAAATCCATCAACCCAAAATTACTAGACACAATGAAAGCATCCAACACTCTTTAAATAATCTTCACATTGTCACAAAACCATCCCTTTGATATATTCATCAATATTTTTACAAAACCCCACATTGATACCTTCACTTCACATGGAAAGCAACATTACTCTGCCCTAGGGCATCACATTTCAACTAACAACTTGACTCCTCTGCACTCAAGATCATGAGAACACATTATTTAAAGTATATTGGACCCATTCCACAAGATATAGTTGGAATAGATAGTGGAATGGGTCAATTCCACATTTTAAGTGACAATCAACCCTTTAAAATAGTGTAAATAGGGCTGCAATAGAGTTTTGAAGAAAACTTTCACCAAACACAATGATAGACCCTCAAAATGTATGCAATAGAAATTTAGAACAAGTATCTACATAAAACAACAAGTTATAGACCAATTATTTCCTGTACGGGTCTATACACAACTTGTAAAGTTAAGGAAAATAGGAAAATGTGTAGAAACATTGTTGTATTTTATTAGAAATCTTCAATAAATTCTTCAACGACAACCTGTTCAAGACTTCTTGAGGCCTTAAATGCATTTTGTAACCAAAACCAACCTTCCCAATGTACATAACTAGCTTTCAAGTCCTTAACCCTTAACACTCACTAAAAATTGCATTTTTTCTAATTTTGCACTTGACGACATTTTGTATCTTGTGCAACTTTTATCTATTTGATAACTAAAACCCAAACACCAACTTATTACATAAAAGATGGTATCCAAAAACCTTATTTAGCATGGATAAACTAAAAAAACTCTACATTGTCCCTTGACACTTTCTAACAACCTTCAAGAGGTCACATTTTGCCAATAAGGTGTAGGTGCTCCTGCACAATACACCCCCAAAGGAAAAAACTCATGCCACATGAATTGCATATGATTCCAATATCTCCAAGCTTCATGTATGTTCCTCTGGTCTGCAAATCCTCTCCACTAGTTCATCCACACTGAACTTGTAATCTGCCTTGCACCTTTAACATTCTTGACATTGTTTACAATTGAATTTGTCTTCATCTTTGTATTCATACCTGAAAATGGTCTCCTTGTTCTTTGATTGAAACTAGACTGCATTCCTTTTTCAACACCTGCATACACACACATGTTACTATTCCCTTGATCTATCTTTTCTTATTCCTCATTTCCATACTTATATATGCCCTCAAGTCTTTATGCACCTGCCCCTTATCTTGGGTATGTGTAGGATCATAATGGAAAAAGCAGGCCCTTAAGCGGTGAAAAATTCATAAAAATTAGAGTTAGGCAGCTTAACGTAAAAATTTGAATAAGTTAGCTATATTATTTCAAAAATATGTAAGAATAGAATCTATAGAAAATTGAATATAGTTTCTAAACCACTAGGTTTATTTAAAAAAAAATCTATTTGGTGATAATTTGAAATTTCAATGCAGTAGCACTTAAATTTCAAGGAAAAAATAAGAAGTAGGTGTCTTTCTGATCACCCTAACCACAATAAAATGATAACATTTTTTTAATAATATTTCAGACATAAGTTGAGTGTTGGCTCTTAGTTGTTTTTGGTTTGTCCTTGATGTCAAAAGTGGTTTGCTGAAATGAATGTGATATGAATGTGATGATATGCTTGGTGGATGTTGACATGATGCATTCTCAGCTTGTTTTGATACATGATGATTACAGTTGATTTACATGGTCTTTACACATGGTTCATGGCATGCAATTACTAGTCTTAGATTTCCATTCTTCATTTTTGATACATGTTGCTTACTTATATTGTTATCATTTTTGATAGGGTGCTACAAGTCATAGATCAGGTATATGGTTGTTGATGTTTGACATGGTATACATGATATGTATATTAGACACTATGCAATATCCTGGCTAACATACATACTGACATATTCCCTTTTAAGGTATAACTTGTGTACATTTTTAATTGGGCTGATAGATCAATTGATATATGAGTGCCACATCTTATACAAAACATACAAGATTATTTGTGAGGAGGGTATGTGTTGTCTTCAAAACACATAGAGTGCTAACATTTGATACATGGTGTCATAAAGGATATAATGTTATAAGGCTTTGGACAGCTTGTTTTTGGAATCTTGCTTGGTCATCTTAAAAATTGTATAAGAGTGAATTTGCACCCTATGTGGAATTCACCTTTTTTCCTTTATCCACCTTAGAAAACAAAAGTTAGAGGATTAATTCCACTTAAGCCCACTAATGGTAGTCCACTTGGCACTTGTTTTGTGTGTCTGTGGGGGTGTAAAACTTCTGTTGGGGATGCCCGTACAACATGCAGACGTCCGCATGGTGCTCTTATGTCCCTAGAAGATTCCTGCGGCTGAGCTAGCAAAGGTGTTACACTTCTCATTGGAAAAGAAGTTGTAATGCCCCTTTCAGCCAACCGACCCAAATATGGCCATTTTCTTCCTTCCTCATATTTAGTACTTCAACTTGCATTTCAACTTCCTCACAACTCTTCAACAGATTAGTCATTCATTATTGCACACTTCAAGCTTCCATACTCACACTTTTGCATTCATTTTCACTCACTTCCAAGCATTCCAAGCACACCATTGCAGCAAAAGCTTCACTCCGTCAACTTAGTAGAGCACGTTTGGGACCACGCCATTGCAATAGAGGCTTGAGTTCCTCTCATTTCTCCCCCAAGCAGCCTTGAGTGCTCTTGATGGAGGTCGTAAGCTTCCCTCTCCTCCCCACTATCATTTGGTTGAGTATCATAGGACTGTCTTGTAGTGCTTGTGTTCTCTTTACTTTATTGCTTCTTTATCTTGTTTCATTTGGCTATCCGTGGAGGTGGAAACACCTAAACGAGGGTATGAATGAGGTATCCCCCCTATACAGGCACCCAACATTTTCCCTCTTGTTGTGTGTACGTGCATGTGTTGTGAGAAAGATCTGCTGGTGAACGAGTTTCTTGGTGAGATCCTTCTTACTCTCCTTACATTCACTTTTCTACTTTATAATATTAGAGAATATATTGTTTATTTACTTGTCACATTCTATCCTCTTAGTTAAGTAACTAGGTTATTAGTCATTTTGGTGAGTTCAACCTTGTCTCCACTATTTTCTGACTGTATGGACTACAATGCACTTTAGAGACGCTAGCCCGACACGTCATCCAAAGTCTGTGTTGACATCCCTAGGTAGAGAGCTCCCTAAGGAACAATGTTGAAACCAAAAACCAACTCACCTATCCCCAACATTACAACTTGGGATTGTAGAGTGATTATAGGACATCATAGTCCTTATCATTCTCATCCTCATAATCCTAAACATTGTACTTAGTTGAGGTAAGTTAGGGAAGCCTCTCGCATCTTAACCCTCAGTGACCAGGGGTCTTGCACGCGGTGGTCCCCCTCTCTTACATTTTTGGTAAACCTGACATGAACAATTTGGTTTCATCCTTGCAATATTAACAGTTCCTTTCCTCGTACTCTAGGAGTGTTGTAGGTGTGAGTTTTGTAAGGTTGTCACCTTGCAACTCGACCTACAACCCCTAGTTGGCGTAGTCAGAAGGTTCCAAAGATATTACACAATGAAACCTTAATTGGGTCACTATCTTATTCATTAACCTTTGGAGATATTATGAAAGCATTGTCTAGTGTGCGTAATGGCTTCCTTCCTACATTAACCAATCCCCTCTGTGTAGCCTATGGATAGTAGTGTTGGCATAACCTTTACCTCACAAGACCTGTTGATGGGCTTTAACAAGTAACCATCTACTCTTTATATTCCTACACAAATTAGTGGGAGCATCATAGATGGCATTCTTGTTGGCCCGACATCACAAGTGAACATCATAACAAAGGAGATTATCCTAATAATTTTTTTACATAAGGATGGATACGATGCTCCTGTGAGCTTCATCTGCACACATGATGGGCTTTCTTTGCCCCCTTTGGGTAGTATTGTCCTATCGATCTTAGTTGGACCTAAGTCTGTGAATCTCTTGTTTGATATCATTCCTAGATCTGAACTCTTCAGAGTGAAATTGGGTATCCCTTGGTTGGGCAATGAATTTGGTACCCTCCGTCGTGCAAAAATATTTAAAAGTTATCCATGAAGGTTTCGTGCACGTGATCCATGACACTAGTTATTGATCGCCGATTGCACATGCTACCTACTCCTTGGATCACCTGTGGCTTGCATCTATGGGTTCCCTTATGGCTAGGATGGACCTTTTGCATAAAACATATCAAAACTATTAGAAAGGGTGTCTAAGGCCAAAGGTAAGGTACCCTCCCTCACCTTATGCTATCTCACATAGGGATTTTTTGAAGGCTGATAGCAATGCCACTAAGGATTAAAAGAGGAAAGAAGAGAAGTATTCTTGTGATCATCTTTATTCCTCTTCTGCTTCCTCTCTCCCAACCATGGTACTGTCAGGTTCTACTCCTTTTTTACAGAACAACCCTTTGGTGCTCGCTTGGAAAAAACCTAAGCATCCTGCATTTGAGCTTCCTATCTTGTTGACAGAGCCTAGAACCATTGAGTATGATAGGAAGAAAGTATCCCAAGGAGAGTCCTCTTTGTCTCAACCTCCATGGCCTCCTATTGCTCCTGCTTCTAAGCTAGTGAGCGGAAAGAGGCTAATTTATGAGGCTCTTGAGTTGATTCCTCTTGTCGCTCCTTAGCTTATTCCTCCTACTCTCGTACTAGAACCTGTCCCTCCACCTACAACGACCATAGTGGATATTCCTATGGTTGAGTAGGAACCTCTTGTCCCTTCACAAGCTTCAGATTCTAACTCCAAGAGCCATAGAAATCGCCTTGCACGTGAGTGCAAGCGCTGGTGAAAGGCTCTCTTGGCCGAGCAGGCTACATCACAACAAAGGGAGGAAGGAACGACCACTCTTATCTCAAGACTTCTTGCAGTGTCTTCTTCTTCCCTTCCTTTTGTTTCTCTTCAACCTGATCTGCTCTTGGCTTCCATTCTGAGCTCGAATGCACCTAACCCTAAATAGGTGTAGGTGTTTATCACTCCTTCAGTGAAGCCACCTTTGTTGATGTCCATTCTGTATATTCAACCCTTCCTAAAGCTTGTGTATATGGTTAACACTTTGGTTGTATCTGCTGTGGCTATTTCTTCCTAGCTATTTCTTCCTATTCCTCTACACCCCTAGCTTCGTCTGTGGGGATGTCATCTCCTCCCATGAAGAAAGAGGTAGAGGCTGGTCCTTCTAGCAATGAAGGATGTAAGAGAAGTCCACCATCTTTGCCAGGTGGCCCTATGATGACTTGTTCTATCCTTGTGATAGAAGCAGTCCCGACTTCCCCTGAGTTCATCACCATTCCTAAGTCATTCGGTGAACTTAGTGGTGGACCGTAGGCACAACCTACCTCATCTACTAAGAATAGGAATGATGCTTCTATGGGATGCATGTTTAATTCCATGAATGAAGTCCCGACCCTGTCGACGATCTTCACAAAATTGCCAACTTTAACTCCACAGGAGCTCGATGAAGAGGACCTTGAGGGGCCTCTTCCTTGGCCCTTGTTGCGGGAGGGCCAGATGCTCCTCCTCTTAATATTCCACCCTTGCAGGCTCATCCTCCTTCCCCTTACGAGGATTTAGATTGGGAAGTGGATGACGTCTTGGCTTATCAATGTTAGGAGGCCCCTTTCTTGATCTTGTGTGTGTGTGTTTGCATTTTGTGATGTGTTCCCTCATACCCATGGTATGTGTGCGTAGATGACCCTCGTCACCCCTTTTGGTGCTTCGATACATGCATGGTTTTTGTGTCATGAACCTTCTTCTATCTGTATCATCATTCCTCTATGTTTGTCATTGATTTTTGATAAATTAGGGACGATGCAAAGTGTTGGGGGCATTTAGGCTTCCCTTCCATGTTGACCAAATTTTTTATTTTTACCCTGTTTTTGATGGATTCTTCCTAATTTTGTTAGGGATTGACTATCTTTCACCTTGCATTGTAGTTACCTATTATTATATGAGCTCAGACAAATTTGACCCCGCTAAACCAAATCCCCCTATGTTGTTTGTTTGTATTTTTCTTTTCTCTTTTGCTTTCCCTTTATCTTTTTGTCTTCCTTGCTTGAGTTGTCCATTCTATGTGTGACAATTCTCTTCTTTAACACTTCAATTTTTAGAAAATGAATTCATTTTCAACAAATCTTTTCTTGAAATTCCTCACATTTTCCTTAGAATCATATTCTCAACTTGGAACCCTAACAGAATGTGTTTCCTTCATCATAGGTTCGTAAAGAAAGGACTTGAAGACCTTCCTTTGAAGTGGGAACAACTCTAACTCCCCCTCGTGTGGGGGAATATCCTTCCTTTCAAATTCCTTGATGAACTGAACATCTTTTGAGAGGATTCCTTGATGATGAATCGCTCTAAGAAGAATGACTGATTTTGGATTGTGTGTCCCTTGAGTGGACTCCCCTTTCTTTTTCACAGCATGTTCCTAAGGGACCCTTCTTTTGAAGCCTTTACGACGAATGGATTCTTTCATGTGTAGCCTAGGGACAACTCGGCTAGGCTCATTCCATTCAACTTTTGTGTCTAGCTTGGGGGCAGCCTAACTAGACCTTACTTTTCAAATAGTGCATCCCTTGAGTAGACCCCTCTCCATTTAAAGGGTTCCCGATGGAGCCCTTTGAAATTTTTACGGTTTGCATGACCAACCACTTTTTACCTATTCTATCTACAGGTAGACGTGTCACCGCTTTTTACATGTTCTATCTGCAGGTAGACATGTGACTTCTTTTGCAATGTTTTATCTGCACGTAGACATGTCACCACTTTTTGAATGTTCTATCTCTAGGTAGACGTGTCACCACTTCTCGACTCTATGGATTCTACTTTCTCAGGTTCCCCCATGAGAGATATCTTGGGGGCTACCTCCCTACAAAACCAAGAACTTGTAGGGTACTTTCCTTTGAGCTTCCTCCATGCGAGAGATCTTGGGGGTGGATCCCCTACAAGACCAAGTACCTGTAGTGCACTTCTTTCAGTATTCTTCATGCTTGAGATCATGGATAATTTACCATCCCTATAGGACCAAGTACTTGTAGGGTGCTTCCTTGGGGCTTGCCTCCTTGTAGGTCTGTCGGCCTGCAAGATGCTTTGCTGTTCCAACTTCATAGTTCCAAGTAGCTACGGAGTCCACTTTTCCTCCACCTTTAGGTAAGACAGACTGAGTATTGCTTCCTCAATGGTTCAAGTATACTTTTATAACCCTACTCTCTTCTTGATCTACTTTACTAAGCACTCATTAGTACTTGTGCTCGCAAAAGTGGGGGAAAAATGAATAAGAGTGAATTTTCACCCTATGTACAATTCCCCTTTTTTCCTTTATCCACCTTAGAAAACCAAATTCGAAGGCTTAATTCCACTTAAGCATGCTAATGGTAGTCCATTTGGCACCTATTTTGTGTGTCGGTGAGGGAATTTCTATCAAGGATGCTCGTGCGGTGCACAGACATCCACGCGACACACTTATGTCCCTAGCAGATTCTTGTAGCTGAGCTAGTAGAGGCATTACAGTTCTCATTGGAAATGAAGTTGTAACGCCTCCTTTGGCTGAATGACCTAAATATGGCCGTTTTCTTCCTTCCTTCCTCATATTCAGTCCTTCAACTTGCATTTCAACTTCTTCACAACTCTTCAGCAGATTAAGACTTCATTCTTGCACACTTCAAGCTTCCATACTCACACATTTGCATCCATTTTCACTCGCTTCCAAGCATTCCAAGCACACCATTGCAACAAAAGCTTCACTCCATCAACTTTGTAGAGCACGTTTGGGACCATGCCATTGCAGCAGAGGCTTGAGTTCCTCTCATTTCTCACTCAAGCAGCCTTGAGTGCTCTTGGTGGAGGTGGTTAGCTTCTCTATCCTCTCCTCTATCATTTGGTTGAGTAGCATAGTACTTCCTTGTAGTGCTTGTGTTCTCTTTACTTTATTGCTTCTTTATCTAATTTCCTTTGGTTGTCCATGGAGGTGGAAACACCTAAACGAGGGTTTGACTGAGGTAGGCCCCTATACAACCACCCAAAATTTTCCCTCTTGCTATGTGTAGGTGCACATGTTGTGAGAAAGATCAACTGGAGAATGAGTTTCTTGGTGAGATCCTTCTTACTCACCTTACATTCACTTTTCTACTTTATAATATTAGAGAATATATCATTTATTTACTTGTCACATTCTGGCCTCTTAGTTAAGTAGTTATGTCATTAGTTGTTTTGGTAAGTTCAACCTTGTCTTCATTGTTTTTTGACTATAGGGACTACAACATAATTTAGAGATGCCAGTGCGCTGCACTATCATCTAGAGGACCTGCACTGACGTCCTAAGGTAGATTGCTCCCTGAGGTGTAGATTTCAACCCAAAAACTGAATTGCCTAGCTCTAACCTTACAACTCATGATTGTAGAGTGATTGTAGGACATCATAGTCCTCATCATTCTCATCCTCATAATCCTAAACATTGTACTTAGTTGAGGTAAGTTAGGGCAGCCTCTCGCATCTTGAGCCTCTATGACCTAGGGTCTTGCACGTGGTAGTCCCCCTCTCTTACAAAAATATACATGTGATATTGTCAACGTCACTTTGGAAGGTGAAATGCTAAACATATCCACATTGTGGTCATGTGATATCAGCATTATAAATGGTTTTTTTGTTTTAGCAATAAAGTTTACAAGATGATTTGGTTTTTTGATTGGGCTCATCCTAATAAGGTTTCAGTTTTTTGTGATTTAAAATATGTGGCATCAGGTAGCTTGCATGGTATTTGTATTTGAGCGCAATCCATGTGTGTTTTATCACTTGATATTGGTATTGATTAAATATTAGTTGAACAGACATTTTAAAGTCTTGACAATGATAATATGAAGGTGTAACGACTTTAAGGTATAAGGTTTATCGGTATCAGGTTTTATTGAATCAAATTATGGTCATGATTTACTTATGACACTGACAACTATTATTAGTTTACTTGTCACTGATAGCCATCATCGAATTTGTGATAGCTTATTTCGAATCCACAAATATCTTTTTTTCATGCAGCATCGATAGTTTGGAATTAATAATTAAAATGAATATGTTGTCAACATTTGAGATAACTTTGGCAGCAAACTTAAAATGATTATTATTGATTGTTAAGTCATTGAAACGAAAAAGAATATTGTTTAGGGAAAAATACATCATGTTGCTTTTTTTTGCAAAGAATAGGGTTTTGAACCCTAGCCACCATGGATGATTTTCTCAGTTGAAATGTAGCTCTTGAAGCTCCCACAGCCGACACTAGAGGAATAAACCAAGTTTGTTGTAAGCTTGGACAACAAATTATGAGCTAGTTGGTTTGTTGACTATGAGCTAATGAAACCTCGACTGTGGAGGTTGGATATTGAAGACTTGATGTCGTCTTTCAGTTGGGTAGTTATGAAACCATTTGATAGGTTTTTGAGGTATTATTTGAAGTTGGTTTTTGATCGTAAACAGGTAAATCATTTCTATTACTTACGAGATTTTGAAAATGCTTTTGTTAAGATATTTTTGTTGATTATGTCTAAACCTAGTTAGGGTTTCTGGAATCTCATCTTGAAATGCAATAGTATATATTGTTTTTGTTTAGGGTCTAATAAAGTTTGTTAAGAGAAATTATTTAGGGTTTCTCATTCAATCCCTAACTCGAGTTGATTCACAATTGTTCAAATTGCATATAGAGATTATTATTTTTAGGGTTTTTAAAAGATGATCTTCAGGTATTTCTCTGGGTTATTGAAAAGAGGAATATGATGTTTTCAAACATTTGATGCAAAAGATATATTGCATTGAAAATATTTTTTGTGATTCTCAGATTATTACATTTCTTGAAAATTTTGTCACATTCATACAACATTCTTCAATGTTCTTAATGAGGATATTCATAGTTTTCTATTGATAGGCTAGGACTGTAAGTTGCACTTCTACAGTATTGATAGAACACTATCATTATTATTATGCATTGTAATGGAGTTGGTGCTCCTGTATATTGTGGGGTTGGTGCTCCTGTAACTTGTGGAGTTGGTGCTCATATATTTTGTGGAGTTGGTGCTCCTATATTTTGTGGAGTTGGTGCTCCTGTATTTTATGGAGTTGATGCTCTTGAATGTGAAAGAGTTGGTGCTCTAAATGAATAAAGGAAAGATTTTTCAAGTGGTTTTTTATTCCCAAAGAGGGTTTTTCCACTCAGGACAAGTTTTAGTGTTATGTGAAGTTTCTATGTGTGAATGGTTTATTTGGTTGATTACAATATTGTCATTAGTTGCATAGAAATTTGTTGATGTCAGTCATTCAGTTTTGTCATTCTTTAAATCAAAGCAGCTTGTATAAAAGGTTTAGTTATAAGCTCTGATATATGTGTAAATTTTATCAAGCCAGTCTCATTTAATAAAAAATTTATCTGATTTGTAATGTATATAATATTGTTTGAATTCAAGTGAAGTTTGTTCTTCAATAGTCATTTGATATTCTGGTTTAAAATTTTGTCTTTCTTGAATCGCTGATTCACCCCCCTCTCAGTGTTTCTGTCTTACAACAATTTGTATCAGAGCAGAGGGTCCTTTCATAGGTCTAATCCACCTAGGATAGAGTCTAGTTAATGGAAGTCTGTTAAATATATCTCAAGTTCAAGAAGATACTTCTATGACTAGAGCCAAATCCTTGTTTAACAAAGTCTGATCAACTTAAGGATTTTTGGTATTGAAGTGTTGTGTCTGATATGGAAAAAGGTAGAAGGAATAAGGGAAAAATAAGTTCATAGCAAAATACTAACCATCAAGCTTTTCCTAAAATTAATATGAGTAATGAAGAAGAGACCATTAACAATAACCCAAAAATCATAGAGTATCCTACGTTTAGAACACCTTAGTTTGAAGGTACCAACTTTATTCTTTGGAAACATCAGATGGAGACATATTTATCTCCTTAGGGTTTGATGTGTGGGCAGCAGTAGATCTGTATCATCTCCTTCCACACATGAGGAGAAGAAAACTCTTGAATTCAATGCTAGGGCTATAGGTGTTATTTTCAATAGTTTTCCAAATGAAATAATTGCTAAGGTTATGCATTGTAGGAATGTAAAGGAATTCTGAACAAGAATATGATGAACAAGAAAGTGAGGTTGATTTGGAAGGTGAACTCCTATGTGATTTAGATACAATTAAGCAGCTTAGAAGAGAAAACTAGAATTTAAAAAGGAAACTTCAACAAGAAAAAGATATCAAAGATAGGATATGTTTGGATCTTGTAGAAGCAAAGATACAAGTTGAAGAAGCTAGAAAGATTAAGGAAGAAGTTAGAAACCAACTTAAGGTTAAAGAACAAAGTATATAAAAACTTGAGTGGCATGTGGTTTTACTGAGGAACATTGATAAAGCATCAAAGTAGTTAAGTGATGAGAAAACTAATTAGAATGGCTATATGTCTTTGGAGAAAATTATTTGTGCACATAAAGCTCCAAGTGATAAAGGTGGCCTAGGCTTAGAGGAAGGATAGTGCTCTAAGGTTAGAAAAACACCTAGAGAAAAGGTAGATTTAAACATTCAGGCTGCTGAACTTGAAACTATAGAAACAAAAAACACAAAAATATCAACAAAGGAGGAAGGAATAGAATAGACAGATTCATAAGATCTCCCTCTGCTTGGCACAGTAAATTGATGAGGTATAATTCTTCTTTTTCAGGCTATTGTTAAATAATATTCTTTTTTTGAATATGGCCATATAGCATTTGAATGTTGGATTAAAGTGAAGAAAAATGATTGGAAAATGAACTATGGTATTTTCACATGCTTCAAGTGTAGTCAAACGGGTCATATTGCAAGAAACTATGACAAATTATCTCTAAAGGGTGATATTAGATACTATAAATATTTGGTTGTATGCTATAGATGTAACGGTTTTGGACATAAAGAAAAGTTTTCTAGGGGTTAGTGGAAGAAATCATCTGAGAAAAAAAAAGAGTTAGATAACCTACTTAAGCTAAGGAAATAATCTTTGGAGGTCTTGAGAAGAAAGTAAGGAACAAAATAGGAAGAACTAAATCTTGTGCATGCTACACAAGAACCATTTCTAAGCATTTAAAAGGCAACATGAAGATAGGGGGAGATTATTCTAAATGAATTATAAAACAAACCCCATTGATATCAAACAAGAAGTAGTTGCATTTTGTTGCCTCATGACTTATTTATCATGATTCTCATATTAGGGTGTAAGTCATAGTGTTAAGTCACAAATCTATCATATTTTTTTGTTTGTGTTCTATGCTGAGTTCTTGTCAATGTTGGGAATAACAGTGACAATGAGTTGATGATAATAGTCTTAATTCTATGGTTCATATATATCATCATATTGATGGATGATAGTTTCTCATATGTCTACTAAAGTTGCAGTGGGTGTTTTATGTTTCTTTAAAAGTGTCCATGGTAAAAAACACTATATAAGATATGTGAAGGATGCTTGAAACATGATAACATTTCATGCCATTTGTGGAAAAATTGTTTTGCTACAACATAATGACAATGACAGTGATAATGTTGCTTGAAATTGAGTTTTGTAGTGTTGTGCTTCGAAGTTTCCCATAACATTTCATGGTTGGAACATGAACAACATTCATGAAGACCTCAAAAGTTATTTAGGGATTATCTATGCTTGAAGTCTTCATGATAGAAGCGTCAAGGGGTTGCAAACTTAATAATGTGATTGGTGACAAAACATTGCACTCTTGGATAGTGATCTTACTTAGTTTCACAGTGTTATCTTGACAAAATTTAGTTACAAATGTCTGGGGCCATGAGTATTATCACAACAAGATCTAGTGTTAGTGGCATATGATTCTTGTGATAGTGATTTAACCATTACATTCATGATAGTTGTTTCTTGCAGGAATGTGTTGTTTGGAGTTGCTTTGTGAATCATTTATATCATCTATAAGTTCCAGAGGTTACTTTCAGCAACTTATTATGTGAAAGTTAGGATTATAGGGTAGTTAGCATCTGCATATCCTACAAAGGCAGTAAGTATTGTTTTGGCTACTTGCATCTTGGTGCAATAACATCTATGTTGATGTCAAATTTCATGGTTTTATGGTGTCTATAGAAAAGTATTGGTTTGTTAATTGATTCTTTTTAAGGTTGTCAAAAAGATAGGAGTCTATAGTTTCCCATTCATATTATAATGGTATTGATGCAAAAGTTCTTGGATAAGATCACAATTTTCATTACCAATCTCAAACCATCAAATGACAATGGTGAAATAGTTTGGTATCTCCTTTATATTCTTTGGTATCAAAGAAGATCATACAAGAGACAAGATCTTGGTTATCTTAGTTTTATTTGGAGTTGCAATTTATGGTTGACATGCTATTGTCATGTATCTGATAAATTTCTTGCTAAATATAATAAGTGGTACATTTTTATTCGACTTTGTTATGCTTTCATATTGTCAGAAGTTGTTCTCATGGTTTAGATAGTACACAAGAACAAAGATATGCTTTAATGGTTTTCATGCAAATTTTCATGTCATGATTGAATCTCAGGGTGTCAAGGATCACTAGTAGAATTTGGCAAATAAATGACTACGTGACTAAAAATGACTAAATTCTACTAATTTTTTGCAATTCACAAGTATAAATGACTAAATAAATGACTAATTTGGTCATTAGGTAAAATCACAACTAAATAATTGGTTAGACAAATAAAAATGACTAAATAAATGACGATTACTCCTGTATTCTTTTTCTTTCGAATTTAATCATAATCCATAGAGCTTAAACCCCCCTCATGGGACCCCTATAGGTTGCTTGGTGCAGCAAAAATACCTATTGCATGGAAGGAATTGCCTCTTGGTGCAGTCTTAAGACCACCAATTTTTTTATATTATAAATTCAATATTACATAAACTAATGATATCAAGTTTCCACAATCCATAATGTTAATTGCTAAGTGATTTTTGGCTTTGATTGTGTGCGATTTTTTTTGTGGTGCAAAAAAAAATTCGCACACAATCGAAGCCAAAAATCACTTAGCAATTACATAAATTACTACTTCATTTTCTTCTATTCTACAATTATATTATATCTCATTTATAATATTAAATATTTTATAGAATACTTACTCTTTTCCATTATATTCTTAAAATTTATATCTACTATACAAATCTAAAAATTAAATAATTCACTACTACATAAAGAAGAGGTTTAAGACATTAATTTAAGACAATATATTTATAATTTTCTAATTGTCCTAAAATAAAACAATAAAAAAAAACTTTTTCTATTTTTTTTTAATTTCTATCTCTTCATTCATTTTCCCTCCAACAACCATTTTCCTTTTCCATCCCTCATTAATTCGACATGCATTTTGACGGTCATCTTCATCTTCTTCCTACCCTTGTCTATTCATGGCTGCAGATTTTGTTCGAAAATCATGATGACTGTTAGGGAGGGATAGTCACACATTTAGAAGGGCATGGTGTCCCTCCTCGTGGTTGTCCAAGGTTGAAGGTCAAATCTGCCATGTTGGGATGAAGGAAAACCCATGACCTCATAAATGGGCATTTTTTTGGTCAAATTTAGGAAAAAAAGGAAAATATAATATGAATGGGGAGGTCGATTAGAGCTAGGAGGAGATTAGATGGCGTAAACTAGAGCTAGACGTAGTTATTTAAGTGCTTTCTACTACATCGTTGAGAACAAAACACAATTTGTGCAGAACATTGAGGGGTTCGTAATTTTTTTTCCTCCAAAGTTTGTTTATTTTCTTTTTCTCAGCGACATTGTTCACAACACAACAAAAATTGTGCAAAATACTCTAGGAAAGTCACTTGCCATGGTTGCAGTGATTTTTAATTTGGGAAATATGTACGCGGCTAAGTCATTTTCAATGTGTCATATTTCATTCAAAAACAATTATGTTTAAAGATTTGGTGATCATGATTTGGTGATAAACTCTATGAACACCATGCATGAAAATGTTTTAGTAGTTCATAAGCATAAGGGGATAAAATGTACTGCCTATTGTCCTCAAATTTTGACCATGCTATTTTTAAATTTTGAGTTCATCCAGTTGAAGTTTAATAGCCATTTTGCATTCTCAAAAATAGTGAAGGTCCTTGTAGTCCCAACATGATTGAGTTGTGTAGTCACCAATCATAATGGCCTTAAATGTAGGTGTTTGGGTATGAAATTGGTCATTTTGAAGTGGTTTTTAATATCGAGTGTGAAAGCTACTAAAGAAGGATACCATATTCACTTCATATTGTTCTAGTAGAAATTGTAATAAAACTTTATTTGGATTGGAGGTGTAGTTGGTCCTATAATGAAAGAATGGGGATTCTATGGAATGCTTCAGGTAACCATCTAATGCATGCTATTTCTTTCAAGAATAGGGCAGTGATGTCTAACTTCACAATTCTCCACTATGTCATATCATTAGGTTGCCATATGTCTATGCCCATTGTGCATATTCATTCTTATTAAAATAATAACTATGATAAACTACTATACAAATTTGGAAGATGAAGGGATCACATGGTGATTAGAAGAAATACAACTATCCATCTTCTAACACTACAAACCTTTTGTATTGTGTTTTTCAGAAATTGTGCTAAACAATTGTGTGAAACAGAGTGGCATTGTGGAATTTTTAAAACTTTGAATAAGAGCAGTTAGGGCTTTTTTTTATCAACTTGTATTGTAGGTCTTAAAGCTTGCGGTGAAGATCATGCCACAAGATGGAAAATTGCTAGATCTTCCTATTTGGCTTGTGTATGCTCTTGATCTTTGACCAACTTGTTCCACTTTTGTATCATTGTATTCATTGATTATTTCATCTTCGATGAGCATGAGGTAGTTCTCTATACTGCTGCACCAAGAATTCTCATGATGGGTTACAAAGTCACACTACTACATATAACAAGGTTTTAAAACATTAATTTAAGACAATATATCAATTTTGTCTTAAATATATATTTTATTTTTAAATTATATTTTTAATTTTCTAATTGCTTAAATTAAGACAATAAAAAGAAATACTTTTTCTAGAATATTTTTTTAATTTTCCTTCCTCAAGTCATTTTCCCTCCCTCGTTCCACATGCATTTTCCTCTAGGCTTCAAGATTCGATCCCTCAGACATCAAACTCCCATCCGCTCGAGACACTGCAACCTCCAACATAATGGGAAAATTGTTCCCTGACCTCATCCACGCCTTTTGCTTGCTGGCCAACCCGATCGAGGAGTGGATCGAAAAGAAGAGCGTCAAAACCCTAGTTATCGGTAACTCTGCACCTTCAGGGTCAGTCAGAGGTTTTATGATTCGCAACAGATGGAATTCCATGTTAGCAAGCATCACAATGGGTCTTCCTATTATTATGTGGCCCGTGGAAGGAGATCACTTCTCCATTTTCGTGCTTGTGGTGGAGCTTTGCAGAGGGTATCAGGGATTTCCCCACAGAGATGAATTCAAGAGAATAGTGGAGTAAATAATGGGAGAAGGACAGGCTGAAATGGTTCGACATTTGGGAGATTTAGAGCATCAAAGCGTTTGTAGGTGAGATCTATAAGCTTTTATCTTCTACCCAGCTCTCTGCATAAATTAAATGTATCCACCTGCTCTAAATATTGCCCTAGTTTTCCACCATGCATGATGTTTGCACATTTATGGACTATCTTTATTGAAGAGATATTATTGTATCGTATTAGTTGATATTCAAAATTACAACGTAAATTCCTAGGTTTGTGTGCATTCATGGAAAAAATGATAGAGCAGGGTAAGATTTACTGAGAAAGCATGTCAGATGTTAAAAAAAGAAATGCATTTCCAGTCTACTCATGAGGAACAAGAGATGCCAAGAATATGGCTTACATTTTCAGAATAGGCAATGAGCAAGGGAAAATTTTAAGACATTGTCTAAAGTTTCATTCGATAAAATCTACAACTTTTCTGGTGGGTAGGTTGCATTTTGCAAAGCGGTTCGTGTGCCTTGACTCTATTACCACATTTTGCATACATGTGTAATGGGGAGTTCAAGACTTTAGTGGCTGTAAAACCCCAATATTTTTAGATCTACTTTTCATTTACTGTGAAGAGATTGAAGTGCTGATTCAATTCGATTTTAGCAAATTTTTGGAAGGCCACTTTCAACTGCAATAGACAGTTGCATTCCAAATAATCTTTCATAATACATACTTATACAACTGAGATAGGTACTGCTTCTCTGCAAGAAGTCTCTATGTAGAAGAGAAAAATTGGTTTCAAGTTTATTTTGCAACATGGACTTCCAAAGACCATGAGAAAACTGCCTCTTAAAGGACTTCATTGGAGTATTTTGCTGGGGATTGATAAGATCTTGGCATCATGTTTTTCTTCAAATACATGAGTTTGAAAACATGTGAGAAAATTGTTTTTTTCTAGTTATTAAGCTTGAAAATAATGAACTCAATTATCTAGTAGAGCTCTACATGTGGCCATGCAGAATCTCCCTTAGCAAAACAAGGAACTGAAAAGTGCCATGGCACCTTATGTTTAACAACAATGAGAATGACAGTGTTTTGTACAGTACTTCAGGTTATTTGTCCAGTAATAGATGTTCAAATACAGGAATCATTAGTCTGATACTAGAATAAATGCAATTCATCTAAATTATATATCGCAAACCTCATGAATAATTTTTGAGTACTGATCAAAGTTCTTTGGCGAAAATATTGATTTTTAATCTGATGGAAAAAAATTTAAAATATGAAGGTGGCAGATGATTTTTATAGTAATGTTACAAGGAACTGAAAAGTGCCATGGCACCTTATCTTTCAGAACAACAAGAATGATAGGGTTTTGTACAGTACTTCAGGCTACCCATTTAGCAACACATGTTTAAATATAAGAATAATTTTCCTAATACTAAAATAGATGCAATTCATCTAAATTATATATTGCAAACCTTCAGAATATTTTTTGAGTACTGATCTAGGTTCTTTGGTGAAAATATAGATTTTAAATCCATGGTCTGGTTCTAGAATAGAATCATCATTATTCTGATACTAGAATAGATGCAAAGGATTTATCATTAGTCTGAAACTAGAATAGAATGTGTAGGATTTATCATTAATCTGAAACTAGAATAGATGCAAATCATCTAGAATCCAAATTATATATTGCAAACCTTGAGAATAATCTTTGGATACTGATTAGGGTTCTTTGATGAAAATATAGATTTTTGATCCATGGTCTGGCACAAAAAAATATGGTGGCAAACAAGGATATAACCATGTGAAATATAGGCTTTTTATGTTTTAATTGATCATGTCAAAGATATAACCATGTGAAATATAGGCAATATACATCTTCCTTTGAAAGAAAATGCAAAAGAAAACCAAATTCATGTACCAGGTTATTTTTGGCTATCAAAATCAACTGGATTGCAATTCAGCAGACTTTAGTTATACAATTCTCTTCTCACAACCTTATCTTATTTATTCAGTATGCCCTCACTAGTTGTACAGTATGGTGAGCATGGGTGTATTTAAGATTAGAAAAACACATAGATGTATTTACTCTCGAGAGCTTGTGAGAAAAAGTGGCTTGATCAGTGCAGATCCACCTTCCTCCCTCATTTTTGAACCGATCTTCCCTTGATTTCTTTCCCTTTTATCATTATGAGTGTCATTTTCTTCCTTTAGACCAATTTCACACCTCCGGCAATTGATATGTTTGATAGATTTGAAGCTTTTATCATTTGCGAAATAATTATCAGCCTGGTAACAAATATTTTTGACTATTATGAAGAATTAAAAAAATATAATGGTTAATAATTCATTATTAATCTTGTTTTATCAATTTATGACAAATTTATTTAATTGCAAAGAATAATCTAATTTACAACGTTATGATGTTAGCCCCCATAGTGAGTATGATTTGTTGTTTCTAATTCATTTGAATTCACCCATTGCAGAGCTGGAAGTTCCCAGGTGATGATCAGAGCTTGATGGGTTATCAGTAAAGTTAACAGAAACACTTTCTCCTTGACAATTGCAATGAGTCAATGAGTCTAACTCATTTCAACAAGTTACTACCAAATGTGGTAGCCATGGGATGAAATACTCTGTTCTGAAAATCAAACTTTGTCATGCAAAGTGTAATAATTAATACTTGATCTCGGTTAATAGATATGCGCTCTTACAACTAGAGAAAAAATTAGTTAAAACTACAAAAAGCTGCCAGGCTATTTCTATGGTAGTTGATTTGAGTTGTAAAGTATTTTGCTTGGGAGCACTATATCCAATAAACTTTTGTACAATTAGGCATCAACTTTACATCTATGTTGAGTGAATCACTGAATATGGTATAATCACGACAAGTTCACTACTTTGCTTTTAGGCAATGCTTCACATTCAATTGGCTATTTCTAGTCATATCCTCCAAAACAACGTTAAATGGCCTGCACCTTAGATAGTTTTATAATTTTCTAAAAAAAAGTATTTTTTGCTTCTAGAAAGCCATATATCATATTCATTTTGAAAAGAATTATTGAACTCAAGGTGGAGGGATTGGGAAAGAATCAAATACAAACTTTCTTGCCTGTATCGAAATTATGCTTTCCCAAAAGGTGTATCAATATTTTGCCAATCTCAATTATAATGATGGGAGGCTGGTTATTCAATACGGTTTGAATTACTTTTTTAATGCAAAGTTTAATTCCATTGTCAATATGGCATGTTCACAGCTCCTATATCTATCTGAGTCTTGGACTTAAATGATCCCTAAGATTTAGCACTTAATGACTGCAGTTAGGTGTTTTATTTTTTGTTACATTGATTTCCACCAGCCATGACCAAACAACCTTCCTCCATGGATTTAATAGAGTAGTGTATGGCAGATTAACAAGTACAACCCTTCATGCTGGATTTTTTTCCAGTGAAAGATTTAAAATTGGGACAAAGCAAACTTTTCATTTGGTTTTGTTTCCTTAAATATAATGAGAAAATGATTAATGATTTGAAAATGGAACAAAGCAAAATTTTAATTTGGTTATATTTCCATTTATTTACTTGAACAATAATCAACTTAAATGTAAGACAGTATTAAGAGGGGATTTTACAATGATCGCCATCGCACAAAAGGCACAACCTATCTAAAAGAATCATAAAAGTATCATCTTTTCTTTTCTTAATATTGAACAATAAACATCTCATCTTTGAGAACAATACTTGTGACAGGATTTAGGAAGGCACTTCAGGCTGCCTGTTGTAAAGACCTCCATAGATTAAATTTAATTAATAACATAATATCAAATTTTCATGAATATCTAGCAGCATACTCGTCAAGCTTATACGTTGTCAAGGCAATATATTACTAGTATCAAAGAGATATTACTACTGTAGAAAACACTATTGGAAACTCACAGTTTACAGTGATTGAAAATGCAATAATAGGTATAATTATATCTTGTATTGCTAAGGATGGTCTTATGCGATCTTGAACAAAACAAGACTTGAAACCATTGTAAAAGATTCATATGGCGAATGCATGCAAAACGTGGGAGAAAAGACAGGGCACCAAATATGTATGCAAGACAATCGGTCTGAGAGATGAGTTAAATAAACAGAGACAATGTTCTTGCGGAGTTAAAAATGGTGATGCTAAATGAAGCAATCTAAGAAATAGGCTTGCACTGAAAAGATGAGCACCGTATCAGATTTCCAACCATGGTGATGCTAAGAAAGGCATTTCAAGGGAGACAATAAAGCGGCCAGATAAAGAGGCATGGTGCTTAGAGAAAACCAAATCGAACAGTACACTAAAATAAACAACATAAACTATTCTGGAAACTAAAATGAACAGCATAAAGAATACTTGGTGCTTGGGTAAGAATAAACTATTCTGGAACTGAAACGAACAGCATGCTTCCATTCTTGCTAACAAAGATGATAACAGAAAATTATCTTTCAACAGAAAAGATAAATTGTAGAACGAGCAGCAATCTTTCATTTTTGCTAACAAGAATATAAGAGCAGATTTTTCTTCAAAAGAAAAAGCTAAATTATAGAACAAACAGCAATCGTTCATTATTGCTAACACAGAAATATAACAGCAGATTTTTTTCCTTCAAAGAAAAACAAATTATTTGATTTGAAAACTATTTTGTTCTAGAAATAAACCCCAGCACTTACAGAAGAGTTCAGCCTTTTTTCTGGAGATTTTTGCAAAAGCTCAAATGAGAGGCTTCTTCCCTTACCATTTTTCTCTTGCTTTTTCCTTCATACCCCCTCTTTTTAGCAGATTTCCCTCTTTTCTCTCTGAGTATTCACTCTGGAACAGATTTGGAATGTTTTCATTTCTAATAAATTTGAACGCTGCCATTCTTCCCATAATCAAAAATCTTAATATTCTCACTACATGTTTTTTTTTTAGATTTTTTTTTTTTATTTTAAAGTTTTGTTATTTAATATAGTGATTCTATTAATCAATTATCTTTATATTATATTTATCTCAAATAGTTGTTTTTTCAATAAAGCGTAAATGTATATTTATTTCAAATATATATATATATATATATATATTTCATATATTTTTATTTTTTCTCTAATAAAGCATAAATACAATTATATTTATATATATTTCCAATATTTACTTTTTTCAATAAACATAATAGCAATTATACATATGTATATGTGTATTTTCTTTATTTACATACATTTTTACATATAATAATCAATTGAATGAAGAAAAACATCATATTTTTTTAAAATCCAATTTATTTATTGTTATTGTTATTTTTAATTTAAGTTATGCAAAAAGGATGAGATGTGACACCTGTTCAGTAGATAGTTGTTCAAATACAAGCATTGTGAGCTTACATAAAATATAAACTAGTCACCTAATGTATGTGACACAAACCTAGAGATTTTATATTAGTTATCTACAAGAATTCTCAATTATGTGGTGAATAGATAGATTTTCAACCCAGACCAATATATGGTCACTGTTTTCTGGATCCTATAACATTTACAAGATGTACCCAACACATTATAAGAGTATCATTCAGTCTCGAAATGCACTATAAACTGGCTCAGTCAATGGCCAGTCAACTCACTGCCTCATTTCCAACCCTTTGCTTTTGGTTTCAATTAATTTGGTCACTTCAATTCGAATTATGCTTTGTTAGGGTACATTATATTTTTCTTGCAAACTCTGCATTTTTCTCAATGACATTCTTGAGTGCATGAGATACTTTGTGTAGAATCTTGAGGTAAGTCTCTTGTCATGGTTTCAACAAGCTTTAGTTTTATGAATTGTCAGAATGGTAGTTTTGATAAAAGGGTTTGTTCTGTAAATTCTAGTAGCTGTAGAACCTGCAAAAAATGGATTATTGAACAAATAAATTACAGAACTTGAAGACAACATACTCTATGCAGGTTGTGTCTGTCTTCTCACAAGCAACAAATCTTAACCTTTGCAGTTCCAAGCTTCAAATGAATGTAAACATTCTACCTTGCTCATTTGCTCATACATCAAGCACAAGTTCTCCTTCATTTAATTTTCACCACCTCTCCCATCAATTAGTCAATAGTTTATGACAAGCTCATTTTTAATCTGAATAAGTGAAGAAAATAATATATTTGCTCTATAAATAGTTAGGGGGCATCACAGGCCTTAACAATACCTATGGTTGCATAATTTTGGGTCTAAACAGCAACATCCAACCCGAACTATAGGATCACTAGCTTGAATTAGCCCAAGACATTCTTTACATTACTAGACACTATGTTGGGAGCATTCTTAGAATTAGTAATATAACTCATGCTAGACTACTCCTAGATGATCAACATTCAATTTCGTACTTTTAAACTAGTTTGTAGTTAGTTGTACAGGGTAATGACATTGCTCCAAGACAAGCTTGGATCTAGTGAACAGTTATACAAGTGCTCTACTTTCCCTTCAACAATAAACTTCTTTCTAGGGATATTGACTAATATATCCAAGGGTATATGTGGATGTAGATTATAACAAATAACCCACTTACATGAATTACTTTATTCAAAGTAGTATTGTTCATTTATTATTTACCTTGATACCTTTTAGACCTGTCTATATTTTTGTTACTTATCTATTGCTTACTAGAAACTTTAGCAAGTTGCCCTAGAATTATGTGTTGGTGTTTTTTATTTTTATTGGGTCAGACTGAATTTTCTAGTATACTTTAAACAAACATCTGATTTAATTCTCTGGTGCTAACCATGAAAAAACCTATTTCTAAGCACAAATATGCATTTTCAATGTATATACAAAAGGTAACATGTTTTTAATATTTATGACCTGAATTGATTATGTTGGTTATGCATTTTGTTTGCTTTTAAATGAATATTTTAACATCTTATTGTTGATTTATTTTTCTTCAAGTCCAGGAGAAACATGGAATTTATGTTCACACTTGTTAGGGAAATGCATTGGTGAATATTAGTAATGTCTTTATCACACAACTATTTTATTCTTTATTTTTCTACTTTCATTTGTAGTCATCTTTAGGTTTATTCCCGAGCATTGATATTGATATCTAACCGGTAACATATTTTCCCTTGTTGTTATTAATGGATATCTACATAGCAAAGCTACACTAACAGACACCATTGTAGAGCTCCCTAAAACATGGCAATGAGCAATGCAACCAGCACAACTGCAATAGCTACTGAATTTGATGGTTGTATAGCAATATTTATGTATATTTGCCTCAAAACACAGTTAATAACAGTAATTCATATCATTTGGCCTTAATTTTTATAGATAGTTATATGAGTTGATAGCTGTTATCATAGCTATTGTTTATACTTTTTGTTTTACAATGATAAAATTTCAATTATTTTTTCCTGTTGTGATGGTTTTCAAATTCATGGCAGAAAGTGGGCTTTTCAGTTTGCATATTTCATACTTTGCAACATGGGATTCCTACTCTGTAACATGGGATTCCTACTAATTTATGGGAGAGCTCTCAAGGTACTCTGTTTCATTTGCCTTTTAACCTATATAAATGCAACAATAAGGAAAAAAATTCAATTTATTTATATATGCTACTAACTCAATTGAGATAGAATTTGTGATCAACTTTAGATCCCCATTTTGATATTAGGTGTTTTCTCTTGATATTAGATGTTTTGTCTTGATAGCATGTCTAATCTAGGATTATTGTTGACCAGAGATGTTGTGACTCTATCCAGCATAGTTATCTTTTTGGCTAAATGGCTATCATTGTATCTTTGTCTATAACTTGATGGGTATAATCATGTATTAAAATATAGTTTAATTCATTTACCATGAAAATGGTTCTGAAAAGAGTTATAGGTTATGGATTCATTAAAGTCTTAAACATGAAAGACATTGGTTAAAATTTTATAAAATGCCAAAGTGCTTAAAATACTTAAATAAAACCAAGACTCATCTCCAAGTATCTTCTCAACAATTCCTAACTGTTGTAATCACAACCTTCATGTAGAGTTTGTCCCCATTGCAATTATGTATCAGACTAAACTTATCCCATTGTTTAGTATATTGATCCTATCCCCATTGCCTAGTGATATATCAAACTAAGCTTGTACCCATTGTTTTGTGTACTCAACAATTCACAACTTTCCTTGGGGATGCACATAACTCAGTTTTACACATTCAGTTGTACCCACATACACAAACAAATCATATCCACCAGACTCATACAAGACACATAGTACATACCCACATGCACACACACTTATCCATGTCAATAGGTTTTAAACATTACTAAACCAATCATGGGCATATACCTTACTAATGCCTCTTCAACTTTCCCTATTTTATACAATTTCCTTTCCTTTCCTTCTTTAACTTCTCTCACAATAAACCATGCTATGAAGTCTTCAACCTATGTTCTTATGCCTTCAATACTCATGATAACTGTTGTCATTTACATTAAGGGTTTGGTTCTTCAGAAAGTTGTCTCATGCTGGGAAAAAAAAATTTAGGCAATTGAAGCATACTTTAACTCGCAACCAATATTTTCATTGAAAAGCTTGCAAATTCATCAAATTTCAAGAACCGAATACAGTAAGTAGGATAGGTTTCATTTCATCTGATTTTAAGGCCCAAGAACAAAAAGCAAACATGTGACACATGCCCATTTGAGGATATTTCATTGGGAGATATTGCAACTGTTGTGTTGGTTCAAGGCAAATCAATCAGGTATGCCTAAACTTTTTAGATTTTTCCTTTTGATTGTTGCTTTGATATGGCTCAGGGTTCTGTTGCCTATGATATTATTATTTAGCCACTTTATGTTATTATTCCAATTGAGTTATGAAGAAAAATGATTTTAATTATGCACACAAGGCCTTATGGTCTATGGAACTCTAAACATTATAGTTGCATTAGGGCCGAAGTTTGAGACAATGTTGCTTCCTTCTAAATGTCGGATCTTCTTTAATCAATCAAGTTGAAAATTCCCTTAAAATTTTAATTCTTGCCTCTTCACAAGGTATCCATATAGCTGAGTCAAATGTCATATAAGTTAAGGCACTCCTTGATCAAATATTTCACTCTTTCTATTGCTTCCATGATATAGAATACACGGATCATCAATCTTCATTTATCCAAGATTGAAGTCCATTTTACCCATGCCACAACTGATTTCGTGTTAACTAGGGGACTTTTATTATGTGTGTTGTTGAAGCATGCTATTTTCTTCATACCCATTGCACATTCTTAGACAATCTATTAAATTAAATCAATGGCAAGGTTTTGGAATTGTAAAAGAAATATATATTTGATTTTTTTGCTTTGAAATCATCTAAAGTTTGAGAAAAACTATCTACCCCTACTTGTTGTGTGAGCCTCACATACCCTGCATTCCCTCCTCTTTGCACCTTTCCCCCTTTGTTACTCACCTTGTCTATGTGCCTTCATTTCCTTAAAACCAAATTTGTCCTTAACCTTTCAAAAGAGTATTAAAAGTGTTATGTGTATGCTCCTAAGCTTGAATTGCTAAAAGGGCCAAAATGACCCAAATGCACTACATCTTCACTCGATGTGCTTAAATACCAAAAGCACACTTGGCATGCTTTTTGAGATAAATTACCCAAAATGCTTAAATGTTATAAAAAGTCTGCCAAGTGTGCTATCTTTGCTTTTTGTACTAGGTGTGTCACACTTTCCATACTATTAAATTTTTTGTTTTATCTCCCAATGATCTACAAATCTCCCTTCCTACCCTCCCTCCACCTTTTTTTGTTTGAAAAATGGCATCCCCATCCATCTCCATCCCCTGTTGATACTGCCTCATATGCTTGGACCAAATCCAAGAAAGGTTACAACATTCAGGTATCTGCCTTAGGTTGTTTCCATACATTCTATTTGGACTTCTCTCTATAAACCTACCTCTTGTAATCTACATTTTCAGCAGCCAAATTTGCATTAAAATGAATTTGAGCAGCACATAGTCTTTTTGTAAGCTAATTTGATAGTTTGGGAACATGAATATAAACACAAGTTGTTTGTGTACTCTATATAACAAGATTTTAATTGGATTATATTGTTAAGAGAATATATTTTAGTGATATAAATGGGTAGCTTGCTGAAATTAACAAACATGTGGGATTCCAAAAATTCTATGTGTTTCTTGTCTAAGCCATCATGAATAGCTTTTCCTGATGTTTTCTTCCTTAATGAAAATAGATGTTTGTGAATGAAATATATTGCACCTTATTATGTGAGGTCATGTATCTAGATGGGTACAAAATATGTCACAATGACCATTACTATCATGGGATCTTTGGATCATAAACCTCACAATCCAATTTTTAAATATAATATCTGATGTTAGAGATCCCATCTATTTTTTAAACTAACTATTCCTCACTTTTTATCTCTTATTTGATTTCTATCAAAGT
Source organism: Sequoia sempervirens (assembly GCA_007258455.2). Taxonomy (NCBI): domain Eukaryota; kingdom Viridiplantae; phylum Streptophyta; class Pinopsida; order Cupressales; family Cupressaceae; genus Sequoia; species Sequoia sempervirens. Next base: position 122,285,380 of record VDFB02086081.1, on the reverse strand, counting down.
ACTCTCTTTCTAATCTAGTAATAGTATATTTCTAAATTTGTGCTTGTTAATACAGTTCGGGAAGTGTTCTTGTTTAGTATTTACTTTTGTCGTTGTCAGCATATGAAGTTTTTTGGCCTTTATGATTATGTGGGTATTCTAACTTGGTTCACATGTTTTTTGTTTTGGACTAGGTGGACAAAGTCGAGGCTATATGGAAAATGTAGGTGCTAACTGCAGCTGAATGTCTTCAACATCCTTTCTTCTAGGTTCTTTTTAATTATTTTTTTTCAATACTATGCAGTTCTATATTTTTCTTGTTTGTATTTTATAACTACATGGTAAATGGAAGTCTCTGGGACATCCTACACGGTGAGAAAATGATGTTATGCAGAAACATGATAGATTTATGAAATATGAGTTCAATCAATATTTCTACCATCTGATCAAAATAGATTGGGGAGAACCTAACAAACATTTTAATTTTTTGTGTAGGAACATCAAAGAAGATTAAATTAGATTGGGATACTCATCTAAAGATAGCCCATGGTGCTACAAAAGGATTAGCATATCTCCATCATGACTGTAACCAATGCATTGTTCATAGGGATGTAAAGATATCTAACATTCTTTTAGATGACAACTTTGAAGCACATTTGTTAGAATTTGGCATTGCCAAGTGCATTTCCTCATCCAAAACTCACACCTCCACCTATGTTATGGGTACTGTTGGTTATATTGACCCTGAATATGCAAGAGCCTCAAGGCTTAATGAGAAATCTGATGTTTACAACTATGGTATTGTTCTTCTGGAGTTGTTGACAGGCAGGAAAGTTGTGGACAATGATTCAAATTTTCTTTAGTTGGTAGGATTCGTGATTGGTGGTAAGTGACTATAGGTTATGATATAAAAGAACAATCATGCACAAATGACAGTTAGAGGATCAACAAGCATTACAAGGGTAAGGGACTGTAGGTTATGATATAAAAGAATAGTCATGTTCCTATTCTTTTGTAAGCTATTGAACAACATAAAGGCAAGGTTTTGGAGTAGATTTTAGCTAGTTTTTTTCTCTCTAAGCAATGTATTGTAATCTTTCAAGTTCTTTCAAGTTTGGACAACAAATTGTAACTCCATTTTCAAGCTTACACAGCTGTATGTAACATATTTTTGATTAATAAAATAAGCTATTTTTACCTTCTCATTGTTGTTTTATTGTGCAAATATTTTAGATAGTTGATAAGTGATCTTTTTGATTAATAAAATAAACTATCAAATGATGAAAATTAAAAATGCACTAAATATACTACTAAATCAATGACTAAATGACTAAATTAATGACTAAGTATATGACTAAAGTAATGACTAAGTATATGACTAAAGTAATGACTAAATATATGACTAAAGTAATGACTACCATGACTAAATAAATGACCAATTAAAAATAATCAATGATTAAATTAATGACTAAATATATGACTAAATAAATCACTACCATGACTAAATAAATGACCAGTTAACAACAATCAATGACTAAATTAATAACTAAATCAATGACCAAATCAATGACTAAATCAATGACTAGATAAGTGACAAACAGTTTAGTCATAAATTTGATCATGTTATAAATGACCAGCACTAAACTACTAATAGTCACATGACCAAAATTAGTCATTTATATGCAATTTTTAGTAGTTTATTTAGTCATATATTGTTGTTTTTGTACTAGTGGATGGTGATTTTGAGGATGAATGCATGATAATTAAAGTTTGTTGTAGTAAAGGAACACAAGTGTTATGATTGCACCTTTCCTAAGATCCATATCAGTCAAAGGAATGAATTTATGTTAAAAAGTGGTATAGTGATGAAGTCAGGAGCAGGTTCAATTTTAATTTTTTTACAAATATTGAAGCAATAGTAGAGAAAATTACTTTGCTTCGTAAAAATGATAATAAAGAATGCATAAAAATCTAATGTGCTTGATGAATTTCAGTGGTATAATTGTTGTATCAGAAGTTTGATATATTTTGTTTGGAAATGTTTATGGTGGTTCTTTATAGTTCACAAACTGAGTTATTTGACAACTCATAATTACTTGCTTTTTGTGCACTAATTCTAAAGGATAGTTGTCAGGATTTTTGATGATTTATGATAGTCATATGATCTAGAGGTGGTGCTAGTATCATTTGATTAAATGTGTAAGTGACAGCTTCATGATGTTACCGATTCAAGTTTTTTCACAATGTGAATGGCTAGAGGATTTGGATGTGAGTGAGATTGGTGTTCTTGAATAGAGTTGTGACAAATCTCTATTAGTTCTTGGTGTAAAATAGTAGTAGATGTCAAAAATGTCTTTTCAAGTACTGTATTAAGAAGGAATCTATCTACTTTATTTATGAAGAGTAACATCAGACACATATAGATTGATATCATGCATTGAATTTGTTCAATCTATATTTCTTTTCCACATTTGCTTTCAGTATTGTTTCTTGACAAAGGGAGCTTGTTTCTATATCTTTCATTCACAATTGTTTTGCATATTTGATTTGCTGCTATATTGCTCTACTTGTAATCGATTATTGTGTTGGATAATTGGTTGGCTTAGTTGTTTATCTTCCTGGCATCTCACATTCTCTTCTTTCATTCTTTCTCATTAACAAAAAAATGGGGAGAGATGATATGTGTTTTGCCATCAAGGAAAAAGGGGGAGTTTGTTGGCTTTCAATTGTTTTTGGTTTGTCCTTGATGTCAAAAGTGGTTTTTTAATATGAATGTGATATGAATGTGATGATATGATTGGTGGATGTTGACAAGATGCATTCTCAACTTTTTTTAATACATGATGATTACAGTTGATTTACATGGTCTTTACACATCATTCATGGCATGCAATTATAGGTCTTAGAGTTGCATGCTTCAGTTTTGATACATGTTGGCTACTGATATAATTGTTATCATTTTTGATAGGGTGCTACAAGTCACAGATCAAGTATATGGTTGTTGATGTTTGACATGGTATACATGATGACATGTATATTAGACACTATACAATATCTTGGCTAACATACATACTAGAAAATTCCCTTTTAAGGTATAACATTTGTATATACATTTGTGCATTTTTACTTGGGATGACAAATGAATTGACATATGAGTGGAACATCTTATACCAAACCTACAAGATTATTTTTTAAGAGGGTACGTGTTGTCTTCAAGACACATATAGTGCTAACATTTGATACATGGTGTCATAAAGCATACAATATTACAAGGCTTTGGACAACTTCTTTTTGGAATCATGCTTGGTCATCTTAAAAGTATACATGTGTGATATTGTCAATGTCACTTTGCAAGGTTGAATGCTAAATACAACCACATTGTGGTCATGTGATATCGACATTATAAACATTTTTTTGTTCTAGCAATAAAGTTTACAAGGTGATTTTTTTTTTGGATTGGGCTCATCCTAATAAGGTTTAATTTTTTTGTGATTTAAAATATGTGGCATCAGGTAGCTTGTATGGTATTTTTATTTGAGCACAATGCATGTGTGTTTGATTACTTGATATCAATATTGATTAAATATCAATGGAATAGACTTTTTAAAGTCTCTGCAATGATAATATGAAGGTGGAATGACTTTAAGGTATAAGTTTTATCGGTATCAAGTTTTATTGAATAAAATTATGGTCACAATTTACTTATAACACTCACAACTATTATTTATTGACTTGTCACTGATAGCCATCATCGAGTCTGTGATACCTTATTTGGCATCCACAGATATTGTTGTTTCATGTGGCATTGATAGTTTGGAATTAATAATTAAAGTGATTATGTTGTCAACATTTATGATAACTTTGGTAGTGGACTTTAAATGATTATTATTGATTGTTAAGTCATTGAAATTAAAAAGAAGATTGTTTAGGGAAAAATATATCATGTTGATTTTTTTGCAAATAACAGGGTTTTGAACCCTAGCTGCCATGGATGATTTGCTCAGCTGCAATGCAGCTCTTGAAGCTCAAATAGTTGACACTAGAGGAGTTAACCAAGTTTTTTGTAAGCTTCGACAACATATTATAAGCTAGAAGGTAATGTGGATGCTTTGGTTTGTTGACTATGATCTAATGAAAGCCTGACTCCGGTGGTTGGATATAGAATACTTTATGTTGTCTTTCAGTTGGGTAGTTATGGAACTGTTTGACAGGTTTTTGAGGTATTCTTTCAAGTTTTATTTTTACCGTAAATAGGTAAATCATTTCTATTACTTACGGGATTTTTAAATTTTTTTGTTAAGATATTTTTGTTGATTATGTTTAAACCAAGTTAGGGTTTTTGGAATCTCATCTGGAAATGTAACAGTATATACTATTTTTGTTGAGGGTTTAATAAATTTGGTTAAGAGAAATTATTTTGGGTTTCTCATTCGAACCCTAGCTCGAGTTGATTCACATTTATTCAAGTTGCATACAAAGATTATTATTTGCAGGGTCTTTAAAAGATGATCTTCAGGCATTTCTCTCGGTTACTAAAAAGAGGAATATGACGTTTTCAAAAATTTGATACATAAGATTTATCACATTGAAAATCTTTGTTGTGATTCTCAGATTATTACCTTTCTTGAAAATGTTGTCATGTTCATACAACATTCTTCAATGTGCTTAATGAGGATATTGATAGTCTTCTATTAACAGTCTAGGATTGCAAGTTTCACTTCTAGAGTATTGATAGAACACTATCATTATTATTATGCATTGTAATGGAGTTGGTGCTCTTGTATATTGTGGGGTTGGTGCTCCTGTAACTTATGGAGTTGGTGCTCCTATATTTTGTGGAGTTGGTGCTCTAAGTGAATAAAGGAAATATTTTTCAAGTGGTTTTTTATTCCCCAAGAGGTTTTTTCCACTCAAGAAAAAATTTGTTATGTGATCATGTTTCTATGTGTGAATGGTTTATTTACTTGATTACAATATTGTGATCAGTTGCATAAAAAGTTGTTGATGTCAGCCATTCATTTCTATCATTCTTTAAATCAAAGAATCTTGCATAAAATTTTTAGTTATAAGCTTTGATATATATGTAAAGTTTATCAAGCCAGTCTCAGTTAATAAAATTTTTATCTGATTTGTAATGCATATAATATTGTTTGAGTTCAAGTTAAATCTTTTCTTCAATATAGTCATTCAATATTCTGGTTTAAAAGTTTAAAATTTTGTGACTTTCTTAATCATTGATTCACCCCCTCCCCCTCTTAGTGATTATGTCTTCCAACATAGAGGACTCATGTCCCAATGTGATACATATTGTTTTGTAATTTTTTTCCAAGTAAATAATCAATTATGAATTTTTAATTACAGCTTTTCAAAAATATAAAAAATCGTATCTCTGACCACCTAAACTTGGTCAACTTCATGATTTTTTTTTGTTAATTTGATAGTATGTGAAGCAATGAATTTGGCACATGTTTTAGATTCAAAAAATGTGATACCATTTGAATGCTATAGATTTTTTTCAATCATCCTACCAATTAGGACTTTAGTAAAAATTCAAATAGAAAATGAATAATAATAATTTATTAAATTCAAAATAAAGCATAATTTATATTGGTGGAAAGCTAAGAATATCCTTTAAAAATCCTTTTCATTTCATCACTTTTAGGTAAAAAAAAATTTGTTAGCCACATACCCTACACATACCCATCATATCGCCACTTTTTGGCGAATCATGATCCTGCACATACTCCCCTCTGTCAAACTCCCTATCCTACCAACACCTATCATTATTTTTTTATCCTTGTAACTCATTGTACTCACTGTACCTACAAATATCACTTGTTCTCTAATATTTATTTCAACCAAAGGGCACACCATTGTACCAATCAACAAATTCTTATTCCAATCTATCATCAACAAACTAGAATCGGCCTTTACACCTACTCCTAAAACATTTTTAGACTTGAAACCGATTGTAGTACTCACCTTTGTGTCTTCCTCTACATCATTTACCAATTCTTTCTTTCCACACATTATCACTTTTTCCTTATATTTATCATCCTCCACCAAAGGAGTTAAGAAAAACTTACAACCATCCTTCACCATTATGTATGTGTTCTCTCTTCCATCATACAAGGCTCACCTATCATATTTTCAGGGTCTACATAGGAGTAGGAAACAACAATCCATGGGAAGAATATCACAAACTACACAATCTTTATAGCCTCCAATCTAGAAATCTACCACAATGTTTTCAATAACCAACAAATACTTCCCATTATTCAACCAAGATACTTTATAAGGCAATTCATGAGGTACTTTTGCAAATTCAATTTACTCACCATCTCACTAGACACCATGTTCTTTGTTGAACCAAAATCAATTACAATCTTGCATACCTTGTTTTTGCACTTACATGTAGTCTTGAAGAGGCTCTTTCTTTGCAATGGTTCCACCTCTTTTGTTGCCTTCAATACTGTCTTCCTCATTATCAATATTTCCCCTATTTTAGGAGTAGCTCTCAAACTTGTAGGATGATTTCTCTCACATTCCTCTTCTTGGAAGATTTGTGGTCTCCTATCAATCCTTTTTACTCCACTCGATGAACTACCAACCCTTTCAAGACACTTCCAAGATGGATGGCCATATTCATTACAAGTATACCATCTCCCTACAAAATCATTAGCGTTTCTACCACCACTAAACCTTCCTCTACCTCTAAAACCTCCTCTAGTATCAACATCTTGCTCCTTACCTTTATTTCCTCCTTGTTCTTCCAATGGTTGCTTTGGTGTAGGGATTGTTGCTCTCCCTCTTGCACTAGTAGCACCTCTTCCTCTAACTAATTTCTCTTGTATCCTTTTAAACTTTTCCTCCACCCTAATTGCTAATTGAAAACCTTCTTCCACATACTTAGGGTTAGCAACAACAAGTTCATCTTGTATATTAAATATCAAACCACCTACATATCTAGCCACCTTTTTCAGCCTCATCCTCATCCCTTCTTGACCTTATTCTTAGTTTGTAAAATTCATCAGTATAGGCCTTAACATCTAGTTCTTTTTTTTTCAATCCTTGGAACTTTTTATACAATTGAATTTCATAATCCTTTGGAAGAAATTTACCTTTCAGTTTTTACACCATCTCATCCCATGAAGTAATCCTTGATTTTCCTTGCTTGTTCATAGTCCCACCATAAAAGAGCATGACCTTTTAGTTTTTTTTTCCACCTTCAACATCTATTCATCTGAAATATCCTCACTTTCAAAGTAATTATCCATAGTAGCAATCCAATCAAGAAATTCTTCTTCATTTGAATTACCACCATACACAAGAAGATCAACCTTTACCTTATGAGAATCACCTTTCACTGCTTTGAGCATCTTCACCATCCTCTAATCCTCAGGGTCTAGTTCTTCATCAACATCCACATATTCTTCATCATCTTCTTGTGTGATGTAGAGAATCCAACAACAACATCATTTCTTTAGGGGAGTTCAATCCCAAACAAAATTAGGAGAAGATCAAATATATATAACATCAAATTCTCACTTAACTTTCATCAAAAATCACATTCTTTCAACAAAATCCATTAATCCAACTCACCATATCAACATCCATAAATTACCTCATCCTTTCATAAGGAAACCATCAGTAATTAAACACAATATGACTATATGAATACAAGTATGATTAGAAAGCATTCATTCCATACTTTCATTCTTCAAACAACTCAGTTACCAAGGAAAAATAAAACAATCAACCATCCTTACCATGTCAATCTTCATTTCAATTGTATCTCAAACTAGGAAATGATTAGAACACAAGTCATTATGCTACTACCCTATTCACAGACCTCCAAGATACATAACTTTGACTAGAAATGAATCATAACATAAAATCCATTGATTTCATAGTCATGGTTCCACTTTTACATGTTAGAAACACCATGTTAAAATCATCAAAATAACATAAAATCCCCTATAAAATTCTCCAAAATAAAGAAGAACATCTACCAGTATATTTTCAGATAGTTTGAAGGCACCTTTCGTCAGTCACATGACTATCCCAATAGAAAATCAAGTTCTTGTATACAAAACACCATTAGAGCACATTGAAAACACATGTCCAGAACATCAATACTTTCAAACTCTTCCTTCTTAACTTTATCCAATCATTAATACAAGTTCAATATCATTTTTTAGTCAGTTCCAACACAAATCTATTCACCAATATCACTTTTTATGCAAGTTCTCAGTTTTGAGAACACAAACCATTATGTTCCTAGTAGGCTAATATACCCTTAGATCGGGTGATCCCACAAACCAAGTTTAGAATCCAAGAAACAAAGATATAGTTAGAGACCCTTTACTGCCCTCATCAACATAAGAAAAAATTTCAACAATCTTCTTTAAAGAAATTATTACTTGCTTGCATTGTGCATTGGAAAGGTTACTAATTAGGCCTATTTTACAAAGGAGTGGCATTTTAAACTACTCCAAATCTTTGAAAAATCTTGAATAGTTAAAGAAAAGGTCACAAAACTCTAGATTTATCTACTTTCAAGGATTGCAAGGTCCATTTAGATAGCATATTAACAAACCCTTATTTATAGGCTGAAAACACCCAAAAGAGTGAGGGTTTTATGACCAAGACACTTGCAAATATCTATTACTCCAGAAACCACCTGGAACATGATTCATTATGTCTGAAAATTCTTTCAGAATCATCTCCAAGCCCATGCATGCATTAATTCTTGTGTAATCTATTTGAAACCTCCATTTTGGAATGGAAAACTTAGATTTCATCCTTGAATCAACAACTCCTCTCCATATTCCTGTTACCTCTATAATCACACACTCAACTAAATTTGAAAAGAGATTAAAAAAATACAATCCACTGAACCTCTAACCCTACATCAGTGGAATGGCCATAGATTCCTTAATAAACTCTCAAAACCACTATTGGAAGAATACAGACCAAAGCACAGGAAATTGCTTCTAATTCTTTTGTTCCTTAAAAAGTGAACCTCCCAACTACTTGGAATGAAAGCTAACTCTTTCCTTAAATCAGATCACACAAAAATATGTTTTTAGAATTTTTAACTATCAACACAAAGATAGAAACTATGAAAGATTGCTGCAAATTTAGAAAAATAGGGTTTTTATTCAAAATCTGGTTACAAGAATACAAAGATTCTCCTTTTGCACACCTTACAATGCATTTTTATAGTTTCTTTCCCTCCTAAAAAATGACTTTCTAACTCCCATTCAGTTCAAACTTCCTCTTTACTTTTGATTTTCTTGATTTCCTTGTTTTATGCTCCTTTGTTTGCATAATTACATCATGACATCTTTTGACAATATTTCATTATTTGCATTTTTTCCTACTTTTACAACCTAGTGACTTATTATGTGGTGTAAATACATTAAAATTCATCATTTCATGACCTTCACTCATCATTTTGACAAGTGAACATTAAAAATTAGACAAATTAGCCTTTTAAAGGCACTACATGACCTTAGGTGCTCCTACACCACTTTGTTTCACTTTAAATTCATTCTCATCTCTTCTTTACTTTTTGTCTAAGGCAAAAATCCTTTTCAAAACTAAATTATGTGATTCTAGAAGCTTAGAATACTTCTCCTTCAACTCTTGCAACTCCCTAGCAACACCAACACCCTTCAGAGGCATCTTCACCAATCAACTTTCTTCAAGCTTGCAAAAATCAAACAAATCACCAACAAAAGATCTTTGTTCCTATGCTCTGATACCACTTGATGCAAGCAAGGTGGTGATAACACTTATTCCAACAAAAAATGACTATTCTCCAACAAAGAACCCTTCCTTTGATCACAATAACACTCAACTTTCTCAAAAACACTAAACAAGAGGCTTCTAGCTCTCAAAACACAACAAATGGACTTATCTTTTGGAGAAGTCCATACAATGGCCAAACAAACACCTTTTAAGAATCTCAACCAAATATGAAACAAATTCCAAATGGTTTCAAGGTTTCAAGTATTTTGTACGTACTTCATTTGAAAATCTTGCTGATAAAAGTGCAAAATCACTAGTGGTCTATTCATTAAGATTCTTGTGCTAAAATAATATTATCAATCTGATTACATTCTCAATGGATTTACTGTAGAGATCTTGAATTGACATCATAAGATTCAGATTTTCTATGAAGGAGGGTGCAGTCTTTTGATTAAATCTGATTAGTTCTTCAATATAATCTTGTGTATAAATTCTTCATGCTAATAATGAATGGATGTATAAAACGTGTTGTCATATTTAATCCTACTATCTAATTGTCTTTGATCATATAGTTTCTTGGGATTTCCTAAAATCTGATTTCTAGCATTTTAACCATTGTTTTTTGTTGTATTCACAAGTACTTTGCATTAGACTAGATAAATCACAAAAAGAATTGAGCTAGAAAAGTGGACACTGAACTTGAAATTGACAAAGCATTTTTAAATGCTTATTATAATAATCTAAGGCTTTCATTCTTGATTTTTTTTTTTTTAGGACAACTCACTTTAGTTTTGGGTTTAAAATTAACCTTTGATTTGATCTCTTCAAAGTTGGTTAAAATTGAACTTTGAAACTTACTAGATTTTGGGTTTTGAGGTTAAAATTGAACAATCAACTTCACACTCAAGTTTGGTGCTTTAAAAAGAACTCATTATTTCCTTTGAGGAATTAAAACGAATTTGTGCTTACCTTGTTTTGTAATCTTCTTTGCAAACTAATATCATTCAAATGTGTATGCACTTCTCTCACGCTTCACGGTGATCATGAGAATCAAAATCATTTTAGTGATATTAGGTTATCTAAAAGATTGCCTCAAAACTTCAAGTTTAGGATTAAAATTGAACAAATCATGCGAGTGTGAAGAAAAGGCATTGTGTGTGTTCCCTCATAAGTGTGTTAGGTGGTCAAACTACAAATGTACTCCTTCATTGTTGTTTACATTTAGAGAGTTTTCCTTGGTGGGAAAATGTACTCACCCCAAGGGAACGAACCAAGCGGTAATGAGCATAAGGCAGGGTCTTTTGAACTGCTATACAAATTTTTGGTTGCAAGGAAAGTTTGCAATCAATTGAGTTATGCATGATAGCACTCCCCCAGTATCTTTATGATGTGTAAAGACCTTGTTCTAAGGTTTGGGAGACCTCTTGAGGGATTTTATCATTGTGTAGGCATCCATTAAAATCTACAAACACTAAACTTCATATAGGGCTTAGTATTTCACAAATCCATCAAAATGCCTCTATGAAATACCTTGCAAATGCTTCAAAAATGCAACAAAGGATGAACGAAAACTAAAAGAATTATAAAAGAAACCAAAAGTTACCTATTCCATAGTGGATTGGTGTCACATGTGCAAGTGACCCTTTCCCAATCCTTGATCAAAGCTCAAGATGATGTAAATGCAATGGAGATGATGAGCAAGATGAGTTCTCGAATCAAGAGAGTAACCTTGCATAAAAGTTGTGGATGGATGAATGAGGATTAAGGCCTTCTTTTATAGATTTTCTTGATGAGAGATTGGCCAAGAGGGTGAATGTGGGACTAAAGATCCTCCAATGAGAAGAGGCCACTTGTCAAGTGGTGATAGGTCAATGGATGTGAAGAGTGCCCATGAGAGGGAGAATTTGAATTCAAATTTTGCAATAAATTTAAAGAGGGGGACAAGAAAAAGAGAAATAAATGCTATGTTGGAGGGACAAATCAACTTGTCATGTTGAGTGAAAATAAGGGTTTTAATAAATCAATAAATTGATTTATTTGTGCAAGTGGAGATATCTATAGAATGCAAGTGGGTAAGATTAGCATTTAGTCAGGATTAGATTAAATTAATGATGATTAGGCTGATTTGACCTTTTAGGACTTAAATACTTGATTTATTTAATTTAGAAAAGGATGAAGTATGAAATTAAATGGATGTTTGATTTATTAAAAGGTTGATGATAATGTTTATTTTATTTTCAATAAATGACCTTAGGAGATGAGATTACCTAATGAATGGATGAAAGTGATGAATGGACCTGATGTGAAATCTAGTTTAGTTGATGAATTAACCTAATCAAATGCACAATGTTAATTTTGCATGTCTACATTTTGCCCCTCTTTGAAGCAATGTACTTGTTGTGTTGGTTCAAAGAATAACTTGCCGCGATCAAAATAAAAAAAAAATTGATTTTTCGGATGCCCCAGTGGAAAGTACACTGGTACATTGCGCCCTCGAGAGATTGAGCGAAAAGATTTGATTTGAGGGTCAATCTCATGATAAAGAGCTTCAAATTGGTGGTTATGGACGATGATGCAAATGAGATGGTTTTAAGATGCTTAGAATAACAAATCTATATTATCCTAAACAACTTAAATAATTATATGATGCGAGATGGATGAGATTGATGATGTGATGTGTTGTGATTATATAGTGGATGATTTATGAGATGCTTACACTAAGAGATCTCTATTATGATGATGATTATGCATGTGAAATGATATGCAGAATACTGATGATTTATGGATGCAGGGTGAATGCATAATGGATGCATGATGGATGTATTGGTGATGATGATTAACTATTCATGCTATGATGTTAGTGCAGAAAATGAAGAAATTAGATGATGACAAGAGGATCCAACAAGTCAACATTATGAGAGATGATGGTGAGAAATGATGATGAGAAATGATGATGATAGATGGATGATTTGCTTATCAAGGATTGCGGTTTTCAAAGGGTCACTTGCTTTATGTTTGATAACACTCCTAAGTACGATTCATCAAGGTATAAAGGACCAAGATGGCGTTGTACTTAGTGTGATGGACTTTGACTCGACAAATAGACATGAGTATTCCTGTTCACACCTGAAATACGGAAACCTTGCTAGGATGCACTTTAGAAGTTTCAAATATCTCGGAACAAAACATAGAGAGGTATAACCAATCAATGCAATAGTCAAGAAGCCATCCAAAACATCCTCTATACATATCTAACAAAGAAAGTATTCACCAAGTTATTTTACAAGAACGTTCAACAAGCACAACAAACAAAAGAATAATGATCGTTGCCCCATTCCTATCTCTCTAAATCCTTCATTCGAATATCATCGAGAGGTCCTTGGATTGAGCGCAATAAGATAAGTCAAAAAAAAAGATAAAGAACACAAACAAGTTGATGTTCTTTAATACCGCTAACCAAACGGGAATGTGTTTTTAAGGATAAGAACCGAAACTTATTGGCAAAAGATAATGCCCATTGTAGGAAGGATACATCCTAGAACATGTTAGTGGATGGCGTCATGTCATTTCATTTATCCAAAGTGTTCTTTTTGATAAATAATGCCCCTTATAGGAAGGATTCATCCTAGGACATGATGTTATCAGATGATTGATATGAGACTATTTGGATGATGGACTATTGACACAAAGACTTGACCAACTTGTTTACGTACTGACTAAGACTTGAGACTTGATGCTTTTGAATTTTACTTTAACCTACTAGACTTGTTTCTAATTGTTTCAGCAAAGGTTGAGGATGACGATCAGTTTATTATGAATGGTGTTTATTGAGGGTGCAAGTGAGATGAGGCGGATGGATTTTTTTTTCAAATATTTGGATGTTTTTGATGTTTTGCAATGTTTTGACGCTATTTTTGGTATTTTTCAAGGTTTTACAAATGTTTTGATTTTTGATTTTTTCAAATGTTTTTGGGATTTTTGGAGATTTTGACCAAGATACTAACCTAAAGACATATCTTAGGGGCCTTGGGGGTTGATCAACAGATTAGCCTTGCCTACGTTATACACGCAAAGACCATGTAGTTCGACTGACGACTTGACCGATTTACAGATGGTGATATACATGATGACATGTTAGTTTATTATGACAGACTCCTATAGGACTTACCTAAATGTCTTGGGGGATGATCAAAGATCAACCTTGCCTACGTTCAAGCTCAGAGATGACGTAGTTCGAAGATGACCCTGTTTTTGGCTTTTTGAATGACTTTTTGACTTGTTTTTGGATTTTTTGATGTTCTGATGTTTTTCGATTTTCTGATGTTTTGATGTTTTTGGATTTTTGGATTTTTTTTGGATTTTCTAATTTTGAGGACTTTAAGACCATACAAAATCCAATCTGATGAGAATAATGCTACCAGCGTGATGCAATAGACTACCCCAATAAAGGTAGGACAAACTGACCTTGAGGATGGGCCGAGTAGTACTAGGAGGGATCATGATATGAACACAGGACCAAGCTATGGTGCGGATGCGAGTGGATGAGCTATGGATGAAGATATGGATGTGATGGATGATGGAAGTGAAATGGAGGGATGATGCAGATCAAGCCATAAAGATCCTGGTGGATGGAAAAGTGCTTATTTACGCAAGGTGCCTGTTTGCCAGGTTTTCACCAAGGTACTTTCCCAAAGTGCCACCAAAGTGGTTTTCACTAGAGGATGATTTTATTTTTATCCTTTTTCTATTTTTTTGGATTTTTCTTGCTTTTTTTATTTTTTTGTTGTTACCAAGACGCCTGTTTGCCAGGTTTTCGCCGAAGTAACCATTTTTTTAGGACTTTTTTTTATTTTTTTGATTTTTTGGTTCTATACTTGGAAGAATTAGGCATAAAACTTTTTGAGATGGGAGCTATTCATGGGCTCCTATAGAGGTTCCCCTTTAGGTGTTGATAGTTGATATTCCCCTAATTTATAGCTTGTTGTGACGATGAAAGGCCCTAACCAATTGGGTTCGAACTTGCCTTTGCTGCTGGGATTCAGGACATTCTTCTGATTTGCTTTTAAGACCAATTCTCTGACTTGGAAAGTCCATCTTCTGATCTTCTTGTTGTAGCTCCATTTAAGTCTATTTTGGTAGACTTGCAGATGATTCAAAGCATCTATGCGTCTCTCATCCAGTAGCTCTAGCTTGTTTAATCTTGACACCCGATAGTCCTCATCACTGATGAGATTTTTCAATGATATTCTGAGGGATGGGAGCTCAATCTCAATGGGGAGTACGACTTCTAATCTGTAGACCAAGGAGAATTGGGTGGCGCCAGTGGGTGTGCGGATGCTGGTTTGATAAGCCCAGAGGGCAGGATTAAGCGTCAAGTGCTAGTCACGACCTACGTCATTGACTATTTTCTTGAGGATTTTGAGGATGGTTTTGTTCATGGATTCTGCTTGGCCATTGCCTTGGGGATAGAAAGGGGTGGAGAAGCGATGCTGGATTTTGAATTTCTTGCACAAGTCGCAAACCCCCTGGTTCTTGAATCGTGTCCCATTATCTAAGATAATGGCTTGTGGAACACCGTAAAGACATATGAGATAATTCAGAATAAATTTTGAGATTTTCTTCCTAGTGATATACGTCATGGGTATGGCTTCCACCCACTTTGTGAAGTACTCAGTTGCAATTATAATGAATTTGTGGCCATTCGATGAGGTGGGTGAGATTTTTCCAATAAGATTGAGTCCCCATTGTGAGAAGGGCCATGGTGTGACAATCAGGTGAAGCTCTTGAGCTGGAGCATGGATGAGGTCCCCATGCTATTGACATTGTAAACACCTCTTAGTATGATCATGTGCTTCTCTTTCCATTGTGGGCTAGTAATACCCCAGCCTCAGTAGTTTCTTAGCAATGGTCATCCCACTCGAGTGTGAGCCACATATACCATTATGAACCTCAGTTAGAGCGGTTAATGCCTCCTTAGCATTTATAAATCACAGTAAAGTACCCTCTATGCTTCTACGGTATAAGGTATCACCTAGGATGACAAATCTGGATTCCCTTTTGATAAAGGTTTGTTTTAGGCTCGATGGTAGGTTAGTGGGTATGGCTCCTATGTGAAGATATGTGTAGATGTCGTGATACCAAGGATCGCTAGGACCAATGATTTGACACACATATTTTGATTCTAGTACCTCGAATGTGGGAACGAGAAGCTACTCGATCAGAAATTCATATTTCGGCACATTGTGAGGGATGTCTACTAGAGACCCAATTGTAGCCATGGCGTCAGCGACTCTATTGTTGGTTCTTGGAATCTGCTCAAATGTTATTTTGATGAAGGATTCCTTTAGAATCTCAACCAATTTTTTGTATGGGGTTAGCTTGTCATCCTTTGTCTGATATTCATTGTTGATCTGATTTATGATCAACTGAGAGTCTCCATATACCTTAAGAGCTATGATATTCCATTGCACTACTATCCTAAGACCTATAGTCAAAGCCTCCTATTCTACGATGTTGTTAGTACAAGGAAATGCCAATTTGTATGACTTTGGTATGCAGTCCCCTTGTGGGGTGATTAAGAAGACACCAGCGCCTGATCCATGTTGCATGTATGAACCATTGAAGTATAGTTTCCAGTGGTCCGCTACGTTGAGGTTAAAGATGGATTCATCTAGAAATTCAGATATAAGAGGATTCTCAAAATAAATGGGTGCTTCTACTAGTTGATCTGCAATAACCTATCCCTTGATTGCTTTCCTCTCTGCATACTCGATGTCATACTCTGACAGTATCATTACCCATTTTTCCATTCTACCTGTGAGAATTGCCTTGGATAAGAGATACTTGAGGGGATCAATTTTCGCGACAAGCTTTATCTTGTGTACCAGCATATAATGTCTAAATTTTTGGGATGCAAACACTACTACGAGGCAAGCTTTTTCGATAAATGAGTAATGTAGTTCATGGCCGACCATTGTTTTGCTAATATAGTAGATAGCCCTCTCCATTTTGTTTTCATCATGCTAAGCTAGGAGAGCTCCAAGGGTTGTTGCTATTGCTGACAAATATAAGATCAATGGCTTCTTTGGGATAGGTGGCATTAACACTGGAGGTGTCAGCAGATATTCCTTGATTTTGTTAAATGCCTCTTCACACATTTTATCCTATTTGTATGCTACCCCCTTGTGGAGTAGGTGTGAATATGGGTTCTGCTTGTCTGCCAGTTGTGCTATGAATCATCGGATGGATTAAAGTCAGCCTTGGAGGCCTCTCAGTTGTTTTAATGTATTTGGTGCTTCCATCTCAAGGATTGCCTTCACCTTTGCCGGATCCACCTCAATACCCCTCATGGAGACTATGTATCCTAGCAGTTTACCTAATTGCACACCAAAGATGCACTTCTTGGGATTTATTCTGACTTTGTATTCCTCCAGTTTGTCAATGATAGCACTTAGAGTTGCTATATGATATAGTCTTTTTCTTAACTTTGCTAGGATGTCGTCAACATAGTCTTCAACTATTTTGTGAATCATATCATGGAATATTAGTGTCATGGCCCTTTGATAGGTTTCTCCTACATTCTTTAGGCCAAATGGCATCATGTTCCAGTAGTAGGTTCCCCATGGGCAAGTGAAAGCCATCTTGTGTTGATCTTCTTTTGCTGTCATAATCTGGTTGTATCCTAAAAATTTGTCCATTAGTGATAGCATCTCATGTCCTGTTGTCATGTCTACAATCATGTCGATATTGGGAAGCGGGAAATCATCCTTGGGACATGCTTTGTTCAAATCTCTGAAGTTCATACAGATTCTGATGGCTCCGTTAGGTTTTAAAACAGGCACCAAATTTGACACCCATTCTAGATAATCAATTTGTCATATGAATCATGCATCTAACAATTTTTTGAGCTCCATTTTGACTAACAAAGCGATTTGAGGATGCATTTTGTGAAGCTTCTGTCTGACAGGTTTTGCTTCTGGATACACTGCTAAATGATGAACCATCGTTTCTGGATCTAGCCCTGGCATGTCAACATAACTCCATGTGAAGTTTATTTGTCTTTCCTTTAGGAATGCTGCTAGGAGTTCTTGCTCTTCTGTTAATAGTGATTCTGCATAGAATGTGATATGTGGGGTCTCCTCTCTTCCTATGTTGACTGGGTTGCACTTTTCGGCCAAGACTGTTGACTTCTCTTGATGAATGGCTCTTAAGGGAAGATTGAATCCTTCATCCTCAAGTGCCTCAAAGAGGTTTTCACCATTGGATACATCCTTTCTTTTTACTATTTTGTTGTCAAAGAGTGCCACAATGTGGTTTTCACTCAAGGACTTAGATATGATTCTTAGTTTCTCGCTTTTGTGACTGAAGGATTCAATCATTTCCCTGTAGTAAGAATGTGTGTCTAATTCCATTATAAATCTTGCCTTACGATCCCCATCTGGAATGTTATCCCTCAATCCCATGAATTCTGAGAGCGCCTCATCATTTTTGAATGTGTCGAGAATTGGTGGTCCTTGTTGGTCATAGTCGATCAGTTGGGGGTAGACTAAACGAATCTCATGATTTTGACTATCTAGTTCAAAGGATATGGTACTAATCATACATAGGGTGGTATCTTCAAATAGCCTATGTAGATTGGATAAGGTATCTTCGTCATCACTACTAATATAGGGCTCAGTTATGAAATTATGTGTGTCACTACCTGTGACTATTGGTGAGTGTATTTGTACTAGCACTGGCTGAGGAGAGACATTAGCGGCTCTAACTGGAGGACCTCGGCCATGTATGGTTATTCTCGAAGGGGTACATCCAATACCAAGATTTGTTATGGGTCGCGTCTCTGGCATGATAGGTATTATGAGGCCATTGTCATTTTGTCCCAATCTCTGGTTTCTATCGTAACCCATCATAAACATCATTTGTAGGCCCCTACTTCTTTCATCCATTGGTAATTTAGGTGTCTGTCTTTCATCTCAATACAACACGTGAGATGGATTTTCTTCAATAACCTCATGACCAAGGTCTCCTCATCTTGTGAATTCCAGATAGTTTTTAGGATAGGTTTGTGGTGTAGATGTTTGGTTTTCTTGTGGACGTCCTCGTGATCTAGGAGATAGAGGTAATTCTCCTATCAGAAAAGCATTATTAGGGAGCCTATAACTTCA
The DNA here is from genome assembly GCA_007258455.2 of Sequoia sempervirens. NCBI lineage: Eukaryota > Viridiplantae > Streptophyta > Pinopsida > Cupressales > Cupressaceae > Sequoia > Sequoia sempervirens. The sequence goes on along the minus strand of VDFB02086081.1, from coordinate 122,266,481 downwards.
ACAATCATCCTCTTGGATGATGAGCTTGATGTCAGAGATGGTGGGAATGGCGGGAATGGTGGGTGTCTCTGTCATAGAAGTTGATGCGAGGGTGGTGGGGTTGATGTATGATGTGGATGTGCCCTCATCAATCTTTGGCACTTGGGGGATTTTGTAATATTTGACCTCAATATTTTTGCAATATGAAAATGGCTTAGGATCTCCATGGACGGTAACTTATTGTCCATTATGTGTAAATTTTACACATTGGTGGAAGGTTGATGCTGCAGCTTTCATTGCATGGATCTATGGGTGTCCCAGGAGGATGTTTTATGGCAATTCGAGGTCCAAGACCTGACAAGTGGTTTCCATGAGTGTTGGCCCTACTTGAATAGGGAGTTTAATCGTACCCTGAGACACTCTTTCTTGGTCATCATATGCTTTGATTGTGATGCCTTTACCTTTGTCAATGGTATCCTTTGATATTTTCAATTGTTTGATTAGGTTGAGAGAGCAGATGTTCAAGCTTGCACCCCCATCCAGCAAGACCCTTTTGATTTTACTTTTGTTTACAATGGCTTCCAAGTGAAGTGCGCGGTTGTGAGATGGTTGGGCGGGAAAATCTTGGTCAGAGAATGTAAGGAGATTAGGTGTTATGATATTCTTGACCATAGCTTGGAATTGGTCCGCATCGAGATCTGCAGGGACAGTGGATGAGGCTAATGCTTCCTCAAGGATCTTTTTATCTGATGGTGATATTTTTAACAACTCCATGATGGAGATGTGTGCTGGTGTTCTCTTGAGTTGGTCTACAACATTGTAGCTATACGGAATAACTCTTGATGAAGGGACTCTATGAGGTTGGGATGATCCTGCAATGGTGACTTTACCGCCTCTTGTGGTGACTCCACAATCTTCAACTTGGGCACCCTTGATGGTGATGACCATGCAGTCTTCATTTAGGGAGGTAATGACTATTTCATACACATGATTTACACTACCCTTCCCTTTGTCATTTTTATTCCCTTTGTTGCCATGATTCGGCATAAGATTCGTGTAGATTTTTAGGTCTTGATTTCCTGTAGGTTGTTCGACATTTATGATTCTTTTGTAAATGAGATCTTGGATAATATTTTTTAGTCTCATGCAGTTTTTCATGGTGTGACCTTTGATTTTGTGGAATTCACAAAGTTTATTTTTGCTATACCAAGGGGGTTTGACATCGAGTTCTTGGTAATTCTCGAATGTTGGTGCTTTGATGAGCTTTTCGTCGATCAACCTTTTCATGATGTCCTCAAGTGGTTCCCCCAACACAGTGTATTTTTTTTTAGGATATGTTTTACGCTAGGGTGGTCCTCTTTGGTCATTGAGGTTATTGATGGTTGGTTTTTTGTTGGGTTGATATGTTGTGTGATGAGTGTTTTGGCATTGATTTTGGATTTGTAGTGTGGGTGTATTTTAGCATGGACCATTGATGACCACCTTGGCATCAATGACACTATCATTAGTGATGTTCTTGTTTCTTTCCCATGTTCAAGGTTTATCATTGTAATTTGAAGGTGGGTAGTTATTTTGTGGTTCGTGATATGATGTTGATTCTGTGGGTTGGGTCACAATTGCTCTTTCGATTCTAAGCGCCTTGGAGATTAATTGCTCATATGTGGTGATTCCCTGAACCTTGAGATGAAATGACAGGTGGCTTTCAAGGTTGGTGATGATCGTGCAAACTTGTTGCTCTTCTGGCATGGTCCACTTGCTCTGATTGGCCTTGGATCGCCATCGTTGAAGAAATGAAGCAAAAGATTCATTTTTTCCTTGTTTTAGAGCATATAGTTCTTCGAGACTAACATCCATTGTAATGTTACATGCGTAGTTTCTAATGAATTCATCTTTGATTTCCTAGAATGTTCTGATGCTTGAGGGTAAGCAAGAGAACCATTCTATAGCATTGCCTACCAAGCTCCTAGGGAAAAGCCACATTAGATAAGTATCGTCATATGCAACCTCCATACAATGAACCTAAAATTTCCTGATGTGATCTTCATGGTTTCCCATCCCTCGATATTTGTCAAATTTAGGGATCTCAAATCCCTTAGGAAATGGTTTCATGTCTAGGCTCCTATCAAATGGATAGGGACACAAGTTGCTCTACATTTTGGTTGTTTTCCTTGATTGAAGGTCGAGCACTTGTTGTGATAACAACCTGAGTTGTGTTGTTACATCGCTTTGTGGATTAGGGGGTGGGATGAATGTGTTTTGAGGTGTTGCAATCATGGTTTGGATGGATGGATTGGTTGGTGCATTGTTTGATGGTATCGGTATGTTGTGGCAGGCAAAGTAGGCTTCTACTTGCTTTTGGATGAACAATGCTTGTTGTTGATCTTGTTGTTGTTGTGCTTGTTGTTGTTCCAACAACACTTGTTGTTGTGCTTGCTGTTGTGCTTGTTGCTGTTCCAACAACACTTGTTGTTGTTCCCACAACGCTTGTTGTTGGGATGTCAATTCTACTGCTTCTTGCTACTCTTGGTATAACTTTAGTGCTTGCTGATATGCTTGCATTTTTGCTACTTGTGCAAGAATTTTTGCTTGAGCTTATGCTTGTTGTGCTTGTGCTTGAGCTTGAGCTTGCGCTTGTGCTGCAATAAAAGTTGTTCTTGAGCAACTCTTTGTGCTTGCAATTCTTGTGCAGCTTGGGAAACTTGTTGTTGTTGCTGTTGCAATAAATCTTGGGCTTGTTGTGCTTGTTGCACTTGTAATGCAGCTTGTGTAGCTTTGGCACCTTGCTTAGCTTGAGCGGCTTGTTGCATGGATTTTTGTTTTTGCACTTGTTAGTATCCTCTTTGAAAAGCAGCTTGCAATGCTGCGTTGAATTGGTTTGATGTGGTGAACGTTGGTGGTGGTGGATTTGGAATGGTGGTAGATGATGATGGTGTGTTGATATTTTGCGTGTTGGATAGTGGTATTGATGTGATTGGTCCTTGTGAGACCATGCTTTGTGATGTTAAGGGTGTTTTTGATGGTGTTTCCATTGCTTTTGTATTTATCATTTGTTGTTGTGATATCAACGATAAATTTTGAGCATTTGGTGTGATTCTTTGATTGATGGTTGGGATAGCAGTTTGATTGATACTTGGTAAGGGAGGCAACCCCAAACCAAGGAGTGGTGTGGATGATAATGGCAATGGTGGGATAGGTGGAAATGTAAGGGGCATTAGTTGTTGTGTGGTGTCGAATATGCCCCCTGGTCTGAACATATTCCCTCTTCTTGTGAGTTTGTGAGAAGAGGTGTTTGTGGTGCTCCGTGGAAAAATGTTGATGATGGGTCATAGTGTAAGGTGAGAGGAACATTTTTGTGCAATGGATTTTGGGGGATGTTTTGTTCCAATGTGGTGTTTGCATCCAAGCTTTGATTATTAAGAAGGGGATGTGATTGAAGAGAACTAAGAAATGTGTTTCCCTTATTAACGTTGGGTTGGGTTGGAGTAAATGATGTTGTGATTTGAGGGATATTCTCCGTGACATTTTGAGATGGGGGTGTAGATTAAATGGGGGTGGTGGATGGGATTGGTGGAAAAGATGTCTCTACTAGAGTGCTCACATCAAAATCCGAAGGCAACTTGGCCCCTTGTTTTGCTAGTTCAAGCATGTACAAGGAAGGGTTAAGTCTCATTATGATGTTGATGATTCTATGGTTGTTCGGATTTTGGAGCATTTCAACTATTTCTTCGTGAGACATTCCAAAGGTAAGATCCTCTCCATGGGTTTCCTCTTGTGGGTTTTTGCGATGATGTTGGAAGGCTAATTGTGAGATTTCCATCCCTAATGGGATTCATTTCAGGAGTGGTTTGGCTAAGATCACTTGAAGTGGGTGTTTCTTTGTTAGCTTCCATACTCTTCTTGTATTGAGATCTAGTTAGAACCATAAAATAGCGATCAATCTTTGAGAATATGGGAGATGAATCTCTTGATTCTTTGGATTAATCTCTATTTTATGTCCCAAAGTGAAAGTTTTAGGATGCTTTTTCGAGATCAAAGGTGATGATATGATGATGAATGATATGAATGTTTTGGCTTTTGATAAATATTGACTAAGACACTAGGCTTTAGGACTTGGATTTGATTGGATTTCATTTTTGGGATTTTGTCCTTGACTTTGATTTTGATTTTGTTTTTTGGATCTTTTGAACAAAAGGATGCTAAGACAATTGATAATGATCTAAGGGATAGTTTTTTTAAAAGGATGATGATTTTGGATATGTGTGAGGAGAAGGATGCATCTACCCACACCTATCCAAATAAAATGATAGTTTCACTAAGTATATAAAGAAGGATTCATCCACATACACTAAGTTAGACAAGATGATTTTGATAACTTTGACTAAGGATATGCAAAAGGATGCATTTACACATTCCTAGCCAAAGGTGACTTTGGTAATGTTTTCAAGGATATAGTCTAAATGTTTTTGGATGATTTTTGATTTTTCCACAAAGCCTAGTATCAAGGATAATTTCAAGATATTCCAAAAGATGATTTGTGAGATGGATTTGATGTTTTGAAAGAATGATGAAAGAGGTTTCATTTGTTTTGATCCTTAGGTGAACCTAAAAAGACACTTTGTTTTCCTAGACCTAGGTATTGAAGAGCATGCAAATGCTTCCTAAAGACCCTTGTAACCAAGAAATGATTTCATTTGAACATTCATTGTCAGATTTCCAATGATTTTTGCTTAGGGATTTGTGAGTCTCCAATCACACATGAAAATTCATTTTGCTTAGCTTTTCTTAATGGCTTTATTTTACCAAAAACACTTTCTTTGATTAAGTTTTCAAACTAAGATGTCCAATTTCTTAATTTCTTCAAACTCCACAAGATATGTTATGTGGAAATTTAATGAACTTAAGGCAAGGGTTTCTTATTGTTTACTTAAGAAGATAAATTGAGATATAATCCAATGTTTAGAAACCTCTAAGGATGTCAATCCCAAGGGCAAGCAATAACATATGGATTGAGTCAATGGAATTTATCTCCAAAAGGGTTTAAAATTTGAATGATATTGTTAAGTGTTTGTTAGCAAATGTTTTTGAATACAACACTATGTTTACAAGCAATGTAACATCCTAGCTCAATTGGTATGTTTTTCTTAGTGGGCTTGCCTCATGCCCTTCGTAGTAGAAGAGATGATTTTACATGCAACCAAGGATAAAATATAAAGGCATGTTAATAATGAAGTCTTAACCTCTATATTTCAACCAAGATCGGACATGGCAAGTAACTTCTTGGAATCTAAGTTCCAATGCACCACTTTGATAAACTCGTTTGGACGGACTGGATGGCTACTATAAACAAGGTTCTTAATGACACAACATCGGGGACATGGCACCTTGCGAGCGTCCAGCAAGCCACTAAAGGCTTTAATCAATCCTACTAGGGGCTCTTATACGTTTTACGATAGTACCCCATTTTGAAAGACAATGTGTGGCTAAGGCCTACATACCATGAGGACTTGACAGTTTAGTCTTATCCATTTGTATACCGACTCGAATGAAAAATTGGTTGGAGTCACCTTCGAGTTCTCCTTTCGGATGTGTCTCTTAGGCAGGCCCCTCTAAGGGTAAACAATAGCAAGCAAGCACATCCGTAGTTCGATTGACCTTCGTTTAGAAACAAAGGGAGAACACACACGATATACCTAACTCACACTCACAAAGTGTTTTGTTCAATTTAAAAAACCCAAATTGAAGTGTGTATGGGAAATTATTTACACAACTTAATGTCACCAAAATCCTTTTGATTCTCAAGATTGTCGTGAGGTGCGAGAGAAGCGCATACATCTTTTGATGATATTACTTAGTGTAAATAATTACAAAACAATGAAAGCACACATTCATTTTATCCTTCAAAGCAATGGTTTGATTCATTTTTAAGAGCATGAAATGAAGTGTTAGAAATTGCCTTGTTCAATTTGTTAATCCCAAACAAAATCTAGTAAGTTGTGATCCTAAAGTTCATTTTAGCCTTTGCAAAAAAACAAAGTGTTCTTTTTAAACCCAAACTAAAATTAGTGTCCTAAAAATGAAAAGATAAACAATTTCTTGAAGAAGCATTGAACAAACACTTAAAGCATTTAAAAACACTTTTGTTTTTCAAAATATCCTCCTCCTTTCATTTTCCTTTGCTAGCCTTCTCCTTGCTTTCCTTTGTTTGTACCTTTGTTGTTTGTTGTACCTTTGTACCTTTGCCTCCTTTGTTTTCATGTTGTACCTATAAAAAGAAAAAGATAGATTATGTGAAGATCAAATCAAATTACTTAAGATCATTCCAAAAAGATAATTACAATAGATAAAGTATTTAATGAAGATCTTGCCAATAACTCCATTTTACTAATCTTTTAAAATGAAATTTTCTCTTTTGAACACAACCACTCTTTTGAAATACACGTCAGATATTTATAAAAGAAAACAATCTTTTAAATAAAAAAGTATCTTTATACGAATGTGTCCTAATCATGAGTAAGACTAGATGTGCTTATGACCATAAATGTTATTAAAGGATTGCAAAAGAAGGAACTATGTTTGTATAAAATAGTTCTTTCACCAATTATAGTTCTTTTATATGATCCTTCAAGATTTTCACCAACCAACAACTATAATAAAGACACAAAGTCTGCATGGAACGCATCCCTCTCCTCTGCACATTGATGTACCTCCACACCTATCTCTAGTCAAATTATGTTTGGAAGCAAATAAATGTTTAAAGAACATCGAGGCAGTTTATTCAGACTGATGTAAAGCACACGCTTGTATTTCTTTATTTCCTTATGCTGCCCATCTCTTGGGAAAACACGTTACTTTCAACTGCAGTAAAAGTAATGTAAAACATCTATTTTTATTCCTTCTTAGGGAAACACATCATTCTCAATGACTATATTTATTGCCTCCACCAAATCTCTCAGGAAAATGTGTTATTTTCAGCATCAGGAGAAGGAAACACGCAATCACTAAGACAATGAAAAGTTAGAGCAACATCAACTACTCAATCTTTATGCCTCATGTGTTGTAAATTAAGAACATTTGAACAAAACCTGAAGATGTGGCCGTATTATGGTGGATCCTCATATTGTATGCAATCAATAAACCTCATATTATGTTCTACATTTTACCAGCATGGAACATCTACTAATGCTTAGAGAATTAAAAGATTATAGATCTATGTCCAACAAAAATGCTAGATCACCATAAATTGTACCTGACTGATCGTTAATAAGAGTTACACCATGTCTTAGTCATGCACACAGGTGAGGTCTATGAGGTGTAGTGGATAGCTGAAAAAAGACAGAGGATAGTGAAACCACTTAAGCAAACGTATTTAGTATGTTTTAGGAAGATGCAACTAAGGAAAGCATTGTGTTATGGTAGACTTAAAGTTGCGCCACCCCCCCATTTCATAAAGGAATTCTTTCAAAGTTATTGCAATTAGTAGAACCAAACATTAGATGTAAACATTATTAGTTGGCGTATCTGCACAAAGGAAAATAGGGATTCCTGAAATCAATGGTAGTTACTTTGAAAAATGGAGAGGTTGAATAGTTAACAAAGAATTTTGACAGTTAACCTGAAAATCAGAAATAGCCATACACAAAAACCAGTCGCATTTATAATAGAAGTTAAAGACAAAACAGCATGAATGACAAATATTAGAAACTCAGCACAGACACTCCAGACATAGAAGACTTCGTAAAATCCTACACTGAAACAATGACACATAAATTTTAAGCTTTTAACCAAAAGCTACTTCTGAAACCATTATTATTCAATACAAACAGTAAACTTGCTTTGAATATTGTCCTTCCATTTTCATTTTTCTTCAAAGCTTTCATCAAGAAACAAAAATTTTCCAATAAAATCAAGATGATGTGGTATCAGAAAACAAAACTTAACAGGGGAAGGAACATTATCTTTCAAGTAAATGATAGTACCAGGTGAAAAGAAAGGAATAGCCAAGTCTTTCAAGTTTTTTTTTTTTCAAGTTGAATGCATGTGGTATGTGTAAAATCATATTCAACAACCTTTACTAACTGCCACTGTCACATAAAATGTTTTTGTATCTGTATCTATGTCAGCAAACAAAATATTTTGTATCCATAAGATGCTTTGCATTTCAGAATAAAATACTTTGCATTGTTACTTCCTCAATGAAAATACTATTAGCAGGCTTAAAGATGAATTTTGTAATCTTTTAAAGGTAGAAATCAATCAATCATGATAACTGCTAATCACAAACAACCCTCCTTCTAGCGCCAAATGTAGGCATCCATTAAAATCTACAAACACTAAACTTCATATAGGGGTTAGTATTTCACAAATCCATCAAAATTCCCCTATGAAATACCTTGCAAATGCTTCAAAAATGCAACAAAGGATGAAAGAAAACTAAAAGCATTATGAAAGCAACCACAAGTTACCTATTCCATAGTGGATTGGTGTCACATGTGCAAGTGACCCTTTCCCAATCCTTTTTAAAGCTCAAGATGATGTAAATGCAATAGAGATGATGAGCAAGATGAGTTCTCAAATCAAGAGAGTAATCTTTCATACAAGTTGTGGATGGATGAATGAGGATTAAGGCCTTCTTTTATAGATTTTCTTGATGAGAGATTGGCCAAGAGGGTGAATGTGGGACTAAAGATCCTCTAATGAGAAGAGGCCACTTGTCAAGTGGTGATAGGTCAATGGATGTGCAAGATTTGGGAAGAGTGCCCTTGAGAGGGAGAATTTGAATTCAAATTTTGCAATAAATTTAGAGAGCGGGACAAGAAAAAGAGCAATAAATGCTATGTTGGAGGGACAAATCAACTTGTCATGTTGAGTGAAAATGAGGTTTTTAATAAATCAATAAATTGATTTATTTGTGCAAGTGGAGATATCTAGAGAATGCAAGTGGGCAAGATTAGCATTTAATCAGGATTAGATTAAATTAATGATGATTAGGCTGATTTGACCTTTTAGGACTTAAATAATTGATTTATTTAATTCATAAAAGGATGAAGTATGAAATTAAATGGATGTTTGATTTATTAAAAGTTTGATGATAATGTTTATTTGATTTTAAATAAATTACCTTAGGAGATGAGATTGCCTAATGAATGGATGAAAGTGATGAATGGACCTAATGTGAAATCTAGTTCAATTGATGAATTAACCTGATCAAATGCATAATGTTAATTTTGCATGTCTACACATTGTTTCCTTTAAATTGGATGCACTTATTATGAACCCTTGTGTAGTAGCCAAAAATCTCTAATATTTGTTGGCGTTAGGAGGTCAGACCTCTTGAGCCATCCCACATATTTGTGATTCTTTGTAGAGATGAAAAATTTGTCATGGGAGATTCATGAAAAATAATGCTTGGATGACCCATAGAAGTGAGTGTTGTGGAATCATTCACTCTAAATAGGCACAACTAGAGAAATCCAAGTGGGAATTCAACAAATATTTTATTTTCCATCCTAGTGAGTCAGTTAAACACATTGTTTGGATCCAAAAACTTGTAAAACAAACATTCAAAAAATCATTAGAATTTCAAACCCTTCAGGAAGAGCAAATACCTTTGAAAAGTCCAAGTATTACTGCTTGTCCCTAGGGATTCTATCCTTGGAGGCTTCTAAGTATTTGGACCTATATCTCAATTTTCTCTCTCTAAAGTCAACATTAGGGAACTATTACCTTGATTCTCTTGATTCCCACATAATGGACCTTGTGGGATGAAAAGAAATTGAGACATAGACATTTAGTTGAAAAGCTAAGCAAGAAAGTGTTTGTGGTAAAAGAATCCATTAAGTAAAGATAAAATACAAATTGAACCCCAAACATGTGTTTGTTCAAATGATTTCCCACAAGATAGAAGCTCCAAAACTAGATTCCATCAATCATCACAAACGTATTAGTCCAAGAATCTCAAGAAACGTTAGTCTATGCTTTACCAAGTTAGAGAAAGATTGCTATATAACTTTTACAAATGTGCATCAAAGGACAACCCAAACTTGTACTCATTCTATTATTGTCAAAATCCAGCTCTCTTCCAACGTTTTGAGTATCTCACTTTGTAGGGTTAAAATGTTCTTGGAAGTATAGCATGTTATTCAATACCTAGGTCTTGTAAATGAAAGTCTTTCTAGGTTCACTAAGGATCAAAATCAACACTTTCATCCATCCTCAAACATCTATCAAAACTCATCTCACAAAAAACTCTTAGTAATCTTGGAAAAATCACTCATACTAGAGTTTTGGAAAATCCTTCTAATCAAAATCAAAATCATCTTTTTTGACTAAGTGTGTGTAGATGAATCCTTCTTCATACACTTAGTTAAATTATCACCTTGTGTAAAAGTTTATTCCAAGATAACATCCAACATATTGGGGTTTATACATTCATTATCCAAAATCAAATCCAAATCAAATCAAAAATCCAAAAATCATAAAGTCTAGTATCTCCTTCAAGGTTTCTTAAGAGTTCAATCATTCACATCATCCATATTTTATTTATCTCATCACCCCCCTTGATCCTTAATATCCTAGATTTTATTTTTTGTGCCTAAAGTTTAGACCAACCTAAGGAGTTAGAGGTTCACCTCCCATTTTCTTGAAATTTTATCCTTATTTTATGGTCCAAACTAGATATCATAACATGAAAAACATGGAAGCCAACATAGAAACATCAACTTCAAGTGACTTGAGCCAAACTACTCCTAAAGCCAATCCCATTGGATAAAACAATTTCCCACTCAACCTTCCCCCACTACCACAAGATCTTCAAGAGGGAGTTTTCCAAGTGGAGGATATCACCAACAATTTCCTAGGAAGGACTCAAGACAAAATTATGGAAATGGTCCAAAATCCTAAAAATGATAAAATTGTCAACACAATTATGAGACTTAATCCTTCACAATAATGTATGTTAGAATTGGCAAAGGAAGGGGCTAAACTCCCTTCTGATTATGATGTGATCAGTATTGGGGAAAAATCTCTTGGGATTATGCCACTAGTATCATTCACACCTTCCTTCCAAAACATCATTCAACCCATCCCACAACCGACCTCATTTAATGCTCCAAGTCAACCCATGGTTACCAAGGGAAGTTCATTGCTTCATGCTCTTTGAACACATCCCCTTGTAAAGAGCCTAGACTTAGACACAAATATAATCTTGGTTCAACAAAATACTGTTCCTCAAGACCCAAAGCATCCATACATCCCGCTTGTATTTCATGACACCAACAATCCATCCACTTTTGTCGTATCACCAACATATTCCCTTGACACACAAGTCTTTCTCCCCATGACTTTACTAGGACAAGGGGGACTATTTTGACAATGGGGAATCTTTGACCCCTCATTATCACTTTCTCAAGGAAACACACCACCCATCTTCCCACCATTTCCACCTCTACCATTGACATGGACACACCAATCCTCGGTTAAGGGAAACCCCCTTTACCAATAGGTAAAAGAAAGAAGTTGTGTCCACTAATTGGGGATGTTTCGACCAAAAAAATCCTCATAGAAAATGTGTGCATGTTATTAAAAAAACTTGTATGCATTATGCTCGGGTGCTCGAGGTTAAAAAAATACATACTCACTAAAAATTGTGTACACATTATAATGCATGTGCGTTATATAATCCATACACATTTTATAACACATACGTCATTTATTTAAAAAACTAAATACCTTCTAGAAACACATACACATTTTCAAATGTGTACACGTAACTTTGTAATGCAAAATGCATACCCATTTCAAAGCGCATATGCATTTTGTAAGACAAAATGCGTACGTGTTCTAAAACACGTACGCATTTCTAAAAAGTATTTATTTTTTTAAATAATCAAGAAAAAAAAGAACGCATATATAACCAACCCACATGTTGCCTTAGTTTTTGGCTTAGAAAAGGCTTGGCAACCCGACCCTTAGCCTTTGACCTACAACTAAAAAACTAAGGTAGATTGAAGAAGAATGTCCAACTTTGGCAATATGGATGATGGACTTTTTGTTTAATCAATCTATAAAATTAAAACCCATTAGAGAACACAATGTTTAGTTTCCAAATATATAATTTTTATTAAAATTGGATTATATTATATATTTTTTAATCATTTCTATGAAAACTAGTCCTTAAACTTGAAATATCAAGATTTTTATGTTTTTTAATAACTTTTATTTGGTTAAGTTTCTTGTAAAAAAATTATATGGCATCAATCTTTAGACAATTCTCTACACAATGAGAAAAAATACATTTAAAAAATGTTTAGTTTAGGTCCAATTATGTTGTCCGTACATGATTTTTAAAAATAAGAATTAAGACCAATAAAAATTCAATGAAAAAATATATAAAAAAAAAAACTTACAAAAAAAATCCTCATCAATCTCCATGTTGTTAGCTCTCTTTCCCCAAAATTAATTAGCAAAATTCTTTTATGTGGGTCATAAAGTGGTGTCCGTATAGATGCATGGGATAGTAAAAAAAAAGGGACTTTTAAAAAGTGGTTTTTTTATACATCCCTATCAAAATTTAATTTCTATCATATGGGTATTTGGATAAATTACATATTTGGAAACTAGATTCAAAATGATAACTTTCATAGTAGTGACTTTTTCTTAGATTAATTGTGTAAGTGCCTATAATTTTCAGTCCAAGTGTGAAAATTTTTGAAAAACAGCAAAAACACTTCCACTTTTTGATTTTTTTGTGGAACCAACTTCTTTCATCAGCCCCAATCCTCAATCAACCAAATCAGAACAATCCTCCAATCATGACTCAAATCAACATACCAAATCCTCCAAGCATGCCACTAATATAACAACACCAGGTGGCACCAATCCAAACAACACAATCAATCATTGCGCATCTATTAATGTGGTCTCCCAAGGACCTAGCATAACAACTGCACCATCTATCACACAACCCCCTATCATCACCCAAACAACACCTCAATAGTTAGGTATGTGTAGGATCATCATGGAAAAAATAGTCCCTTAAGTGGCAAAAAATTTAGAAAAATCAGAGTTAGGCAACTTGACGTAAAAATTTGAATAAGTTATCTATATTATTTCAAAAATATGTAAGAATAGAATTTGTAGAAAATTGAACGTAGTTTCTAAACTACTAGGTTTTTTTTTTTAAATCTATTTGGTGAAAATTTAAAATTTCAATGTAGTAGTACTTAAATTTTAGGAAAAAAAAGAAGTAGATTTGTCCGACCACCCTAACCACAATAAAATGATAATATTTTTTTATAAGATTTTACATATAAGTAGAGGACTCATGTCTGGATGTGATGCATGGATTTTTGTAATTTTTTTAAAGTAAATAATTAATTATGATTTTTTTATTACAACTTTTAAAAAATATAAAACTCATGTCATAACCTTAACTTGGTCAAAAATTAATGAAATTCTTTAATTTTTTTAATCATATAGTATGTGAAGCATAGAATGTGACACATGTTTTAGAATGTGATACCTTTTGAAAGCTATAGATGTTTCTCAATCACCTATCAATCAGGAATTTAACCGTAATTCAAGTAGAAAATGAATAATAATTATTTATTAAATTCAAAGTAAAACATAATTTATATTGGTGGAAAGCTAAGAATATCCTTTAAAAACCCTTTTCATTTCATCAATTTTGGGTAAAAAAAAGTCATTAGCCACATACCCTACACATACCCATTATATTGCCACTTTTTGGCCCATCATGATCCTACACATACCCAACCACCTCAACAAACTCTCATCACAACATCTCACACCATTCCAAATCCTCCACCTCCACCACTAAAACCAAACATGGAAAATCCAATATAGTATCACACTGCAGGCTTCCCAACAAGCCAATCAAAAAGTATTCCAGCAATTTCGAGCTCAACAAGACACACAAGCTGCATAGTAAGTTGCTCAACAAGCACAATAAGCTAACCAAGTGCGAGCTCAAGATTTATTGCAACAAGTCACCCAAGCTACACAAGCTGCACAAGAAGCATAAGCCACACAAGCTGAACAAGTTGCCCAAGCTGCCCAACAAGCTCAAGCTTAGGCGCAAGCTCAATATCAAGCTCAACAAGCTCAAGCGCAAGCTTTGTTACAACAACAAGTTTTACAACAATACCAAGCACAACAACAAGAAGCATTGTTGGCACAACAACAACAAGCATTATTGGCATAGTAGCAATTGTAGGCATACCAACAAGCATTGATCACACAACAAAGCTTTCAACAACCTCCCACGAATTCTCAAAACAACCCACCCATCACTCAAATGTTCAAACCAACCCAAAACACATTCATCCCACCATCCAATCCACAAAATGATGTTTTTGCACAAATCAAATTACTCTCCCAACAAGTGCTAGACCTCCAATCAAGAAAGACAACAAAAACACAATGGAATTTGGGCCCTTATCCATTCAATAGAAGCATTCCTATGAAGCCATTCTCACAAGGTTTTGAAATCCCTAAATTTGACAAATATCATGGGACTGGTAATCTTGAAGATCACATCAGGTAATTTCATATCCACTATATGGAAGTTGTGTATGATGAGTCTTATCTAATGTGACTATTCCCTCGAAGTTTGGTTGGTCTAGTAATGGAATGGTTCTCCAATCTTCCCCATAGAATAAAAAAGTTCCAAGAAATTGTGGACCTTTTCATATAGAACTATTCATTCAACATAGGCATGGATGTGATTCTAGAAGAGCTATATGCCTTAAAACAAGCCAATAGAGAAAAATTTGCATCCTTCTTACAATGATGATGATCCAAGGCCAATAGAAGCAAATGGGCTATGCCAGAAGAACAACAAATCTTTACTATCATCACCAATCTTGAAAAGACCTTGTCCTAACATATTAAAATGCGATGCATCATGACATATGATCAACTAATCCTGAAGGCACTCAATATCAAAAGATCCCTTATTGCACAAGGGGGTACACCCACATATCAGAATAACCATCCATTAACCAATTACAATGAAAAACCTCATACATGAGCAAAGAACAAGAATTTCACTAATGATGGTGTCATTGAATCCAAAGTTATAATTAGTGCCCCAAGGAAAAAATCACAATCATATCAACAACTACATTTCAATAACCAAAACAATACACAAGACAACACATCATCACAACAACACAACAATCAAGTGGTCAATAATATGAATAATCAAGGGGAACCACCCTCACATAATAGGTATCCCCCCAAATGAAAATACACACCCCTTAGGGAATCAATCAAATCTATCATGAAAAAACTGGTAAAGGAGAATCTTATTAAAATCCTATTTTATGAGAATTATTAAGAGCCCCAAGTGAAACCACCATGGTATAACAAAAAATACCTTTGCAATTTTCATAAAATCAAGGGACACATCATGACCAGTTGCATGAGACTAAAAAATTTGATCCAAGACCTTATCGATGATATAACCATAAATGTTGAACAACCTGTAGGAAATCAGGACCTTAAGATATACATGGATCTGATGCCAAATCACAATAAAGGGAACAACAATTGAAATTAAAAGTATAACAATGTAAACCATGTTTACAATCATTTTGTTGCATCCTTAGATGAATGGGTCATTGTTGTCAACGTCAATGGAGCTAGAGCCAACTGTGCAGTCACCACGGGCGATGGTAGAGTTACAATTTCAGGAGCATCCCAACCACCCAAGGTACCAGCCTCTAATCCAAAATCCATTCCCAATGGTTATAATATCTTGAACCAACTGAAAAGAACCCCCACCTAGATCTCCATCATGGAGTTACTGAAAATCTCACCCACACATAGGAAAATCCTAGAGGAAGCATTAGCTACATCCTCCATTCTAATGGATCTTGATGCAGACAAGTTCCAAGCTCTGGTCAGACATATCACCACACCACATCTCCTAACATTTTTTTATCAGGACTTTCCAATGCAACCATCTTGTAATCAAGTACTCCACCTTGAAATCCTAGTACATAAGAATAAAGTCAAAAGGGTCTTAGTGGATGGATTTTGAACTATTTCAGTGATTTCCGCATGTGATATTCCGAAGGGATTATTGGTGAGATCCTCCATCTGGATACCTTCCTCTTGATGGTCTTGTGAAAGCAGAGGAAGGTTAACCGTGAGACTTCTAGACCCAATGGGATTCATTTTGAGAGTGGTTTGAATTAAGTCACTCGAAGTAGATGTTTCTTTGTTGGCTTCCATGTTCCTCTTGTGTTGCGATCTAGTTTGCACCATAAAATAGGGATCAATCTTCAAGGGTGAATTCTCCAATTCTTTGGATTGATCTAACTTTAGGTACAAAGGATAAATTTTAGGATGATTTAAGGATCAAAGAATGGTAATGATATGGATGGATGTTTGATGGATGATTGGAGCTCTTGAGAGAATCTTGAAGGGTATGTTAAACTTTAGGACTTGATTTAGGATTGATTTGTTTCGGATTTGGATTTTGGTGGACATATAAAATCTAAGAGGTTGGATGTTGTCCTAGAGTTAAATCATTCACAAGATGATAATTTGTCTAGGTGTGAGAAGAAGGATTCATCTAAACACTCCTATCCAAACCAAATGATATTGATAATGAACTCCTAAATCCCAAGATGTTGGATGTTATCAAGTGATGAATTTTTTCACAGTTTTGATAATTTGATAAATATGTGGAGAAGGATGCATCAACACACATTCAATCAAACAAGGTGATTTTGGATTGATTTCAAATGCTTTGCCCAAACATAACATGAAGGATTTTTTCCAAGATTTTTGAAGAGTTGATAATGAGATTTTATTTGGTTTTTTATGTTCAAGGATGAATGAAGTTTGATTTTGATCCTAGGATGTACCTAAAAAGAAACTTGTTTACTAGACCTCAATTTTGACAAACAAGCTTTACTCTAAACAAGATGTTCAAACTCTCTAAAAAGATTTGGGTATTGACAATAATAAAATGACTACAAATCAGGATTGTTTCTTGAAGCCTTTATGTAAAAGTTAAAAAGAATCCTTCGTCTAAATTCATATAGCATTTTCAGACTCTTTTGATGGGATTTCAAACTAAGAGCTTTTATCTTTGGTTTCTTGATCTTGATCTTGTGTGAAATCATTGGAGACACATGTGTGGGGTCCAATTATTTTTAGTCTTTACTTAATGACTTTGTTTTACCACAAACACTTCTTGATTAGGTTTTCAAACTAGATTTCCAATGTCTCAACTTGTTCTCATTTCACAAGGTATATTATGTGAAAGTTTGATGAAACTAAGGCAAGGTTTACCTATTGTTTCACTTTAGTAGGAAAATTGAGATATAAATCCAAGTGTTTGGAAACCTCTAAGGATGAAATCCCAAGGGTAAGCAATAACACATGAATTTGGTCAATTGTATTTGCCTCATAAAGGGTTTGAAATTTATATGATGATGTTAAATGTTTGTTTTCAAATGTTTTCAAACAAGCAAAGCATTTTGTAACCAAGAACAAGCACAATCCTATGGATATGAAAGACAATATTTGTTTAGTCCCCACTTGGACAAGTCTAGCTACACTTATCTTTAGTGAATGGCTAGATGCTTGACCCCACTGGCTCCCCTCCACGACACTCACTTATATGATGAAAACAAGCATCAACACCCATGAAACTCCAATGGAATGCGTTCCATTTCTACTAAAGATCGTAAAAGTGTGGGGCGGCTTCAGAACAATTGTTCTTGCACCAATAAATAGATTAAGGATTTTGGAAGTTCTAAGACAAGGGTGTTAGTTTGGAATTTTTGTTTGTAGGAGTTGACCCAACATGGTGAGAGACCATTGCTACCCTTCTCGTCAGAGTCAACTGCGTGATATTGGCATTTATTCCAATACCCACATTTATATCCTGGCGAGAAATACTTTTGGCTTTAGAGTGTTACCGATTGAGTCATTCCCTTGGGTGAGTATTTTTTCCCCAAGGAAAGCCCTCTAAGATAGATAAAAGTGAGTAAACATATTCATAGTTCAATCAACCTTCATTTAGAAACAAAGGGAGAACACATGCAATAGACTTACTCACACTCGCAAAGTGTTTTTCTCAAATTTTAAACCCAAAATGAAGTGTGGAGGTGATTACTTTATCTCAACCCAAGATCACAAAAAAGGCCTTTTGATTCTCAAGATCGCTGTGAAGTGCGAGAGAAGCACATACATCCTTTTCGATGATGTTAGTTTAAGTAAGAAATCATGAAAAAAAAGTAGTACATGTTAATTTTTAATCCCACAAAGCAATGATTTTGATTCGTTTTAAAGCACCAAAGGACAAATGAGAGTTGTTTTGTTCAATTGTTAGCTTCAAATGAAATCTAGTCAATTTTTCTAAAGTTCATTTTATCCCATTTGTAATGAAATTTTGAAAGCCTTGGTAATGTTCGTTTTAAAGCCCAAAAAAGAAGTGAGTTAGTCTAAAACAGAAAATTAAGGCATACAACAGAATATCCAAGCATTAAAAAATGTTTTATCAACTCCAAATTTAATGCTTAAATTTCCTCCAAGTTTCTTCATAGATCACGTCTAGCAAGCTCCTTGTGCAAATGAAAATATCTCCTTTCTTTTCCTTCATCTTCCTTTGACACCTTCATTTTCCTTCTTCTTTTTCCTGCAAATAGCACAAATAAGAGTTATGCATGCATCGTAAAACAATAAAAGTATACATGACCTGTCAATCATTTGAGGAAACCTTTTAAAGAGAGGAATAAAATAAACTTGTATTAAAAAAGAACATGAGCTCCTTATGATGAATCTAATTCAATAATAAATTGTCAATACATTTTTAATCTCCCCCCACTTTCATAAATGAACAATTGATTTCAAAATCTTATATGTCTAATATAAAAATCCATAAAACTTTTCTTTTGAATGCATGGACTCATTTTGATAGGAGACTAAAGTAAAGACCAAATCAAGCAAAAAGAAAATAGCATATGGTGATTTTATTGATAAAATTCAGAATATGGCCAACCCTCTTATAACATCACTTAAACGACATTAAAAGCATTCATATAGTGTTTATCACTCAAGTTAATGCAATTTGTCAGGAATTGAAGGTGGTGGGTGGGATCTTCGTCAGAATTTCAAAATCCTTCAGCCTTCGTTATTAAAGATATGCTTCCCTGTTAGAAATACATGAAAACACTAATGTGACAAACAATATTTAAAGTTTCTTACGCTCGAACTATGTGCAATACAGAAGCTACATTCAAATAAAGATTCCCACAGTTTAGTGTTTTTTCTAAACAATTAAGATACTCATTTAAGTTACATTCCTCTCTGGCCTACTTGCTACGCAAAAGTCTCATCATATGTTGGAACCAAAACTATGGCATTAATTATGATAGACAAGGCACATTGGACCAACATGGACCATTTAAACATATGAAAACTAGACTAGTAGTAATGTTTTTCAAGGATATGAAATAAATTATACTTCCCTTAGATGCAAAGCGCACTTGATTGCAACTATGGTGAAGAATATGTGGATGCAAATCTTCATCTACTATTCAAGACTTTGAATCATTTAAAGATGTCTGCAAATGAGTTATTTGGCCACTGATAGCTTCAAGCTTGTCTGAGAGAGGGTGAGTAGGTCTAAGATAGGGTGACGGCTAGAGTTGCTTAGAATTATGGATCTTTTGGTGACCAAATCAAGCCCACGTCTAACAGGTAACATAAATGAAAGAGCATGAAATAACATTGAAGTTTTGAAAGAATAAACATATGAGAATTGCTAGAAACGCATAAGGAACAACAAGAAAATTCTTTTGGAAACACTCAAAGATGTCTCAAACAATGTAATAATCCCTTATGTTTTGGTAGTTTTGGTTTATGGTGACATTGAAAATTACCATCTATGTATAACATCACACACAATGTATAAATTTGTGCATAAAAGTGTACACAATAAATTTGCATAAATCCATACCCATGCATAAATCATAGCGATTCATTCATTTGTGTATATTCTACATCTGTGTGTACTCCGATGGTATTAAATGCCATTGATATCGTCACACTAAATATACTTTTAGAAGCTCGGCATACAATATTTAACATTCAAGATTTACTGACAGGAAAATAAAATAGTGACCTTCCTGACACGATGCCTTATAGAATCAAGAGGTTGTTGGGTCATTTGTAGATAGTTATGAAGCATTAAAAAGAGAGAAACTGTGATAGTGACATTTATTGAGAGATCATCAAAATCAACAAAAAGGAATGTTGAGACAATATTAAAGTCGACAGTGACATGCAAAATCACATAAAGCATCAAAATTGAGAGGTCAACATAACCACGTTATAGCCATAAGTGGATAGCTTATTAAAAATAATGAATAAGGCTTTGTTGCATTCTTGTTTAGATAATATAAAGTCACATTAACCCTGCTCATTGTTAGCTTCCGAAGAGAAATACGAAGAGATTGTAGATTCCTCACATTAACGCAATGGAAAACACATGATTGTGATGAAACATTAATCAAGAAAATATTCAAAAATGCTTAGAGGATTTTTGTCAGATGTTATAGTTGGAAATGCTATGTGTGCAAAATTCTCAAAACCAAATAATGAAAAAAAAAAGCATTTATAGTTGCAAATAACAATCAATCAATACTGGATTTAACCTATTGACATGACTCCTCAAGAAATTCAAAGTTTTGATAGAGATTATGAAGGAAAAGGAGTAAAGAAAATCATCCCTCCTTCTAGCGCCACATGTAAGCATCTATAAAATCTGCATACCTATTAAACTTCATGACAAAGGTTAGTGCATGCAAATTTTCTAATTACACCTATGAAATAATGCATGATGCTTCTCAAACAAGATAAGAAAATAAAACTACATAGAAGCATGAAAGAGACATGATGCAACCTATTCAATAGTGGATTGGTGTCACTTATGCAAAGTGACCCTCTCCCAATCCTTGATAACCTAAATGGTAAAATTCCTTGAAGATGGAGTGAAGTGGGAAAAATTAGTTCTCAATTGAAGAGAGTAACTTTGCATAAGATTGTGGATGGATTGTTGAAGAATATGCCTTCTATTTATAGAATCTCAAATGCTAAGAGTTCCCAAAAGAGAGCAATGTGGGATAAAAAAATTCCCAATAAGAAAGAGCCACTTGTCACCTTGTGAGTGGATGGAGGATGCTCAAGTTTTGGTAAATGTTCCAATAAATGAGATTGGTTAGCCTTTTCAAATTCAAATTTGGCTTGTTGGAGGGAGAAAAAGAGACTTTAATGCCAAGTGAGGGACATGTAAGAGGGGAGTTATTGCCATGTTGGAAGGGACAAGTCAAATTGTTTTCTAATTCAAACTTGAGGAATATTCTCCAAAGATGCTTTGTTGAGGGAAAACAATGATTTTAATAAATGAATGAAAATGCTTTATTTGTGCAAGTGGGAAAAGCTAGAGGATGTGATGGGTGATTGGATTAGATTTAATCGGGATTAGATTAATTAAGATGATGTTAGATGCTTTTGACCCATTTAAATTAAATACTTGGATTTATTTAAATAACAAAGGAGGAATATGAATTTGAGATTTAATTAAACAAATTTTGGTTTATTTAATTAAAAGGATGATGCAAGATAAACGCTAATTAATTTTAAGGAGATGATTTTCGAAAGATGGAATGTTAGGATGTGATTAAAACTGATTTATTTAATCAAATGAGGTAATGATAGGTTTAAATTAAATAAAGTTAATTTATTCAATTTAAATGGATGATCCTTATAGATTGAATTAAATAGACTTGATTTATTTGATGAATGGATTTATTGAAATTGATTTATTTAATGATTGGATGAATTTGATGCTAATTTCGTATTTCTATAGTATCCCAAGCCCTATTTGACATTTACATCATCACTAATAGGCCCCTATTAACCCATATTGTGCATCTTGAGGCATAATTTGATCAAATAACTGGCACAGTCATCATATAAGCCTAATTTTCTCACTTCTCAACATTCCAGCTAGCAAAAATGGCCCCTATGGGACCCATTGACCATTAGTGGCGAATTATTCCCATATAGGTGGGACCCATTCTCAATTAGTGGTGAATGAATCCCATTTGAGCCATTTTTGGGGTTTTGAGCGGGAAGAATTAAGGTTTCTATTCAATTTTTCTTCATGTCGGCCTTAGGGATCCAATTAATGGGAAAATAAGGTGAATTTCCTATAAAATCACCTCTCTTAATTCATTTTTACATCCATTAACTTAATTCACATATTCATCCACCAATCTTTCATCTAAAGTCAAGCAACTTAAGGTTTTGTCATTGTAAGTCATTAAGAAAGCTTCTAAGGACATTCAAGGGCTGAATCTTCCTCCATTGCTACAAAAATTCAAGATCAATCATCATGGAAAGTAAATCCATTCCATTGTTGCATGTTTCATTCATTTCTTTCATCATTTTTTTTAATTACCTAAAAGGGGTTTGACCAAGGAAAACCCCAATGTCTTAACATTCAACAACTCTCTCTCTTGTCTTGTATGTTTACAGATTTAGGTCTCTTCAAAGCTTGGAAATCATTTAAGATCAAATTTCAAGGTTTCTAAAGTCTTCTCCTCATCCATAAAGTCAAAATATCAAGAAAAATCTACTTACAGACTCGTAAATCAGAATTTCACAAGCAAACACCCATAGGAAGTCAAAGTGTAGATCAAAAGCTTTGGAACCCACTTTTGAAATTCCATAAATTCAAAGTTGGAATCATTCACCATGTGTGGTGAATGACTCCCACTCTAGGGTCAATTTTTAGTTTTCTATATTTTTGAGTACCCTTTTGTCAGGAATAGGTTCTAGTATAGTTTTGCAGAGTTGGGACTAATTCACCCAGAATGGTGAATGAGCCCCACCAAGCCTAAATTTCAGCATCAATAGAATTTCATAAGAAATTTCCAATCTCCATCAAGATTCTAGGTGCACACTTTTAGTCTCATTCATTTATGTTGCATTTTTCCATTCATTTGTAGGTGATTTTTCAATACACAATGTGTTTTCAAAAAAATTATATTTCTTAGGTTTTGCATGTTTAATCAATCGATTATTCCATATAACTAATTTTGGATCATTTAATTTAGCTCATATAGCATCACACACATCTTAAATTGAATGAAACCTCTATATTTTGGGTCTGGGATCTATCTCTTTTCATTAGGTGAAAGACCCTAATTGAGTAAAAGAGACAGCATTCCTAGTCCCTAAAATCTATGTTTCAGGTAGATAATATGGAACAAGTGAATGATATCTTAGAAAAACCCAATAATCAAATAGAATATTCCCCTAATCTCCCCACTATCAATTATCAAACACAGTCAACCATTAATAACTCCCTTAGTTGCGATGAAGTTGTTTTGAATGAATGAAACCTTAATTGTCACAAACATGTGGTTTGTTGCTTTCCTAATAAATCTCCTTCTAGGGAGGATATTATGACCCAAGACAAAGATAAAATTGGCATTAATGATAGTATGCCCTTCAAAGGCAATCCAAACTCACTTGTTAAGGGATGTTAACATTATTCAACCTCAACTCATCCTTTACCCACCATCACATAAACCTTTGCCTACACCTGAGTTTACTCTTTATCTAGTGCCTTCATACAAACAAAAAACTCAACATAAACTTGAATTCACCCTCTAACCACCTCAAACTAATGTGTTGCAGCAACTGAGTTATAATAGCGTTGCTCATACATATAACACTCGGAATAATCCGCAACCACTGCAACCAACCCCACCCTCCTTACCTTTACCTAATCCACCTAGTGCTCCCCATTACCTCCCACACACAAAGGAGTATGATCTTGTTGAATAATTATAGAATACTCATGCAAATATTTCCATTTGGTATTTACTTTAGAACTCACCAAATTACCACAATATTCTTAAAACAACCTTAAAAAATTTTGTAGTTCCTCTCGGTACAACTCCAAATGATGTGGTAACTTTAATGAATTGAATGAATCAAACTAAACTAGACATTAATTTCCATCAATGTGAGCTCCCTCCTTTAGATTTTTGAAAACAAAATGAAGCTTTCATGATCACTGCTCAATACAATTAAATAGGCATAAAGAGAACTCTTATTGATAATGGTTTTTCCTTTAATTTTTGTAGTGTGAATCTCCTTGATAAATTTCATGTTGACAAGTCACAAATAATACCTGATTCTATCTCTATTTGAGAATTTGATAATACACCAAAGCAACCGCTCTGTGTATTCACTTTGCCTATTATAGTTGGGGTGGCTACTTTGCAGACTCCTATTCATGTCATGCCTTTTGATATTTTGTATAATCTTCTTTTAGGTAGACCATGGGTTCATGAGATGAATGTAGTGCCTTCAACCCTTCATCATATAATGAAATATGTGCATAACAATAAAATTTATCAAGTTGAAGCTGATCCCGAGCTTGAAAGTTGCTTGCACCTTGAAAAAGAAGGTACAAGTCCTCTAAAAACATTGATTCCAACATCCAATATAGACCCTTTTGAAATAGAACAAAATTGTGGGGAATCAGTGTCTAAATTATTTGGTGACGATTGGGGATCCTTATAATTCACACCATCATTTATGGGTGAACAGATAATCACACAAAAGAAATGTGAGAAACAAGAATAACCAACCATCATGTGACAACACAAAATTCAGACACCTTTCAAAAGCATCCAACTGAACCACTTTACACAAAGAATAAAACTACACAGTCACCTTTGAAGAAACTTATGACCAACTACCACCCGATCCAAAAGAAATGAAGAAGATTTATGGAAAAGGTTATGAACTCCTAAAACAACAGGGATATAGTGGAAAACGATGTGGTGCTTGAGAACATGGTATCCACAATCCTATAAAGCCTAACACACAACAAACAAATCATGGTCTTGGTTATGGTCCTTTGATCAAGATCAATAAATCTTCACTAAATATCAACAGTATCACACAACATACCCCTAAATCAACCTTAACCGTCATCCATTCTAAACTCATCAACAATAGTGGTCTTGCGCATCATCCTTTACCAAACATGCAAAACAAAAATAAACCTTTTCTTAAGGTCAATGTCATCTTACAAAATGCTCATGATTTTAATTCGTTAGATTTTATATCCTCCAATAATGGAGTGAAAAAAATCTTGCAATCTAAAGAGTCTTGTGTAAGTATGACATCTACTACTAAGCAAGATGTATCTTTGACGCCAACCACAAGACCAAATTCTCCTCTTGATCAAGAGGGTATCTTATCGAGACTCCTCCAAGATCACTTGATCACCCTTCCTCTCCAAAATCGTAAGAAATGTTATAAAAAAACTTCATTTTCTGCATATCATAGAGTTCATGGTCATTCTACTAATGAATGTAAGGCTTTGAGTCGTAAAATCCAACATTTTCAGGAGTTTGGTATACTTCCCTCTATGGGGGCACCTAATTCCTCTAATTTATACTGATTTTCACTCTCATCTTCATTTCATTAATCATTTTGGCTCACCTCTTTCTTGCACTAAGTGGGGGCAAGGGGTTAGATAGCCTTGTCCTCATATGCTACTTGTGGTTGCCTCCTTTGGGATATTCTTTAACCTTTCATTAATATATAAGAGCAAGCTTTCGACATGGATGATGTGCCTTAAGTTGGCTCGCATGTGACATATTCCCTTTTTCATAACGTAGCTTCTTGAAAACATATGACTTGGCATAGGGCTTTCCTAGTAAGCTCTCATATTCTCCTTATTCTACTTTAAAGAAATTTCTCATAGTACTAGTGTTCACAACTACTTTAAAGTGGGGACATATATCACCACTCATATTTCATTGTGCGATTTTTTTCTTCTTGCGATGCATCCTTTTCTTGGTGGAGTCATTAGGCTTTATTCCCTCCAAGAACATGATACTTCTTTTGACTTATCCTCTCTTGGAAACATTAAGCATGACGTTCCCTAAGATGAGAACTTGCACGAACAAAGAAAAATCCCTTTGAACATTCCTTAGACTATTTTGCATTAACAATGTCTATGAGTTTGAAGCATGTGAATTTTTTCTTGCCTCATAGAGCTCAATTTTTTTTTTCCTTTGTGGAACCTTATTAAATTTATGAGGAGGTATAGCTTTGGTACGGTTGGGTGGGAAACCCATTCCAAGGCATGAATTTCCCCATAGCCACCTATGTGTTTGAGTGCATACCAACTAGCATATGTTTCTCACCTTTTTGGATTTCTCACCCCATAGACAATTAGAAGTTCTGTGGCCCTAGAGTGAGTATGACGTGGACTTCTCACCCCACAGAGGACCTAAAGTTTTGTGGCCCCAGAGTGAGTACATCTTTTTCACCCCATTTTTATACTCTTCTAGTTCTTGCCATTGCATGATTTCGTATCTTGATGGTTTGAATTAGTTTCTTTGATTCTGGGGGCTTGGTCACCTCCTTTGAGCTTTGTCATTCTTTGACACCTACATCTATACACTCAAATCTCTCTTGAATTTCTACTTTAGTGTGATTTTGAAGCAAGTTTATCCTATCACTAAAGTGGGGGCTAAATGCACCATAGAAAAAAGTACCTCTTTCTTGACATGGAAAAATTCATGATAAAATGGACTTAAAGACATCTTAATCTAGTTTTGAGAGGCATTTTATGCATCCACACAAGGTCTTTGACCCTTTCAAATGCATTTAAGGATGTCATGAAAAGGTGTTGTAAAGTGTTGTAAGATACTTTCACACTTTTCTAGACTTAATGAATCCATTCTTCCTAATTCAACATTATAAAATGTGTTTAATAACATTATCACATAAATTTAGAAGGTTTGTAAAATAAAGTTAATGTTAAACTAGTGTTGTAATGTGTCTTGCACATTCACATTACTTCTTATTCCTTCCTAGGCTAAGTGGACCTCATTTTAGTGTTGTAAAGTGCATTGAATCACACTTTCACATTTAATTATGTATCCCAAGCCCTAATTGACATTTACATCATCAATAATAGGCCCCTATTAACCCATATTATGCATCCCGAGGATTAAATTGATCAAATCCCTGACAAAGCTTCAATTTAAACCTTATTTCCTTATCTCTTGGCAACCTAGTTGTCAAATTCGCCCCAATAGAATCCATTCGCCATCCATGGCGAAGCAGTCCCATCCAGGTGGGACCCATTCACCATGTGTGGCGAATGAGTCCAATTTGGCCCAATTTTGACCTTTGAGGGGGAAAAAAGTGAAATTTAAGTTTAATATTACTTCATGTTAGCCTGTGATGAGGTATTAATAGGTGAAATAGGTGAATTTCCTATAATATACGTATTTTAAGCCTAATTCACGTCTATCTCTCTTATCTATTCTTCATCATTCATTCACCAATCATCCATCTCAAGCCAAGCAACTTAGGGTTTTAACATTACAAGTCATTGCAGATCAATTTTCAAACATTCAAGGGAAGATCCTTCATGTTTTGATACAAAATTTCAAGATTAAACATCATGGAAAGGTAATCAACTCCATTTTTTCATGTTTCATTCCATTCTTTCATCATTTTGGTATAATTACCTAAAAGGGGTTTGACCAAGGCAAACCCCTATGCCTAGCATTCAACATTTCTTTTTCTCTTCTTGTGTGTTTGTAGATTTAGGACTCTTGGAAGCTTGGAAATCATTAGAGATCAAGTATTGAGGTTTTTCAAGTATTTTCTTCATTCAAAAAGTCAAAATATCAACAAAACCTCATTTTTAGGTTCAGAAATCAAAGTTTCAGAAGTGGACACTTGTAGGAAACCAAAGGGCAGACCGAGAGCTCTGAATTCCACCTTTGAATATTTAGAAATTCAAAAGAAGACTCATTTTTCATGGTTGGTGAATGAGTCCCACTTCCAGGTCAATTTTGAGTTTTCTACATTTTTAGATACCCTTTTGTCATAAACGAGTTTCAACTCAGTTCTGCAGAACTAGGATTGATTCACCCAGAATGGCGAATGAGTCCCACCAAGCTTGAAATTAAGGATTATTAGCATTTCAGAGGATATTTCTAGTCTTCATCCAAATTGTAGGTGCACACTTTCAATTTGGTTCAGCTCTATTACAATTTGAATTCATTTCTAGGTGTTTTTTCATTACACAATGTGTTTTCAAACATCAGTTGTTTCTTAGGTTTTGCATTCATAATTAATAAATTACTTAGCTTAGTTGCATCTAGATCATCTCATTTAGCCTTAATAACACAATACACATCTTAATTTTAGTGAACCACCTAGATTTTGGTTGTGGAATATCTCTGCTTTCTTTAGGTGAAAGACTCTAATTGGACAAAAGATACCTATCATGTTCCTAGCCCTAAAAATATATGGTTCACCATGGTGGATTAACTTGAGGCTCTTGGTAACTTTTGTAAACATGGATTTTGATTAGATTTTCTTGTACCAACTATTGCATGATTGATTCAATTGGTTCCCCAAGTGGTGTTTATTTTCATTTAGGGGGATATTTGTTCCTTGGGGGTGGTCTCCCTTGAGCATTTAGGTTGTTAGTAGTTTCATTGTTGGGTTTATTATTGTGATGTGTTGGCTTGTGGAGTGTTTTGGGTGTTTTTTTGTAGTTTTTGGTACATTTTTTGTTACACATTTGGTCTTGGAACACTGATAATTTGTTTTGCATCAACTACACCATCATTGGTGATATTTTTGTTCTTTTCCCATGTACGAGGTTTGTCATTGTAACTTGTTGATGGTCAATTGTCTTGGTACGTGGTTGTGCCCCCTTGTGCTATATAGGCTCTTTCGATGTTGAGTGCCTTGGGAATCAATTGGTCATAGGTTGTTATGCATTGCATTTTCAAATGAAAATACAAGGTCCCTTCAAGGTTGGAGATGATAGTCTAGATTTGTTGTTCTTCTCGCATAACCCATTTTCTCCTATTGGCCTTGGATCACCATTATTGCAAGAAGGATGCAAATTTTTCTCCCTCGGCTTGTTTTAGGAAAGAAAATTCTTCCAAACTTACATCCATACCTATGTTAAATGAATAATTTTGTATGAATAAGTCCACAATTTCTTGAAATTTTTTTAATTCTAGGGGGAAGGCGGGAGAACCATTCCATTACTAGACTAGCCAAACTCTGAGGGAAGAGTCACATTAGATAAGAATCATCATATGCGCCTTCCATACAATGTACATGGAATTCCCTGATGTAATCTTCAGGGTTGCCAGTCCCACGATATTTGTCAAATTTAGGTATCTCAAATCCTTGTGGGAACGAAACAATTGCATGCTTCTATCAAATAGATAAGGGCACAAATTCCCTTGTGATTTTGTTGTCTTTCCTGATTGTATTTCCAACACTTGTTGTGAGAGTAGTTTAATTTTTGTGGAAAAATATCTTTGTGGATCTAGTGGTGGGATGAATGTTTTTTTGGGTGGTATTGTTGCTTGGGTGATAGGTGGGTTGACTTGTGTTTTTGTGTTCAATGAAATTGTTTGCGTGTTTGTGGGATGTTGCTATAAGTTTTTTTGTGCCAGTAATGCTTGTTGATATGCTTGTAGTTTTTGTGCCAACAACATGATGAGTCTAAATAATGGATCAATTTTGATATGGTTTATCATATATTTGATGTTGTTACTCTAGACTTTAGCACCTAGTTATTGACACTCTCCGTGTTATTTTCCTAAATTTATGAACCTTGGGTATGAACTTATCCTTGTGACTTTTGATAATATTAACTTGCTATGTGAATTACCTATATTAATTTTACATGTGGTTGAATGGATGTTCCTTTAAGGTAATTATGGATATGCAATTATATTGTGTGTGATAATGTCATTATGCAGGTTCACATTAAGATGCAGATATAAATGAAGCTTGCAATGTGGAAGAAGTTCATGCCAATTGGTTAGTTACTAAGGAAGTCAAAAATATGGTCATTAAATAGGTTAATGGAGGGAAACTCATAGCTCGTGTGGAAGTTGTAACTTACCTTTTAAATGATCATGTTTCTTAGTTGATAAAATCTAGGAATTGTTGTTGTGTTGGATCCTCATTGAGGCAAGTCTGCTTTGACTAAATCTGGCACATGCATAACATCCTCCCTCTCTTTTCCATGCTTTCAATAAATTGCATCCTCCTATTTTGTTGGAGTTGACTGCCTAGTTAGTTAGGGTTAATTAGAAGCCTTTCCCTCTATAAATAATGGTCAGATGCCCCTTTTCATAAGGTTGGATGTTTTGAGATTGTACTTGCATTTTTAGTTTCAAGTAATACAATCATATTGCCAATGTGATGTAATCATGTTTTCAATGAATAAAATAATATTCTAATTTATTGCATCTGAGTTACCTTAAGGAAGACTCACTCAAGGAAGCCCACTTGGTGAGAATTCCATCCATTTCTAGTTTAAAAGTTTTTTTTTTTTTAGTAACTAGTTTCAGTCTTAGCAGTTGTCTATTCCTGCAGCCATTGGAACTCTGTTCTACAATTGTTCCTATAGCCAAGGTAGAAAAAGTAACTTCCTATCTATTTGTTGATATTTCTATTTTTGTTTTCCATTCATGTTTAGTTTTTGATGCTTAGTTTAGTTGATAATTCATGCTCAATACTTATGTTAACCTCTTTCTAGCATTTTGTTTCAATACTATTCCTTTTCTAATTATAAGATAAGGCTGACTACAGTTGAGTCTTAGTGCATAGACAGTGCTGACCCATTTCAAGTTTACGTCCTTGGGTTGACAATGAAATGAACCTTCATGATGAGAAATATAACTACTTAGTGCATATGTCTAATCTCTAAGTTAGCGTTTTAAGGGATTAGAAATTCAACCATTAAATGAGGCAAACATTTTTTGGTGTCATTGTCGGGGATTGTGTCAAACTAGGAAATTATTTGGAGTCATTTCTAGTTTCTTTCTTTCTTTAGTATCTCTGAAGTTTGTTCTTAACATACCCTTCATTTCAAAAAAGTAATGATCGACTATTCTTTCACCAATTCTTTGTGTGAGTTAGCTGATACCGAGTTAATACCACATGCATAGAGGTAGGAGAAGAGATGCTCATGGGAGATTCCTTCCTAATGAACCCAATCTTGATAACCAACTTGTTGAGTTTGCAAATATACCTTGGAAGAGATGAAGAAGAAGAGGAAAATCCTTTTGCTGATGCATTCCCCAATTTGACCAGTTCTAAAACTTCCTTTGAAGACCAAGATACCCAAAACCTGATTGAGAATCCATTTTCTTTGGCACTCCATCAAGTAGATATGACTGGTGCAAATACAAATAGACCTAACCAACCATCTTTTCCATTTCCTATCACTCATCAAAATTGTGTTGATGACCTCAAGAACATCCCTGCTTCAGTTCTCTCTAAGTTATATGGGCTTGTAACAAAAGATCCTGACACTTTCTTTTTTGAGTTTGATATCCTTTGTATAGGCTATGACTATACCATTGATGCTCATAGACTTAAATTGTTTCCTACCACCTTGAAAGAAGCTTCATTAAGATGGTTTATGAGCTTCAGTAGGAATATTGTAGAGACTTGGGATGATATGAAAAAAAAGTTTCTTGAGAAGTATAAAGAATACTATAGGGGTAGTGAAATGAGAGGAGATGATATCTTTAGGATGTAGTAGAAGGAAGATGAGAGTTTGGAGGACTATATTTCAAGGTTCATGTTTTTCCTGCAGAAATTTCCACATCATGCACTCAATGAAGAGTCTCAAAAATTTCTCTCCCTTAGAGGGATCAGTGAAAGTTGCATTGATGCTCTAGACTTGATTGGAGGAGGAGATATCACCTAAGTTCCCTACGATGATATTAAGAAGATATGTCAGAATTACTCCAAGGAAGCTCTAAAGAAATGAAGAGGTTACTAATTCTCTATGGGTAAATCCTCCACCAATGTATTTTCAAGGATGGGAATCACTCATTTGTTGGAAAATTTCAAGTAGGATATCATAAACAATATGGCTACTCAACTAGAAACTCTTCAAGCAAAGAAGAAACAAGAGGATTTAGACACAATGTTGGCAGAGTATTGTCCTCATTGTAGAAAAAAGGACTATAGATGAAAAATGGTAGCTAACATTGATAGCAAAGAGATTCCACCAGAATTCAAGCCAGTTCAGGTTGATGATGATCAAGTTTTTTTCATTGCAAAAAGAAGACCATGGGATCCAAGACAAGGTATGCCACCATATCCATTATCTTTTAATGGACCTTATTTCAATTCTTATGCATCTACTAATCAATGGAAACCCCCATACCCATACAAATTTGGAGGCTATCCACCTCACCCTTGGAACAACCCTCCAAACACCTAGCCCAATTATGAAAAATCTCAACCATAGTGGAATCTATTATAGGGGAATTGGCACTAACCTCCATCAAACTAACAACCAGCCCAATGGAGGGGATGACAACAATGGCCAAACCAGGAAACTAGCTACATGAAACCAACTCAACAACCTACTATAATTCCTCCTCATACTAGCTCAAATTCTAGCGCACCTAGAACTACTTAGTCACCAGCTCAACCCACAACTAACCCAAATAACAAACCATAATAACATCCAGTCTACTTTGTAGATCCCAATCAATTTCCTGTATATGCTATGAGTGTGAGTGGTATTCATCTGTGGTCAGGAACTACTCTATCATCTCCTTCCGCTCCTATCATAATAGAGCTTCCTGTGGAAGAAGAGGAGCATCAGAATCTATCTAATATGCCTACTTAGTCAAGTGTACCTAAGAATCTTGAACCAATTCAGTAGTCTGATCAAGACCCACCATTTCCTCAAAGGTTAGAAGTTGTTAAACAAAAGGAAGAGAAGGAAGACACAAACTTTGATATTTTAGATTAGTTGAAACACATATGTGTTAAGATACCTTTGTTCCAAGCTATAAAATATGTCCCCATATATAGCAAGACAATCAAGGAAGCATGTCTCAAAGAGCCATGGAGGAGAAAGAAAGACCCCACTACCATTCACGTGGTGGAACAGTTGGTAGATATCATGCTTGGGAAAGTTACTATTCCTAAATACACTGACCCAGGTAGTCATGTGGCTGGAGTTATTATAAATAGAATCCAGGTAAAGAATGCAAGCTAATAGACTTGGGAGAAGCAATCAATGTGATGACTAAGGATATCTTGCAGTAATAGAATGTTGCAAATATGACACCTACTACTATTCTACAGCTTGTTGAGAGTTCCACTATCAAACCAAATCGTATAGTAGAAGACCTTTTTGTTACTCTAGACTCTTGGGAGTACTCATTAGATTTCATGATCCTTTCCCCTAAAGCTACATTGGGAGGGTATCCATTATTTTTGGTAGGTCGTGGTTAGCTACATCAGATGCTTACATTGGATTTCGGTCAGGGGAAATAAATATTTCTGATGGAAGAAGCACTAAAATGCTTGTTCTCTATCCTCCTGCTCAACCATCCCATGATATGGATAACCCCATATGGCCACATGTTGGAGATGAGGCCGAGGAAGTCAATTCAATGGTACAACTTGTGATGATAGGAAGAAGTCCTTTTATGAAGCTCCAGGAAGAAGATGAAATATTATCCCATATAATTCAGAACCATTTGGAAGTGCATGAATAATCATCCACTCTTGAATCTACTTCTGCATGTCCATTATAGACACTTTTTTCCACTCTTCCTACACCTGAATTTCCTATAGCAATAGATATTCTTCATACATTGTTGCCTCATGAATTGAAAATGTCAAGAATTAGTGAAATAACCATGATTGAGTTGAGCACACAAGTACAATTTTCAGAGGGGAAACATTTTAATATTAATAATAGGCTTAGTCAAGAGTGACAATAGTCCATGACAAACCTCTTGAAGTTGCAACATCATGCATTTTCATTGACTACCATGACATGAAAGGATTGGATCCCAAGCTCTATACTCATAGGATCTACATTAGAGATGACTACACATGATTAAGGAAAGCACAAAGTAGAATCAACCCTGCATTGAGGGAGATTGTAAAAGGGGAACTAAAAAATTTATTGGATGTAGGATTTATCTATCCTATCTCAAACAACCAATGGGTGTCTCCTTTGGTCACTATTCCTAAAAAGGGAGGTAAGTGGAGAGTTTGTGTTGACTATAAAGAACTAAAATTTTCCATCAAAAATTATCATTTTCCTCTTCCTTTTATAGACCAAGTACTTGATTCACTTGCAGGTAAGCAATATTCTTCCTTCCTAGATGGGTTCAATGGTTACAATTAGATATAGATTGGACCTGAGGATCAAGAGAAGACAAATTTTACCTATCCTTGGGGTAATTATTCCTATTGAGTACTTCCATTTGGTTTATGTAATCCACCTGCAACTTTTCAAACAACAATTATTAGTATATTTTTTAGATATCTCACATGACTGTATGAAGATCTACATGGACGATTTTACTACTTATGGTGCTGATTTTGCAGAAGCATTAGAAAAACTAAGGAAATTTTTGCAAAGATGTGAGGACCATAATCTATCCTTTAACAGTGAGAAATGCTTTATGATGATGCAGGAAGGAGTAGTCCTTGGCCATTATATCTCTCAGAAAGGAATTCAAATGGACCTAGCCAAGATTAAGGTGATTACCAATCTTCCTATTCCTACCAAGAAAAAACATGTTAGAAGTTTCCTGGGACATGTAGGAAACTATAGGTGCTTCATAAAAGATTTCAATAAGATGGAAGCACCACTTTATAATCTTATAACTAAAGATGTTGAGTTCTAGTGCACAGAGGATTGTGATAAAGCATTCTTTGATTTAAAAATAGTCGTATCCCATGCCCCTATGCTCAAAGGCCCTAATTGGGAAATCTACTTTCATATTCACACATATGCATCTGATCATGCTATAGGGGTTGTATTGGGGCAAAAAAAAGGGATTAATTGAGAACGCAATATACTTTGTCAGTAAGAACCTACAAGGAGCTAAGTTTAACTACACAGTGACAGAGAAGGAGATGTTGGAAATCATTTGCACTCTTAAAAAATTTAGTCATTATATAACAGGATATTAGATCCTTTTCCATACAGACCATGCAACCATAAGATCCCTTATGAATAAGCCCTTGATTTTAGGTAGGCTAGCAAGGTGGTTGTTGTTAATGCGGGAATTTCATATCACCATTGTAGACAAACCTGGTAAGGAAAATGTTGTGGAAAAATTTATCTCAAGATTTACTACATCAGAGGAAACTCAAGTCATTAATGACTCCTTCCCTAATGATTTTTTTTTTCCATTAGTGTGCACACACCTTAATATTCAGATATAGCCAATTATTTGGTTAGAAGGAGAGTTGCCCCTCATTTCTCTCCAAAAGAGAGAAGGGTTCTTATTGAGAAAAAATTTCCTTTCTCATGGATTGTAGGATGTTTATTCTACATTCGACCAAATCATCTGATGAGGAGATGTGTAAGAGAGGATGAAACATACTACATGCATGCCACAATGAACCCTGTGGGGGGCACTTTTCATGTAAGAGGACAATAATGAAGATTCTCAATACCTGGGGTATTACTAGCCTACACTTCATAAGGATGCATGAAAGTACACTGGGAACTGTGATAGATGTTAGACGATGGATTGGACAACTAAATCTGATGAGATTCCTCTATACCCTCAGGTAGTCATCACACCATTTCATAAATGGGAACTTTGTTTTGTAAGTCCAATTGATCCACCATCAAATGTAAAATCTTATATCTTGGTTTTTCACTAACTATGTGACCAAGTGGGTTGAGGTCAAGGCTATGAAACATGCTAGAGACAATAAAGTTGTAGAATTCTTCTATGAAGAAATCTTCACACACTATGAAGTTCCTAGAGAGATAGTTACAGATCAATGGGCTCAGTTCGCATCCACTATTGTCACAACATTGGTCAATGAATATAATATAAGGCATAGGAAATCTACACCCTATCAGCCTTAAGCCAATGGCCAGTCTGAGGTGACAAATAGGGAAATAAAGGCCATCTTGACCAAAATAGTGGCTATTCATAGGAAAGATTGGGAAAATAGGTTGCTAGAAGTTGTCTAGGCTTATAGAACCACTTGGAAGAAAACCATTGGTTTTACTCCTTTTGAATTATTGTATGGAAAAATAGCCATGATGCCTATAGAATTTGAACATAAAACTCTTAGAAAAACACTAGACCTTGGAATAGAGATATCTGAGGCACATAAGGATAGGATCATGAAACTAAATGCCTTAGATGAAATGAGAAAGTCAGCTCTTCATCATGTTGAGATGGTGCAAATCCAAAGAATCAGATGGCATGCCAAATACATAAAGGAAAATAAGTTCTAGCCTAGTGACTAGTCACTCCTTTATGATTCCAGGTATCAAGATAATGCAGGAAAACTATAGACTAGGTGGTTGGGACCAAATGAAGTTGCATAAGTTTTCTCCAATGGTGTTGTTCAACTCACAACCATTGACCCTATTAGATTTAAGCTCTTGGTCAATAGTCATTGTCTCAGGTTATACCATAAACCAACTTCTAAACAAGAATTCATTCATCAATTTATTCAACACCAAACCTCTAAAGTTCCTACAACAAAATGAGGTGGACCTAGTGTCCATCCTTCTAACTAATCAAAGTATGCATGCAATCATAATAATGATTTCTACTTTTGTGGGAATCAATTTCTCCATCAATAAATCTATCCACCCATCCATCTCCATCATTTATGTCTCTTACATAACTCCACCATCACTTCACACCATCATCATTTGATTTAATAATATCAACTGTACTTTTAAAGTAACCTATATACTTCCTTGCACATTTTTTGCAAATGACACTCCAAATTTTTAGGTACTTGCATAACAACTTGATGTATCTTAATTATCTTAAATGTATTTGTTTAATTAATTACTAGATATTAATGTTAATATATCACATAGCACATATTTGTACTTTGCCATAATTACATCCCAGCCTGTGTGGACACATGCTCTAATTTAGGTTGGGGGGAGTGTGAACCCACATGTCCACATGTCATTAATGTCATTCATGTGCCAACATGGCAGCAAACTTGAATTGATATAGTTGAAATGATGGCTTGCATGTATGATATGACACTTTCTGCCACCATTGTCTTTGATCATCTGTCCCTCTTTTATGTCTTTTTTATTTCCTTATTCATAGTCATAATGTCACAGAAAGGTAAATTGAAGAGTCATACGACATTGGTATTAGCACTGGAGAAGAGTTGTAGGAAGCAAAAGAAATTGGGTTTTTAGAAGAAGTATTGCAAGAAAGAAAATTTTGCAAAGGTGTTTTCCATATTGTGAGTAGAAGTAATGGAAGGTCAGTTGATTAGAAATGAACCTACAGTTCATCAAATGATACTATAGGATGCACTCTCTCTGTCCGAATTCATAAATTGTGGATGGTTAGACTACTTTCTGAAACTAGACAATTTCAATGAGGAAATTGCTCTGGAATTTGCACAAACACTTTCAAACAGTAAGGTAATGGTAAAATGGATAGAAGTTATAGCCGCTAAGGAGAGAATTGTTGAAGTAACAGGTTTTCCTATTGAAAGAGAGAACTACCCTTCTTCTAGGGATGTTAGGTCAGCTAGGGAAGAATTCACTAAGCCTAGTGATCCTCTGCTTGTTGTAGATAAGGAAGGAACAAGGAGAACTTCTCTTTCAAAAAAGTGGAAACATGTTTCTATCTACATTATCAAATATATTACCTGTGAGGGTCACCAATCATGCCTTCATTTTATGCATTTTAAGCTTCTAAACCATATGAGATATGGTAGAAGGATGAATGTTACCAATTTGTTGTAACACCTTCTTGAAATCATCGAAACTGAACCACAAAAGGTAGGGACAACTCTATTTCCCATCACTGTTCGATAAAATTGTTAGTAGAAAAAAAATTACATGAAGTGTCTGGTATGTCATGGGAAGAATTTTTGAGCATTGATCGGTTGAGATTAGAAAATGTAGGACCTAGAGGTCAGCCCCAAGTTCGTAGGGTTAGTAGGGGTGAGAGTATTACTAAAACCACTCATGGAGCATCAATTTCTAGCACAAACCCTAGCATAAATCCTCATACAACTGAATTAGCAGTAGAAATTGGCTCCTTTGAATCAAAGCATTCAGATGAAGGAATTTCATCCTTGAACCCTAATGTCAATTTTCCCCCTAAAACTCCAGTTCACAGTAGGGCTTCCATTCGAAAGAGGAAGCACAAATGAGAGAGGAAGAAATTTGAAAAGGGAAGGCTAAGAAGCAAAAATAAAAAAAGTAACACCTAGCCCTAGGAAACAGAAAGCTGATGATATTGGCCATCTTACAGCCACTGAGAAACATAAAATCCCTCCAAAGAAATCAAACCAAGTTGAGCCAGCTACTTATATTCCTCCAAAAAGAAGACTTAGACTCAGAAGGACACCTAGAAAGGAAACAAAAGCTCCTAAGGGGTAGGTATATATAGAAGTGGAAGAAGGTTCTAAGGAACAAACAAAAATAAGGTTGGTAGAGCTTCCTACTATTGTAGCACAGGTTGAAAATCAAGAACCACTGCAACCAAAGCAAGATGAACAAGAAGAGCCACTACAACCAGAGCAATTTGAATAGCATGAGTCGGTGCGAGGAAAGATCCTAGTAGGGAAACATAAACCTCCCACTTTTTCATGGGCATCTGTAGCCCTAAACTTATGAAATGAAATGCGAAAGAAAGAGGAGGAGTGGAATAAGGAAAGGATCAAGCTACAAGAAGAATTCAAAAAGAAAAATGCAAAAAATGAGGGAAAGAATGTAGAGATTGCTACATTGAAGGATAAGGTAGATAATGTGGTAGCTCTAGTACCACAAACTCGTCCAAGAGTATATGCACTGCATTTGAAGGAGCATCATATTTCTTTCAAGATGTCAAGGGTTATTTCTAGTTTAAACCCTTCTATTGAAACCCCACATGATGTTTTCCAAGCCTACCAATCCTCTCCTATTGAAGTTAAAAATTTGTTGTGTGAATTGTACTTGCATAATGATGTTGTTCCTAATGACCATGACTAGAATCCATTTGAGGGTATTTATGTCATAGATTCAAAATGAAGTCAGTTGGGGGAAGTAGTTTAAAATATACAGAGAAAGAGAACTCCATATCCCCTTGTCTCTCAGAGCTGAATCCAGTAACCTTTCAAACATTTACTATACATGGCACATAATTCTTTATAATCTAGACTACAAAAATAGGATCATGCCTGCTAGGGATGAAGCATACCAAGAATATGAGTAGGTAGCTTCTACTACAAAGAAAATAGTATTGGGACACATATCCCAACAATGGACTAATTTTCCAGATCAGTTACAATAGGTTGAACCCCATTCCTTGCAAAATTATTCTGTAGCATGTAAATGAAGCACTAGGTACATACAACTTGGAAGGATGAAGCAACACTATTCGCTTCCATTGAAATTCCATCCACCTACTCTATTGTGTCTAGTACCATATTATAGATACTATCAGTATGATGTAGATACAAAAAGGCCAAGGTGGAGCAGATTGGAAAACAAGCAGGGGTTCTACTGGGATCCAAATTCACATACTGCAGAAACTGATCAAGGACAAATAGCAATAGGTGACTTTAGAGCTTTTGCAATGCAAAGGAATAGATCTCCCTTTGTTGGAGGACCAATAGATCATTAGGTTGGGGGGAGATGATGAGTCCAAATAATGGCTCAATTTTGATAGGATTTATCATATATTCATTGTTGTTACTATATAGAATTTAGCACCTGGTTATTGACACTCTCCATGTTATTTCCCTATATTTTGATCATGAAACTTGTGCATGAAATTATGCTTGTGACTTTTGATAATATTAAATTGCTATGTGAATTATCTATATTAATTTTACATGCGGTTCAATGGATGTTACTTTAAAGTAATTATGGATATGCAATTTTTTTGTGCATGCTAATGTCATTATGTAGATTCACATTAAGATGTAGATATAAATGAAGATTGCAAAGTGGAAGAAGTTCATGCCAGCTGGTTGGTTGCTAAGGAAGTCAAAAAGATGGTCATTAAAGAGGTGAATGGATGGAAACTCTCAATGGATGGAAACTCTCAATGGAGGGAAACTTCCAATGGAGGGAAACACTCAACTCATGTGGAAGTTGTAACTTACCTTTTAAATGATCATGTTTGTTAGTTGAGAAAACCTAGGAAGTGTTTTTGTGCTAGATCCTCTTTGAGGCAAGCCTACTTTGACTAAATTTGGCACATGCATAACTTCCTCCCTCTCTTTTCTATAATTTCAAGAAATGGCATCCTCCTATTTTTTTGGAGTCATCTACCTAGGTAGTTAGGGTTAATTAGAAGCTTTTCCATCTATAAATAATGGTCAAATGCCCATTTTCATAAGGTCGGATCTTCTGAGATTGTATTTGAATTTTCAGTTTCAAGTAATACAGTCATATTACTGATACGATGTAATCATGTTTTCAATTAACAAAATGGTATTCTAATTTACTGCATCTGAGTTAGCTTAAGGAAAACTCACTCAAGGGGGGCCACTTAGTGAGAATTCCACCCATTTAGTTTAAAAGTTATTTTTTTGTTCAGTAACTATTTTTGGTCTTAGCAATTGTCTCTTCTTGCAGCCATTGGAACTATGTTCTATGACTATTCCTATATCCAAGGCAGACAAAGTAAATTCATGTTTCTTTGTTGAAATTTCTTTTTTTGTCATTCATTCTAGTTCAGTTGTTGATGCTCAATTTAGTTGATAATTAATGATCAGTAGTTATGTTAATATCTTTCCAACATTTTCTTTCAATACAGTCCCCTTTCTAGTTATAAGATAAGGGTTTCTTGGTGCAAGACAACCTTTGATCAACAATGGTGAAGCAAGTTTGATATTGACAAAGCTATAGGATTTGATGTGTTTTTGTTCTAATAAGGTCAATAAGACCAAGTTTTCTTATGTAAGTGAGTCATGGTTCTTAGGTGGATAGAATGGGAGTGTTTTTGAGTCTATTATGCTAAATAAGGTCTAAAATTACCATTTAATATGTAATAGTATGGGTTTAGTGTCTTTGGCATCAAAATATGCAAAAGTTGCAAAAACAAAGTTGTAAATGGTGTCAAAAACAAAAGTTGTCAAAATGCAACTTTTAGGCAATTTGAAGGGTCTAGGAATTAAAAAAGTGGTTATAGGCATTGGAGAATCAAAAACTGATTTGAAAATTTATTTAAGGCCTCAATGGGCTCAAGTAATGGTTGTTGAATAATGTATTGAAGGTTCCCAATAAGAATACAATGTTATTTCTGCTAATTCTGTGTGTTTTCTAAACTTTGTTCATTCTGTACGGCCTGTACAGTCTTGTAAATGTTATGAATTCATTTTTATTTCATAGAGGCATGTCTCAAATCTCAATTGAATCCAATTTTAGAGTCCTTCATTGATTTTTTTTGGATATTTCTTTACTTTTATGAAATTGCCTTGTACACAAAGTTAAGGGTTTTGATAGAAGTTCAATAATGAAATAGTCAATCCACCTGTTGTTTTGATTTTTTTCTAAGTGGATTGACCTGTTCTATGTAGTTTTAAATGTTTTTAAGGTTTTGAATGCTGATAGGATAAGTTGTAAGAAAATGGGTGGTTCCCTACGACAGAGAAAATGCATTCTTCATTATGAAATGAAGGTGTGATGATAGGGTTTTCAAGAAATGTTGAAGGTTTTTTCAATTTAATGGTTTTGTGAGTATATAAAAACCTAATTGAACTTGTTGGATGCAATTTTAGAGATTGAAAAGCCCGAGTTTGAAGACTTTTAGTAAACCCTTATGTTTTGTATGTGAAACAAGGGTTTCATAGTGTAGTGCACTAGAAGGTTTGAATCTGCAAATTGGTGTGAGATACTTTTGTTTTGAGTCACAATTTAAGATTTTCTAATGATTTTGGGTGTGTTTCAAGTGTTTAAGGGGTAGTTCCTTTGGAAAATAGGGCTAATTGAGTAGCCTAAAAGTAGGAAAATTTATTGGTTCTTAATGTTGAGTAAAACAAACCCTATGAGATATCTTGATATGTTGTTTAGGAGTCTATGGTGAGCCTTTGTGGTGTTTGAGAGGCCATTGTACGACATTCTCTAAAAGATATCTTCATTGGTTGTTGGTGAGGGCTACAAGCCTTAGGGAGGGTGTTTGGATCAAGTTGAGGGACTTGTGTTATAAGGAGTTTTTTTTCTTATTGAGATTGGTCATTTTGAATTGGGGAAAGATTTTTGTCCACCTTTCTTACATCAGGTGGTATTAGAGCCTAGTTATTAGATCTCTTGTTGGTGATTTAGTTGGATTTTGTAGGTTGGAAGGTGAAGAGGCACTATTGTCAAGATGCCTCCTAAAGGAAGCATAGTTGCAAGAAAGATGGATGAGCAGGCTAGGAAAATAGAAGCCTTGAGAAGAGAGATGGCTACGTTGAAGTCAAATAATGGAGTGGATATGGATGAGAGTGATATTGAAGAAGAAGAGACTTCCAGTGAAGATAAAGAGATGGATATGGATGATGTGAGGATCTGATGAAGCTTTTCAAGGCCATGAAGAAAGATGGACATAGAAAAATGGATGTGCCTATGTATGGGGGAAAACTAGATGGAAAAGAGCTCCTGGATTGGATAGGGGTTGTGGAGAACTACTTTGACAATGAGGAGATTAATGAAGAACACAAAGTGAAGAAGGTAAAAACCAAATTGAAAGGAAATGCTTTGTTGTGGTGGAACTTTGTGCAAGATGAAAGGGAGAGAAAAGGCAAGAACAAGATCAGTTCATGGGAGAGAATGAAGATAAAACTGAAAGGTAAGTTCCTTCCTTGTGATTATAATGTTCAATTGCTTAAAAGATTATAAAATCTTAGGAAAAAAGAATAAGATGTGTAAACATATACTGAGGAATTTTATAGGCTAAGTATAATAACAAAGCATGAGGAGGATAAGGAAGAAAGAGTAGCTAGATATCTCAATGGCCTGAGGTATAACATTCAAGATGAAAATAGTTTGTTGGCACCAAAAATATTGAAACAATTTTTTCAAATGGAAATTAGAGTAGAAGAGAAACATAAGAGGAGAAAAGAGAAGGTAGCAAGAAGAAGAGGAAACACTTTTAGGGGTAGGGGTACAATTTCAACACCAAGATAGTCCAAAGAAGATCTTGAATATCCAGATAAGAATAAAGAATAAGCATTTGAATCAAGAGGATGATGGAAAGG
Organism: Sequoia sempervirens; assembly: GCA_007258455.2. NCBI lineage: Eukaryota > Viridiplantae > Streptophyta > Pinopsida > Cupressales > Cupressaceae > Sequoia > Sequoia sempervirens. The sequence continues at coordinate 122,223,179 of VDFB02086081.1, read as the reverse complement.
TGGAAGAACAAGCTTTAGACAAAGAAGAGATTTCAATGAGTTTCCAGGCAGGTGTTATAAGTTTGGTGAGTTTGGTCACCCTTTCTTTAGATGTCCAGAGAAGATGGGAACCACTTCAAGTGGAGGATAAAGGAAATATGACATGAGAGCCCAAATTTCTTATGAATATGAAGTCGAAAGCTCAAGTTCCACTACTCTTCAGGCTACTACAGAAGCTAAAGTGATGTTGATGATGAAAAGACCAACCTTGAAGAAATCCATGGAAAGTGAGAAAATTCAAAGAAAAGCCTTGTTCAAGACTGCTTGTAGATGCAAAATTAAGGTATGTACAGTAATTGTGGATTTTGGATGCACTAACAATATGGTCTCTAGTGATATGGTTGAAAATTTTCATTTGGAAAGGGTACCTAAACAAAAACCATATAATGTGTCTTGGTTTAGTGAAAAACAAACCATTTTGGTGAATGAACAAGCCACTGTTGAGTTTCAATTTTTTCCATACAAAGATAAAGTTGTTTGTGAAATTCTACCTATGAGTTGTTGCCATGTTTTTCTTGGGAGACTTTCTTAATTTGACAGGTCTACAATTTATCATGGAAGAAAAAACACATATCACATAGAAAATGATGGGAAGACATTTGTTCTAACTCCATTGGTTGAAGAGGAAATAGAGAAAAGTGAGATTATAATGATAGGGAAAAAGGAATATGTGAGGAATGAGGAAGGTGAGAGGATGATATTTGCAGCCATGCCCAAGTTTGATACTGTTAGGACAGTGAATAGGAAGGATAAAGGCATTGTGTAGATAGAGATGAAGATGAATGACTTTGTTTGGAAAAGAAAAGAAGAGGGAATGGTGTCTTAGACTAGTATATAGTCAAGAGTAAGTGTTAAGTGTAGGGAAAAAGTGAAGGCATATTGGTAGGGATAGTTATGTGCCTTGTGCTGATGGAACATGAGAAAAGGCAGCCTAGGGATGTTGAAACAACATTTTGTGAGAATGGTAAGGTAGTGAACAAGATAGAAGAGGTTTATGATGTTGATAGGACAATGAAAATTATAGGTGTAGGGCTGATAGAGGTTGCAAAAGGTGATGATACAATGGAAAAAGAAAATAATGGCTCAGACAAAAAGAGCATGGGGTAGAGTACTATGCAAGAGAAAAAAGGTAAAGTGATGGTAATAGATGACAGTGTGTGTATAGGTGTAAAGAGGATGGTAACATCAAAGTTTGATGAAGGAAAGGATGAAATACACCCCATAGTACAATCTGACAGAGTGAAGCCTGATTCAAGAGAGGACAAGGTCAATAATAACAAGGATAGTGATAAACTAAAGGAACCTATTAAAGGCAAGTGTGAAGGACAAAGCAATGAAGAATAGAAAGGAAGACAAATTACTTCAATCTTTCTAAAGGACTTGGGAAAGTTCTATGTTGGGGTGTATGGTGCAGGAGCACCTTTGATCAGTAATGGTCAAGCAAGGTTGATATTGATCAAGCTCTAGGAGTTGATGTGTTTTTATTCTAATAAGTCCAATAAGACCAATTTTTCTTGTGTAAGTGAGTCATGGTTTTTAGGTGGATAGAATGGGATTTTTTTTTAGTCTATTATGCTAAATAAGGTCTAAAATTACCATTTAATATGTAATTGAATGAGTTTAGTGTCTTAGGTGTCAATATATGTAAAAGTTACAAAAACAAAAGTTATCAAAATGTAACTTTTAGGGAATTTGAAGGGTCTAGCAATTCAAAAAGTGGTTATAGGAATTGGATAGTTTGAAATTGATTTGAAAATGTATTTAAGGCCTCAATGGGCTCAAGAAATTGTTGTTGAAAAATGTATTGAAGGTTCGAAGTAAGAATACAATGTTGTTTCTACTAATTATGTGTGTTTTCTAAACTTTGTTCATTATGTACAGCATGTAAAGTCTTGTAAATGCTCTGAATTCATTTGATTTTCATAGATGCATGTCTTAGGTCTCAATTGAATCCAATTTGAGAGTCCTTCATTGAAATTTGTTGGAGATTTCTTTACTTTTCTGAAATTACCTTGTACACAGAGTTAAAGGTTTTGATAGAAGTTCAATAATTAAATAGTCTATCCACCTATTGTTTTGATCTATTGCTTAGTGGATTGACCTATTCTATATATTTTTAGATGTTTTAAAGGTTTTGAAGGCTAAGGGGATAAGTTGTAAGCAAATGGGTGCTTCCCTAGGGTAGAGAAAATTCATTCTTCCTTATGAAATGAAGTTGTGATGATAGGGTTTTCAAGAAATGTTGAAGGTTTGGTCAATGTAATGGCTTTGTGAGTATATACAGACCTAATTTAACTTTTTGGGTGCAATTTTAGAGCTTCAGAAGCCCGAGAATCAAGACTTAGATTAAACCATTGTGTTTTATATGTGAAAGGAGGGTTTCATGGTGTATCACACTAGAAGGTCTAAATCTACAAATTGGTGTGAGATATTGTTGTTTTGAGTCACAATTTAAGAATGTCCAATGAGTTTGGGTGTGTGTTAAGTGTTTAAGGGGAAATTCCTTTAGAAAATAGGGCTAATTGAGTAGCCTAGAAGAATGAGATTTTATTGGTTCTTAATGTTGAGTCAAAGAAACCCTATTAGATCTCTTGATATGTTGTTTAGGAGTTTGTGGTGAGCCTTTGTGGTGTTTGAGAGGCCACTATACGACCTTCTCTTAAATATATTTTCATTGGTTGGTTGGTGAGGGCTACAAGCCTTTAGGAGGGTGTTTGGGTCAAGTTGAGGGACTTGTGTTATAAAGAGTTGTTTTATGATTGATATTGTTCATTTTGAGTTGGGGAAAGATTTTTTTCCACCTTGCTTGCATCATGACTATAGTTGAGTCCTAGTTCATAGACAATGCTAACCCATTTCAAGTGTACATCCTTGGGTTGACAATGAAATGAACCTTCATGATGAGCAAGATAACTACTTAGTGTAGATTTATAATCTCTAAGTTACAACTTTAAGGGCTTATTTATTGAACCATTAGAGGAGGCCAACATAATGCTTGTTGTTGGGATTGTAGCTGAGCTGCATGTTATTGTGCTTAGTATTGTTGTAAAGCTTGTTGATAAGCTGATTGTTGTGACTAGGATTGTGCTTGAACTTGTTGTTCTTGGTATTGAGCTTGTACCTGAGCTTGAGCTGGTTGAGTGGCTTGTGCAGCTTGGCCAACCTATGCAGCTTGTGTTGCTTGCACAACTTGTGCAGCTTGTTGTTGTTGCAATAAGGCTTGCACTTGAGCTTGGGTAGCCTATTGTGCTTGTTGTGTGGCTTGTTTTTCATTTTCTCATTTTGTGGTTTGTTGTGCAACTTGTGTGGCTTATTGAGCTTGGAATTGTTGGAGTGCATTTTGATAGGCTTGTTGGGCTGCTTGTAGTGTGATGTTGTATTGATTTGCTATGCTATGTTTGGATTTGGTGGTGGAGGTGGAGGATTTGGAATGGTGTGGGATGGTGTGATGAGATTTTTTTGAGGTGGTTGGGGAGGTTCTTTTTGAGTGATGACAAGAGGTAGTGTGGTAGATTCTATGGTTGATGTGTTAGGTCCTTGTGAGACCACATTTTGGAGAGTTTGAGGTGTTGTAGATTGAGTAATGATTGGTTGAGATGTTTCAATTTCTGCCACTTGGTGTTGCGATATTAGTGGAATGCTTTGGGGATTTGGTATGACCAATGTGTTGATTTGGTTCATGTTTGGTGGATTGATTTTACTTGATTGGTTTTGGATTGGTAAAGGGGGTTGCCCTAAACCTTGATTTGGTGTGGATGTTGATGTCAAAAGAGGAAATGATGGGAAAATTGGAGGTTTTTTTCCTTAAATAAGTGATGAAAATGAATCAAAGGTTCCCCCTTGTCCAAATAAACCCACTTGTCCTTGTGATATCATGGGCAAAGAGAATTGTGTATTAAGAGAATATGTTGGTGATGTGGTGAAGGTTGATGAATTGTTAGTGTCATGGAAAATGAGTGGGACATATAGATGTTTTGGGTCTTGCGAGACAGTGTTTTGCATACCTAAGATGGTGTTTGCATCCAAATTTTGGTTTTTTACAAGGGGGTGTGTTTGAAGAGCTTGGAGAAATGAACTCCCCTTGGGGATCATGGGTTGACTCAGAGAATGAGATGATGTTGGTTGTGGGATGGTTGAATGATGTTTTGGTAGGATAGTTTGAATGATACCGGTGGCATAGTCCCAAGAGGTTGTTCCACAATAGTGCTCACAACATAATTAGAAGGTATTTTAGCCCCTTCCTTTGCTAATGGTAACATGTATTGTGAAGGATTGAGTCATCATTGTGTTGACAATCTTATGGTTTTCAATATTTTAGACTAGCGCAATGATTTCATCTTGAGACATCCCTTGGTAATTGTTGGTGAAATCCTCCACTTTGCAACCTCCCTCTTGAGGATTTTGAGGTTTGTGAGGAGGATTAAGTGGAAGTTCGATGAATATCCTAAGGTTGAATTCTATTTCATTTTGACTTAAATCACTTGGAGTGGATGTTTCTTTTTTTTTCTCCATGATATTCTTGTGTTGAGATCTAGTTTGGACCATAACATGACAATCAACTTTTAGGAATATGGGACGTAAACCTCTAACTCCTTAGGTTGGTCTAAACTTTCAGTACAAAAAAGAAAATCTAGGATGTTTAAGGATCAAATGATGGTGATGAGATCAATGAAGGATGAATGATATGGATGTTTGAATTCTTAATAACTTTGTAGGAATACTATAATTTTAGGACATTTGGATTTGGTTTGGATTTGATTTGATTTGATTAGGATAATGGAGTTATAAACCCCAAGATGTTGGATGTTCTCTTGGAATAAACTTGTCCACAAGGATGATGATTTAATTAAGTGTATAAGGAAGGATTCATCCACACACACTTAGCCAAACAAGGTGACTTTGATAGTGATTTCAAGGATTACCAAAACTCTAGCATGGATGATTTTTCCAAGGTTTTAAAATTTGTTTGCAAAATGGGATTTGATTGATGGTATGACAAGTGAAGGTGTTCATTTTGATCCTAGATGAACCTAGAGAGAACTTTTTTTCCAAGACCTAGGTATCGAAGAACACGCTATACCTCTAAAATTTTCAACCCTATAATGTGAGATACTCAAAACATTGGAAGAGATTTGGATTTTGATAATAATAGAATTAATACAAATTTGGGATGTCCTTTGAATCATGTTTGTAAAATTTATAGAGCAACCTATCTTTTACTTCGTAAAGTGTTGAAAGATGTTTCTTGAGAGCTCTTGGACTAAGATGCTCATGATGGTGGATAGAATTTGGTTAGGGGATTTTGATTTTTTAGGAAATAATTTGAACAAACACATGTGTGGGGTTCAATTGTCTTTTATCTTTTCTTAATGTATTATTTTTACCACATCAACACTTTCTTGTTTAGCTTTTCAAATTTAATTTCTATGTCTCAATTCCTTTTCATTCCACAAGGTCCATTATGTGAGAATAAAGGAATCAAAGGCATCATTTTCCTAGGTTGAATTTGGATAGAAAAAATTGAGATATGGGCCCAAATACTTAGAAGCCTCTAAGGCTAAAATCCCTAGGGACAAGCAATAACATTTGGACAGTTCAAGGATATTTTCTCCTTTTAAAGGGTTTGAAATTTTGATGATTTTTTGAATGTTTATTTAAAAATTTTAGATCCAAGTAAAGTATTTAGCTAACTCACAAGTTGAGAAACCCTATGATAGAAAGGAAAATATTTGAGTCCCCACTTGGATTTCTCAAAACACTAAGACAAAGTGAACAACTAGAGATTTGGTGACACTAGCTCCCCTCCATGGCACACACTTCTCAGGACCACCAAATCTCAAAATCCTTAAAATCCAAAGATTAAAAGGATTTATTTTGTTTCTACTTTGAATAGTAAAAATGTGGGGCAACTTTAGAATGACTATTCTTGCACCAACAAATAGTTAAGGATTTTGGCTTCTGTACAAATTGGTTCTTAGTCAAGGTAATCAGGGACATGGTACCTTGCAAGAATCTAGTAAGCCACTAAAGGATTTAATCAATCATACTAGGGGATCTTATACTCTTTACAGTAGTACCCCATTATGAAAGAAATTATATGGCTAAGGCCTACATACCATGAGGACTTGACAGTTTATTCTTATCCATTTATATACTAACCTAAGTGAAAAACTAGTTGGAGTCACCTTCAAATTGGTCTTAGGAAATCCCATCTAAAGGTAACAAAAGTGAGGGAGTACACTTGTAGTTCGACCACCTAGTTCACGTAAAGTGAAAGGAGGGAGCACACACAATGTCCCTTTGTCACACTAGCATGGTTTGTTCAATTTTAAACCCAAACTTGAAATGTGTAAGTAATTTTTTAGACAAAAAATTTCTCTAGAATGCTTTTGATTCTCAAGATCGTCGTGAAGTGTGAGAGAGGCATACACACATTTGAATGACACAAGTTGCAAAAAATATTTCAAGACAAAGAAAACGCAAGTTCATTTTAATCCTCAAAGCAATGATGAGTGTTTTTTAGAGCACCAAAAACTAAGTGTGAAGTTGTTTGTTCAATTTTAGCCTGAAATTAAAGTCTAGTAAGTTTCTAATGTTCATTTTTAGTCCATGTTTGAAAAAATCAATCAATGATTAATTTTAAACACAAATTGATCTAGTTGGCCTAAAAAAAAAGAAGGAAGCAATTGGATGCTCTAAACTATTACAATAAGCATTTAAAAATGCTTTTTCAAGTTCAAGTTCTCTTTTCCAACTCAAATCTACTATTTGATTCTCATGTGAGAAAGACCACCATTTTTTCTTGATGCAAACCTTATCCCATAGTGGGAGTGGTGCTCCTTTGATGTGAAAAGGATACCCTTTCCCACCCTCTTGATAACCTTCCAAAATGATGAACAAAAAGTGATGAAGATGGTGAAATAAAAGTGTTGATACTGCAAATGCTAAGATTATGGATGGATTGTGGATAGATGTGCCTTCTATTTCTAGGTTGAAGGTATAATTAATGGAGAGATGGGAAGAATGTGGGACTAAAGGAGAGCCAATGAGATTGGGATACTTGCCCCAATCCTAATGGGTGAAGTTGGAGCACATTTTGGAGAATGTGAATAGTTAATGCGTATGGTTGAGGATTTGAGAGGTGTAAGAGAGATTAATGCATTTGTAGGAGGCATTAAATGAATGTGGTTGAAATATTTTGGAGGGAAGTTTTTTGTGCAAGAAAGTCAAATAAGTGGAGTTAATGAAGGAATATTCCCTTAGAATATGCTTTTGTGAGGTAAAATGAGATAATTAAATAATTAAAAGAATTTATTTTCATGTGCAAGTGGGTGGGTTAGTTAGTGGTTGAGTTTCACCCATGTCGAGTCAAAAGCTAGAGAATGGGTAATTAGGATTAGGAATTAATTAATCCAGAATTAATTAACTTGGAGGAATTTATCGGTTTTTGACATTTGATTTAAATAATTTGATAAATATTAAATCAGATGAGAGGACTTTAGGATACTTAATTAAATAAATTTATTTATGTAATCAAATATGATGTGCATTAGTGAATTAATCAAATAAATTGCTTTATTTGATTAACAAAAGAAATGATGTTACTTCGAGCGTCTACAAGAACAATGCAAAATACTTTACTCTTTTCCATTGATATTAAAGAGGGAGAAAGTATCATGTGAAAAAAATTATCTACTCATGGGGAGATAAAAATAAATCATGAGGAAGTATATTTAGAGCTATTATTTTATATTTGATGGTTTTTCACACCATGTGTTGCCATCAATGGGAAAGGAAGAGATTATTGCAAATATGAAGGTGTTGTCATTGATTTCAACATGCATGTATATAGTATGGTATTTTCATTTATGACAAATATTGTTGAGGAAGTTTGTTGCATGATGAAGATGTCAAGGATATTGAGAAAATTATGAAAAAGAGGAAAACAATTTGTTGTAGGTTGTGCATGTGTAGTTGAGATGTTGAGGAAGTGTTGTGAGTACATGGAGCTATCTTTGTGTTGTAGTGCCTAGAGATGTGTTGGAATAGTCTAATGTGCTAAGATGATGTCTTTGGTACTTGGTTTCCAAGCGCTTTAGAGGAAATTTGAAAAATAAATAAAATAGTGTTATGCAAGTGTTCATAACATGCTTCAAGATATGCTCCACATTACTTCTATGTTGATGCTATGCATCTATGGATTTGTTATTTTTTTCAAGGTTGTTCGTAATTTGTATATCCCAACTTTGGGTTTTTGGATTATTGTGTAGAGTGAGATATATTCACCAATGTGTCAATTAGTTTTTTAGTATTATTTCTTATGGTCTTAGAGAAATGTCTTTGCTCCACATTTCTCTTCTTTTTTTTTCAAATTGTTTGGATCTAGAAGTTTCTTATAATGGTTGTATCTTTTAGAATTCAAAGTTTCACTTCATTTGGTGTAGTACAATGTGTGTTTCATGTGTCATTGTGCAAATGGGGTTAATCAAATGTTTTGGGTTGAAGTATTTCTATGATGTGAGTTTTGAAGAAGCGTTTGTTGGATCTTAGGTGGTTTGTGGATTATTCTATATTGTGTTCAAGTGACTTTTTTTATCAAAAATTTTCAAATTGAAGCATGTACTTAATGTTTTTAGAGTAGAAAAATTCATACCTTTGCATTTTCACATTTAATTTGTACCTATTTTAGCACCACTTGCATTAATTTCTCTTTAGGTCACTTATTATGGGCCCCTAATACCCCTTTTGGTGCATCTCGAGGCATATTGCAACTTTAAACCTAACCAAAACCCATAAACAACCATCAATCTTGATAACCCACATTTTTGAATTAGCAAGTTAAGCCTTGTGGGACCAAGAGTCCCTTGGTGGCATCTTAGTCCCACCTAGTGTTCCAACCAAGACACCACCTAGGGCGTCTTAGTCTCGAGAGATTTTTTTTCAGAAATTAGGAGTGGGAAATGAAAATATTTGAATTTATTTGACCTATTTTCGGCCTTTAAGATCTAATAATCAAGTTATTAGGTAGAAATGCCTATAAAAGTAAGATTCACACCATTTTTTTCACATAAGTTGACATGAGTTGTGATAACTTTTGAACAAGAGACATAATTTCAACAAGCTGAAGGAGAGTTTCAAGTCTTGAAGTAGCCTTCTAGTGTTTTTGTAGGTTTTTTAAGTCTATTTTCAAGCTAAGACCTAGCATTTTCAAGGGTTAGTAATGGATGTCTATTGTCGATCATGAAAGATTCTAGATTGGAGATGCAACTAGCCATTTATCCAAGCCTAAGGAATTGTTTCTTGATTGATTTCATCTTCCATTATTGCTCTATTTTTCTACCTAAGGAAGGTATGTTTCATGTTTGTGACTTATTATGGTGATTGGAGATCTCCTTTATAGGTCATTTATATTTGCATCTTAGGAATCTTATTCTAAAACATTTGAATAGGGTTTCTCCATATTCTAGGTTGCATAATCTTAGACATAGTTAAGATTAGGGCACACACATTTCCATTTTTAAATTTATGCTTTTTCATCAAGGTTTAATTACCAAACAAGGGGTTTGACCAAGGAAAACCCCCATAAACAATCAATCCAAATTCCTTTGTTTTGCAGGTCTTTTTGCAGGTTTAGATCTAAAGACTTAGTCAAGAAGCAAGTGTAGATCTTAATTTTTGAGACCACACTCAAAAATTCCAAAAATTTAGAATGGGACTAATACACCATCTTGGGTGTCTTAGTCCCCCCATGCATAGTTTTAAGAGATTCCTTCAGATCCAGTTTTGACATCCAAAGACTTTGAATCTTCGCTGAAAATAGTAGTGGGACTAATACACCATATTGGGTGTCTTTGTCCTCCACGACATATTTGGGTAGATTTTTTGCATCTCCAAAATCCTCACAACATCTCTATAAAAGTCCTTGGTACACACATCCTAACTCCCTATTGCATAATATCATCATTTGCATCTCTCATTTACCTTGCATAACTAGGTTTTGTAGGTTGAATAATCATTTTTCTTTTCCAAGTATTTGCTTGGAGGTGAACCCTGAAAAGTTGAACAAGGCCCCTCCTAGGTCCTCCTCATTGAGAATAGACTCACCTTGTGAGGTTGTCAGTCAATCCAATTAGGCCTCCTAGGACATAATTGAATGACCAAGATAGAGTAGGAAAGTACCCCCTTTCCCCTTTATCCATACAGTTCTTTTTGGTGAACCGAACCTAGGTGAGCATTCATTTTCTGATTTGGAGTCCATTAAAGTCATAGATCTAAGTTGCATTCGTTCTTGCATCTTGCATTAGTGAAATTGCATCTAGGGTTTCTTGCATTTGCATTAGTGAAAGTGCATATACATTGCATTTTTACTTTCTTGCATCATTTCATTTCATTCAAAAACTAAAAAGTGCATTATTACTCATCCTAATTGCATTTAGAAACATTGTTATTGCATTGAAAATTAAAAAAATTTCATTCAAATATTGCATTCAATTGCTTGTTATTAGTTGCTTTTCTTTACATCTATTTGCACAGTTTCCTATTTCCAAACATCATGTCCCTAGGTAGGTAACCTAGGAATACTATTGTAAAATCAGATCTTTAAAAAAAAAAAAAAAAAAACCTTTACTGGGACTAAAATGCTCTTATCAGCGTCTTAGTCCCTCTCAAGGTTTTTTGTCTAGAATCCTTTCTAAGTTCTGTGTTGTCTATTCCAATGTTTGGAATCTCTAAATTTCATCAAGAGGACCAAGATTCCCTTCTAGGCATCTTAGTCCCTATGTGATTTGAGGTTATGGTTTCAGGGGTTAAATAATGCATTTCTATGCTTCTGTTTTCTATAGTTAGTTTTTTGTTTCAGTTTTCCAATTCATTGTTTTATGCATTTTCATAGTTTATGTTTACAATTGCTTGATAAAGATAGCTCGTTAGATTTCCTTATTATTTATTGTAGATGTCATTCATTAGAAAATAAAAACATAAAACCAAAAAAATTAAAATTAAACATGCATAGATGTATGGTTACTTAAGCATGTTAACACCCTTTTTCAAAGTTAGCTTAAACTTCAAGCCTTTTAGTTGTGATGACCTTGATATGTTAGACGAAGCCCTTGATTACTTCACCTCACAAGTTTTTTCCACTAAGGTTTGTTCAAACAAACCTAACTAAAGTGAAGAAAACATTATCCAACCTCAACCTACTAACAAACATAAGCCTTTTAGTCATGATGACTTTGACATGTTAGATGAAGCTTTTGAAGACTTCCTCTCGCAAGTTTCATCCACTAAGGCTTGTTCAAATAAATCTAAGCAAAAAGAAGTAAGTTTTATTGAACCTAAACTTATCCTTTATCCGCTTTCAAACAAACCTCAACCTTCAAAAAAACCTATCCTAATCCTTGAGGCACCTAAAGAGAATGTATTGCAGCAATCAAATTATAACACTATTGCTCATACATATAACACAAGGAGTAATAGACAACCTCAACTTGATCCTATTTCACTACCATTACCAAATCCTCTATTGCCTAATCCTCCTCATTTACCATCACATAGTGGAAAGGAGTATGATCTTGTTGAAAAACTTAAGAATACTCTCGCTAATGTTTCCTTATGGGATCTTATTCAAGCTTCACCTAGTTACCACACCATGCTTCAAATAGCTTTGAAACAATTTATGGTTTCCCCTAATAAAAATGTAAATGATGTGACAACTCTAATACAAGGAATGAATACAGTTAATGAAAACATTACCTTTCATCAACATGAGCTTCCTCCATTGGAAATACAAAATAAATATGATGCATTTGTGATAATAGCTAGATACAACACCACAAGAATAAAAAGGACCCTTGTTGATAAAGACTAAACTTTGAATATGTGGAATGTAAATATTTTAGATGAGTTGGGAGTAGATAAATTAAAAATAAAACTTGATTCCCTATCGATTCAAGGATTTGACAATATAGGAAAGCAACCACTCGGTGTGATTAATTTACCTATTTAAGTCAGAAAGGTTACCTTACAAACTTCTATCCATATTATGCCTCATGAAATTTCATACAATCTTCTTTTAGGAAGACCATGGATTCATGAGATGCATGTGGTTCCTTCGACTCTTCATTGTATCATGAATTATTTCCATAAGAATAAGATATACCAAATTGAAATGGACCTCGAGCCTAAAAATTGCTTGCAAATTGAAAAGGGAACTACCAGTCCTCTGAAAACATTAATTACAACATAAAAAATAGAGCCTATCATAGAATAAACACAAGAGATGGAAAGAATGTCAAAATTAGAAGATGATGATTGGGGTCCTTGGAGTTCACACCTTCATTCATGGGGGAATATACAATCACAAGGAAAGAGGTTGAAAAACAAAAGCAACCAATGGTTATGTCAACACATAATTCAAGAGAAAATTCACAAACATGAACCCTTGAACAAGACACCATCTACACAACAAAATTTGATGAGATAGATTATCAACAACCACTAAACCCAAAGGAAGTGGAAAAAAATTATGGGAGAGCTTATGAACTTCTAAAATAATTGGGCTATAGTGGAATAGGATGTGGAAAGAAAGAGAAAGGAATTCATGTCCCTATAGAACCTAACATTCAAGAGACAAAAAATGGTTTCAGATACTGTCCTTCTAAGATAATGCAAGCAAAGAAAATAACTTCATTAAACATCAACACCATTACATGCAAACCAAAAATCAAAATCACTTTGAAAGATACTAAATTACTTGATATGGAGTTACCACCATCATGGGAGTACTTTGAAAATGATGAAGCCTTGAAAAAAATGCTAGGAGTTTATGATAAACCATCTACTCCTCCTCACAAGAATAATGCCACATGTGCTATGGTAAGCACCAAAAAAGTAGATGGAGAAAAATATAACAGTGAGAAAGACATGGATTATAATGAAGAATACAATCCTAAATTTTTGAGATAGAACAAACTTTCTCTATGGGATACAATAGACATAGCAATGGACTTCAATAATAAAGGGAAAGTCATTAAGATAGGAAAATTCCATGATGATGGTGAGCAAGAAGATACTGCAACCTTGCTTCATGAATTTACTAAACTATTTGCTTCGACTTATTCAGATATGCTAGGAATTGACCCTAAGATTGTAATGCACAACATAGTCATCACTGAAAATGCTAAGCTCATTAGACAAAATATTTGAAAAATGAACCCTAAAATAGCCTTCCTAGTTAGCGATAAAATTGAAAAACTCCTTGAGGCTAGATTCATAAGAACTATAGATTATTCCCCTTGGATCTCAAACATTTTCATAGTCATAAAACCTGACAATCATATAAGGATGTGTATGAAATTTAGTGATCTCAATAAAGAATGTTTAAAAGATGACTTTCCCTTTCATAATATTGACATGATAGAAGACTCAATTGCGAGACATGCTTTGTTGTCATTCATGGATGGATTTTTTGGATACAATAAAATTTTCATCAACCGTCAACATTAGTACAAAACAACATTTACAACTATTTGGGGAACATTTTGTATTAAAAAACATAGGTGCATTATATCAACAAGCTATGACATTGATATTTCATGATTACATACACAAAATCTGGGAAGATTATGTTGATGATATTCTCACTAAATCTTTAACATGACAAGATAATGTGATATTCTTTGAAAAATCTTTGAGCGACTTTGAAAATACAACATGAGATTGAATCCAAAAAGGTGTCTTTGGTGTAGATAGTGGAAATTTTTTAGGTTTTATCGTATCTCATAGAGGCATTGAGATGGATATAAAGAAAATTGATGATATAGTTAACATGCCACCTCCTAGAAATATCTCTCAATTGCATACCTTACAAGGAAGAATTCAATCAATTCAATGATTTGTAGCATCCTTAGCAGATCGAACGCTACCATTTATGCATCTTCTCAAGAAAGGAATACAATTTGACTAGAATGAGGATTGTAAATAGGCTTTTGAGAGTTTGAAGTATTATCTTGTCACTCCACTTGTTTTACAACCCACTATACAAAAAACCATTCATTATTTACACATCGGCTTCAACCCATGCTCTTGTAGCATTGTTAGCTCAACAAGATGAAAAAGGTAAAGAATATCCTATTTATTACATTAGTTAAATGTTGATTGATTATGAGAAAATATATACAACAATAGAAAAAAAATGTTTGTCTCTTGTATTCACTCCTAGTAAGTTGCGACATTACTTATTGAATGCTGAAATACAAGTAATGACTTAGTTTGATCCATTAAAACACATGTTTACTATAATAGATTTATTTGGAATTTTATCTAAGTGGTTAATGTTGTTGACTGAGTTTGAGCTTAGATTTGTTTCACAAAAAGCAATTAAAGGTCAAACCTTGACTGACCAATTGGCTGATGCTCCTTCTCCTTTAGTGTTCCCTAGTAATGAGTCTTTCCCTGATGATAACGTGTTAATAATCGAAGAAGATTCATGGAAATTGTATTTTGGCAGATCTAAGTGCAGAATTGGCTCCAACGTGGGAGTTATAATAAAAATGCCTAGAAAACATCCTATTCCCTTATCATATCGATTAATTTTCCCATGTACAAATAACACTGCTGAATATGAGGCATTAGTCATTCGTTTGTGTGTCGCTCTAGTTATGGGTGCTAGAGACATTAAGATACTTGGTGATTCACAATTAGTGATCAAAAAAATAAACAAAACATATGAAACAAAACATGAAAAATTATCAAAATACAAATATCTCACAATGAAACTATTAGAGAAGTTTGAATCATTCACCATTGATAACATCCCTCAAAAAGATAATTGTCATGTGGATGCAATGGCAAGTGTTGCTTCTCCTATTTCTCCTCAAGAGCCTTCAAAATACTTCACTTTCATTGTGCATACAATTATCAAACCATCGATTGACAATAAAGAAGATGAAGTGTTAGCAACAACAATCTAAAACTCGAGTGAATGGTATGACATGATATTCAATTATTTTAACAATGGTACCTTTCCTGAGCCAACAAATAAAAACACGCGCTCTCATCCTAAATTTTTTTCATCTAGATATATCATCCTAGCGGACATCATATACAAGATGTCCTTTGATGGCCTCTTGCTTAGGTGTCTTAAACAAACCAAAATCCCTATAGAACTTGAACATGCTCATGCAGGTACATGCAGAGGCACTTTGGAGGAAGATCATCAATTCAAAAGTTAATCCACATAGGGTATTACCAGAAGAATGTGGAATGAGATTGATTTGAATAAGTTAATAAATTTCACAAGTGTCAAGAGCATCAAAACTTAATCCACTCTCCTACCTCTGAGCTTCATGCACAAGTTCCTATTTGGCCATTCTTGGTATGGGGTTTGGATATTATTAGAAAAATATCTCCACCCTCATCCGTAGGACATACATTTATAATCATGGCAATAGATTATTTCATGAAATGGGTAGAAGCTATCCTCTTGTGTTCAACAACATATGATGTAGTGTGTCACTTCATATTGGAACACATTATTGCTCGCTTTGGACTTCCTTCCATGTTAGCTTCATACAATGGAACACCATTTAAGAATAATGATGTGAAGAAGTTTTTGGAAACATTTAATATAAAACATTGATTCTCAACACCTTACTACCTGAAATCTAGTGGACAAGATGAATCAACTAACAAAAATCTTGAGCAAATCCTAAGAAAGAAAGTGAACAAACATAATAAAGAATGGCATACACAATTAACATATGCATTATGGGCTTATCGTACTAGTATCAAAACATCAATAGGAAACACACCTTATAATATTGTTTATGGTGCCAAGGCAATTATACCCCTAGAGTTAGAGATTCCTTCCTTAAGGATCGCTCTTGAAGGGCTAATTGATGACAATACTTAGAGGGAACTACAATTACACCAACTTGAAATGCTCAATGAAAGGTGAATTAATGCCCTCAAACATCTTCAAGCCTGTCATAAGAAAATGTAGTAAGGCTATAAAGATCATGTCATCCCTCACTCATTTTAAAAGGATGATTTCATGCTATACAAAAATCAACAAAATTTCAATGCTAACCTGATAGAAAAAGGAAAGTTTAGCCCTAACTAGTTAGGACCTTATATAGTTCAAGAAAGCTATAGGTCTGGAGCATACTTAATATCTGAAATGGATGGTACACCTCTTCGATAACCTATTAATGTTGCACATTTGTGTGGGTACGATGTCTAGTCTTTCTGAATAGTGTGATTTTTAAAAGCAACATTGTTAGAGTTAATGGATAGTATTTCATTATCTCTCACATTTTCTTTGTTACTAACACATAGTTCTTTGTGTCCGAAAATACATGTTAGATCATGGAGATATTTATTGAATAGTCTAACATAGATTATTTAATAAATCACATTGCCATCTAACACATAAACATAAAACCTGCACATGCTCATTTATATATATATCAAAAGTTTTAATACATCTCATCAATAGTATAATATCACTATGGCCTATGGCTACTAGATTCATCTGGATGCACTATCCACGCCAATTGAGAGATGATGGTGTGTGACCTAGATTTTCTCATGTTCATCATCCGAAGCATAGTCCTTAGTGACCTACATAGGTCACCCTTGCATATCAGTTCCTCCACCTGCTCTCGCTTGACACGGTCTCTATCAACCTAAATTTTGACAACCTCTCTCTGCAACCACTCAACCTCTGATTGTAAGATGGCCTCTTTGTCAGATCTCTAAGGTGCTCAATCCTCCTCTAGCTCCACTTCTATCTTTGATACTTGACCCTCAGTGTTCTTAGTGCACCTGGATATGCCAACATATGCTCCCTTGAGCCTCACATAAGGCTCGAACATGTCCATCCGCTCCACTATGAATGGTGGGGGAATGTACTATGTGGATGTACCCTCATCTACAAGAAGGGGTGGCACTATCGTTGTAGCTGCACATCAGAATAGGTCCTTGGACTCTAACACAGACCCTGAGAGATAGAAATAATAAGAATAATTAGTATCCATCATCATAATATATCCATATATGGGTATGTGTAGGGTATGTGGCTGATGACTTTTTTTTACCCAAAATTGATGAAACAGAAAGGGTTTTTAAAGGAGATTCTCATCTTTCCAGAAATATAAATTATTCTTTACTTTGAATTTAATAGATAATTATTATTCATTTTCTATTTGAATTATGACTAAATTCATGATTAAGAGGCTGATTAAAAAACATCTATAGCTTTCAAACGGTATCACATTTTTTGAATCCAAAATATGCATCACATCGAGAAATGAGTCCTCTACTTATATCTAAAATATTCTAAAAAAATATTATCATTTTATTGTGGCTAGTGTGGTTAGATAGACACCTACTTATTTTTTCCCTAAAATTTAAATACTACTACATTGAAATTTCAAATTTTCACCAAATAGATTTAAAAAAAAAAAACCTAGTATTTTATAAACTACATTCAATTTTCTACAGATTCTATTCTTACATACTTTTGAAATAATATAGATAACTTATTCAAATTTTACATCAAGTTGCCTAACTCTAATTTTTCTAAAATTTTCACCACTTAAGGACCTATTTTTTCCATGATGATCTTGCACTTATCCATATAGGAGAATAATATAAAAACATAAAGCATAACAATAAATATCATTACTTGGGTCTATAGCATGATCAATAGGAATCTCAAATTCCCTACTACTCTCCACATGCAACATGGTACGTGGAAATGCCCTATGATAGACTTGTCAAGTTTGATGTGGTTGATTTTCTACCTTGATTCTGCCTCCATAAGGCAAGCGAAATCAAGGGGGGCCATACATCTATGCTCAAATGTAATTTGCTAGGAAAGTTAGACAAGAGGGTTACTTTTGAGCTAGTACTGAATTTTCGATGCAACATGTGGTTCCTAACATTATGGTTTTGTAGGTGATTCCTAACAGTATCCTTTTATAAAGTTACTTGTTCAAGTACTTTAGCTTGCATATGCACATAGTGACATATGGGAGCTAAAGTGGGGGCTAAATGTAGTGTAGAAAAATGCATACCTTTGCATTTTCACACTTAATTTGGACCTATTTTAGCACCTTTTGCATTAATTTCCCTTTAGGTCACTTATTATGGGCCCCTAAGACCCCCTTTTGTGCATCCCAAGGCATATTGCAACTTTAAACCTGATGAAAACCCATAAACAAGTATCAATCTTGGTAACCCACCTTTTGAATTGGTAAGTTAAGCATTTTGGGACCAAGATGTCCTTGGTGGCATCTTAGTCCCCCCTCGTCAGACCAAGATGGCACTTAGGGAGTCTTATTCCTAGGGGACTTAATTTTGGGAATTAAGAGAGAGAAAAGAAAATATTTGAATTTATTTGACCTTTTTGTCAGTCTTTGAGATCTAATAATCAGGTTATTAGGTAGAAATGCCTATAAAAGTAAGATTCATACCCATTTTTTTACATAAGTTGACATGATTTGAGATAAGTTTTGAACAAAAGACATAATTTGAGCAAGTTGAAGGAGAGTTTTAAGTCTTGGAGTAGCCTTATAGTGTTTTAGTAGGTTTTTCAAGTCCATTTTCAAGCCAAGAGCTAACATTGCAAACCTGGGTTAGTAATGAATGCCTATTGTGGATCATGAAAGATTCCAGGTTGGAGATGCAACTAGCCATTTATCCAAGCCTAAGGACTTGTTTCTTGATTGATTCCATCTTCCATTAAATTGCTCTAATTTTCTATCTGAGGAAGGTACATTTCATGTTTGTAACTTGTTAGGGTGATTAGAGATCTCCTTTATAGCTCATTTACATTTGTATCTTAGGAATCTTATTCTAACACATTTGAATAGGGTTTCTCCATATTCTAGCTTGCATAATCTTAGACACACTTAATATTAGGGCACACACATTTCCATTTTCAAATTTATGTTTTTTCATCAAGGTTTAATTAACAAACAAGGAGTTTGACCAAGACAAACCCCCATAAACAATCAATCCAGATTCCTTTGTTTTGTAGGTCTTTTTATGAGTTTAGATTAGAGGACTTGGTAAAGAAGCAAGTGCAGATCTTAAGTTTTGGGACCACATTCAAAAAAATTAGAAATTTAGAATGGGACTAATACGCCATCTTGGGCATCTTAGTCCCTGAGCTATATTTCTCAGAGATTCCTTCAGATCCAGTAACGACATCTGAAGACTTTGCATCTTCTCCTAAAATAGTAGCAAGACTAAAACGCCATATTGGGTGTCTTTGTCCTCCCTGACATATTTGGGAAGCTTCTTTGCATCTTTGGAATCCTCAATCTCTGGAATCCTCACAACATCTCCATACTTCCTAGGTACACACATCCTAACTCCTTGTTGCATAATTTCATCATTTGCATCTCTCATTTAGCTTGCATAACTAGGTTTTGTAGGTTGAATGTTCATTTGTCTTTTCCAAGCATTTGCTTGGTGGTGAACCCCTAAAAGATGAAAAATCCCCCTCCTAGGTCCTCCTCATTGAGAATAGACTCACCTTGTGAGGTTGTTACTCAATCCAATTAGGACTCCTATGACACAATTGAATGACCAAGGTAGAGTAGGAAACTACTCCCTTTCCCCTTTATCCATGTGGTTCAATGTTTTATGGTGTTTGCATAGGCAACAGTCAACCTAGTGTTAGCACTGCATGCGAATTTTATGAAAGTGTGTTGAGGTTTGTTAAGATTTATTTAGGTCCTAATTAAGGACTTATATGGGTTACTTTCATTCCTATCCACCATGGGAATGTTTAGGTCCCAACCTAATTTGAAATTTAAAATATAATGGATAGTTTCTGACCTTGGAGAAGGTTTTTGAGAATGGGGATGATATAAAGAGTGATGTTGTTGTAAAATGGATAAGAGAGACAAGATAGATGCAAGATAGATGTAAGTGATGATTATGATGTGAATTTGAGTAGAGCAGTGCAAATTTGAAAGTGTTGGTTTTGTAAAGGTGGAGCTTACAAGAATATGAGAGTGTTGGAGCATTTGTGGTGGATTCTCTGTTGCATTGAGAATTTATTCTCTATGTAAAATTTCTCTTCTATCTTCTTTTTTCTTTCTGTGGTAGTGAGCCCTAGCTGTGAGCTTTTTTGGATAGTGTGTCATATTCTGGTAGTGAGCCCTTGTATCAGTTTTATAATTACTTATACTATGAGGTAATCCTCACTGTGGTTTTTTCCTCATTGGGTTTTCCATGTAAATCTAGTGTTCTCTTGTGTATGTTGTTATTTTAGTTTCTATTATCTCCATTTCATGATTTATCACTTTAAAATAGAACAAGGGTTTAATGAATACTTGTGGATCTAATTACTGTTGAGCTTTTTGATGTTTTAATTTGTTACAAATGATTCAACCCCCCTCTCAGTTGTCTTGTTCATTCAACAATATATAATCATGTGAAAAAAAACCCAAGAGATTAGGTAATCTTCTTAAGTTACCAATATTTATAAAGTTACAAGTCTAGTATGATTAATTTATGTTCAACAATCATAAGTCAAGGTCAATAAGCACAAATAGGAAGTGAAATTAAATATTGTGACATTTTGACTTTTTTGTTTGCTCACAAATTATATTGATTGAGGAAACACTTGGGGCTTAGTAGTTAATGGATAAATTTCATTGAATTTATTCAAAAGGCTATTAGTGATCATGACTAGAAGAGTAATTGTTGTCTTATGTCCACTTAGTGATATAATGTAAATTGATTAATTAATTATTAAAGGTTATTAAATAAATGTTGGAATGAAGCAAGATTGATTCTACCATACAATATTATTAAGGTTATCTATAAGAGGAGCCCTCATCTATAAATTTATAATTTATTCTAGAGATGAATTTGCTTAAACTATTTATCTTTCCAATGTTTATGGGAATGACTTTATTATAAATGTGATATCAATGAATTAAGTCACTTATAAACTAACTTACTAAAATTTTCATGTTTTGAAATTGTGGAAAATAATAGTCACCCAATTTAATCTCAAATATTTATAAACTTTTTATACCATTATAAAGTATACAAATAAATAAATAAATAATTTCTATTCTCATTTAAATATTTCATATACATATTCTTTATAATGAATTTTAGGCACATTTTTATTAACATTTATGGCATATAGGGATAAGGAAATAGAGAGATATTGAATAGTAATTCTTATAATCATAAAGATTATAATTATCGGCATCCATACATTATACATTGCTAGAGGTTGGTATTGTAATTGTGTTCACTTTAAGTTCAAGATCTCATTACATTAGCATGCACTTGAAAACTTGGATTGTTAAAATTAGGAAAAGGTTGTTGAGATAATGGACCAACAATAATAGCATAAAATATAAAATAGAAAATAAATGATGATAGAAAAATAAAGATAAATAATTAACACAAATTTTTAATGTGGTTCACCATCAAAATGGCTACATCCATCAAGGAAAGCAAGTCACACTATTTTATTAATTAGCTCAAAATACATTAGTCTTTGAATCTACACCAAAAAAGGAATTATATCAACTCTTCAAGCATGTGAATAGACATGGAAAGAGGAAGATGAAAGGACAGTGATGGTCGGGCTTCATTTCCAACAATCTCCCACTTGAAGTCGAAACTGTATTGCTATCCCCGCTTTCCTTGAAACTCATTGTTATTTAATTACAGTACCAAGTAACCAGTCCATTGGCCGACCAATCTTGGTGAGAATTTTAATCAGCTCATCCAAGCTAACACACTGTTCACCTTTAATCCTTCTTTCCTATAATCAGGATCAAGAGGGTAGCTTATAAACTCTGAACGTTTCTTAATTACGTCCTTTAGATGCCTCTCTTCGAAATACTCCATTTGATCATGTGGAAACAACCAAGATCATGGAAAAACAAACAAGCACACGATTGCAAGTGAAATCGAATGTTTAGCTTTACAACCAATAAGGTATTTATAGATGAAGCTTGAGACAAAGTCTACAACAAGACTCCACACTTGAATAGGAAAGGTGGTGGATGAGAACCCATGAGACTAGCTCAATAGTTCAACCTCCCTTATATATAGCAGCGATGTGTCAAAAAAGAGTTTACACATCGACTAGTGACTCAACTAAGGAGACTTAGTCTTTCCACATGTGAGGAAAGCTACTAACTATGATTATGTTAGAATAACCCAGGTTGAGTTATACACCAACACCCCCCCTTAAGCATAGATTAGGTAGGTTTATGAAACATGAGTCCCGACTATGCGCCATTTTAGGTACTCATTTACAAAATATCTCTCAAAAACCAGAGAAAGAAAGAAAACCCCATGGGAAAAAACTTTCCTCCAAAAGAGAGAAAATTAAGAGAGGACTTTAGATGGCCCCTCCTGATGATGATGATGATGATGCT
Organism: Sequoia sempervirens; assembly: GCA_007258455.2. Lineage (NCBI taxonomy): Eukaryota > Viridiplantae > Streptophyta > Pinopsida > Cupressales > Cupressaceae > Sequoia > Sequoia sempervirens. The sequence continues at coordinate 122,200,713 of VDFB02086081.1, read as the reverse complement.
GATGTAGACCGTACGCCAAGAAGAGCTTGTAGATGAATGAACCTTCTTTCTGTAAAGGGTTTGGTAAAGATGTCGACAACTTGTTCTGAAGACTAGAAAAATACTAGGTTGATGATCTGATCATGGATAAGCTCACTAATATAATGCATATGAATCTCAATATGTTTGGTTCATTGATGTTGAGCCAGATTCTTGCATATTTGGATAATACTTTGATTATCACAATAGATAACTATTGGTCGTTTGATAGGAATGCCAAATTCAAAAATAATGCCTTGAAGCCATATGGCTTATGTAGCTGAGTTAATAGCTCCTCAGAACTCTACCTCTGTAGAAGATATAGCATTAGCATTTTTCTTTTTGCTAGACCAACTGATAGGACCTGAACCAAGTGAAAAACTGTACCCAGAAGTAGACTTGCGATTTTCTATATCACCAGCCCAATCTGTTTCTGTGAAACCAACCAAATCAATAGTTGAACCAACTCTGTAATGTATCCCAAATGTAACTGTACCTTGAAGGTAACATTATAGAGTTGGTTCAACTATTGATTTGGTTGGTTTCATAGATTCAGGTTGGGCTGGTGATACAAAAAATCGCAATTCTACTTTTGGGTACAGTTTTTTAGTTGGTTCAAGTCCTATCAACTGGTCTAGCAAAAATTAAAAAATGCTATTGCTATATCTTCTACAGAGGAAGAGTTCTGAGGAGTTGTTAACTCAGCTACAGAAGCCATATGGCTTCAAGGCATCATTTTTGAATTTGGCATTCCTATTAGATGACCAATACTTATCTATTGTGATAATCAAAGTACTATCCAAATATGCAAGAATCTGGTTCAACATCAACGAAACAAACATATTGAGATTAATATGCATTATATTTGTGAGCTTATCCATGATCAGATCATCAACCTAGTATTTTGCCAATCTTCAGAAGAAGTTGCCGACATCTTTACCAAACCCTTTACAAAAAGAAAGTTCATTCATCTATGAGCTCTTCTTGGCATACGGTCTACATCGGCATCATCGTCATCATCATCAGAAGGGGCCATCTAAAGTCCTCTCTTAATTTTCTCTCTTTTGGAGGAAAGTTTTTTCCCACATGGTTTTCTTTCTTTCTCTGGTTTTTGAGAGATATTTTGTAAATGAGCACCTAAAATGGCGCATAGTCGGGACTCATGTTTCATAAACCTACCTAAGCTATGCTTAAGAGGGTGTGTTGGTGTAAAACTCAACATGAGTTATTCTAGCATAATCATAGTTAGTAGCTTTCCTCACATGTGGAAAGACTAAGTATGATTATGTTAGAATAACTCATGTTGAGTTATACACCAACAGATCATCCTTGAGGTAAAGAGTGATCTTTGTTCCCCTACCAAGTGCTTCACCATAAGTATCTTTTGTCATGGTAAATGATCTACCAGCCTAAGACTCCCAGATATACTGTTTGTCATCATTGTATTTGGTAGTCACAACTACTTTCTAAGCAACCAGATATGCAGAGTAAAAACCAACATCAAACTGCCCTCTGGTGTCATTGTGAATATTCGTCAAAGTCTGCTTCAGTTGTGCAACATTGTTAAACTTGGCCATTGCATCTAACTGAGAGATCATGGGATTTGCTTGCATGTTGATGCGTAGAGCTCGAAACCTCATCACCATGGCAGTACAAAAATTTTCCACTGCCATAGCACTCTACCTTTCTAGCTTCTACAACACAAAATGTATGATTCCCCATCTCTCAAGGTTCCATTGCCTATCATTTGGTCGTGGCATTACCCGACTAAGTTGCCCCCAGTTACCCAACCTCAACTCGGGTGCATCTAGCCTTTTCTCAGCTTCAAAATGGATTCCATGTATGGTTTTTGCTTTAACCTCTTCAAGCAAAGGAATCCATTTGTGAGCACAGAAAACAGAACATCACAAACCATAAACCTCATTATAGATGCTAAATGTGAATTATTACTCAGCACCTTCATTCGAGCAAAATAAGGATCATGATAATGCATGACTTCGGGTTTTCCTAAAGCTATTTTCCAACCATATTAAATAGATGGCAAAGAGCCTCCACGTTTTGAGAAAATGTTTTTGATGAGTCGTACCTTCCTCCTATTGGATTAGTTACAACAATAACAGAGCATCATTCTTGTAATGATGTTACAATTCTGGCACTGTTCATCTTGTCAATCAAACAAATACCCTTGTCATCAAGGACCAATGCACCTCCTTCGAGTTTCCACTCTCATGTCACAGGGTCTTTATGGACTGCTGTTGTAAGCCCAGCTACCGAGGCATCCTTTCTAGCCGTATATACAGCACTCTGAGTAGTTTTATCCATATATTTAAGAAATTGAGATTTTGCTGTTCCTGGGTCAGCGAGGAGACAATTTATATTTCCTCTTAGACGATGCTTTGCTTTTACATTCTTTTCTTGCCCTCTGAAAAATTCGTAGTGAAATACTGTCTCTGTAATAAGGGGCGATTCCACCTCCAAGCGACAGGACATTCACTCCATCTGCGTTGTCCATAGGCCCTCCCTTCCCTAACACAAAATCTGATTTGAAGTTTTTTGGAATTGTTTTAAGCTTATTTAATGTGAAAACGTACACATCATACCAAGAACAAAGCTTTTGAGCATTAGAATTATGATCAGTCCCAAAACCAAATATGTGCACAGGGATCCGCATATCACCTTGCTGTGAAGGCTGCCTTATTTATCCTGGCAACAAAGACTGAAAATCCAAGACTCTTCTAGGATTTTCCAAAAAAGGGGACTACCTATGGTTTCCCACATTGTATTTGTCTTTCCCATCAGAAAGTAGAATAATACTGCACACAAGGTTCTGCTCACACCGGTCTTCAAGCACTTTAGCTCCTTTTTTCAATCCTTCAGCAATATTGGTTCCACCTGTAGACACCAGACCATTCACTGCTTGCAAGGAAAGTTGCTGACCATTTACCTGGGAATTCTCCTCCACACCAACAGGCTTCATGTCCACACCTTCAAGTTTTCCAAAATTATCAGGAGGCACAACAGTAAGATTATCAACAACAACGACATTACCAAACTCTGTCTCAAACTCCAATGAGTTTTCTTCTTCTTCATTATCACTCTTAATGCCGAAGTCTTCACTAGCAAGTAGTTGTATTGCATCCAAATCCACCGAGGCAAATCAATAATACTTCTCATTCAAAAATAGTGAACCATCTATTCCTTTCATGACATCGGTATCAAGATTTTCTTCCACCATTTTCTCCCATTTGGGTTAAGATTCAGAGGCATCCTTCTCAGCGGAAGCTTTTGCACTATCTTGCACAGACATATGATCAAATTCCAATAGATTAAGAAAGTCCTCAATGACTGAATCAACTATATCATCTTACCCATCCATCCCATCCATCTCACATGAAGCCTCAACGAAGGTTTGTTCTAGTTCTTTGGTGCAAATCTTCTCACTCTCAAATTGCTCTAATGCCCTTTTCTTTGCAACCAAAGCCTCACACAGCGAAGGAGTCAGTGAGGAATAAATAACTCCCACATTAACATGACTCTCTACTACATACAGGGTGCCTACTTTGCTGTTTCAAGCAATTACCAAGTCCCCTTTTTGTTACTTTCCATATATTTCGATTCAAAAGTAACTTTACATCCTTAAGAAAACAATTGCCCAGTTGAAATTAGATTTTGTTTGAGCTGAGGGATATATCTAACATCCCACAACAGCCAACTATTTCCATTTTTTAATTTTAATAAAGCATCCCCTTTGCCAATAACATCACAAGATTTATTGTTTCCAAGAATAACGCTACCAAAGTCACCGCTTTGCAGATTTTTGAAGTATTCCTTGCGCGGAGTGGCATGAAATGATGCTCTGAAACTGAACACCCAAACATTTGAAGTTTTTTCTTCCGAGACAAAAACAAAAATGCATGCATCTTCTTCGCATACCGAATCCACTTCATTTTCTTTTGGCTGATTTTCAGCCTTCAAAAACCAACAATTCTTCTTGATGTGGCCTTGTTTGCCACAATACCAACAACCAACATTTCTCTCTGGATTTTGACCTCCCTTGTAATTTCCTATGACTTCATTCGTTAGAAGACATTGCTTCCACTCAAACTCAAATCTCTCATGCTAAATGATCGAACACCACAACTTTGATACCAATTGTTGAGATAATGGAGCAACAACAACAGCATAAAACATAAAATAGAACAGCAACAACGATTGCCAAATAAAGACAAATAATTAATAAAGATGTTTAACGTGGTTCACCATCAAAATGACTACATCTGCAAAGCAAAGCAGGTCACACTATTTTATTAATCAGCCCAAAATACATCAGTCTTCATCTACACCAAAAAAGGAATTATATCAACTCTTTAGACAAGTCAAGAGACATGAAAAGTGGAAGACTAAAGGACAGTGACGGTTCCAGGCTTAATTTCCAACAAAGGCCCCTCCATTGCAATCTATTCGAATGACAAAGGCTAGATACTTTATTCTCACTGTACCACACCATAAGCGTGCTCAATTTTGAATGTCAGACTAAATTCATTTTAGAAAGAAAGAGGGAGAACACGGACAACTGGTTGGATACATAGATAAAGATCTGGGCCTGCAATTGCAGTACAGCCTTGCTCCCCAATAATGGCCTCTTTTCTCCCAATGAAAAAATAATAGTGAGAAACATTTAAATATAAAAATAAAAACAAAACAAGTTTAATAAGATATATGTTTAATACAAACGTTGTTTTATGACAAAACGCATATGAAGCAATAGAAGAAAGTTGCTAATTGTAAGATAAAACGAAACCATTTTCAAACAGATTTCAACTATATAATCTTCTCTTAAATTTATAGTTGCCATAGTGGTTCCCATAAGAGCATTGTATCCAACTCCTCATGCATGGTATATTCACTTTGTTGTGACCTGGAATACAAAACATGTCCAGCATCCTCAGATCCAATTGTGTGAGGGGATACAAGCTTGTCATCGGTAAAGCGCATATTCAGGAGCTCTGCTTACGTGGCTGCCAATTGGGATTCCAGGTCTGCAATCCGCTTCTGCAGTTTGTGGGTTTCTCTTGAACACCCATAAACGGGGTCCCCCATTCTAGCTGTTGCTTCATACACCAAACTATTTACTGCATCTGCTCTTTGCTCAGCTTTAATATCCTATAAAAATATAACATCAAAAAATATTAATATCATTATCCCACTAATTCAAACCTAAAACATCATAATGTTTCTCTTAATCTGACGGCCAAATGGCTGTGCCAAATAATTCAAATATATGGGCAACTCTAAACAAATGTCAATCTATAAGACAGTGTAGGATAAGTCCGACCATATTTGTACCATAAAATGGTAACAAAATATTCATGTCATTATTTTGTATTTTTTTACAATCAAAATGAAAGTGACTAAATCTGATGTCTGAAAACGCAGTAATCGGGCTTGGTTACGTTACTTGAAGCAATTTGAGAACACGGCTGATTCCATACAGCTGATGCACCACCCTAAACCTTTGGAGGTCGTCAGCAGGAAAATAAGGAGCCAGCAAACATTCAGCTGAACATTTTTTACGTTGGTATCGACAAGCTGCGCACGCTGAAGGTGTCATCTTTCCTCTTTTAATGCTCCAACACTCTCTTGCTTCTCTTTATTTATCCACAACTCAACAAAGCCTGCCTTGATTTTCTATTTATACACAACTCGACAAAGCCTTCCTTGCTTCTCTTTATTTATTTTTTCTTACTACACAATTAGTCAGGTGGAATGCGTTTACTCGTTTTTTTCTTTCTATTTTCCAAATTGAGTTAGAACACCGGGATAGCGTAGGATTTCGCATATGTTGTCAAAAAGACAACAGTATATTACAATATTATTCAAAAGGAGTGGCGGTAACATCACACTCCATTGTAGTGTTCGACGTTACCTGTGGACAATCAACCTCCACAGATTAAAAAGTACATTTAAAGCGTTTCCGCGTGATGATTTTGATTTCTATGTGGTGGGTCTTGCTGAAACATTGGAACTTCAAAATCTCGCGGCTCCTTCGATTAACTACAAAATATCACTACCAGATTTAAGATTTGGAATCTTTCTTAGGCATTTCCATGATTATTCACACGTGTGTAATATTATTTTATAAATAATAATATAATATTCATTTAAAAAAATAATATTAATATAGATATCTTAAATATATCTATTTGATTTGAAACTATTTTATTTTACTTTACAATTATTTTGTTTATTACATATATGGACACATAAATGTAGAGTAGTATGTTTTATTTTTTTAGACTACAGTACACGGTACCACAAAGATGGTGGAGTGAGTAGACCTCGACCTCTTGCCTACAACAAGATGCTTTAGCCAATCAAACTAGGCCCACTGTCCAAATGTTGTGTACTATTATAATTATAATTAAATATTAATATTTAAACATAAACGATTGTCAAATTTAAAATAATAGTTAAGAGTTTGTTTTTTAACACACTCACCTTGTTATTACACTCCACCCCTTCTATCATTGTATAATGCTTTTGAACTTTAATTAGATAATGAAAATGATTGTGACTTTACAAGAAAAAATAAAGTATATATTTTATTTTATTTATAAAAATCTGGTCCTTTAAAATAAACTATATTTTTTTATAGATTATGTTTTTATAAAAAAATATTGTATACTTTATTTAAAGAAAGAATATCCGAAAGACATTACACAATAAAATTTGTGTAGAGATTTTTTTCAACAAATATAAATTAAAACTAATTGTGATATAATACTAAGAATGATTTTGTTAAGCATTATGATGCCTCGTTATAGTCTTGAATAATTAAAAAATGTGGAGTATGAAGATTCTCCAACTTGCTTTCAGCGGTCTCTAAGAATTTGTAAGTTTCAATGGTCAAAACCATTGAGTGAATATGCCAATGAATGAAAAATGTATAAATCTCATTCACACTTTAGAATTTACAAGACTTAAAGGGATATCTCTATCTTTGCACGATGGATTCTATATGAATTTCAAAAAAATTATGATACTTAAAAGAAAATGAAATACTCGCATAAGTAAAGCAATAATTTTGGGATACTAAGCAATATTGAGCATTACTTGCACCGTTAATGCTTAGGCATGAACAAAGTAAATTATGGAATGAATTATGAAATAAATGATTTAAAAATGTCCTAGGATAATGATGTAAGGGAAAACAAATCATCTAGCATAAACTCACAAACATAAAATTTGCAACTCAAAAATACTTAAAATAGCCCCTTCAAGTACATAACAACAAAAAAATTATGATACCATGTATGGATCTTCAATTCAAAAATGTGAAAAGTGGAAATCAGCTAATTCTCCTACTCAAGGAGCATTAGTAGGTCTTATTACTTTATGGAATGCTAAAAAAGGTTACCATAGACTCAAACATAAATGAAAGATATTGGAAACTAATGAAGGTATCAAATTTTGACTTCAATTTTTTGTTGATAAATGCCTATGGACGTCTACTTCTACAATGGAAAATAAATTGCTATGGGATGTGTTTACACAAGTTTTTGATGATATAGGAGAGGAGAATACAATATTAGTTGGTGATTTTAACACAATTAGTTCACTGCAAGAAGAGAAAGGAGCAATTTACCCACCCCTTAATGGACATATTGCCTGAAAAGGAGAAGTATACTAGGAAAAACTAAAGAAAATATTTCCTATGTAGTTGTGGAGCGGTTGGATGGGTTCTTGTCTTCGCCAAATTGGTTGTCAAGGAAGAATATTCTATCATCTAAGATCTTACCCTTTGTTGGGTCGGATCATTATGCCATTTCTTTGGACATAATAGTTGCAAACCTTGGTTCAAAGGGAAAACTGTCTTTTAAATTTAAAAAGACGTGGTTTAGATATCCAGAGTTTTGGCCTCTTCTTCAGCAATGGTAGGCAAGTGCGCTGTATGTTAGAGGATCTAAAATGTTCCAGTTATGTAAAAAACTAAGACATGTGAAACAACAATATATATTTTGGAATGTGCATGTCTTCAAGAATATTTTGAGAAAAAAGAAAAATGTATTCAATCAAGTATTAGAAATCAATGAAAAAATTATATCACAAGATTTGGATGTTACCACTTTTGAATAGCAAAGAAAGTTGCAATCGAAATGGGTTGAGTTAGTGGAAAGGGAAGAAGTCTATTGGAGACAAAGGTCTCAAGAATTGTGGTTAAAATAAGGGGATTGGAATACCAAATTCTTTCATATATCAACTTGTGGATGGTGAAAATCTACAAATGGCTTAAAACTAACACACATACATTAGCATGATTAGCACTTTAAAACATAGCAATTTATCAAGCATCCATATCATATTCAAATCATTTTAATCATGTAGCTAGTTGAATTTTTAAATTGATTATTTGTTGATCCTCATAAATCTCAAAAGCTTCCCACTCAAAAATAATAATTTTCAAACAAACCATTTGCTTCAATCCATGAGTCTAGTGAGGGGCATTTTCTCTTTGAAAATCATTTATGTGAATTTTATGGAAATACTTTCTATTCTGAGTACGGGATAAGTGCAATTAATGTTCTAATGTCCAATAAATGTAGATCTACAATTTAACATTCTTGCATGAAATGACACTTACTTGGTGGTGTGTTGAATCATTTTGACATGCAATTTTCATTGGGCATTGTAATTCTGTAGGGTTCATCATGTGTTGGTTAACTTTTGGTAGCTATAACCATTGTCTTTTTTTTTTTTCAGAAATTTTGGATGATTGGTAATTTCTTTGTGATAATGCATTGCTACATTGATTCCTTGCAATCTCATTTCTAATATTTTTCTTTAAACTGTTTGTAGGGAGGCATGCATAAAAAAAAGGTAAGTAGTGGAATTGGGCATTAGAATTTAACAAAAGCAAGCAGAATTGGAGTTGGAAAAGTGAACTTGAAAGCATTTTTAAATGCTTATTAGTATAGAGCTTCCATAATTGCTTTCATTTTTTTTTTCGGCCAACTAAATCATTGTTTTATTTTCTTTCAAAGTTGGGCTAAAATTGAACCTTAGACACCTACTAGATTTCAATTTGGTCTAACAAATTGAATAATCAAATCTTCATCTTTCCTTTGGTGCTTAAAATAAATTGAATCATTGCTTTGAAGGATAAAATGAATGTGCATCTTTATTGTTTTGTAATTATTTACACAAAGTAATAAAATCCAAAGACGTATGCACTTCTCTTGCACCTCACTGTGATCTTGAGAATCAAAAGGATTTTGGTGACATTAAGTTGCATAAATAATTTCCCATAAACACTTCGATTTGGGTTTAAAATTGAACAAAATATTGTGCGAGTGTGAGTGAGGGAATTATCACGTATATTCTCTCTCTTTGTTGCTATCAAAGATTGATCGAGTTATGGATTTTTTCTTTACTCGCTTTTGTTTATCCTAGAGGGCCTGCCTTGGGGAAAAAGTACTCACCCAAGGGAACGACTCAACCGGTAACACTCTAAAGCCAAGAGTATTTCCAATCAGGATATAAATGTGGGTATTGGAGTAAACGCCAGTATCACGCGGTTGATTCCGACAAGATGGATCTGAAAGGGGACTCTTGCCATATGGGTCAATATCCATGAATGAAAAGTCCAAAATAGAACCCTTGTTTTGTAGTGACCAATTGATCCATTGAGCGAGTTTATCAAAGTGGTGCATTGGAACTTAGATTCCAAGAAGTTACTTGCCATGTCCAATCTTGGTTGAAATATAGAGGTTAAGACTTCATTCTTAACATACCTTTATATTTTTTCCTTGGTTGCATGTAAAATCATCTCTTCTACAAAGGGAATGAGGCAAGCCCACCAAGAAAAATGTACCAATTGAGCTAGGATGTTATAGTGCTTTTGAGTCAGTTTGAAAACATAGTGCTTTGATCGAAAACATTGGAAAACCAACATTCAACATGAGCATCAAATCTCAAACCCTTTAGGAGAAGCAAATATCCTTGAACGAATTCACATGTTATTGCTTTCCCTTGGGGTTTTATTCTTAGAGGCTTCTAAGCATTTGAATTTCATCTCAATTTGCTCCTACTAAGGTCAACACTAGGAAACCATTGCCTTGATTTCCTCAATTTCCGCATAATGCATTTTGTGGGATGAAAGAGAATTAGGACATTGTACATTCAGTTGAAAACCTAATCCAGAAGTGTTTGTGATAAAAATAATCCATTAAGCAAAGATTGAATCAATTAGACCCCACACATGTGCTTGTCATCTTTTGGTCATATGGTTTTCATATAGACATTGGTCTTTTGATTTTGAATTACTCTTAGAGAAAGGCATGTTCTTCACTATCTTGGTCTCGTAAACAAGTCCTTCCTAGGTTCATTTAGGATCAAATCAAACACTTCATCCAAATTCCAAAAATTTATCATCCATCCCACCAATCAACTTTAAAGCTTTGGAAGCATCATTCTAGACTTGGGTAAATCATCAAAATCAAAATCACCTTGTTTAGTTAGGTGTATGGGAATGCATCCTTTCTCATACATTTAATTGAATTAGAAATCCTTTTGAACAAGTTCATCCTAAGATCGCATCCAAAATTTTAGGGTTTACAAGTTTATTATCCAATCAAACTAATCAAAATCAAACCCTAAGTCTAGCATTGATCCAAAGTCCCTAAACATTCAAAACCCATATCATTCACCCCTTTCATCATTCATCACATCACTAGTTCTAAGAACCCTAAAGGGCACTTTTACAACAAGGTCAAAACACAAGAAGAACATGGAATACAAACTTGATCCATACATCATGAGTAATCCAAATCAATTGAACTTTCAAAGCCTTACAATGTCAATTGATTATCAAAACTCACACTTATACAATCCATACATGGGATCATTACCTTCTACAGATTTTAATGGCACAACAAGTGTGAGTATGCCCAAATCAAAGATTGGAACACATTTCCTGATGGTAGATCTAAATCCAAACCTACAAGTCTATCAACCAAACAATCAAAGCATGAGCCTTCAAATGAACAATGTCATCCCACCAAATCCCTACAAGCCAAATGAGAATGTACCAAGTACAAGTTTTCAAAACATGAACCCGAAAAACTTTGGGATAAATATGTTTGCAAATCATAGAAATGTTGTTCAGAATCCAAACAAGATGTTAACGACCCCAAGTCAAGGCAATGTGATTCCCGACATCAACAATCTTCAATTTCAACCTATCATGCCAAATCTAAGTGTCATCCCAAATGAAAAAAATTGTCCATGATCCTATTCAAAAAACACAAGTGTACATTCCAAATCTTCTTGAACAAAAACTAGATCAACTATATCAAGGGAGTCGAGATCAAAGTCAAGATCAAATGTGGCGAGATCAAATTGCTACACTTACCAAAATAGTTTAGTCATTGCGCCAAGAGACGTCTCCACCACCATTACCCATATCAACATCATTCCTTGGTTTAGGGCTTCCCCCTTTACCTAGCAGCAATCACTCCATCAATCTACTTAACACCAATCAAGCCATCACATCAAATCCCTTGAATATACCATCAACATCGCACCAACAGATGGTATCTAATCAAATGACAACATCAATCCCGAAAAATCAAAATATGGTCTCCCAAGGACCTATGACATCGGTCATTCTGACCATCCCTATCACTTCAATCACTCCATCCACCCCTATCAAACCCATCATATCTCAAATGCTCACGATCACTCCAAATGTATCTCAACCACTTGGCACTACATCCAACACAATTCCAAATCCACCACCACTACCACCAAAACCAAACGCAGCAAGACAATATAACATTGCGCTAAAAGCTCACCAGGCTTACCAAAAGGCCATCTAGCAATATCTAGCCACACAAAAATCAGCACAAGTCCAGGCTCAGGTGCAAGCACAAGCTAAAGCCCAATACGAAGCCCAACAAGCAAATTTTGTTCAAAATATCAACACAACATTAACGAATCCATGTATCGATCCAAATCAACGATCACATAATCAAGAGCTATCCATCAATGAACACATGGAAGATGTTTCTACCCCATCCAAAGATCAAATCAACATAGGTCAGGAGTCACTTTTCAATCATAATCAAAATCCACCAATAATACCCAACAATACCCAACAATGATCCAATTCAAGAAATGTCAACATCGTTTGACCCAATGATTGAAGACATTGGAAATCCCTCCATCACAATTGTTGAAAACAATGATCAAGATCTATCCATCAAAGAACACATTGAAGATGTTTCTATCTCGTCTGAAGATCAAATCAACATATGTCAAGAGTTACTTTTCAATCATGATCAAAATCCACCAACTGACAATAATCCAATTCAATAAATGTCAACATCATTTGACCCTATGGTTGAAGACAATGGAAATCCCTTCACCACAATTGTTGAAAAAAATGATCAAGACCTCTCCATCGATGAGCACCTTGAAGATGTTTCCACACCATCCGATGATCAACTCACCATACATCAAGAGCCACTTTTTAGTGATCTATTTTAAGGAGTGTTAGGATTATTTGATCCTATTGACATAATGCACTATCTGTTGACCTATGATCATGTTGAAAATTTCTCTATATCGCCTTATGAGTTAGAGGACATATCTCAAGTATTCATTCCAAAGCATGATCAACATCCTTCAACAAAGTCTAGCAGTGGTTCTTTCCAATATATGTTGACCCCCTTTGACCTCATGGTTACAAATACTAAAGGAATCCTCAACTTGACACTTGATCCAAGTCCACTCAAAGATCAAGAGGATATTTAACCACTTATCATGTCTAATGACGACATCCAAGAACCCCTTATAAGCAATCCATCCTTTGAAATTGAACCATGTCAAGAACTTGATCCAAAGCATGTCGAAAGAAACTTTGAAATCATTCAAGATCAAGAATTTGTATCTTCAAGATACCACAATAATCTAATGGACACTCTCTTATCTATGCAAGATGATCATATCCAGGTAGCACATACTCCTCCATCTACTCATGAGATTCTTTCTATGATGGACACATAGATGATCTTCATCTAGAACAAAATTTTGTTACACAAAAAGAGGAGATTATTAACTCCTATAGTCAAACTGAGTTATCAACATTAGGATCAGATATATCTCGAATTCAGACTGAGGACATCAAGTATGTGGATATCCAACATTATCTGCTCAAGGAAACAAGTTAGACAAAACAATATAATTAGAGTTATCGGAGCAACAAATTGAAACATCACCTATGGTGGTCATTTATCAAAGAATTTATTATAAACAAGAGCTCTCAAAAGAAAGTGAAATAAAAGCATGAAGGTACTACTTACACAATACTAGGGGCAACTTCGTCTCAAGAAAACATCAACATAGGAAGCACGAAGAATCCTTATGATGAAATCGATGTCAATACTACAACCAGTCACATCATGAATCTTCATCCACCCATCACCCCATCCACGAATTGGGACCAACATCAAAAGAAAGAATTGAATCAAAGTACAAGGAACGTTATCAAAGAAAAATAATCAAAAAAGCACAATGGACAAATCAAATACATATGGATACCAAAGAATACAAAGAATGATTATCCCTATCAATCTCCATCAGTCAAAGAAACTATGGGGAAAAATTAAAAAGGGAAAAAAATCCATCAAAGATGTCCACAAAAGAAAAAGTAGGCTTTTCAAGCGATGTACAAGGTATATCAAGCAGTTGGTCTGAATTCCACGTGCACTTTCATATCCACCCATCATTGCTCATCTTCCCAAGTTTGGAGAGTCAAAGGTTCCAAACTGTCAACCAATCCATCTCTTATCCCTAAACACACTCCATCCACACCTCCACACATGATATCCAATTCTTACATTGACCATGTATTAGCAACGAATCTTCATCATAAGGATTTAGAAGGCACCCTATCACGATGTGCACATAGAGACATAGTTAACTTTAGTATCAATAAAGAAAATCAGAAATCCTAAAAGCTGCATTCAAGTGCACATGTCTTAGCAAAGAAACTTCTTCAAGTAGGATATCAATGGCACATTATGACATAAGCATCTACATAAACACCACTAGGTGGGTCAACATGAATCTTTTAGAAAAACCAAAAAAATCAGAAATTTTTTGAAAATCCAAAAAAAATAGAAAAAGGATTGAAAATAGTAACTTGAGAAAAATCTTCCTCTAGTGAAAACAGCATGTGCAGTGCTTTGGGAAGGTACCATGATGAAAACCTGGAAAACAAGCATCATGTGTAGAATTGAGCATCTATGTGCACTATTTCATGTGAAAGCATCTCATCCCATCCATAATAAATCAAACATTCCATCCATATTATCCATAATAAATCCATTCATCCATAAACCATTGATCCAATCCATTTTCATCCATCTGCATCCATCATCTGAGTTATCTTGATCTTGATAAAAGTTTGGGGCACATTTTACACTTGCTTTAAACATCTTGACATGGGTTGTTTTCACTGATCCTATCCTACCCTAGCATTATCTGAGCCATAAAGCATTATCCAAATGAGTGTTCTTTATCTAAACACCTTATCTTATCGCAAGATAATCCTTTACGTGCTTACCATATCCATCCATTCATACGCCTATATGAGCATTTACCCATAACATTCCATAGATTGCTGGACATTGGGGGCAGATATTTACATCTTGCTTCGGGAATAAATCTTGATATATATCCTCCAAACTTATGCGGTGACCCAAACATTAGAAAACATGAAATCCACTTGGTCAAGAATTTGTGATCCAAAATCCAAATCACTAGCCCATGGCATATTTTGATGAGAAGGCATTCCTTATCAAACTTGATCTTCCATCGAACATTGATCCAAACAATCAATATTAGTTGCATCTAAGTTGCACATCAAACGTCACATAAAATCATTCGAACAACTTTTGTTCCAAATCAAGCTCCATCAATCATGATCAATCAAATCCAATCAAAAAAATCATCTCAGGATATCCTTGTGTTGCTTAACACTGTCCTTGCATTGTTGTGTATCCTCAACAATGTTATCACCATCAATCTATCATTGCCTTGGGATATTCATCCCAATCCTTGTGTTTCTTAACACTATCCTTGCATTGTTGTGCATCCTCAACAATGTTATCATCATCAATCTTGATCAATCAATCCTTGCATTGTTGTGCATCCTCAACAATGTTATCATTATCATCAATCCATTGATTTGATCAGTCAACCTTAGCTTGGTTTCACCAAAATCCCAAAACAGAGAACTGATATCATCACACATATGTCCATATCCAAAATGTCAAAATCATGCAAAAATCCAAAAACACTAAAAAATCCAAAAAACATCCAAAACATCAAAAAATCTAAAAACATCCAAAAAATTAGAAAAACATCAAAAACATGATATCCGAACTACATTGTCTCTGAGCTTAAATGTAGGCAAGGCTAATCTTTGATTAGCCCTTGAGACATCAAAATCCAAAAACATTTGAAAAACATCAAAATCCAAAAACATTCATAAAATCACAAAAAACCCCAAAACATTCAAAAAATCAATAAATCAAAACATTTGTAAAATCTTGAAAATACCAAAAACAACCTCAAAACATAAAAAAAACTCCAAAAACATTCAAATATTTGAAAAAATCCATTCGTCTCATCTCACTTTCACTCGAAATAATCAATCATCCATAATAAACTTATCATCACCTTCATCCTTTGGCAACACAAATAGAAACAATCACATCAATTGGCAAAAGAAAAGCTTCAATCACAAAATCAAAAGAAAACAACAAACCATTAAACACAAAATCAAACTCTCGATCATTTTCAGACATGTCAATCGACTTTATATCAATAGCCTATCAATCAACTTATAAAACCATCATTATCCTATACAATGCATGTCCTAGGATATATTGTTCTGACAATGGGCATCATTTTGGATATCACCTTGGATTCTTATCCTATCAAAACACATCCCTCTGGTTGAAGGTATGAAGAACGTTGACTTATTTGTGTACTTGGTCTTTTCTTTTGATTTATCTTATTGTGCTCATTCCAAGGACTTCTCGATGATATCCGAACAAGGGATTTAGAGAGATAGGAATGGGGCAACGATCATTATCCTTTTTGTCTATTGTACTTGTTGGACGTTCTTGTAATATAACTTGGTGAATACTTGCTTTGTTAGGTACACCCTAGCAAGGTTTCCATATGTCAAGTGTGAACAAGAATACTCCTATCTATTTGTTGAGTTAAAGTCCATTGCACTAGGTACAATACCATCCTGGTTCTTTATACCTTGATGCATCGTGCCTACATGTGTTATCAAACATAAGGTAAGTAGCCCTTTTAAAATCCCAATCCTTGATAATAAAATCATCATCTATCATCATCATCATCTCTAATAAAGTCTCGTCAAATCATAGACTTGTGGGATCCTCTTGTCATCATCTCATTTCCGCACTAACATCATAATCACCAATGCATCCATCATACATACATCTTGCATCCACAAACCATCAGCAGTCGACATATCATTCATATCATACATAATAGGAAACATCAATCATTTCACATGCATTGAATTTGCATCATCATCATAGTATAGATCTATTAGTCTAAGCATCTACATAAATCATACATTTTGATAATCATAGCATAATCCATCTCATCCATCATCACATCATATCACCATTTAAGATTTGTTATTCTAAGCATCTTAAAATCATCTCATTTGCATCATCATCCATAACCATCCATTTTGAACCTCTTTATTGCAAGATCAACCCTCAAATCGAATATTTTTGCTCGATCTCTCGAGGGGGAAATGTACCAGTGTACTTTCCATTGGGGCATCCAAAAATTCTCAATTTTTTTAAATTTTGATCGCGGAAAGTTTATTCTTTGAACCAACATAGCAAGTACATTGCTTCAAAGAGGGGCAAAATGTAGGCATGCAAAATTAGCATTATGCATTCAATTAGGCCCATTCATCAAGTAAACCAGATTCACATCCATCCACCCATTAGCTAAATCAAGTTCATCATCCATTTAAATTAAATAAATCAATTTTAATCAAACCATAACATTTCATCTTTCTTAAACCATATTCTAATTTCATCTTAGGTAAATTAACCCACCTTTATCTTGCATCATCCCTTTAATTAAATAAATCAAACATTTATTTAATTAAATCCCAAATCACCTTTCATCCTTTTTGATTTAAATAAATCAAAATATTCAAGTCAAAGGGTTCAAACTCACCTAATCATCCTTAAACTAATCTAATCCTAACTAGCCTAATCTAACCACCCATCACATATTCCCACTTGCACAAATAATTCAATTTATTGATTTATTAAAATCCTTATTTTCTATCAACATGGCATCTTTGAGGAATATTCCCTAGAATTTGAATTCAAAATCAAGTGGACATGTACATCCAACAAAGCAATTAATGTCTCTTACATGTCACTTGCAAAGGTCAAACTAAGCATTTACTCTCAAATTCAAATTTGAATTTCCCCCTCTTGGGCACATTTCTCAAATCTTGCACATCCCTCAACCTATGACATGATGACAAGTGGCCTCTTTTCATTGGCTTGTTTTTTATCCCACATTGCTCTCTTATGAGCACTCTTAGCATTTGAGAATTTACAAATAGAGAGCTTCATTCATCAACAAATCCTCCACAACTCCACAAACTTTTTATCTAATCTACAATATCATGCAAGGTCACTCTCTTCAATGGAGAACTAATTTTGTCCACTCCATATCTTAGCATTCCATATCATTATTCATAGCATTTTCATCATGGAGCTTAGCAAAGGATTGGGAAAGGGCTATTTTCCACAATAGCACAAATCCAATATGAGATAGAGTTCGATTATTGCTTATGCTTTCATTTAGATCATTTCATATTTTGTTGTTTTGATTGCATTATGAAGCATGATTCAATATTTCATAGGGTTTGCTTAGTTTTTTTTTCTTCATTTGCTAATAACTCTAAAGTTTTTGATATTTGAGGTAAATGTAGATTTAGCAACTACACAACTCATATTAAGAAATCATGAAATATAGTTTTCACAATACAAGATAGCTCCATGGGTTCGTTTCCCACTATGATAGAGGATATTAAAGAGGAAGGTATCAATTTTTTTTCAAAAATTTTGTTTGATCTAGAGTATCAGTCAACTAATGCTATTAAGGATGGGGGAGAATTAATTTAAGCCATAACAAAGCTAATCCTTAAAGAAGATAATGATTAATTGTTGAAGCCTTTCACTCTTGAGGAGTTAAAGAATGTGGCATTTTCCTTTCCACCTAATAAGGCCCTGAGACCTAATGGATTCACTACTCTATTATTTCAAAAATGTTGGGACTTCATTGGTTGTGATATCTTATTGGAATTGGAGGAATAATGAATGAAAAATGGATAAAACAATTTAACACTAGACATATAGCAATAATACCAAAAGTGAAAGTCCCCAAATCATTTGTAGATTTTAGGCCAATATCTTTGTGCAACACAATTTACAAGACTTTTATAAAAGACATTTATCTTTGATTCCAACCTCTCATAACAATAATAATATCACAAGAAAAAGGTGGATTTAGGCCAGTTAGGGAGACAACATAAGGGGCTTTAGTAGCCCATGAAGTATTTCATTCTATTAAAACTAATAACTTGTGATCCTTCATCATTAAATTGGACATGATGAAATCCTATCATAGGATGGATTGGACATTATTGATTCAAGTTTTACAAAAGTTTAGCTTTAACAATAAATGGTGTAATTAGATCTTTTCATGCTTAGTTGGTGCAAAATTTCTAGTCATTGTAAATAGGACTCCAGTTGTTTTTTTTAGCTCAGCTCAAAGGGTTCAACAAGGATACCCTTTATCTTTGGTGCTATTAATTATAATGGAAGAAGCATTAAGTGTATCAATCTAAAAATTGCATTCTCAAGGGATTTGGTAGGGTATTTTAATCCCTCATACAAATACTTAGTTACCCACTCATTGTTTCTAGATGAAACCTGACTATTTAAAAAATATTTAATAAAAGAAGCCAAACAGGTTAAGAAAATACTTGGAAAATCTTCATCTGCTTATGGGAAAAAGATAAATAGAAGTAAGTCAAAGATATATATTTTCAAAACATCAAAATATATTAATATATTTTCAAAATCTCGCCGCTCCTTCGATTCAGTAAACTACAAAACATCACTACCAGATTTAAGATTTGGAATCATTCTTAGGAATTTCCATGATTATTCACACATGTG
The DNA here is from genome assembly GCA_007258455.2 of Sequoia sempervirens. Taxonomy (NCBI): domain Eukaryota; kingdom Viridiplantae; phylum Streptophyta; class Pinopsida; order Cupressales; family Cupressaceae; genus Sequoia; species Sequoia sempervirens. The sequence goes on along the minus strand of VDFB02086081.1, from coordinate 122,181,367 downwards.
TAATATTATTTTATAAATAGTAATATAATATTCATTTTAAAAAATAATATTAATATAGATATCTTAAATATATCCATTTGATTTGAAACTATTTTATTTTACTTTACAATTATTTTGTTTATTACATATATGGACACATAAATGTAGAGTAGTATTTTTTTATCTTTTTAGACTATAGTGCGTGGTACCATAGAGATGGTGGAGTGAGTAGACCTCGTGACCTCTTTCCTGCAACAAGATGCTTTACCCAATCAAACTAGGCCCACTGCCCAAATGTGGTGTACTATTATAATTATTATTAAATATTAATATTTAAACATAAATGATTGTCAAATTTTAAATGATAGTTAAGAGTTTTTGTTTTAACACACTCACCTTGTCATTACACTCCATCCCTTCTATAATTGTATAATATTTTTGAACTTTAATTAGATAATGAAAATGATAGTGATTTTACAAACACAAATGAAGTATATATATTATTTTATTTATAAAAATTAGATTCTTTAAAATCAACTAATTTTTTAATATATTATTTGTTTATAAAAAATATTTTAGATTTTATTTAAAGAAAGAATATCTGAAAGAGATTACCTAATAAAATTTGTGTAGAGAATTTTTTTAACAAATATAAATTAAAACTAATTGTGATATAATATTAACAATGATTTGTTGAACACCTTGGAGTTTTTTGGGCGGTCCTTTTTTGGGCCCTATTGTCTCTTTGTGCTGTCGTTTCCTTTTTAGGGCAGTTGTTTGCTTGTTTGGACTTATTTTGTTATCTTTTGTTGTTTAAACTCTCCGGTTTTAGGTCCATGTAAAACCTATTTTTTCCATTTCAAAAACAATGATTTTGTTAAGCATTATGATGCCTCATTATAGTCTTAAATAATTAAAGAATGTGCAGTATGAAGATTCTCCAACTTACTTTCAGTAGTCTCTAAGAATTTGTAAGTTTCAATGGTCAAAACCATTGAGTGGATATGCCATTAAATGAAAAATTGATAACTCTCATTCACACTTGAGAATCTAAGAGATCTACAAGATCTGAAGGGATATCTCTATCTTTGGATGATGGATTCTATATGAATTTAAAAAAATTTATCATACATAAAAGAAAATGAAATACTTCCATAAGTAAAAAAATAATTTTGGGATATTAGACAATATTGAGCATTCCTTGCACCATTGATGCTTAGGCATGAAAAAATTAAATTATGGAATGAATTCTGAAATAAATGATTTAAAAATGGCCTAGGATGATGATGTAAGGGAAAACAAACCATCTAACATAAAATCACAAAAATAAAATTTACAGCTCAAAAAATACTTGAAATAACACAAAAAATTGTAAGAAATGTCTTTCCTTCTCATTCAAATTCTCCTTCAATTACATAAAAACAAAAAAATTCTAATATCATGTATGGATATTCAATTCAAAAATGGGAAAAGTGGAAATCAGCTCATTCTCCTGTTCAAGGAGGATTAGGAGGTCTTATTACTTTATGGAATGCTAAAACGGTTATCATAAACTTAGTCAGAAATGAAAGAAATTGGAAACTAATGAAGGTATCAAATTTTAACTTAAAATTTTGGTTGATAAACGTCTATGGCCCTACTTATACAATGGAAAATATTTTTTTATGAGATGCATTTACACAAGTTTTTGATGATATAGGAGAGGAGAAGACAATATTAGTCTGTGATTTTAACATAATTAATTACTTCATTGCAAGAAAAGAAAGGCAATTTACTCACCCTTGAGAGCAATGGGAGATTTTATAGCATTCGTGCAAGATGATTCCTTAATGGACATATTGCCTGAAAAGGGGAAGTATAGTTGGAAAAACTAAAGAAAGGATTTCCTATGTAGATTGTGGAGTAGTTGGATAGGTTCTTATCTGTGCCAAATTGGTTCTTAGGGAAGAATAATTTTTCATCTGAGATCTTACCCTTTGTTGGGTTGGATCATTATGCCATTTCAATAGACATAATAGCTGTAAAATTTGGTTCAAAGGGAAAACCATCTTTCAAAATTCAAAAGATGTAGTTTAGATATCTAAATTTTTGACCTCTTCTTCACTAATGGTGGGCAAGTTCTTCGTATGTTAGAAGATCTAAAATGTTCCAATTATGTAAGAAACTAAGTCAATGTGAAACAACATATCAGATTTTGGAATGTGCATGTCTTCAAGAAAATTTTTGAGAAAAAAAGAAAAAGGTATTCAATCAAGTATTAGAAATCAATGAAAAAATTATATCACAAGGTTTGGATGCTACCACTTTTGAATAGCAAACAAAGTTGCAGTTAGAATGGGCTAAGTTAGTGGAAAGGGAAGAAGTTTATTAGAGACAAAAGTATTAGGAATTGTGGTTAAAAGAAGGGGATTGGAATACCAAATTATTTCATATATCAACTCAGATTAAGAAGTCATCAAATACATTTTTCACAATAAAAGATAGCTCAACGGGTTTGTTTCTCACTATCATAGAGGAAATTCAAGAGGAAGGTATCATATTTTTTTCATAACTTATGTTTGATCTAGAGAATTGTTCAATTGATGCTAATAAGGACGAGGAAGAATAAATTTAAGCTATAACAAAGCTAATCCTTAAAGAGGATAATGATTAATTGTTGAATCCATTCACTCTTGATGAGTTAAAGAATGTGGTGTTTTTCTTGCTACCTAATAAGGCCATGAGACCTAATGAATTCACTTCTCTATTCTTTCAAAAAAATTGGGACTTCATTGGTTTTGATCTCCTATTAGAATTAGAGGAATTGAGGAGATTTGGGGCCATGCTAAAGAAATTTAACACTACGTGTATATAACAATAATACCAAAAGTGAAAGTCCCCAAATCATTTGCAAATTTTAGGCCAATATCTTTGTGCAACACAATTTACAAGATTTTAATAAAATAAATTTATCTTAGACTCCAACCTTTCATAACAAAAATCAAATCACAAGAACAAGGTGGATTTATGCTAGATATGGAGACAACTGAAGGGGATTTAATAACTCATGAAGTATTTAATTATGTTAAAACTAATAACTTGTTATTCTTCATCATTAAATTGGACATGATGAAATACTATGATAGGATGGATTGGGAATTCTTGATTCAAATTTTACAAAATTTTGGCTTTAACAATAAATGGTGTAAATAGATCTTTTTATGCTTAGTTGGTGCAATTTTTTTAGTCATTATAAATGGGACTCCAATTGGTTTCTTCAGTTCAACTTAGGGGGTTCAGTACGGGGGCCATCTATCTCTGGTGCTATTTATTATAATGGTAGAAGTGTTGAGTGTATCAATATAAAAAGTGCATTCTCAAGGGATTTGATATGGTATTTTAATCCCTCATACAAATATTCAGCTACCCACACATTGTTTCTAGATGTCACCTTACTATTTAAAAAATCTTTAATGAAAGAAGCCAAATAGGTTAACCAAATACTTGAACAATATTCATCTACTTTTGGGCATAAAATAAATGCAAGTCAGTCCAAGCTATATAGTTTCAACACAAATGCTTAGATTACAAGGAGGTTAGTGGATTTGCTAGGATTTTAGAAGGTAGATCTTCCTTACTCATATCTTGGTATACCTTTCTTTATGGGTGCAAATAAAGATTAATATTGAGGAAAATTAATAGAAAGGATAAAAGAAAAAAAAAATCTTGGAAAGCTAGGTGGTTTTCTCTTTCAAGATGAATCTTAATGATCAAATCTATGCTAGAAACTATCCCCAACTATTACTTCATTGTTTTGAGGGCATCCAAATCAGTCACCTTACAAATTGAAAAACTCATTAGAAATTTCTTATGGAAAGGTAACATTTATGATAAAAAAAGATACCTTTAATTTCATTGCAAAGAATGTACTCTGAAAACCTTAAGGGTGGGGACAATATCCATAATCTCTCTACAAGAAACATGGCTTTTGGAGAAAAATTGGTGTGGAAATTATGTATACAAAGCCTAGCTCAAAGTGGTGTAAATTAATGTAGAGTAAATACTTGAATAATGAAAACCCAACTAGAATCTTCACCATTTTAAATCCTCCTAGTGGTTCAATTACATGGAAATTCATAGTAGCATGTAGGGAAGTCATTGTTCCATACATATCATGGGAAGTAAATAATGGAGAAGATGTTTAGTTCTAGAAAGACTCATAGAATGGGAACCCCCCTCTAAACTCCATTCAAGAGTTTTAATTAGTAGAGAAATTTCTATCAACAAGTTGGGGCACCAAATTGAAGGATTATATCATGTCTATAGATGCTATTACAGGTAATATAACATGGAAATATTTATCAACTATACCTATATCTTTCAATGTAAAAGTAGTATTGTAGAGTACCCTAAAGAGTAGAGTTGTATTTAAATGAGATTGTTTAGATAAGATAATTTGGGCTCCTTCTAAAAATGGAAACTACACAATAAAGTATGGTTACAAGTCAATAATTAGAAAAGGTCTACAAAATCAAGCCCAATAGGCATTCTCATTTTGTTGGAACTCCATGGTGCTTCCCAAGGCTGGTAGATTTGCTTGGTTGGATTTAAGAAACCAAATATTAACAAGTGATAGATTGACTAATTTAAGGGTAAAAAAACCATTTAGATGTGTGTTATGTGGGGAGTTTTTTGAAAATTTGGATCATTTGTTTATACATTGTCCATTTGCTCAAGATTATTGCCAGGCCTTCATTAAAAGAAAGTTAAGCTACTCTTTCCCATTACTAAAAAATTGATTGGACCTTTTCACTAGTTGGCATGTACTTTACAAATCATTGTTATTTGCATGTTTATGGAAGATATTTCTAGTAGTAGTGGTGTGGAATATTTGGTGGGAAAGGAATAGGAATATATTCAAGAAGGAAACTTCATCAATACAACAATTTTAGGTAAAAGTTGAGAAATCTATTTCAAAGGTGACAAATTCTTATGTTCAAGCATACCAAAATGTATCTTCTATCTTTACAAGTTGGTATGGGATCATTCTAAATAAATGGTAATACATTATTTTAGCCTTCATAAGTAGTTTACATTAGCTAGCTAAACAAAAGTTGGATAGGAATTCAATTAATTGGATGCCTCCCTCCCCAAGCTTTTGTAAGTTAAATTTTGATGGTGCATCAAGGGGTAATCCAAGATTATCAGGGGTAGGAGTGTGTATCTAAGATTCTAAAGGATAACTAATAGGTGTAATTTCAATTAATCTCTCTAATGGAACAAATAATATAGTAGAGGCTCAAGCTTTACTTCATGGTTTAAATTTAGCAATGAAGCTTAGGGTAGAAAGAATTCATATAGAATGTGACTCTAATAATTGAAATGCATTGCAAAGAAAAGAAAGTACAAAATTGGCATCTTAAATACATCTTGGAGAAGGTTTTTTTGTAGTTAAATACATTTTGAGAAGTTTATATTTCTCATACCTATCGAGAAGGTACCAAACTAGCTAATAACCTTGCAAAAATAGGTTGTGATCAATAAGTGGTGGAAACATCAGATTCTAGCCATCTTATTAATGATTTTCCTCATCTCGCAAAAATTGTAGCTTTTGAAAAAAGTGTGCTAAAGGGGTCAAAATCTCATAGATTGAAGGAAATAAAATGTTTAAGTGTAGTGGATAATCTAAGCATCTTTATATTGTGGTGGTGTAGCTACCAAATATAGGTTGTAATACAAAATAGTAAGTATTTGTCTAAGGATTCATTCATTTTATGTTAAGTCCAAAAGGTATCATAATTCAAACTTCGAGTGTACCCCTTACTATGTGCACAAAGGAAAGGAAGCTAAAATTGAGTTGATTCTGATAAGATTCAGACACCGGGCTTTGGGTTGTTAGCTTTCCTTTATGTTTTGAATTATTGAATATGGTGTAGTCTCGATCCTTGACATTTGAATAGCATCAGGAATCTATGTTTGGAACTAAGGATTTTACCTTAACAAGAAAAAAAAGTATACAAAAATATGAAAGTTTGAAGGCCGATGCCCAAAAGGATCTGGCATAATAGATTGAAGTAAACGCTTTCACCTTAAAAAGAATGGTAAGTATGTAGATTAATCAAAGCCCAAATGCTGACACTCAAAAAGTTAAGCATGGAGTATGGTGGAGACTTGATCCTCAACATGTTAAGTATGCAGAATGAGGAAAGCCTAAAGGTCCACATCTAAAAGGTGAAGTACTGAGTATGGTGGAGACCCGATCCCCGACACCCAAAAAGGATCAGTCCTTGGATTTTGAAGGAAATAAAATGTTCAAGGGTAGTGATAATGTGAACATATTCAAATTATGGTAGTTTAGCTACCAAAAGTAGGTCGTAATATAAAACAATAAGAATTTTCCTAAGGAGTTAGTCATTTTTTCTAATTCCAAAAGTTATTGGACTTTAGACTTTGGGCATACCCTTACTGTGTGCATAAATGAAAGGAAGCTAAAATTGTGTTAATTATGGAAGGATTTGGACCTCAGGTTTTAGGTTGTTGGCTTGCCTTTATTTTTGATGTATAGAATATGGTGAAGTCTTGATCCCCAACATCTGAATAGCATCAGGCATCTAAGTTTAGAGTTAAGGCTTTCACCTTCACCACAATGGTAAGTATGCAGAAAGATGAAATTCTGAAGCCTGATGCTAGAAAGGATCGACCAATAGAGATCAAAGTTAAGGTATTCACCATAAAAAAATTGGTAAGTACATAGATTTTTGAAATATTGAAGGATGACACCTAAAAAGTGAAGGATGGAGTATGGTGGAGTCTCAATCCCTGGCATTTTAGAAGGTTTAAGCTTCAAAAATCAAAGTTAAGGTTTTCAACTTAACAAGAATGGTAAATATGCAGAATGATGAAAGCTTGAAGGTTGACACCTGAAAGGGTTAAGTATAAAGCTTGTGAAGGATATGTTTGGTTCCAGTTAGTTAACCAATATTTCCATTTTGTAAGTTATTATTATTATAATATAAATATATAGGCTATTTTCCTTTTGGAAAAAAACAAAACATTTCTAAAAGTAGATTGTTTTGCAACCATGTGGTCTAATAAAAAACATTACAAAACTTATATAAATCTTATTTACAATAGAAAAATGGTCTCCTTCAATCCAAATTCTTTCACATGGTTCTAGCTCCTTCAACTTGTAATCTTCAATGGAAATCACTACTACAACAAACATGTAACCTTCAAGTCTATTTGCTTCTATCTAAACACCTTCAAACCTACAATAAAAATGCCTTCTTGGTCTCTTTCAACCATTATTCTACTAAAGCTCTCAAGCTACCTTCACATGGACTTCACTAGCTCACTGTCTTCCAAAATGTGGAGCTCACTAGATCCCTAAACCATGGGCTTCTATGCAAATATAAATCTGCAACAATGGATTTTTCAAATTATCTCTTTAATCTAGCACCATATCCACATCTCACTTGTAAAAACTCTTGAATTCATATTCTCAAATGATAGGGCCAAAATATATATACTTGTGAATGAGAAAAACCACTATGGTTTTCCAAAACCTCACAAAAACCACCTCGGAAAAATCATAGAGAAGAAATCACAAAATAATAAAAATTGCTCAATAGTCACATGGAATTTACATGGGAACCTAAACTATTGCCAATCAAATTTGGTCAATCTGGTGTGCTTTATTATTCTCTAATAGTTCTGATAGCTCAATGGAAGAACATGTGCCAATATGCAAACTTGGGCACCCCAACATGAAAGAGAATGCAAATCATACAAATCAACATGCAAGGAAATGCATTGATGAGTGGTCCCCACCTTGAAATGGATTCCTAGGTTGGAATATCCTTTAGGTTTCTCTAGAAACATTTAATAAAGTAAATTCACCTCCAAAATTATAATTTCAAATTACCAAAGGGGGTAATTACCATACTTGGAAATTGAAATAATTAATTCCTCACATGAGCCCTTATTAAAAGTTAAAAAAAAAAAAAGAAACAATATTTGGTGATGCAAGATTGCTAGTACCCCCACATGCTCCTACATTAAGCACATTTGGTAGGAAGTTTGTGAGCATAGTTTCACAAAAATGATTCGAGTAGTAGAAATACTCTTTCAAGTTGCAATTAACTTGCAACATACTCCAATACTGAGATGCTATTGTAGAAAATTTTCTTTCTTCTTCTTTTCCAACACTTTATTAGGATGCTTTCCATCTTCCTCCAACAAAAATACATACTCTTCTTCATTCCTCTTTTGGACTCATTTCAACCATGAACTATCCTCCACCACCTATTGCTCTCTCTTCTCCTCTTCCAATTATTCACTTCTCTTCTCTCCTCTTTCAAGGGATCAATCCCATCATAGAGTCAACACCTCCACCATGTTCACCTGCAACATCCTCTACAACTTCTACATGCAAATATTTATTATCCAAACAACAATAAAAATCTACTACATCCTTATACAAATCTGAAATTACTACCCCATAGAAATTAAAAATTCCCATCGTCCTGCTCTCTTCTTACTCAACATCCTCTTCTGCTCTGACCAAAGAAGCTATAGAATCATCACAACTAAATTTAGAATTAAAATTTACCTCCTTGCTCAAATTATTTGTAATTATTCCTATTTCCCACTTCTTTCAAATATTTTCCAAAATTTGAATTATCATGGGTCTCCTCATGACCCATCCCACCTTTACTTTTGAACACATCTTGTTTGGTGAAATATTTCATCATTCACATCTCATACTCTGTAATCGTCACAACTTCACCTCTTGCTATTTAGGATTTCTCTATTATACTGACAATAGTCTACATGAGCTCTTTTTCATAGTGCTTGCTCTATCCACCCAAGGGATCTAGTGTAAACTATCTCATGTTTGATGATCTATTTACACACTTAGGTTCTCTTGATTTGATACTATAGATATAAGGGAAAACCAACCATCTAAAAAAAACTAAAAAAACCAAACCATGCAACTTAGAAAATACTTGAAATAACACAAAAATTTCTAAGAAATGTCTTTGCCTCTAAATAAAATTATCCTTAAACTACATTGTGAGCACCTTTATAAATCTGCAAACATTCTAAACTCCATAAATAATGCATAATGCCTCTCAAACAAGATAACAAAATGAACTAATTGGAAGCATAAAAGAAGCATAATGCGCACCTATTCCATAGTGGATTGGTGTCACTTTATCGTGAAAAGTGGCCCTTTTCCAAGCCTTGAAAAATCAATGATGCAAATGGTAATGGCCAAAATTAGCTCTCAATATGGAGAGAGTAACTTTGCATGAAGATTATGTGTGTAGATGATCAAATGCACAGGATGAGTTCTCTATTTATAAGAGAGAATGGTGGAGAGACATGAAAAATGATTGAATGTGGGACAAAGATTCAACCAATAGGAAGGATCCACTTGTCACCATGTGAATGGGCCAAGGGTGGGCAAGTTTTGGTGAATGTGCCAATAAATGACATTATGTGGCCTTTTCAAAATTTCAAATTTGGCTTGTTGGAGGGAGAAGAAGGGGTCTTAAATTCCTAGTGGGAAACATGTAAGAGGAGAATTAATGCTATGTTGGAAGGAACAAGTCAACTTGATTTGAATTCAAGTTTGAGAGAATATTCTTTATTATGCCCTGTTGATGGAATTTAAAAGTTTTAATAAATCAATTAAAAATGATTTATTTGTGCAAGTGGGAAAAACTAGAGGATGGGAATTGCATTAAGATTAGATTTAATCATTATTTAGTTAATTTAAGAGAGGATTAGGTGATTTGACTCATTTGGCTTAGATTTAAGGATTAAACTAAGTCAAAAGGAGATGGAAAATGATACAAACAATTAAATAAACATTTGATTTATTTAATCAAAGAGGATGATGTTAGTACTAAAGATGAATTTATTTAATTTAAATGGAGGACTTTAGAGATTGAATTTAATGAAATTGATATATTTGATGAATGGATGAATATGAATTAGTTAAATTCATGATGCTAATTTTGCATGTCTACATTTTTCCCCTCTTTGAAGTAATGTACTAGCTGCATTGGTTCAAAGAATAAACTTACCATGATCAAAATTAAAAAAAATTCTAATTTTTTTAGATGCCCCAATGGAAAGTACACTGGTACATTTCCCCCTCAAGAGATTGAGCGAAAATATTTGATTTGAGGGTCGATCTCGCGATAAAGAGGTTCAAGATGGACGTATGGATGGTTGTGATGATGATGCAAATGATACGGTTTTAAAATGCTTAGACTACCAAATCTATGTTATCTTAAACAACTCAAATGATAATGTAATGCATGGTGAGATGGATGAGATGGATGATGTGATATGCTATCATTATGAGATTTATGTATGTTAGTGATTTGTGAATGTAGGATGGATGCACTGGCAATGATGATAAACTATCCTGGTATGATGTTAGTTTGGAAATGAAGAAATTGGGTGACGACAAGAGGACTCAACAAGACAAATTTATGCTGATGATGATGAGAGATGGATGATTTGCTTATCAAGAATTGGGATTTTGAAAGGGCCACTTACCTTATGTTTGATAACACACATAGGCATGATGCATCAAGGTATAAAGAACCAGGATGGCGTTGCACTTAGTGTGATGGAATTTGACTCTACAATTAGATAGGAGTACTCTTGTTCACACCTGACATAAAAAACCTCATTTAAAATGTAGTTCAAATATTTCAAACATCTTGGAACAAAACATAGAAAAGAAAGCCTTCCTATGTGGTCAACAAGATACCTAAAATATCCTCCCTATGCCCAAATAAAGCACGCATGATCTAGGTTATATTACAAGAACATCCAACAAGCGCAATAGCTAAAAAGATAATGATCGTTGCCTCATTCCTATCTCTCTAAATCCTTTTATTTGGACATCATCAGGAGGTCATCGAAATGAGCACAAAGAGATAAGTCAAAAAGATAAAGATAAAGTAAACACACTAGCTAATGTTCTTCAATTCTGGTAACCAAAAGGAAATGTGTTTTTTAAGGATAAGAACTGAAACTATTGCCAATAGATAATGCCCATTGTGGGGAGGGTACATCCTAGGACATGTTAGTGGATGGTGACATGTCATTTCATTTATCCAAAGTGTTATTTTTGATAAATAATGCCCATTGTAGGAATTATACATCCTAGGACATGATGTTATTAGATGATTGATATGGGATTGAATGGATGATAGGTTATTGACACAAAGAGTTGACTAACTTGTTTACGTACTAACCTAAACCTGAGACTTGACATTTTGAGTTTTCACTTTTAACCTACTAGACTTGTTTCCAACTGTTTCACCAAAGGTTGGGGACGATGATTGGATTATTGTGAGTGATGTTATTGCGGGTGAAAGCGAGATGATACAAATGGATTTTTTCAAATATTTAGATTTTTTGGAGTTTTGAAATGTTTTGGGGCTATTTTTTTGGTATTTTTGAGATTTTTCAAATGTTTTGATTTTTAATTTTTTTAATGTTTTGGGGTTTTCAAAGATTTTGACCAAGAGACTAATCTAAGGAACTATCCTAGGGGCCTCGGGGGATGATCAACAGATTAGCCTTTCCCACATTATACACGTAGAGACCACGTAGTTCTATTGACAACTTGACTGATTTATAGATGAAGATATACATGATGAAATATCAATTTATTATGACGGACTCCTAAAGGATTGACCTAAGTGTCTCGCAGGATGATCAAAGATCAAACTTGCCTATGTTCAAGGCTCAGAGACTTGTAGTTCAACAAGATGACTCTATTTTTTGACTTTTCATCTAATTTTTTGACCTGTTTTCGGATTTTGATATGTTTTGAATGTTTTTTGAATTTTTGATTTTCTGATGTTTTTGGATTTTCTGATTTTAGGACTTCAAGAATATACATGAATCTGATCTGATGAGAACATGCCCCAATGTGATGCAATAGACTACTCCGATAAAGGCGGGACAAACTGACCTTGAGAATGGGTCGAGTAGTACTAGGAGGGATCATGACATGAACACAGGTCCAAGCTATGATGTGGATGTAGATGATTGATGGATGGAATGTGATGGGTGATGGAATTTTGATGGATGGATGATGCAAAAAAAGTTGTGAAGATCCTAGTGGATGGAAAGTGCTTATTTACACAAAGCGTCTATTTGCCAAGTTTTCACCAAGGTACTTTCCCAAAGTGCCACTGAAGTGGTTTTCACCAAAGGACGATTTTTTCTCTTTACTATTTTTAATCATTTTTTATGATTCTTTTGGATTTTTATATTTTCTTGATTTTTTTTTGTTGTCACCAAGATGCCTGTTTGCTAGGTTTTAATCAAGATGACTATTTTTTTAGGACATTTTCTAATTTTTTTGGATTTTTTTGTTCTATACCTTGAAAGATTAGGCATAAATTTTTCTAAGATGGGAGTTGTTCATGGGATCCTGTAGAGGTTCACCTTCGGGTGTTAATAATCGATATGCCTTTGACTTATAGCTTGTTGTGATAACAAATGGTCCCAACTAGTTTGGTTCAAATTTTCCTTTGTTGTTTAGATTTGGGACATTCTTCTGATTCTCCTTTAGTACCAGTTCTACAACTTGGAAAGTCCTACTTTTGATCTTCTTTTTATAGCTCCTTTGAGTCTGTTCTGATAGACTTGTAAATGATTTAAAGCATCTATAGACTGCTCATCCACCAACTCCAACTCATTCAGTTTTCCTACTCAGTATTCTTCATCTATGATAAGATTTTGCAGTGATATTCTTAATGACGAGAGCTCTATCTCAATGGGTAATACTGCCTCTAATCCATAGACTAGGGAGAAGGGAGTGGCGTCGATTGGTGTACGAAAGCTGGTTCAATAGGCCTAGAGGGTGGGATTGAGCTATAGATGCCAGTCACGACTTGGGTCACTGATTGTTTTCTTGAGGATTTTCAAAATGGTTTTATTGGTAGCTTCTGCTTGGCCATTGCCTTGGGGATAATATGGGGTGGAAAAGTGATGTTGGATTTTTAATTTTTCGCAAAGGTCACGAAAATCCTAATTTTTGAAGGGTGTCCCATTATCTAAGATAATAGCTTGGGGAACATTGTATTGGCATATTAAGTGGTTCAAGATGAACTTTGATATCTACTTTCCAATGATGTATGTCATGGGGATGGCTTCCACCCACTTGGTAAAGTACTCAGTGGTGGTTATGATGAACTTGTGACCATTAGATGAAGTGGGAGTGATTTTTCCAATTAGATTGAGTCCCCACTATGAAAAGGGCCATGGTGTGATGATGGGATGAAGTTCTTGAGCTGGAGCATGGATGAGGTCCCCATGTTGTTGACATTATAGGAACCATTTGACATAGTCATGTGCTTCTCTTTCCATTGTAGGTCAATAATACTGCATCCTCAGCAATTTCTTAGCTAGGATCAGTCCACTTGAGTGTGAACCTTAGATGCCATTATGCACCTTAGTTAAAGTAGTCAATGCCTCCTCAACATTTAAACAATGTAGTAGGGTTCCTTCTATGCTCCTATGGTAAAGGGTATTTCCTAAGATGACAAACCAGGATGCTTTCTTGACAAAGGTTCTTTCAAGGTTTGAGGGTAAGTCAGCAGGTAGGACACCTATTCACAGGTAGGTACAAATGTCATGGTACCAAGGATCACCAGGACCAACAATTTTGCATACAAATTCTATTTATAGTACCTCAAAAGCTAGCACAAGAAGCTACTCTATCAGGAATTCATATTTTGAGACATTGTGAGGGATGTCTAGTAGGGACCCAATCATTACCATGGCATCTGCTACTCTGTTGTTTGCTCTAGGAATCTATTCAAATGTGATATCAATGAATGATTCTTTAATGATTTCTACCATATTTTTGTACAGAGTCAGTTTATCCTCCTTAGTCTAGTATTCACCATTCACTTGATTTATTATTAGCTAGGAGTCTCTGTATACTTTGAGGGCCATGATGTGCCATTGCACTACTATTCTAAGACCTAGGGTTAAGGCCTCATATTCTACAATGTTATTAGTGGAGGGGAGTTCCAATTTATAGGACCTTGGTATGTAGTCCCCCTGTGGGGTGATGGAAAAGACACCATTTATTGATCCATATTGCCTGTATGAGCCATCAAAGTATATTTTTGAGTGGTTGAATATGCTAAGATTGAAAATGGATTTGTATAGAAATTCTGATATGAGTGGATTCTCTGAATACACGAGTACTTCTACGAGCTGATCTGTGATGACTTGGCCTTTGATTAATTTTCACTCCACATAATCAATGCCATAATTTGATAGTATCATGACCCATTTACCCATCCTTCCTGTGAGAATTTCCTTTAACAGTAAGTACTTGAGGGGATCAATTTTGGTGATGAGTTTGACTTTGTGTGCTAACATGTAATGTCTAAATTTTTTGAAGCAAACACTACTGCTAGACATGCTTTCTCAATGAATGAGTAGTTTAAATCATGCCCAACCATTGTACGGATGATGTAATATATGGCCCTTTCTCTCCCATTTTCATTGTGTAGAGCTAGAAGAGCACCAAGGCCTACTATTTTTGCTGACATAGAGAATTAATGGATTTCTTGGGATTGGTGGCATGAGGACCAGCGGTGTAAGAAAATATTCTTTGATCTTATTAAAAGCTTCCTCAAACTTTTCATCCCAATTGTATGCTACTACCTTGTGAAGTAGGTGAGAATAAGGGACTTGTTTATTTTCTAGTTGTGCTATTAATCTTCGAATGGAATGAAGCCTGCCTTGGAGGCCTCTCAATTGTTTCAATTTTTTGGGTACCTCCATCTCAAGGATTTATTTTACCTTGGGTGGATCTACCTCAATACCTTTCATTAACACTATGTAACCTAGCAACTTTCCTGACTGTACATCAAAGACACACTTGTTTGGATTTAATCAGACCTTGTATTCCTCCAGCTTATTGAAAATAGCACTCAAGGTTGGTATGTGATCTCTCCTCTTTCTGAATTTGGCTAGTATGTCATCGACATAATCTTCAATAGTTTTATGGATCATGTCATGGAATATTAATGTCATGGCTCTTTCGTATGTTGCTCCTGTATTCTTCAAGCCGAATGGCATCATATTCCAATAGTAAGTCCCCCATCCATGGACAAGTGAATGCCATTTTGTGTTGGTATTCTTTAGCAATCATTATCTAGTCTACAATCAGAGAAAGCATTTCATGTCCTCCCGTCATGTCTACAATCATGTCAATGTTGGGCAATGAGAAATCATCTTTTGGAAATGCTTTGTTTAAGTCCCTAGATTCTATGCAGATTATGATGGCCCCATCGGGTTTTGAGATAGGAACTAGATTTGACACCCATTTTGGATAGTTGATTGGTTGAATGAATCCTACTTCTAGTAGCTTCTTCAGTTCCATTTTGACTAGTAGGGTGATTTGAGGGTGCATTTTTCTAAGCTTTTGCTTGACAGGCTTTGCTTCAGAGTATACTACTAGGTGGTGAACTATAATTTCTAGATCAAGGCTAGGCCTGTCTACATAGTTACATGAAAAATTAACTTGTCTTTCTCTCAAGAAGGCTGCTAGGAGCTCTTATTCCTCTAATAGTAATGACTTTGCATAGAATGTGATGTGTGGGATCTCCTCTATTCCTAGATTAACTAGATTGCAGTTTTTCAGCTAGGACCACTAATTTTTCTTGATGAAGAGCTCTGAAAGGAAGATTGAAACCCCCATCCTCAGGCACCTCAAAGAGGTTTTCACCATTGGATTCATCCTTTTCTTTTACTTTTTTTGGATCGAAGAGTGCCATAGTGTGGTTTTCACTCAAGGACCTAGAGATTATTCTCATTTTTTCACTTTTGTGACTAAGGGATTCAATTGTTTCCCCATAATATGCATGTGTATGTAGCTCGATGATAAATCCTACTTTATGATCCCCACATGGAATATTATCCCATAGTCCCATGAATTCTGAGAGCACCTCATAATTTTCAAATGTGTCAATAATTGGTGGTCCTCATTGGTTGTAATCAATGAGTTGTGGGTAGACTAGATGGATTTCATAGTTTTGGTTTTTAGACTCATAATATAGGGTTGTATCCTCAAATAGCATGGGTAGGTTGGTTATGGGATCATCATCATCACTACTACTATAGACATTAGTTATGTCAAATGTGAATTTTTCTAACGATAGGCCAGTAGATAATTGTAGGGCAGTTGTTGTTTGTTGAGGAGGATTATTGATCTTTCTAACTGGAGGAATTTGGTTGCGTATGGTTATACTCAGAGGGGTACATCCAAGGCCAATATTTTTCATTCACGTCTCTAGAATGATGGATATTAAAAACCTATTGTTGTTTTACCCTAGTTTCTAGTTTCTATTGTGAGAGGTAAAACCTTGCATTTACCAAAGATTGACAAATATGAAGAAATTGGTCAACATTGAACAAATGAGATAATAACTCTCCCCATGAAATTTTTGAGAAAATGTAAAGGAAACAATAACATAATCAAACTAACATGAAATTATAAGCAAGATAAGCATGAAATCTATTCTTAAACTACTCAAACATCATCTCATAGGGGGATTGGTGCTACTTTGATGTGGAAAGTAGCCCTTTACCAACCCCTTTAGATAAGATAAATGATGAAACTACTTTGAAGATGATATGGATTCAAATGACAATGATTTATTTATGCATAAGATTGTGGAGTTGTGTAGAAATACAATAGAGAAACTCTCTATTTATAAGAAAAGATGATGGAGGATTGAGAGATATAGAGGATGCGGGACAAAAGATAAGCCAATGATAAAGTGCCACTTGTCAACATGTGAGAGGTTGAGGAATGAGCACATTTTGGTCAATGTGCCAAAGAGGGGAGATTTGAAATATGAATTTGATGAAAAGATGAGTTAAATGCTTAGTTTGACCTTTACAAGAGACATGTAAGAGCTCTTAAATGATTTATTGGATGTACATGTCAATATGGGGCGAGATTTCAAACTTGGAGAATATTCCCCAGAGATGCCAAGTTGAAAGTAAATAAAGATTTTAATAAATCATTTAAATGCATTTTCATGTGCAAGTTTCAAAATCTAGAGAATACAAATGATTAGGATTAAATTAATCAAAATTTGATTAATTTAATGAGGGATTAGGTGATTTTGACTTTTGACTTAGATTTATGGATTAAAATAAATCAAAAAGAGATGAAAAGTGATTTAGACATAGTTAAATAAATGTCTTGATTTATTTAATTAAAGAGATTATTTAGGAGATTATTTAAATAAACTTGATTTATTTAATTAAAGAGGTGAATATGATGATAAAGAGATGATTAAGGATGCCATGGAACTAGTGAATATGGATTACATGCATGATGTCAATTTTGCATGTCTACATTTTTCCCCTCTTTGAAGCAATGTACTTGTTCTATTGGTTCAAAGAATAAACTTGTTGCGATCAAAATTCAAAAAAATTATGATTTTTTTTTTGAATGCCCCAGCAAAAAGAAGTATACTGGTACATTGCCCCCTCGAGATATCGATCAAAAGATTCGATTTGAGGGTTGATCTCACAACAAAGAGGTTCAAGATGGATACATGAATGTTTATGATAATGATGCAAATGAGATGATTTCAAGATGCTTAAAATAACCAATGTATATTATTCTAAAAAACTTAAATGATAATGCAATGCATGTGAGATGGACAAGATGGATGATGTGATATGCTATGATTATGAGATTTATGTATGATAGTGATTTGTGGATGCAAGATGGATGCACTGGTGATGTTATGTTAGCATAGAGAGAAGAAAGAAGAAATGAGATGATGACAAGAGGATCCAACAAGTCCATGATCCAAGAAGACTTTATTAGAGATGATGATGAGAGATGGATGATGTTTCACTTATCAGGGATTGGGATCTAAAAAAGGCTACTTACCTTAAATATTTGATAACACATGTAGGTACGATGCATCACGGTATAAAGAACCAGGATGGCATTGCGCCTAGTGAGATGGACTTTGACTCAACAAATAGATAGGAGCATTCTTATTCACACCTGACATACATAAACCTTTCTAGGATGCACTTCTGAAGTTTGAAACATCTCAGACCAAAACACGAAAAAGGTATAACCTATCAATGCAATAGTCAACAAGCTACCCAAAACTCCTTCCATACACACCTAGCAGAGCAAGTATTCGCCAAGGTTATATTACAAGAACGTCCAACAATCACATTAGAAAAAAGATAATGATCGATGCCCCATTCCCTTCTCTCTAAATAATTTTGATTAGACATCATTGAGAGGTCATTAGAATAAAAAAAATAAGATAAATCAAAAAATTAAAGATCAAGCACACAAACAAGTCAATGTTCTTCATACCTCTAGCCGAAGGGATTTGTTTTCATAGGATAAGAATCCAAGTGATATCCAAAATGATGCCCATTGTCAAAATGATATATCGTAGGACATGCATTGTATAGGTTGATGATGGGTTGATAAGTTGATTGATAGGCTGTTGATATACGATTGATTGACATGTTTGCAAATGATCAAGAGTTTGATTTTGCATTTAAAGGTTTGTAGTTTGCTTTTGATTTTATGTTTGAAGTTTGCTTTTGCTGATTGTTGTGACTATTATTTTTTGTGTTGCCAAAGGATGAAGGTGACGCTCAGTTTATTATGGATGATTGATTATTTCAAGTGAAAGCGAGATGGGATGGATAGATTTTTTCAAATATTTGGATCTTTTTGATTTTTTAAAATGTTTTGAGGTTGTTTTTGATATTTTTGAGATTTTATGAATGTTTTGATTTTTGAATTTTCTAATTTTTTTATGTTTTTTGATTTTTTATGAATGTTTTTGGATTTTTTGTTTTTTGAAAGTTTTTATGTTTTTGTGTCTCGGGTGTTGATCAAAGATCAACCTTTCCTACATTCAAGGCTTAGAGATGACATAGTTCAGATTCCATGTTTTTGATGTTTTCTATTTTATAGATGTTTTTTGGATTTTGATATGTTTTGGATGTTTTTGGGTTTTCGCATGATTTTGACGATTTGAATATGGATATGTGTGACAATATGAGTGATATGTTTTTGGATTTTGTTGAAAACCAAGCTAAGGTTGATTGATCAAATCGATGAATTAATGATGATAACAATGTTGAGGATGCACAACAATGGAAGGATAGTGCTACACAACACAAGGATTAGGATGTATATCCTAAGATGATGAGGGATTGATGATGATAACATTGTTGAGGATACACAAAAATGCAAGGATAGTGTTAACAAATACAAGGATTCAAATGGATATCCCAAGATGATGATGGATTGATTGCATTTCATTGATTAGGATTTTGAAGCTTGATTTAGAACAAAATCTGTTTGAATGATTTGATGTGACATTTGATGTGCAAATTAGATGTGACTGATAATGATTGTTTGGATTGATGTTTGATGGAATATGAGCCTTGATAAGAAATGTCTTCTCATAAAAATATGCCATGGGCTAGTGATTTGGATTTTGGCTTACAAATGGTTGACCAATTTGATTTCACATTTTCCAATGTTCATATTGACACATAAGTTGGAGGATATAGATCAAGATTTATTCCCGAAGCAAGATGCAAATACCTACCCCTAATGTCTAGCAATTTATGGAATGTCATGGATTGATTCTTGGATAGGTTTATGGATGGATGGATATGGATTATCTTATGATAAGATAAGGTGTTCAAATAGAGGATGCTTATTTCGATAATGCTTCATGGCTCAAATAATGCTGGGTAGGATAGGATCAATGAAAATGGCTCATGTCAATATGTTTACCATAAGCAAGTATAAAGTGTACACCAAATTTTTTTCAAGATCAAGATAACGTGGGAGATGGATGCAGATGGATGAAAACAAATTGGATCAATGGTTTATGAATGGATGGATCTATTACGGATAAGATGGATGGAATGTTGGATTTATTATGGATGGGATGAGATGCTTCCACCTGAAGTGGCACATGTAGATGCTTGATTCTACACATGATGCCTATTTTCTAGGTTTTCATCATGGTACCTATCCAAAGTGCCACCATAGTGGTTTTCACTAGAGGACAATTTTTTTCTTTGATGTTTTTAATAATTTTTCTGATTTTTTTTAGATTTTTAGATTTTTTGAGTTTTTTTAATTTTTCTAAAAGATTTTAAGCTCATGTTGAATCACCTTGTGGTGTTGATGTAGATGATTCTATCATAATGTGCCATCGATATCTTGCTTCAAGAAGTTGTTTTGTTAAGATACATGCACTTCAATGCAAGTTTTGAGATTCCTTATATGCTTTGTTGATACCAGAGTTAACTTTGTCTTTGTGCACACATCGAGATCAAGTGCCTTTTGAATCCTTATGATGAAGGGTCAATGTGAGAATTGGATATCATGTGTGGAGGTGTGAATGGAGTGTGTTTAGGAATAAAAGATGGATTGGTTGATAGTTTGGAACCTATGACTCTCCAAACTTGGGAAGATGAGCAATAATGGGTGGATACAAAAGTGTGCATGGAATTAGGACCAAATACTTGATACACTTTGTACGTCACTTGAGAAGCCTTATTTTTCCTTTGTGGACATCTTTGATGGATACTTTTCCCTTTTTTATTTAGCCCCATAGTTTCTT
The DNA here is from genome assembly GCA_007258455.2 of Sequoia sempervirens. NCBI lineage: Eukaryota > Viridiplantae > Streptophyta > Pinopsida > Cupressales > Cupressaceae > Sequoia > Sequoia sempervirens. The sequence continues at coordinate 122,160,698 of VDFB02086081.1, read as the reverse complement.
TGACTAATGGAGTTTGATAGGGATAATCTTTCTTTGTATTCTTTGGTATCCACTTATCTTTGATTTTTTCATTGTACACCTTGGCTTCTTTTTCTTTGATAAATTTCTTTGTTCATTTATTCAAATCCTTCTTTTGATGTTGGCCCCAATTAATGGATGGGGTGATGGGTGGATGAAGATTCATGATGTGTCTAGTTGTAGTATTGGCATCAGATTAATTATAATGACTCTATGTGATCCCTGTGTTGATGTTTTCTTGAGACATAATTGCCCCTAGTATGGTGGTAGTAGCACCTTTGTTCCTTGATTCTTCTTGTTTTGAGATGTCTTGTTCAGTAAGCCTTCTCTAATAAATGTTTATTGTAGATGATGTTGTTTCAATTTGTTGCTTTGCTAACTCTGGAATCTCTTATTTTTTCTGACATGTTTCCTTGAGTGGATAATGTTGGATATTTTCATACATGATGTCCTCAGTCTGAATTTGGGATATATCTGATTCTGATGTTGATAACTTTGTTTGAATATAGGAATCAATAACCTGCTCTTTTTGTGTCATAATATCAGGAGTAAAGGAATCTAGTTCTGAATGAAGATCATCTACATGTCCATCCACAAAAATAATCTCATGGGTAGATGGAGTATGTGACATGTGGATATGATCATCTTGTATAAATAGGAGAGTATCCATTAGATTATTGTAGTAACTTGGGGATAAAAATTCTTGATCTTGAATGATTTTAGAATTGCTTTCAACATGCGTTGGATCAAGTTCTTGACATGGGTCAATTTCAAAGGATGGATTGCTTACAAGGGGTTCTTGTATATCTTCATTAGGAATAGGAAGTGGCTCAATATCCTCTTGATCTTTGAGTGAATTGGGATCAAGTTTTGAGTTGAAGATTCCTTCAATATCGACAATCATGAGGTAGAAGGATGTCAATATGTCTTGGAAAGGACCATTGCTAGAATTTGGTGACAGATGAACATGATCATGCTTTAGATTAATTCTTTTTGATATGGCCTCTAACTCATTAGATGATATAGAGACATTTTCAACATGATCATTGGTTGATGTATTGTTTATTACAGGATCAAATAATGTTAACACTGCTTGAAATAGATCATTGTCATATATTATTGAGGGATTCTTATCATGATCAATAAGTGACTTTTGATGTATGTTGATTTATCTTCGGATGAGGTAGGAACATCTTCCATGTCTTCATTGATGAATAGGTCTTGATCATGTGATCATTGACTTGGATCAATACATGGAGTTGCTAACATTTTGTTGGGATTTTGGACAACATTTGCATGTTGGGCTTGGTATTGGGCTTTAGTTTGCACTCATGCTTGAGCCTGGGCTTGTGCTTGTTGGGCTTGTATTGTGGCTTGGGAAACATGAGTAGCTTGTGTAGCTTGCTGAGCAGCTAGTTATGCAGCTTATTAGTTTTGGTTTTGTTGGAGTGCCTTCTGATAAGTAGCCTGCTAAGCGGGTTGCAATGCAATACTGTACTGGTTTGATGTGTTTGGTTTCGATGGTGGTGGTGGCAGAGGTGGTTTTGGAATAGTTCTTGTTGTGGTGATAAGAGGTACCATCATATTGATGATAGGGATTTGAGTGGTGGATAGTGTGATCGATATGGTTAGTTCTTGAAAGACCTTTTTTTATGATAGACAATGTGTTGGTTTCTTGTGTTATGGGGATGGTTCCCATTTGTTGTTGTGATATTGATGGCAAGGGGGGAGGATTTGGTATGATGCCTTGATTGATGGTTGGGGGGATGTTTTGGATGAGTGGTGGTAGCGATGGTAGCCCCAAGCCAAGAGCAGATACAAATGTTAATGGCAAGGGTGGGAGTGGTGGGAAAGTGAGTGGCATGCTCCCTTGGGTAAATGATGATGTTTGATAAAAAAATGCCCCCTAGTCCAAATGAGTCACCTTCTAGTTGTGAGGTCATAGGGAGAGAGGTTTGAGGGGTTGCATGAAATGATGATAATGGGTCATTCGGATTGATGAGCTTGAAATATGCTCATAATTTGAATATTATGATGTATTTTTAATACCCTTACTCTTATTTTTGATGGTTGTTTTAACTCTTTGATTAAAGGATTTTTATCTAAAATCGAGTAGTATCCTGTAGTAACACATTGCTATATTCCTATAGATTGACATCTCTATGTGTCTGTATTAATTTTCCTATTTGACCTCTTGAATGACTGATATAATGCATGTGGTTTTTGGATAATGAAATGGATTTAATATGTGACTAATGAATGTGTATCATGTATTTTCCACGCATGATTTCTTTCGCTTCTATCACCATGTGCATCATAGGTTGTTGAAGGAAGCATGAACGAGTCAAAGTGCAACAGATCTTAGCCTTGTAGTAAAGTCCATTTCTAGCATGGCATCGAGGAAGTTGTTACATCAAAGACTCTCTGACCAGGTTGTTGGGAAGAAATCTAAATGATCATTAATCTAGGAAGAATGGAATACTAAATTCTCTCTGAATCGTGTTGAATAGATATGCCTTCATTTATGAGAAGTTTGTTCCTCGGTTTCAGGATGCATTTTTGTCCACGTCTTTCTCTGTTAGAGTTAGGTAGTTAGTTTCTTTTCTAATATAAATAAGTGTTCTTCCTGCGTGACTAAGCAACAGAGTGTGTTAAAGTTAGTATTATAATGAGAAACAATGTTTTGTGTTAGTTTTCTTACAAGAAGAATAATCAATGTATATGATTCCAAGTTTATGAATAAAAGTTGATGAAGTTTTAAGTTCAATTCTTGCATAAACTAGTTGATGCTTGCTAAGGGGGGCCACTTAGTGAGTATCTATAGTTAGTTATTTATCTTTTGTTGATTATAAGTTAGATTTCATTCTTGAATATTTTAGTGCAAACTCAGTCTTATATTGTTCCCGCAGCATCGAGAATCCATCCCTGTGTTTGTTCCTACAACATAAGGCCAATTCATAGTTTGTTTCTTAGTAATAGTTGTCATGATTCCTGCTTTGATTAAGTTATGCTTAAGTTAAGAAGACTTTACTTTACATTCCTACAACATAAGTAGAATTCCTTCCAAGCATTTATTTCTATTAAATTATGATTGAAACTAGTTCTTAGTGCATATACAGTGCTGCTCCATGTAAAGTATACATTCCTTGGTTTGACAATGTAAATGAACAACCATAAGAAGATGTTAGTCACCTGCTAGAATGTCCAATTCCTAGGTTAGGATTTTCCATGAATTTTATATCCTTTTGTGGAGTCAACCATTTTTTGCACCATTTCCAGGGATGGTGTCAAGCTAAGAACCTATCATAGTCATTGTTAATAGTAGTTTAGTGTGTTTATTTAAATATTTTCAAATTTCTTCAATTTACGGTTAATTCTATTACATGCATAGAAGAAGAGACACTCTGGGAAGATTCCTCCCTAACTTTCCATTCATTGATAACAATTTTGAACCAGCCTATAATCTATTTGAGGAAGGACGAGACCAAGATATCAATCTATTTGCTAAAAACATGTTTGTTGAATTTCCATTTGACCCAGTTGACGAAGAACATCAAGAAAATCCATTTGCTTTGATACTCCATCAAGAAAATATGGCACATAATCCACCTAATCAACCTCCTTCTTTTGAATTCCTTATCATTGCTCAGCAAGATAATGATAACCTTAAGAATATTCCTTCTTCATTACTTCCCAAGTTCTATGGACTAGTTACAAAGGACCCAGACACTTTCTTGTTTGAGTTTGACATCCTTTATCACAGCTATGATGACACTTCAGATGCTCACAGGATGAAGTTGTTTCCTACTACTTTGAAGGAAGGAGCTCTTCGATGGTTTATGATTTTGGGAAGGGGTGTTGTTGATAGTTGGGAAGCTATGCAAACAAAATTTCTTGAGAAATACAAGGAATATTGTAAGAGTGGTAGTAAGGGTGATGATATATTTAGAATTCAACAAAAGGAGGATGAAAGCCTGGAAGACTATATCTCAAGATTCTTGTTCTCCCTAAAAATTAATTTAGACCATACTCACATTGAAGAATCTTAGAAACTAATTTTTCTAAGGGGAATCAGTGACACTTGTATAGATGCTCTAGATCAGATGGGAGGAGGAGATATAACCCAAGTGCCTTGGGATGATATCAAGAAAATATGTCGCAACTACTCTCAAGTAATTTTTAAGAAGGGTAGAGGTCATCAAACCATAGTGGGAAACTCTTCTACAAATGGAGTTTCACGAATGGAGATCACACATTTGCTATATGATTTCAAGTAGGATATCATAAACAACATGGCTACACAGTTGGATACTATGCAAGCTCAGAAGAAACATGAGAAAGCTAAAGAAATCTTGGCTGAGTTCTGTCCACATTGTAGATAGAAGAAACGTGACCGCAAATGTAAGATGGTGGCTAACTTGGAGGCTAAACAATTACCTACTGATTTTAAGATAGTAGAGGGTGATGATGACCAAGTATTCTTCATTGCACAAAGGCGACCATGGGATCAAAGACAAAGTATGCCTCAAGACCCTTTGACTTTTGGTAATCCTTATTCTAATTACAATAGCCAATGACAACCTACATATAGCCCGTCACCACCTTGGAATACTTCTCAACCACACTTGCCTAACTATCAGAGTCCTCAATGGAAATCTCCTCAAGGAGGTTGGTTGCAGCTACAAGGACAATGGACTCCACCCCAAGGTAATTGGCAGCAAAATCCTCAATGGAGAGGTTCTCAGCAATGGTAGAACCAATCCCCTGGATCCCTGTAGCCACAACAGCCACAACCTCTGGCCCTCCAAAACAAATTCCTATGCCTGCTCAATCATTACCAAATCCTAATAACAAGTAGTAGTAGCAACATGAGCCTATGTATTTTGTAGAAGCCAATCAATATCTAGCTTATGCCTTGAATATTAATGCTATCCATCTCAGGTCTGGAACCACTCTCCCTGCTCCACAACCACCTATAATTATAGAGATTCTAGACTCTACCTCTGAACAACCTACTGATCCTGCAAAACATATACTTTTATTAGATACTGTCTCTAAGGAGTCTGTCTTGCAGCATCAGGCCAAACTACCTTTTCCTCAGAGATTGCAAATAACTACATCCAAGTCTATGGAAGAGCCTACCTTTGATATTTTGGATCAACTAAAGAATGTACACATTCAAATTTCCCTTTTTCAATCCATTAAGGAGTCCTGTTTAAATAAACTAGGAAGAAAGAAAAAGGATCCCCAAACCATCCATGCTCTAGGATAGTTGGCAGATATGTTAGGGAAGGTAGTCATTCAAAAATATACTGACCCTGGGAGTCCTATGGTAAAAAAAAATATTAATGGCCAGATAGTCAAAAATGTCTTCATTGACCTTGGTGCAACCATCAATGTAATGAACAAGCATAGTATGGAGTATTTGAATATCCTAACCATTCGGTCTACACCTACTATCCTGTAGCTTGCTGATAGTTCCACAATAACACCTGATGGAGTGGTAGAAGATGTTATTTTCATCCTTGAGTCTTGGAAATACCTAGAAAATTTAGCCATATTGTCCACTAAGGAAACTTTGGGAGGATATCCTATAATTCTAGGTAGACCATGGTTAGCCATAGCTGATGCTTTTATAGGATGTCATTCAGTAGACATGACAATTTTTGATGGTCAGTCAAGAAAGAAATTGGCTTTATACCCACCTGCCCAGCCTTAGCCAAACTTGTCTCAACCAATTTGGCCAGATTTGGGAGAGGAAACTAAAGAATTCAATTCATTGGCTTAGCTAATGATGTTGCAAACTAATCCATTTTCCTAGCTTCAAAGTGAGGATGGCCTGCTTTTACACATTTTGTAGTCCAACTCTGATATGAGTAGCCCATCTATTCGAGATAGCTGTCTTCAGCAGTGTTTCCTACTAAAACTGAATCCTGAGAACCTACCACCTAAATTTCCTGTAGTTTATCACAATTTGTTTCCACATGAAATACATACACCACCTTTATCAGTAGCCTCCATGAATGATCTTACCAAGCAAGTAGAAGTGTCTCCAGGCCGCTATATAAACATGAATAATAAGTTTCCTGAATCTCAACAATCTGCCCTAGTCACAATGCTGCAAGATCAACACATAGATTTGCATGGGACTATGGGGATATGAAGGGAATATATCCTCAATTATGTACTCATAGGATCTACATTAAGGAAGATTGTTCACCTATTAAGAAGCCTCAAAGAAGGGTAAACCCAACACTCAGGGAAATAGTTAAAAAAAAGCTCCAAAAAATGTTTGATGCTAGTTTTATCTACCACATTTCAAACAATCAATGGGTATCTCCATTGGTTATTGTTCCTAAAAAAGGTGGAAAATGGAGAGATTGTGTAGACTACAGGGAGCTGAAAAATGATCACTTTCCACTGCCATTTGTTGACCAAGTGCTTGAATCATTGTCTGGTAAAAAGTATTTCTCCTTTTTGGATGGATATAGTGGGTATAATCAAATTAAAATTGCCCCTGAAGATCAAGAAAAAACAACTTTTACCAGTCCATGGGGCACTTTTTCCTACTTTGTTTTACCTTTTGACTTGTGTAATGCACCTGCAACATTTCAAATGACAGTGATCACTATTTTTGCTGACATTTCTCATAATTCTATGGAGATCTACATGGATGACTTCACCACTTATGGAGTTACTTATGAAGAAGCATTAGCAAATTTGGAGAAAGTGTTGAAAAGATGTAAGCAGCAAAATTTTTCTTTGAATAGTGAGAAGTTCTTTATGATGATGCAAGAGGGAATTGTTTTAGGCCATCATATCTCTCAAGTAGGAATTCAAGTTGATCTTGCAAAAATAGAAGTCATTCTAACTTTGCAAAAACCTATGAAACAAAAGGATGTTAGAAGCTTCCTAGGACATGCTAGATATTATAGAAGATTTATCAAAGATTTCAACAAAATAGCCAGTCCATTATATGCCTTATTGACTAAGGATTCTAAATTTAACTAGACTGAGGCCTGTGACAAATCTTTCTTACAACTTAGGAACTTACTTACTTAGGCACCTATTCTTCAAGGACCGAAGTGGAGTCTGCCCTTTCATATACACATAGATGCTTCTGATTATGCCATAGGGGCGGTTTTAGGACATAAAGAGAATTCTATAGAGCATGCCATATATTTCATTACTAAAAACCTTCAAGGCCTTGAATTAAACTATATTTTCACAAAAAAACAATTGTTAGCAGTTGTGTATGCCCTGAAAAATTTTTGACATTATGTCACTAGTTACCAAATATTTTTCCATACATATCATGCAGCAATAAGGTACCTCATGAATAAGCCTGTCATATCTGGTAGATTAACAAGATGGCTCCTATTGTTGCAGGAATTTGATATCATAGTTATTGATAAGCTAGGCTGAGCTAATGTGGTGGCTAATTTCTTGTCAAGACTTCAAACAACTACACCTCCCACCCCTGAGGTAATTGATGATAGCTTTTTCGATGAAAATCTATTTTCTATTACTGCTCAAATTCCATGGTATGCAGACATTGCAAATTATTTAGCAGCCAACAAGATCCTAGCCCACTTCTCACCAAAGGAAAGAAAATGGTTGGTAGAGAAAAATTTTAACTTTTCATGGATTGCAGACTGTTTATTTTACACAGGACCTGACTAAGTCATGAGAAGGTGTGTTAGGGAAGATTAGACTTATGAAATTTTGCATGCCTATCATGATGAGCCATGTGGCGAGCACTTTGTAGCCAAGAGAACATCTATGAAAGTGCTTGCTACAGGATACTATTGGTCCACACTACACAAATATGTTGTAGCCTACACTAGAAACTGTGACAGATGTCAACGCATGGGGAGACCAACAAGGTCTAATGAAATGCCCTTGTATCCTCAAGTGGTAGTCAGTCCCTTTGACAAGTGGGGCATGGATTTTTTTGGGTCTATTGATCCTCCATCCAATAAGAAATCATACATTTTGGTTTGCATCAATTATGTAACCAAGTGGGTGGAAGTGAAAGCAATGACACATTCCTGTGACAATAAAATTGTTGAATTCCTATATGAGCATATTTTTACTGAGTTTGGAGTCCCAAGGGAACTTGTTACTAATCAAGGAGCTTAATTTACATCAAAATTAATCGCTACATTGATGAATGATTATAAGATTAGGCACATAAATTATAGCCCCTATCACCCTCAAGCCAATGGTCAAGCAAAGGTTACCAACAGAGAAATTGAGGCAATCTTTACTAAGATAGTACAATTACACAAGAAGGATTGGAGCATTTTCCTTCCTAAAGTAGTTTGGGCATATAGGACAATATGGAAAACAACTATAGGGTTCACTCCTTTTGAGTTACTCTATGGAAAAACTGCCATGTTGCTAATAGAGTTTGAGCAGAAGACCTCAAGGACTGCTCTACAACTTAACATTGTTATTTCAGAAGCCCAAAAGGAACGCCTGCTATAGCTAAATGCCTTGGATGAGATAAGGAAAGCTGCCCTACAACATACTGAAGCTATCCATTAGCAACGAGAAAAATGGCATGACCACCATATCAGAACTAAGCAATTCTCTACCAGTGATTGGGCGCTGCTCTATGACTCCAAGTACAAGGAAAATCAAGGTAAACTCACCACAAGATGGCTTGGTCCTGATGAAATAGAAAATGTGTTTGATAATGGTTCAGTTTAGTTAGCTACAATAGATCCTGTCCAATTCAAGCTACTAGTTAATGGACACTGTCTTAAGTTGTATCATAAGCCAGCGTCCAAAGAAGAATTTATGAAGCAGTTTGTTTTAGATGTGGCCACTAATCTTCCTGGAGTAAAAGGCTTCAGCCTTTCTCCTACAACATCTCTTTGAAATTTTATGTTGCATGCTCATAATAAAGGTTTCCTTTTTAAGGAATCCACTTTCTCCGTTTTTCATCTATCACCACCATTCATTCTCTCTTCTTCCATGTCACCCATCCATGTCATCCATCCTGCCGTGCCGCCCTCATTTATGGTTTAATTCTAGCCGTCATTTCATGATGAGCTGTGATATTTCCCAGCATGTACGAGCACTTATTACAAGGTACGCGATATCTTTTATTGTCACATCACTTATTTATTTCATTTATTCATTAATTGCTATGTACATATCAATCATTATTGCATGTTCTTCACCTATCCTTTCACACATGTGTGGACACATGCCAAATTTCTAGTAGGGGACGGGGATAATCCATTTCAACTTTTTCTTATTTTCTTGTACTTACCAAGTACAACTATGTGCTTTCATCCTAAACAATGATTAATTGCTTGATTTGAGTAGTTTTTAACAATCATTTCATTCAAATATCCTTTGTGTCATTCTTAGAAAATTAAAGAAAAGTGACAACAGGGCTGAAGGAAGCTGGGTAGAAGAAGTTTATTTTTTGAATTTTCAGAAGAAGTTTGAGTTTCAGGAATCTGAACATGGATAATTTGTGAATATGGGTGGCCAGTTAATAAGACATGGGCTTGTAGCTCATGAATCCTTGATGTAAAATCCTCAAGCGGGTCAGGCATTCGGCAATTATGGTTGCCTGAATTATTTTCTAAGGTTAGATTCCTATAATGAGGAAGTTGCAGGTGAGTTTTGAGAACTCTTTTAGAGGGAGAAGCTACAGTGTGGGGTTTGAGAGTAGTCGTTACAGAAGAGTGGATTGCAGAAGTAAATGGGCTTCTGGTGGTAGGTAAAAAAAATTTCTTCAGATGTCTCTGCTAGGGCAGAATTCATAATACCAACAGATGGACCCTTGGAGGTTTCCAAAAAAGGATGCAAATGGGTGTCACTGCCTGCTCCATACTTAGAATATTCCACCTTGATAATTAGGTACTTGACTTGTGAGGGACGTTTTTCCTATTTGCATTCCTATCATTTTAAACTATTGAGTCATATGAGGAACGGTTTAGCTATCAATGTTCCAATTTTTTTGTTAAACCTTTTGAAAAATTGTTCCCATGAAACCCAGAGGGGTAGGGACAACTCTATCGCCCATCATGCCCTCATTAAATTCTTGATCAAGCATTCCCTAAGGGATGTATCACCCCTTTCTTGGAAAGAACTTGTTGCCCAAAAGGGTCTAGAACCTCCAGAGCCTCCTAGAGCACTCCCTACACAACACAAGAAAAAGAAAAAGAGAGTAGAATATACAAGAAGGGAAGCAGAGCAAGAATCATATGCTCCTATAGCACCTATCTTGTAGCCTCCACACCAGAATCCTCTACCGAAGTACCAACCAGGTCTACTAGTAGAAACGAAAAGGGGAAAATGAAGATAGGAGAGTCATCTAGGGCAGAACAAACCCCATAATCTGACCCTCATGTTCAAAAGCAAAAATGTTATGCTCCACTCTTTCCTGCAGCATCTTCCCCTGTAGTAGTTTCTCCTACAACAATGCCTATTGCCACTACAGTTTCACTATTATCTTCTCCTACTAAGTTTGAATCCTCTAGGTAGGTTAGAAAGAGGAAAGCCATGAAAGTGTCTCCTACAGTTGTTACTTTCGAAACATTTCCAAATAGAGTTTCATCAAGGAAACAACGTAAAGTTACCTCAACCTCCGTTCAACCTCAAATTATAGTAATTCCTAAGGAATCTGAAGAGTTCAGTCATGATGTTTCTTAGAATGTATCTGAAAATGTTCCAAAAAGTTCATCTGTTATTTCTGGGGAAGTGCAAATTGAGATAGTGGAAGTTGAGGAAGCACAACATGGTAGTGGTAATGAAAGGGGGATGGCAAGTCTTGATGACTTGGCTGAAGCAGTTTAGGCAAGTTTTGAAAGAAACACAATTTCCTCCTTAGCAGCAATAAGAGTCCATCTTGCAGCAAGAGGAAGAACAACTTGAACAATCTGAAGTGTCCAATGAAACCCCATTACCCCCTGAAACTTTTTGAGCATTGGTTGTTTATAAAAGGACATTGTTGATTGAATATTTAGAATATCTTAGGACTACATGGAGGCCTGTTACATTTCAAACTTTGAGTTTCCACCAATTAGCTAAAACTAAAATTCAACAAAGTTTTTGGGAAGAAGAAAAGAAGAAATTGAAAAGGGAAATTGAAAGACAAAAACAAAAAAATCAAGAAATGAAGGAGAAAATGGATGAAATGGTGAAGATAACTAGTAAAATCATGGAATGTAGACCACCACCTAGGGTATATGCTATGTTCCTTAAAGAGAAATTTCTTTGGTTCAAATTGATGAGAATTTTAGAAATTTAGACCCTGCCATTCACATAGCTAAGGAATTTTATGATGCATATCAAGTAGCACCCAGTTGGTTGAAAAATTATTTATGTGAGTTTTATTTGCATGGTTTGCTAATTCCCTCTGAAACATAGTGGAATCTGCTTCTCTACATTGGTGACATTCATCTGAGGTCACTCATGTCTTGGGCGGCCAATGAAACTAACTATGGAAGACAATTAGAGGCTTATGAAGAGGCTGAAAGGAATGAACCTATTCCACTGTGACCTGAAAGCTCAGATCCCCACATAATTTTGAGAACTTGGCTTATTGTTGTGTATGTATTCAATGATTAGACAGAAAGAATGAAAATATTTGATATCAGGAAGCAAGTGTATTATGAGTTCAAGGACCAAACATATCTATTTTGGAAGCTTTCATCTTCCAAAATTGAAATAGGATGGGAAAAACTGACTATTGGTCTAAGGAAATATGAGCCTCATAGCCCTCTAAACTTTAAGGCAGCCCTCACAAGGACAAAGAAGTATATGCAGCTTGGTCTCTAGAAAAGGTTTGAGTTATGGTTACCATTAACATTTCGACCTCCAGTTTTGATGTGGCCACTTTACCTTTATCGGGCTGTAGATGTTAATGAGGATACAAAAACCCCTAGGTATGAGAGATAGCAAAGTTTCAGAGAATTCTACTACAAATTCAAAACTTCATTACAGGGCCATACTACTCCTACTAATTTTAGAGAAATAACTAGAAAGCTTAACGCTGGAGGACCATCATTAGGATAAGTAGGGGTCAAATGATGAGCTCGAAATATGCTCATAATTTTAATATTATATTGTATTTTTAATACCCTTACTCTTATTGTTGATGGTTGTTTTAACTCTTTGAATAAAGGCTTTTTATCTAAATTTGGGTAGTATCTTGTAGTAACACATTCCTATATTCCTGCAACTTAACATCTCTAAGTATCTGTATTAATTGCCCTATTTGGCCTCCCAAATGACTGATATATGTTAGGGTTAGAGATGGCAGATCTAACAATTAAATACAGATTTTATATAATAAACAAAGAAACTAAAACATGCACAAAATAAATCATAACACAAATAATTTAACGTGGTTCACCCAATCTGGGCTACATCCACCAAACCGCAGCCATCCAATACTTTTATTATCCAGTGAAAAAATTATTACAATCTTACGAATAATCACATTTTTCATGATATTGAAATACCCATCTGAACCTCTTTTTAAAAAGCTTAGAAGCTTCCAGATTTTTGGGTTCTACAAAATCGGATTTTTCTTTTTTCATTGATTTTTTCCCTTTTTCGGTGATCATGCGAAAAAGTAGGAAGAAATTTTTTCTCGAGGGCTGCCACCCTCAAACCCCCTTCAAGGACCCCAGCAAGGACAGGGGGCGGGGGTGTACAGTATACCATGGGCTATACAAGATAGCATGATCAACACCACATACCAACAGCTTCCACTTGAGATTTATCAAGCTCCACAATCATCACAACCTCCCACTTGAGATTGATCTCGACAACACTTGGATTCTATAGCTCCCACTAGAAATAAGCACCTTGGACCCTGCTACTCTATTATACTTTAATTCAACCTTGAAGGACAACCAAAGTTTAAGAGGATCTCAACTTCTCCCTTGTCACCGCCTTCATAAACATATACACTAGATTGGCATATGTATGTATCTTTTCTGGCTTTACCTATACATCCTCCAACATTGACCTAATGAAATGATATCTTAAATCATATGTGTTTTATTTTAGAATGCAAGGCATAATTTTTTGCAAGATGTATGTACCACTCTAACTATCTCAGAAAAAAATAATTTCCAAAATCAAGGTTTGGCCCAACTCATCCACATGAAAAGTTGCAGCCATATCATCTCCTTTGCCACCTCGTTGCAAATTAACATATTTCCTCGCCTGTAGGATAGCAACCACCTTTTTGTACTAAGAAACTAACTCATTCTTGTCCCAATTAACTCAGAATATATAACTGTGGTAATTCACAGTATCTATATCCCCAAGCAAAACCCCAGTCAACATAGCTTTAACCGTAAGATAGAGCCCCCAAAACATAAACAATTATTGGATGTACTTTCAAATACCTAAGAATCCATTTTACCAGATTCCAATGCTCAACCTGTGGATGACCTCCTAACAACTCCTAATATGTGCAATATCCGGGTCTAGTGCATACTATTATGGCATGTACATTAAACTACCTACAGTCGGGCTATTATGGTAATCTTAGACATTTTTTTTCCTCCAAGATGTGTTCTTGGACACATATCCTTAGTCAATTTACCAGGCAGTGTACCTACTACCTTTGCATTCTCTATAAAGGAAATTCCTATAAACACCTTTTTCAACATATATTCGAGATAAAAACAATTTTCTATTTTCCTATTCAGACAGTCTTTCATACCAAGGATTTGTTTTGTTGCCCCTCAACTTCATTATATAGCAAAGATTTGCTAATCATGTTTCAGCTCTATCGGATGTGATCCATGTTAGACCCAAAATTTTACAAGCATATCATCAACATATAAACACAAAATAATGTAGCTATTATTATCCAACCTCTTAAAATAAACACAATGGTCAGAATTACACCTGTTGTAGCCTTGCTTAGCCATAAAACTGTCAAATTTCAAATACCATTTCTGAGGTGCTTGCTTCAAGCCATATAAACTTTTCTTCAATCTGCACACTAGTTTCTCCTTACCTTTGACCTCAACCTTGTGGTTGTTCCATATATATTTCTTCTTCCAAATCACCATGGAGAAAGGTTGTTTTAAACATCAAGTTGGCTCTAAATGCAAATCTTCAAGAATCCACAATACTTAAAACAATACCAATAGAAGTCATTTTAACAACAGAGAAAAAATCTCATCAAAATCAATAATTTTTCTATGCAAATCCCTTTACAACTAATCGCTTTTAAATCTTTTTTCTTACTCTCCATCCTCCTCTTTCAAATCAGAATCCATTTGCTCGTAAAGCCTTTTACCTATAGGCAATTTACATAAATCCTAAGTTTGATTTTTTCTAGCAAGAGTCCATTTTTCTTTCTGGCCCAATGCCCAAATGAAATCTTGCATTCACTCTCATAGCTTCATCATAATATTCTCGTCTACCAAAGACACCAATGTAATAGTATACAAAGAGGAGAGAATCTTTCTGATAATTTAATCTTGAAGATCGCCTTTCCAACAGAGTTTGTGGTATTTGTTAAAGGCCAAGTGTTGCTCAACATGAGGAACCATCAAACATCATTGTTGGGAATACTGTCCAACACTCATAATCATTTTCTTTCTTCTCATGCTGTAGCAATAGATCTTTGTACAACACTTTTTCATTGAATATGACATCCCTGCTTCTCACAATTTTCTGATTTTTAAAATCCCAAAGCCTATAACTAAATTCATCAATGCCATATCCAACAAATACACATTTCTTTGATTTTGCATCAAGCTTGGTTCTATTTTCAGAATCTACATGTGCAAATGCTTCACAACCGAAGGTTTTGAGAAAAGAATAACTCACCTTATTACCTTTCCATGCTTCCTTTGGAATACCACAACCCAGAGGATTAGAAGGACCTCTATTGATTAAATAAACAACAGTGTTTACAGTCTCTGCCCACATTTTTAAAGGCAGCCCATCATGCAATCTCATAGTCTGTGCACGCTCCATTATTGTCTTATTCATGCGCTCAGCCACTCCATTCTCCTGTGGAGTCCTTGGAACCATTTTCTGCCTACGAATACCATTAGAGGAACAATAATCTTCAAACTCTTTACTGCAATACTCACCACCATTATCAGATCTGAGACATTTGATCTTTTTACCCATCTCATTCTCAACCAAGCTTCTCCATTTTTGGAAAGTTTCAAATACATCATATTTCTGCCTAAGGAAATAAATCCATACCTTTCTAGTTGCATCATCAATGAATGTAACATAATACAAAGAGCCACCAAGAGAAGATACCTGAGCTGGTCCCCATACATCTGTATGCACAAGCTCTAATTTCTCATCTTTCTTTTGCTTCCCATCCTTGAAAAAACTAACTCTCTTTTGTTTTCCATACACAAAACTTTCACATAAATCCATATTAACAAATTTTAGACCTGGTAAAACATTATTTGAATGAAGTACTTTCATACCTTTTGCACTCATATGCCCAAGTCTATTATGCCACAGTGCTGATTCAGAGTCCACAGCAACTGTATGATCTTCTACCTGCTTAACTACAGCAATTGTTCCTGAACATTGACCCTTTTCCATAACAATTAAAGTAGAAGGAACAGTATGACCTGTACAAAGATATAAGGTGCCTACTTTCACACCTTTTTCTACTACTAAGGCACCCTTTGTGACCTTCCAATTTTTATCACTAAATGTAACAACACAACCTTCATCATCTAGTTGCCCTGCTGAAATTAAATTTCTGCTTAACTTTGGAACATGCCTTACCTCATGTAGTATCCAATGATTCCCATTCTGCAACTTAATCTTGATTCTTCCCTTTCCAACAATCTGACAGGGTTCGTTATCTCCTAAATAAACTAGCCCAAAATCCCCTTGGACATAATCAAGAAAATAACTTCTATGGGGGGTAGCATGAAATGAAGCCCCTGAATCTAACACCCAAGAATCATTAGCATTATCAAGGGAAAGAATCAAAGCATCCTCATCATATTTATTACTTACCACATTAGCCTCTTTGCTTCCTTCCTTTTTGTCTCCATCTTTATTTTTTTGAGACCAGCAATCTTTCTTCAAATGACCCGGCTTACCACAGTACCAACAATCCCTCTTGTCTCTGGATTGGGACCTTTTGTCCTTTGATTTTTCTCATGACTTCCCACAATTTCCAGAATTGTTTCCTCTCTCCTTTGTTCTGCCCTTGCTTTCTACATTCAAAACACTGCCTGATGTGGATGTTCCACCTGAGCTTTTCCTACGAATTTCCTCACTCAAAATAACACCAACAACATCATCAAACTTCAATGTATTCGAACCAGAAACATAATTGCTAATATCCATTACCAAGCTATTCCAGCTTTCAGGCAAAGAACACAGAATCAAAAGAGCCCTAACTTCTTCATCAAAGTTTACTTTTACAGAATTTAATTTACTGGTGACTGTATTAAACTCATTCAAATGATGAGTAACTGACCCACCTTCTACCATTTTCATATTAAATAAACGCTTCATAAGAAATACCTTATTCGAAGCGGAAGGCTTTTCATATAACTTCGCCAGGGTTTCCATCAACTCTTGAGTTGTCTTTGCTGTTGTAATATTAAACGCCACTGATTGTGCTAGGCATAGATGAATACTGCCAAGAGCCTTTCTATCCAAGATCTCCCAGTCCTCATCTGGCATTGTTGCAGGTTTCTTGACTTTCCCTTCCAATGGCTGCCATAAATCCTTCTGATAGAGATAGTCCTCAATCTGCATCTTCCATAACTGATAGTTCTGCCCATTAAACTTCCCAACCTTCTTACCCTCGTCTACCATTGCTCCCACTCAACCGTGAGACTCCCACTTAGCTAGTGAGACTTTCCTACAGATGATAATCGAAACACAACTCGCTCTGATACCACTTGTTACGGTTAGAGATGGCAGATCTAACAATTAAATACAGATTTTATATAATAAACAGAGAAACTAAAACATGCACAGAATAAATCATAACACAAAGAATTTAACGTGGTTCACCCAATCTGGGCTACATCCACCAAACCGCAACCATCCAATACTTTTATTATCCAGTGAAAAACTTATTACAATCTTGCGAATAATCGTGTTTTTCATGATACTGAAATACCCATCTGAACCTCTTTTTAACAAGCTTAGAAGCTTCCAGATTTTTTGGGTTCTACAAAATTGGATTTTTCTTTTTTCACTGATTTTTTTCCATTTTAGCAAGGAAAGGGGGCCGGGGTGTACAGTATACCATGGGCTATACAGTATAGCATGATCAGTCACCACATACCAACAATATAATGCATGTGGTTTTTGGATAATGAAATGGATTTAATATGTGATTAATGAATTTGTATCATGTTATTTTCCATGTGTGCTTTCTTTCACTTTTGTTTCCATGTGCATCATAGGTTGTTGAAGAAAGCATGAACGAGTCAAAGCGCAACAGATCTCAACCCTGCAGTAAAGTCCATTTCAAGCACGACATTGAGGAAGTTATTCTAGCAAAGACTCTCTGACCGGGTCATTGGGAAGAAATCTAAATGATCATTAATCTAGGAAGAGTGGAATACTAAATTCTCTCTGAATTGTGTTCAACATATATTCCTACATTTATGAGAAGTTTGTTCCTCAGTTTCAGGATGCATTTATGTCCATGTCTTTCTTTGTTAGAGTTAGGTAGTTAGTTTCTTTTCTAATATAAATAAGTGTTCCTCCTACGTGAGTGAGCAACAGAGTGTGTTAAAGTTAGTATTATAATGAGAAACAATGTTTTGTGTTAGTTTTCTTACAAGCAGAACAATCAATGTATATGATTCCAAGTTTATGAATAAAAGCTGATGAAGTTTTGAGTTTAATTCTTGCATAAACTAGTTGATGCTTGCTAAGGGGGCCCACTTAACGAGTATCTGTAGTTAGTTATTTATCTTCTGTTGATTATAAGTTAGATTTCATTCTTGAAGATTTCAGTGCAAATTCAGTCTTATATTTTTCCTGTAGCATCAGGAATCCATCCCTATGTTTGTTCCTACAGCATAAGGCTGTCCAATTCGTAGTTTGTTTCTTAGTAATAGTTGTCATGATTCCTACTTTGATTAAGTTATGCTTAAGTTAGGAAAACTTTACATTACATTCTTGCAACATAAGTAGAATTCCTTCCAAGCATTTATTTTTAGTAAATTGTGATTGAAACTGGTTCTTAGTGCACATATAGTGTCACTCCATTTCAAATATACATTCCCTAGCTTGACAATGTAAATGAACGACCATAAGAAGATGTTAGTCACCTGCTAGAATGTCCAATTCCCAGGTTAGAATTTTCTATGAATTTTATATCCTTTTATGGAGTCGACCAAGGATTATGAAAGGTGAGGGGGACATATGGGTGTGATGGATTTTCAACAACATTCATGTGATTTACAAACATATCTATCCAAAAGTTTACCAAGTGTGGATTCAAAATGTTCATGTTTGGTATAGTTATACTTGGTATATTCTCATTTGGAATGTATGGATTTGGTGGGATAATGTTGTTTTGTTGAAGAATTATGCATTGAGTATTTGGTTGATAGATTTTTAAGTTTGGACTTGGATTTAAATCTACCATCAGAAAAGGTGTTCCAAACTTTTGATTAGAAATACTCACATTTGTTGTACCATTGAAGTTTGTAGGAGATAATGATCTCATGTATGGATTGTATAAACGTGAGTGCTGATAATCAATCAGTGTTGTAAGGATTTTCTAGTTTGGTTGGTTTAGAGTTCTCATGATGTATGGATCAAGTTTATAATCCATGTTCTTCTTGTGTGTTTACCTTGTTGCAAAAGTGACCTCTAGGGTGTTTAGGACCAATGATGAGATGAATGATGAAAGGGGTGAATGATATGGGTGTTGAATTCTTAAGGACTTTTGATCAATGCAAGACTTAGGGTCTGATTTTGATTGGTTTGATTGGATTTGGATGATGGACTTGTAAACCCTACGATGTTAGATGTGATCTTAGGATGAATTTGTTCAAAGGATTGCTAATTCAATTAAATGTATGAGAAAGGATGCATTCCCATACACCTAACTAAACAAGGTAATTTTGATTTTGATGATTTAACCAAGTCTAGAATGATATTTCCAAAGCTCTAAAGTTGTTTATGGGATGGGTTTTGATAGATGTTTGGAATTTGGATGAAGTGTTTTATTTTGATCCTAGATGACCCTGAGGAGAACCTTGTTTTACAAGACCAAGATAGTGAAGAACATGATTTTCTCTAAGAGTAGTTCAAACCAAAAGAATAATGTTTGCATGAAAACCATATGACCAAAAGGTGCCAAGCACATGTGTGGGGTTCAATTGATTTAATCTTTGCTTAATGGATTCTTTTTATCACAAACACTTCTTGATTAGTTTGTTTTGGACTAGATGCCTAATGTCTTAAGTTCTTATTCCACAAGGTGTGTTATGTGGAACTTTGATGAATTCAAGTCATAAGTTAACTATTTGTTGACTTTAGTAGGAGAAAATCTAGATGTAATCCAAATGCTTAGAAACCTGTAAGGATGAGAATCCCAAGGGCAAGCAATAGCATGTGAATTCATTCAAGCATATTTGCTTCTCTTAAAGGGTTTGAGATTTTATGCTCATATTTAATGTTTGTTTTCCAATATTTACGAACAAGAAAAACATTTTATAACTAAGAAAAAACATAATTCGATGGATATGAAAGACTATATTTGTTGAGTCCCCACTTGAACAAGTCCAACTATGCTTATTTTGAGCGAATGGTTAGATGCTTGACCCCACTAGCTCCCCTCCATGACACTCACTTCTGAGGGCAGCTAAGCATCAATACCCATGAAACTCCCATGGCATACTTTCCATTTCTAATAAAAACCGTAAAAAGTGTGGGGTGGCTTCAAAACGACCGTTCTTGCACCAACAAATAGATAGGAATTTTGGCCTTTCTACAACAAGGTTTTAATTTGGACTTTCCATTCATAGGAGTTGACCCAATGTGGTGAGAGACCATTGCTTTTGTTCTCATCAGAGCCAATTGCGTGATACTAGCCTTTGTTCCAGTACCCACATTTATATCCCAGCTAGAAATACTCTTGGGTTTAGAGTGTTACTAGTTGGGTCATTCCCTTGGGTGAGTAATTTTTCCCCAAGGTAGACCCTCTAAGATAAAAAAAAGAAATTAAACATATTCATAGTTGGATCAACCTTCATTTAGAAACAAAGGGAGAACACACACAACATGTTCCACTCACACTCGCAAGATGTTTTGTTCAATTTTAATTCCCAAAATGAAGTGTGCGAGTAATTACTTACGCAACTTAATGTCACCAAAAGGCCTTTTGTTTCTCAAGATCATCATGAGGTGCGAGAGAAGCGCATACATCTTTTCAATGATATTACTTTGAGTAATTAATTACAAAAAAAAAGAAAAAACTTGTTTATTTTAAGTCCACAAAGCAATGATTTTGATTCATTTTAAAGCACCAAAATGAGATATGAAATTTGCCTTGTTCAATTGTTAAATCCAAAAACCAACTCTAGTAAGTTTGTAGTGTTCTTTTTTTAGCCTAAATTTGGAAAAAAAGTCAATGATTTAGTTGGCCAAAAATAGAAAAAAAAAGTGGGAAATGGATGCTTCAAGTTATTACAATAAGCATTTAAAAATGATTTTTTGAATTCAATGCCCACTTTTCCAACTTAAATTTGCTTGTCATTTTTTGAATTTTCTTTATCTTGCTACTCCATCATCTTCAAGAGATCTGCAAATCATTTATCAACATGTTCAAATTTTTAAATCATAAATTGGCATGTTTAAAAAGCATTTAAGAAAGTTGATTACTCTAAGAAAAAAAATGTTAAGAAGTGATCATTTGCCAATTCAATAGTTTGCTAATTGTGCACTCATGGAAAACATCAATATTAGTGTAGAGAAACAACAAGATTAAGATCAAACAATAATATGATATTGACCAACAATGAATAGAGAAACAAAATATTAAGACAACAAACCCCAATGATCTTTACTAATTTCAAGATTCTTCCTTAAAGCATTTCCATGACTCAATGCGTGAGTTAAAAGATATTTTTGATAAAAAATGGAATCTAGTGGTGCACTTCAAGGTTTTTACTCCAACATCAGATAAATAAATTGTGTAATTGCATGGAATAATTCCATTCATAACTGTACTAATATCCAACAAATTCATGACAACATCATCAATAAATGGCACATATAGCATTTACTTCTAGTAATAAATGGAATACAACCTAATAGTGATTCTTTGGCATTCAATATTTTCTCCTCAGTTTTGTTTGGAATAGACATGTGGATAAACTATAAACTACAATCCCATCACATCCATTTCAAAACCCATTTGAAGCTCCTCATCATTTACAAAAGAAGCAGTAAAAGATTTAATAATCTCTAGCTTAAAAAATGCCTTTTACAAATGTTTTGGTGCCTCCTCTAGTTGAGAAATGCAACCTCTTACTATGGTTGATCCAAAATGAATTACAGTTTAACTTGCCACTTGAAAACAAACAAACAATATAGGATACCGACCTGGATATGATGCAAAGTTTTAGGCTACTGTAGCTATCGAATTTGGATCATTCATGGGTTCCATTGTAAATCTTGCTGTGAAGAATGAATAAAAACTATGCCGAGAAGAGACAGAAAGAGAGACTAATCGCTTTCCATTGTTGGTCCATTTGTCAATGTGTATACATATGCTTAGATACGAGTTGTTGAATAGTAACGACATTAGATACTCGACCACAAGACATATGTTTTTTAAATGTTTATAACAACTATAAACATTTTTTGGAAAATGAGAAAGAAAAAAATATCATTTTGCATGGATTAGAAATACGAAGGGGAGCTGTCTCGACACACAAGTCTTGTAGAAAACATGTCTAAATGCCCAAAATATTTGATTCACTTTTTTCCCACATCAAATATTGTGAATGGATTTGTGGTTGCTCTGATCGATGACTATGGTGGATTGGTTGCAAAAGATAGCAAAGAACATATTAAAGAAAAAGAAGCTACAAAATGAAGCTCTAGCCCAATATAAGAGATAGAAGAGATAACTCTGCAGTCAAATTTATAGCCATTTCCAATATCAAAATTGATAGATTGGAAGGCATTCTTTGTGTGTACAAGAGTTACCCAGTCAACAATGTAACAAAAGATGGAAGGAAAAAAAAATGAAGACAAGAAACTGCAACTAGAAATTGAAGATGGGAAGAAGTTTGGGGGAGATAAGATGACACCCCTTAGATCATTAGATTGATAGTAGAAATTGTGAGACTGATTATGAGGCATGTCATGAGAGTAAGTGGGGTATATGTTGGTGACGAGAAGAAAAGGGTACAAAGAATCAACGTGAAGTGTGGCTAGAACCCAACAAAAAAATAATGAGAAGAGAACATTGATAGGCTCATAATTAATCCCATGTAAAGCACATACATCTCTGTTGCACTTTTAACTTTCAAGTGGGCACAACTTCTCAGTTTGACTGAACTCTAAATTATCATAAATATTGATAAAGTAAGATGGGTAGAGCTTATTCTTGCATCAATGTAAGCTAAGGGGTTCAAGATTATTAAATCCATATCATCCTTATCTAATAGAAGCCATATCATTCATGTAATGAAATCATGATGAATAAAAATATTGATAACAAAAGATAATAGTGAACAATAATATCGATATTAAACACTAATGAAACAAAGCAATGAAGAAATTAAATCAAGTGATTGAAAAAGAATGCCTCATAATTGCAGCATTCAAGGCTCATGTGATTGCATTTGCTAGCATTTACTTGATGCTAGCTTCAAAGTGAAATTTTTGATAGTCAATCAACTTAATAGAATATTAGTCCAAGGTAGCCAATTTTTTTTTCAATGCTTTTACAAACTGTGCTTCCTCTTTCCATCCTCCTACACACTAATACCAATGTGCATTGTAATTAGCATGCCCCACCATTCATTAATAAGAAGTGGTATAGGCTCACAATACCATATAATGAATGGCAAACATGATGATTGTTGACTAACATAGCTAACATTTGTCTGACTAAAGATGATTGCAACATTCACTAGAAATAAATGTTTGATAACAGAGCATTTAAAAAAGAGCTTACTTTCAAATGCTATTTCAGCACCATAAAATAGCACAATTCAAATAAATGACATCCCCAAAGTGAATGATAAAAGCCCTACACAGAAGTAAAGCTTGCAGCAAATGTTTGTTTATTGTATTTTTTCAACAGAAACAAAAAACTTTCTTCTAATGTGTTTTTATCTGCTGCATTAAATGGTCTGAAACAAATAGCATCTATTAAAGGGGATTAAGAGAAGCAAGAAACAAAGATTTTGCAATATTCAGAAACAAAGACTTTGCAGTCAAAGCATGGGTTTCTTCTAAAACTATATTTGACCTCCCACAACTAGGAAGAATGAACACAATTTAATCTTTCTCTCTGCAACTTACAGCCCCATGATGGGTCCCAAAATGTGAGAG
Organism: Sequoia sempervirens; assembly: GCA_007258455.2. Taxonomy (NCBI): domain Eukaryota; kingdom Viridiplantae; phylum Streptophyta; class Pinopsida; order Cupressales; family Cupressaceae; genus Sequoia; species Sequoia sempervirens. The sequence continues at coordinate 122,137,142 of VDFB02086081.1, read as the reverse complement.
GTAAAACCTTGCATTTATCAAAGATTGACAAATATGAAGAAATCAATCAACATTAAACAAATGAGATAATAACTCTCCCCATGAAATTGTTGAGAAAATGTAAAGGAAACAATAACATCATCAAAATAACATGAAATTATAAGCAAGATAGGCATGAAATCTATTCCTAAACTACTTGTTACCTAATTTTCACCCTCAGGCTCAATCAGGTAGAATATCATGTGACAAGGGTTCCATTAGGTTTGAATGCTCCAAACTAGGGAACATATCAGCGTGAGAATGGCAGGGACCCCCCAATCCATTTTTGAAATGTCTGTGTTGTCTATTGGCAAGACTTATTTAATGTCACAGCGATCAGGATTCATCTCTAGGCATCTATCAGCATGACATTCTCTTTTTTTTCGATGCCAGAAAAGGGAAGCGGCACTCAGCGGGAGCTCTCATCGATAGAAAAAGTCACGCCGACTTGCCTTGTGTTTTCGGTATAGTGCGAGTCAGTTCGGGAAGATGTCCCACCGAGAGAGGAAGGTTACCCTGACAGGATCCTAGTTTGCCAGAGCAAGGGTCAAGCTACTAGGATGTCTCGACGACAGGTCAGGGCTTCGCCGAGAGAAAGTGATATCAGCATAATGTCTCGCCGAGGGCCCCAGTGTCTCATCGAAGGAATGTTTGGGGTTGGGGGGATGAGGGATTCGCCAAGATATCTTGGCAAGGACAGCTAGTCTTGCTGAAAGTGAGGGGTATCGGGGTAGTGTCGCACCTTCAATAGGATCTCTCACCGATACTCAGGGGTCCCGCTGATAGATAGAAATGTCTCGGCAAAAGGATATCTCGATGTGGTGAGGTCTTACCGACTGCTTGTGATCTCACCAAAATAAAGGGGCTTGATGAAATGAATGTTGTCAGTGTGCATATCATTGTGACAAGAGGGGTTTGGTATGACCTCTTATCGCATGATTTTCTTTGGCCGATAGGCTATTCAATTGTCGTTCGGGGAGACTCACGGTGAACAAGGGATCTGAAATAACCTATAGCACTGTCGATAGGAGGTCCCAGCGAAGTGAGAAAGTCATACCAACTAGACACTTTTGGGTAAGAGAAGGAACTCGCTAAGAGGTCTTAGCAAGAATGGCATGTCTTGGTAACAAGCACAGGTTTTGGTAAGGATATTGCCTTCAGCATATGTCTTGCCAAATTATACTGGAACCACCGAAGACAAAGAAAGGCCTCGCCAAGACTTGAAGCTTTCGCAGTAATGTCTCAGTGACCAACAAGGGTTATGCCAATAGTGTTTCACCAGGGAGTTCGACGTGGGTCTCACTGACAATGGAGGAGCCTTCGGCATAACATAAGGAGCTTGGGGGGACCTCTTCCCGACTGGCAGGAGTTAGACTGAAAGAGAAGAAGTCGGTCGAGGGTTCATACATCGGCATGAGTCTCATCGAGCAGTGAGGACTTCAGAACAAAAAGGAATTTTCCAAGAAGAGGGGGGGTTCTACAAAATTTCTCGGTGACTATATAGGTCTCCCCGAAACAAGGGGCCTTCAGCATAACATTTGAAGTCGCCATGAGCTCTTCCCGACTGGTGGGAGTCTCAGCGAATGGAGTGTGTCTCGGCAACAAAAGAAGATGCTGATATGAAAAAAGAGAACTTAGTATGATTGTGGGGCTTTCAACAGTATGTCTTACCGACCATGGGTGGTCTCAGCGACAGAAGGGATCTCCACATGACTCGTTAATCTACTGATCTCTTGTCGATAAACAGTGTCTTGTCGATGGTTCTAGTAGAATCAGTATGATTCTTTGGGCTCGCTAGAAGCTCTCAGTGATGGCTCCATGCTGTGTCGATACTCGTGAAAAGATTTAACCACATCAGGGAGACACAATCAGTGTCTCACTGATATGCAGTTCAATAGGGGATGTTTTGGCCACCCGAGGAAGCTGCATAGTTTTCACTCAGCCAATCAAAAAAATATTAAGGTAAACCGTTGCAGTTTGAAGAGCATCAATGGGATGAAGGGTGATGTGTATCTTTTGTAGGCTCAGAGCATTCAAGGTGCAGCTGAAGTAGCTCAATCAGACACAATGGATTGAATGAATGCGGTAGCTGAAGAATATCTGAAGAAGGCTTGTACGAGGGTAACTCTTCAATGACATATACAACAAGGGCACATAGGCTTCAACATTAACTTCATCCAAAAGATCTGAGGGTAGATCTTTCAAAGCTCCGATATTTTTGTAAGCCCTAATGGGCCGATATCAGTCTCTATATAAGGCATTTTTTGCATTTTTGTAAATAGTTTTGATTCCACACTCTGAAGAGTTAGTGATTTCCAATCAATCCTTTCTTAGTCAATGTATGTTTTCTGTAACTCAGCTGGAATCTTGAATACAACACAGAGTTTACCTTGAATGTTCATGTTCATATTGGTATTGATTCTCATTTTTGTATCTTTCTTTTTGCACATGCAAGTCTATAACTGTGTTTTCACATTTCTGCATTTGTATCTTAAGGTCATGAAATTGATCTTTCCTTCCCAAGGTGTATGTGTAGGCCAGACCTATTAGGACTAAAGCATTAATCTAAAAGAGGTTGTTCTGGGTATGTAAATCAATTGAATTAGGCTTTCAAGTGTGTGTTCTTACTGTGTTCATTTCATGATTTCTCATTAATGTAGTGTATCACTATAAGTTTAGTTTCATTTTTTATGTACCTCTTTCCTCTTTCCTTTCAAAGAAGTAGTAGTTTAGGTGATACCCAAAGGAAGCCGGCCTTATCTAGAGGTTCACTTCAATCATAGGTGACCCACAGCCTTGGAGTGATCCCATGTTGCTCTAGAATGCTTAGTTTTTGTAAAACTTTGCACAAGGTGCAATTCTAGATGACAACACTTCTCAAACATCATCTTATAGGGGGATTGGTGCTACTTTGATGTGGAAAGTAGCCCTTTCCTAATCCCTTGAGATAAGCTAAATGATGAAACTACTTTGAAGATGATACAGATTCAAATGACAATGATGTATTTGTGCATAAGATTGTGGAGTTGTGTAGAAATACAATAGAGAAACTCCCTATTTATAAGAAAGGATGATGGAGGATTGAAAGATATAGAGGATGTGGGACAAAAGATAATCCAATGATAAAGCACCACTTTTCAACATGTGAGAGGTTGAGGAATGAGAAAATTTTGGTCAATGTGCCAAAGAGGGGGAGAATTTAAATTTGAATTTGATGAAAAGATGAGTTAAATGCTAAGTTTGACCTTTGCAAGAGACATGTAAGATCTCATAAATGCTTTGTTGGATGTACATGTCAATTTGGGGGGAAATTTCAAACTTGGAGAATATTCCCCAAAGATGTCAAGCTGAAAAGAAATAAAGATTTTAATAAATCATTTAAATGCATTTTCATGTGCAAGTGGAAAAATCTAGAGAATACAAGTGATTAGGATTAAATTAATCAAGATTTTATTAATTTAATTAGGGATTAGGTGATTTTAACTTTTGACTTAGATTTATGGATTAAAATAAATGAAAAAGAGATGAAAAGTGATTTAGACTTAGTTAAATAAATGTCTTCATTTATTTAATTAAAGAGATAATTTAGGAGATTAATTAAATAAACTTGATTTATTTAATTAATGAGATAAATATGATGATAAAGAGATGATTAAGGATGCCATGGAATTAGTGAATATGGATTAGATGCATGATGTCAATTTTGTATGTCTACACCTATCGTAGCCCATTGTGAGCATCATTTGCAAAGCTTTGCTTCTATCATCCACTGGTAGATCGGCTACCATTATATCATCTTGGTATAGGAGATGGGATGGATCTTCCTATATTACTTCTTGACCAAGGTCTCCCCAACTTTTGAAGTTGGAATATCCTTCATTGGGTTTTTGGAATGTGGAGGCTTCATTTGATTGTGGTAACTCTCCTACCACAATTTTTTTTTTTGGAATCGTATAGTTTCCACAACCATTGTCTTGGATGATGAATTTGATATCAGAGATGGTGGGGATGGTGGGAGTGGCAAGTGTCTCCATCACAAAAGTGGAAGTGAGAGTGGCGGGATCAATGTATGGTGTTGATGGGTCGTCATCATTTTTAGGAACTTGAGGGATTTTGTAGTATTTTGCCTCTAGGTTCTTGTAGTAGGAGAATGGTTCAGGATCTCCATGGATGGTGACCTCTTGTCCTTCATATGTGAATTTGACACATTGATGCAAGTTTGATGCTACTACTTGCATTGCATGGATCCACAAACGTCCAAGGAGAATGTTATAAGGCAAGTCGAGGTCTAGGACCTAATAGGTGGTTTCTATGATAGTTGGCCCTACTTGACTTTATTTTTATGTATGTGGACCTCTAAATGGAGTGCACAATTGTGAGATTGCTGAGTGGGAAATTCTTGGATAGAGACAGTAAGGAGATTCAAAGTGATTATGTTTCCAACCATATCTTTGAATTATTTCGCATCAAGATCTACGGGGACGGTGGATGAAGCCAATGCTTCTTCAAGGATTTTCTTGTGGGTGGATGAAATTTTTAGCAACTCCATGATGGAGATTTGTGTTGGGGTTCTTTTCAACTAATCAAGGACATTGTAACTGCTAGGAACAAATCTTGGGTTGGATACAAGTGCTCTGTTTGGCTAAGATGACCCTATAATGGTAATTTTTCCACCTCTTGTGGTGACTCCACAATCGGCATGGGCTCCTTTGATGGTGATGGTAGTGTAGTAGTCATCGAGGGATGAGATAACATGGTCATACACATGATTCACATTCTTCAAGGTACCTTTCCCTTTATTAGTAGTATTGTTCCCTTTATTGTTGTGATTAGGTATTGGATTTGTGTATATTTTGCGGTTCTAGTTTCCTATTAGTTGTTCCACATTTATGATTCTCTGATCAATGAGGTCTTGGACTAGGTTCTTTAATCTCATGAAATTATTAGTGGTGTGCCCTTTGATTTTGTGCAAGTCACAGAGTTGATTTTCATTGTACCAAGGAGGTTTCACATTTGGTTCCTGGTAATTCTCATAGGTGGGAGCCTTGATGAGGTTTTCATTTATTAGTTTCTTCATGATGACCTCGAGTGGTTCCCCAAGGGTGGTGTACATTTTCCTGGTTGAATTCTTGTTTCGTTGGGGCGGTCCTCTTTGATTGTTGACATTGTTTATCATTTGATTTTTTGGCTATTGTGTTATTGTGTTAGCTTGATGATTGTTTTGATGATGGTTTTGTATTTTTTGTTGTGGTGCTGGTGTGTTTTTTCAAGGTGTACTGATGACAACTTTGGTGTTGACAACACCATCATTGGTAATGTTTTTGTTTCTTTCCCATGTGCAAGGTTTACCATTATAGCTTGAAGATGGGCATTTTCTTTGTTGATCATGATATCTTTGTGTCGTTGGGTGTGCAACAAGGGCACATTCAATGTTGAGCACCTTGGAGATCAATTGGCCATATGTTGTGATCCCTTGGACTTTGAAATGGAAAGCCAAGGCACTGTCGAGGTTGGATATGATAGTGCATACTTGTTGTTCCTCAGGCATGGCCCATTTTCTCTGGTTGGCCTTGGATCACCATTGTTGTAGGAATGAAGCAAATGATTCATTCTTTCCTTGTTTCAAAGTTGATAGTTCCTCTAGACTGACATCCATTCCAATATTGAATGCATAATTTTTGATGAATGTGTCTACTATTTCCTTGAACATCTTGATGCTAGGAGGAAGGCGATAGAACCATTCCATGGTGTGGCTAGCCAAACTTCTAGTAAACAACCGCATTAGATAGGTATCATCATATGCGACTTCCATGCAATGAACCTGGAATTCCCTGATGTGATCCTTAGGATTTCCTATCCCATAATATTTGTCAAATTTTGGGATCTCAAATCCCTTTGGGAATAGTTTCATTACAAGTCTCCTATTTAGGGGATAAGGACACAAGTTGCTGGGTGTTTTCATGGTTTGACTTGACTGAAGATTGAGAACTTGCTGCAAGAGCAACTTGATTTGTGTTGTAACATCATTTTGTGGATCAAGGGGTGGAATGAAATTATTTTGAGTTGGTTCAATTGTTGGTGGGATGGGTGGATTGGTTGGTATGTTGATGGATAGTGTTTGTTGATGGAAGAGGGACTTACACTTTTTAGGGTGCAAGGAACTAGTCTAGATAATATACAAGCACTTCAAGTTGAACTGGTAGTGACATCCTTGAATTCATTATATCTTGCAAGTGGGTATGATTGTCTTTACATGGTTGGGCAGTCTTAGTACAACATAGGGCCACGAACTTGTTGAGAGAATGTTGGATTTGATAAAGGCTAACATATAATCCAAACTATAGAAAGAATGAATTGAATCTAATGCATTTTGGAATGCACTTGGATTTCAAAAAGTGGTTAAGGATATAAGCAAAGATCCTCACTTGTTTGCATGCAGTATGTCTAGAGGAAATTTAAAACTTATGCAATTAGTAGATGTAAAACCAAATTCAGCAGTCTTTGACTGCCCCCTCCTAGCCTGCATGTTTTTTAGAATGCTTAAGAGAGACATTAGCTCATATAAAGAAATGAATGTAGTGAATTCTTTAACAATTTTATGCATTTAAACCATGAAAACATAGATTTGAGGTAAATTAGTAATGCCACTTAAAAAGAAGATCAAAAGAAAAAATAAAATTAAAATTAGGGGCCCTCCCTCTAGTGCCATATGTGAGCACCTTTATAAATCTGCAAACATTCTAAACTCCATAACATGGGTTAGTACATGTAAATAAAAAATTACTAATGCTCCAATGAAATAATGCATAATGTCTCTCAAACATGATAACAAAACGAACTAATTGGAAGCATAAAAGAAGCATAATTCACATCTATTCCATAGTGGATTGGTGTCACTTTTTTTTGAAAAGTGACCCTTTCCCAACCCTTGACAAATCAATGATGAAAATGATAATTGACAAAATTAGCTCTCAATATGGAGAGAGTAACTTTGCATGAAGATTGTGTGTGTAGATTGTCAAATGCAAAGGATGAGTTCTCTATTTATAGGAGAGAATGATGGAGAGACATGCAAAATGGGTGAATGTGGGAAAAAGATTCAACCAATAGGAAAGAGCCACTTGTCACCATGTGAATGGGACAAGGGTGTGCAAGTTTTGGTGAATGTGCCAATAAATGACAATAGGTGGCTTTTTCAAATTTCAAATTTGGCTTTTCAGATGGAGAAGAAGGGGTCTTAAATGCCTAGTGGGGGAGATGTAAGAGGATAATTAATGCTATGTTTGAAGGGACAAGTCAGCTTGATTTGAATTCAAATTTGAGAGAATATTCTCTATTATGCCATGTTGATGGAAATTAGAAGGTTTAATAAATCAATTAAATGATTTATTTGTGCAAGTGGGAAAATCTAGAGGATGGGACTTGCATTAAGATTATATTTAATCATGATTTAGTTAATTTATGAGAGGATTAGGTGATTTGACTCATTTGACTTAGATTTAAGGATTAAACTAAATCAAAAAAAGATGGAAAATGATAAAGACTTGATTAAATAAAGATTTGATTTATATAATCAAAGAGGATGATGTTAGTACTAAAGATGAATTTATTTAATTTAAATGGATGAATTTAGAGATTGAATTTAATGAACTTGATTTATTTGATGAATGGATGAATATTAATTAGTTAAATGCATGATGCTAATTTTGCATGTCTACAAACATAAAAACAAAGCATATTGATAATACATTATTTTTCAGCCATGTGCAATGATAAAACTATTATAAAAATGATATGAATCTTATTTACAATAGTACACAATGATTTTATAATCCCTATTGGCCACTTACCCTTCTAGGATGTTTCACCTAAAAGGCAAGGGATAGGGTTAAAAATCTATTGTTTACCACTCAAAGATGAGATGTAAGGAGAGATGCAATGATGCAATTATGTCTAAATGAAATGTAATTAATGCACTAATTTGAAAATGAGATGACTTTATGATGCAAACCCTAAGAATTATGAAGTGCTGGAAAACACATTGTGATACGCAAAGAGATAAAACAAAAGCAATAGACAATAAAACAAAAATGCAAGATAGAAGCCATGCACCTAGAAACTAAAGAGGAGTTGATGAGAGATTGCAAAAATCTCCAAGATTATAGAAATTCTAATTTTTAAACCTAGTGGGACTAAGTCACCAAGTGGGGCATTTTAGTCCACATTTAGGGAAACTACCCAGAAACCTATTTCAGCCAAATGGGTATATAGATCTAGAAAAATCACTGAAAAATAAGGTCCAGTGGAACTAAGTCACCCAAGGTGGTGACTTAGTCCACTTCTGAATCTTTGAAAATTTAGAAGTGGAAACAAATACCCTAGGTCTGCACTTCGGTTTCCTAGAAGTGTCCACTTCTGAAATTGTAACTTTAAAACATGAAGGTGAATTTTAGTTGATATTTTAGCTTGGAAAACAAAGAGATTCCTTCAAAAAGTCTTTAAACAAATCTTCAATGATCTTCAAACCTTCAAAGTGCCTAAATATGCAAATGCACAAGAAGAGAAGAAGGAATGTTGAATGTTAGGGTATGGGGGTTTGGCTTGGTCAAACCCCTTTTTAGGTAATTAAACCAAATGAAGAAAGAATATAATTAAGCATACAACAATAGAGTTAGTACCTTTCCATGATGTTTGATCTTGAATTTCTACAACAAAAGTTGAAGAATCTTCCCATGAATGTCTTAGGAAGCTATCTTGATGGCTTTCAATGATAAAACCCTAGCTTGCTTGACTTGATAACATGATGAGTGGAATGATAAAGCCTTGTGACTTAAGATGAGTTATGGGTTTGAAAAATGAGGGGAAAAATCCTTATTTATACATAATTATGCCTAAATTCCCAAAAATACCTCATCATAGGCCGACCTCAAGTCTTAAAGAATAAAACCTGAAAGAAATTTGAATTAATTTTTATTTTTGAGCCAAATGGGACTAAGTTGCCCAATGTGGTGACTTAGTCCACCTGGGAAATTATGAGTGGATGTTGGAGATTAAGATATTTTAAATGTTTTTTATTAGGTTCTTCTTCAGCAAGACAATTAAGGCCTGTAAGTGCATAAAGGGGCCATTTAAAGAATAAGAAAGGTGTAAATATTGATGAAAAGCCTAGGAAAGTGTGAAATTTTGTTACGAGACTTTACAACACTTTGAAATAGGTCTTAGTAAGGTTATTTAGGTGAATTATGATATTATGGTCCTAGAAAAGTGTGAAGATGTGTTACAACTCCTTACAACAATTTTGGAAGACATCAATAAATGCAATTTATTGAGTTTGCAAGGTCCCAAGACCTAGTGTGGATGTGTAAACACTTGATAAAATAAAATAAAGGCCTCATTAATTCTAATTTATCATCAATTATTACCATATCAAGCAAAGTATACAGTTTTTGGTGACACATTAAGCCCCCACTTTAGTGAGAGGATGAAATTGTTTCAAACTCTCTCTAAAGTATCCATTCAAGAGGAGTCTAATCATACCAATTTGGATGAAAACAATGACAAAGATTAAAGGAGATTGTGCAAGCCTCTAGGATCCAATATCTCTAGAGAGATGAAACTCTAGGCTATCTTCTGGGTGAAAAAATCCAAAAAGTATATTCACTTTGGGGCCACAAAACTTCTAATTATTTGTGGGTTAAGAAATCCCAAAAGGTGACTATGGGGAAATTCATACCTTGGAATGGGATTCCTACTCAACCATACTAAATTTATACCTCCTAATAACTTTAATAAGGCACCGTAAAAATGATCTTCAAGCTCTACGAGGTAAGAAAAACTTTGTATGCTTGACACTCATAGACATGTTTAATGCAAGATAGTCTAAGGAATGTTCAAAGGGATTTTCTTAATTGGTGCAACATCTCATGTTAGAGAAAATCATGCTTAATGTCTCGAAGAGAGGATAAGTGAAAACAGTCTCATCTTGTTTCCAAGAGAGGGCAAGTGCAAGGTGTCATCCTGGTGAAGATTGTACCAAATGTTTCCAAGAGAGGAAATCACAAAAAAAATAAAAATTACACAATAAAATGTGAGTGGTGATGTATACCTCCACTTTAAATTGGTTGTGAACACTCAAATGTGAGCAATTTCTTTAAAGTAGAAGAGGACATGAGAGCTTACTCGGAAAGCCCTATGCCAAGTCATATGTTTTTGAGAAGCTACATCATGAGAGGGGTAGTATGTCATATGTGAGCCAACTTAAGGAATTTAATCCACATCCCAAGCTTCTTCTTATGTATTCATGAAAGGTTAATGACTAACCAAAGGAGGCAACCATAAGTGACATACAAGTACAAGGCTATTAAACCCCCTTGCCCCTACTTAGTGCAGGACAAGGGTGAGCCGAAATGATGCATGCTAGAGTGAAAATCAGTATCAAGTAGAGGAATTAGGTGGTCCCCCCATAGAGGGAAGCATACCAAACTCCTGAAAATGTTGTATTTTACAACTCGAAGCTTTACATTCATTAGTGGAGTGACCATGAACTCTATGATAGGTGCAATTTATGAAGTCTGGTAAGAGCATTTCTTTCATGTTCTGGGAGGGAGGGTGATCAAGTGATCTTGGAGGAGTCTTGAAAAGATACCCTCTTTATCCATGGTAGAAGGTGGTCTTGCAGTATGTGATAAATATACCCCTTTCTTAGTAGTGGTTGTCATGTCTACGCAAGTTTCTCTAGATTGCAAGATTTTGTTCTCACTCTTAGAAGATGAGGGAAAATCTAGCGAATGTAAATCATGGTTGTCTTGTGAGATGAAATTGACATTAAGTGAGGGTGTAGTTGTTTGTTTCATGTGTGGATGATGTTCATTACCACTAGTGTCGAGGTGTTCAATTAAGAATAGTGTAGGAGTATGTGTTGTGAGATTGTTGATGGTGAGTGAAGGTTTGGCAATCTCTATTATAGGAAAATAGCCAAGACCATGAGTTGTTTGTTGTGTGATAGGGTTGATAGGGATGTGGATGTCTTGTTCATTAGCACCACATCCTTTTCCACTATATGTAAGTTGTGTGATAGGGTTGATAGGGATGTGGATGTCTTGGTCAAATGGATGATGATCATAACAAACTAATTGGTGCCTTCAATTCTCTACACCAAAGTCTACTTCCATGTCAATTTTTAGGGTGTTTGGACGTCATTTGATATTTTTTCAAAATCAAAATCAAATGAGTTTTACACAGCTTGACCGGTGCAATTTTTTAGAAATAGCTAAGTAACCAACTTTAAGCATTAACAATTTTCAATTCTAATAAATTCATGCTAAACTATCTTGCAACCATGCTCCCCTATCACAACTCAACATACTAGTGAATTTTCATAACTCTAAGAGAGTATTTGGCTAATTTTGAAAAATAATTTTGGAAGCCATTTGATTTGTTTTGGTCACAGTACAAAGTCACCCCTCAAGCCATTAAAAACCATAATAAGGGAGATTGCAACATTTTCCTGGTTCTGAAAATCTCAATAATTGACTCAAGCAATTTGATGCCTATTTCTGTATAGAGTGTGAGAAGCAAAAACTTTCTTTAGCCTCCTGAAGATGACCAAGTATGCTTTGATATGGGGGGATAACTATATATACACCTTGCAATTAAACGATAAGATGAAGTTGACCAGGTGGAACAGATTCAAGGAGTTCATTAAATCATAATTTTATATTTACAGGTTACAAAAAAAGTGGCTCATAAAATAACTATGGCAAGAGGAAGGGTAAAATGTTCAAGACCTTTGCAAATTTTGTAAAATCTAAGTAGCCCTTTCTAAGGGATTGAAGGGTGAAATTTGAAAGAGTTGGCTGGTTGAGTGGATGAGTAAATGAAGAAGCAGACAACGAGCCATTAGCTTGATTGGCCACCATCACTGTGAATGGTCAAATGTTGTAGCTATTATAAAATGTGCTTTTCCACCATATGCCCTACAAAATGGCTGAGACTGGCAACTTCTTTTCAACTCAGAGGAAGCGACGGAGTAAAATTAGGGTTTGAAGTGGCCAAAAGCTTTTCATCTGTAAAAGGAACAATAGTGATAATAATGCATGGCAAAATCAATGGAAGCTTAGGTTTCTGTCCAGTCGTACTTCAACAGTACATGCTATTTGTGCTGCAGAAATCCCGCCATTGCTTTCGTCCGTTGTTAGGTACCAAATTAGTAAATATTTAGTGGTCCACAAGCGATCAAATAATGCAGAATGCCTTGTGGATTTGCTTTGAGGGTTCAGTGATTCCAACACTTGAACATTCTTGTAAAGCCATGTTTGAGCAAATAGACACTGCGTTTCGGAAGGGAATGTCCGAGTATACAACTATTGCTCAGCAGCAATTTTTTGCCTCGCATTCTACATTTGCATCTACTCTCCAGGATACTATAGCATCTGCATCATCTCTTGCCCAGTCTCTTAAAGTAGGAACAAGTTCTTCTCGTGTGGGCACTTTAATTATGGCCAAAAGCAATGACAGTCTTGGGTTGCCTGATAAGGCAATTTCTCTTGAGCATCTAGAGGAATCACTTGACCCAGCTAATGAACTTTTAAAATTGGTTTCTGAGTGCAAGTTTGAGGAGGAATTTAACAAGGCACTTAAAATGAATGATGTCCCTTTAGTTTCTTGGCTATGCTCTCAGGTTGATCTTCATTCCCTATTCACAATGGTTCCTTTGCCCTTGAGCCAAGGCGTGCTCTTGGCACTTGTTCGACAACTTGGCTATGACCTTGAAAATGATTTTTGGTGTAAGCTTGTGTGGATAAGAGAAGCATGCATTGTATTGAACCCAAATGATCCATTACTAGCTCCACATATGCAGCCAATTTTTGTACAGGTTTACCGAAACTTACATCAAAAGTTACTTAATAGCTCAGGAGCAGGGCTTATGGCCTTTGTTCAATGTTTTGCAAACAAAAGAGGATAATGCAGAATCTTGAAGAATATAACCACTGCGTTGTATGCGGTGAATAAGATTGCACATCCTATTTCATTGTGCTCACACCATGGATATTCGGCCCAATTAAAGGAGTGCAAAAGTTAACCACAAGCCAAGGCCAACAAAGGGATGCTCCCGTGTTGGATAATATTAAGGATGTTTGGAAATGGATTCTTCAATGCTACAGAGAATAGGCGACTGCAAAAGACAGGAGTGTATAGTTTCTTCTTCCCAAAAACAACATAACGATAAGAAATACTAGCATTCTTCACCTGAGAAATGGAGGAAAAAACCCTAAAATGAATGATGCATCGGAGAGACATCAGCAATCGGGGTGAATTCTACAGGTCTCTCCGACTGTATTAGTCACACCAGTGAGAAGTTTTTGGAGAGCATACTTACTTCATCGGCCCAAAAAGGGATAAGTAACGATGGGAAACTAAAACAATATTTTGTTAAGAATTCAAATTTTGGTGTGGCGGAAAATGGGAAAAGTATTATGTGGTAAATATTGCCACATTTATTTTGGGAGATATTTTAGTGATAAAAATATTTTTCATTCAAAGGGGAATAATTTCATCCGAAAGATTAAATAATGGATAGTTGATTTAAAAAAAGGGTAAAAGATATAGTGGAAATAGAGGAAAACATATTTTTACTAAGGGAGAAATATTGAAGATTGTTTTAACTCTTCATGGAGGAATTGAAAGTCTTGTAATGGGTAATTATTTTTTACTTAAGAAATATTTTATATCGGGTGAAGATGCGAAAAATAAATACAAAGTGAAATATTTTCACTAGGATGGGAAACATTTTCACTAAAGAAGTCATGAAGCGGGTAATTATTTTAATGGGAGAAAAGTGGAGTTCCCAACAAAGGATAATTACTAAAATTAATCTTTCACAAAGATGCAAAATGGAGATTAAAGATTAAAATATTTAATTTGTGAAAAGGTAACTAATTAAATGTTTTTATTTTGCATCATACAGAAGAGCTACACCAAATGGATGTTGTGAAGGGTTGTAACCCTAAAAAGAGCGATGTATATATGTGAAATAAAATTGTACCATCAAAGAATTAGATTTACAATATAGGCGAATAGAAGAAGTATACAATAGATAATTTTCAATGATGTTTTCATTTAAAAAGACTATAATGCATGTATAAAATTCTAAAGGAATCAATGGAAGTTATCTGATTTTGTGGCATATCTCCGGTATTAGTTGTTTGTTGAATTAATTGAAGATATTATTTGGTTGTCTCCAATATTGATATTTCTCTATTATTTAAATTGATATATCAAGCATATAATCAATCTATCAATGCACACTTGTTGCACTTGTGTGGTATGATTAGTTGGTTCTTCCAAGTGGAGATTAAATCCTTCAAGTCAGTCATAGTAATTTAGAAGTATCATCTGGATCATTAAAGTAGAACCTAGTAATTACATTCTTGCATGTTTATACAAGTTATAAACTATTATTTGTATGCCAAACAATTAGTATTTTTTCCAGATATAAGTCACTGATATCAAACTTTCACTTGATTCCATTTTACCCAACAAGGCAGTGGTCTCATACATTTTATCTCTTAGTTTCATCCATTCTATTTTCACATCTATTAACTAAACATATAAGAATTCATTTATCCACTCCCACTTGCCATTGTGGATAAATTGCTTTAGGGAATAAACACAATTCAAATCTATTTCATTCACATAGGTGTACCCACCTAGGTCTAGCAGTACCTCAAGAGAAGAAGGTTCAAATTCATCATTTGACCTTGTACATTAGCCAAAAACGTTGTGAGAGCTTGACAATCTCTCGTGGTTCAAACTTACATTTTTGAGACCTAACAGAGGTATTGGGGAAATAATAAGTAGGATTGTGATGATTTTCTACACTATCATTCTCACCAATTGTAAATGTAAGATTAAGGATTTTACCAAGGGTTTGATCACGTTTCTTAACGTCCTCATTGTTGTAATCAAAAGTGAACTCATAAGAGGCAATGTTGGACTCATAAAATCCACTATTAATGAAATCAAAGCCACGTCTTTTGAAAGAAAACATGTTATTATGGAAAAGTGAAATGTAATGACTTAAAATGAAATGTTTAAATGCAATTGTGAGATGTGAAATAAGGTAGTTTTCTGATTACATTATGCATCAACTTGAAAGATGAAATATAGGAAATGAAAAATTTGAAATTAAACAATGCATGAAATGAGCTAATGTAGGCTAGATCTAATGAAATGCATGTTACATAAACTCATGCAATTGACACAGATAGGTAATGGCACAAAATAGAAGCTTCAAAACAGGGTTTTTAGCTCTGTAAAAGGTTGTTTCAAGGGTGAACCGGGAGGAGTAATTCACCCAAGGTGGCAACTTAGTCGTAGTAGGTATTTTTGAGATTTATTAAATTTTTCGGATGGGTTTTGATGGCCTCAATACTGTATAATGGAGTCCTAAGATGAAAAATGAAAATTTACACAAAATTTTAATGATTTTAGATGTAAAAAATGCAACCTAAATGCACTTTCCTTTTATGGATGCAAAACTTGAAACCTAGCATGCAAATCCATGCAAATCCTAATGCAAGGTCAATGCGAGCTAGATCTATGATGGAATCCAAATCAGAAAAGAAAAGTGCTCTAAATTCAAGTTCACCAAAATGTAAACGATGATTTTATAAGGCCTATTGGCCACTCACCCCTCTAGGATGTTTCACCTAAAAGGCAAGGGATAGGGTTAAAAATTTGTTGTTTACCACTCAAAGATGAGATGTAAGGAGAGATGTAATGATGCAATTATGTCTAAATGAAATATACTTAATGCACTAATCTGAAAATGAGATGACTTTATGATGCAAAACCCTAAGAATTATGAAGTGCTAGAAAACACATTATGATATGCAAAGAGAAAAAACAAATGCAATAGATGATAAAACAAAAATGCAAGAAAAAAGCCATGCACCTGGAAACTAAAGATGAGTTGACTGGAGATTGCAAAAACCTCTAAAATTCAAGAAATTCTAATTTTTAAACCTGGTGGGACTAAGTTGCTAGGTGGGGCATTTTTGTCCAAATTCAGGGAAACTACCCAAAAACCTGTTTCAGCCAAATGGGTATCCAAATCTACAAAAAACACTAAAAATAAAGTCCAATGGGACTAAGTTGGCCAAGGTGGTCACTTAGTCCACTTCTGAATCTCAAAAAATTCAAAAATGGAAACCAATACACTAGGTCTACACTTCGGTTTCCTATAGGTGTCCGCTTCTAAAACTCTAATTTTTGGACCTAAAGGTGACTTTTAGTTGATATTTCAGCTTGGACAACAAAGATATGTCTTGGAAAATTCTTCAAAAAAATCTTCAATGATCTTCAAACCTTCAAAGTGTCTAAATATGCAAACACACAAGAAGAGAAAGAATGTTGAATGTTAGGGCATGGGGGTTTTTCTTAGTCAAACCCCTTTTTAGGTAATTAAATCAAATGAAGAAAGAATATAATGAAGCATGAAACAATGGATTTAGTACCTTTCCATGATATTTGATCTTGAATTTTTGTACCAAAAGTTGAAGAATCTACCTTTGAATGTCATAGGAAACTATCTTGATGACTTTCAATGATAAAACCCTAGCTCACTTGACTTGAAAACATGATGAGTGATGAATGATAAATAGTTATTACTTAAGATGAGTTAGGAGATTGAAAAGTGAGTAGAAAAACCCTTATTTATACACAATTATGCCTACATTCCCAAGAATACGCCATCACAAGCCGACCTTAGGTCTTAAAGAATAAAACCCGAATGAAATTTGAATTAATTTTGATTTTTGAGCCAAATTGGACTAAGTCACCCAAGGTGGTGACTTAGTCCACTGGGAAATTTTGAATGTATGTTGGAGATTAAGATGTATTAAATGTTGTTTATCAGGTCCTTCAACAAGACACTTAATTAAGCCTTGTAACTACATAAAGGGGCTATTGAAAGCATAAGAAAGGTATAAATATTGATGACAAGCCAAGGAAAGCATGAAAATTTGCTACAGGACTTCACAACACTTTGAAATAGGTCTTGGTAAAGTTATTTAGGTGAATTATGATATTATGGTCCTAGAAAAAGTGTGAAGATGTGTTACAACACCTTGCAACACTCTTGCAAGACACTAATAAATGCAATTTATTGAGTTTGCAAGGGCCCAAGACCTAGTATGGATGTGTAAACACCTCACAACACTAAATCAAGGCCTCATTAAATCTAATTTATCATCAATTATTCCCATATCAAGCAAAGTATACACTTTATGGTGACACGACAACAACAAATATCAATAAAAAATGGTCTCCTTCAATCCAACTTCTTTCACATGGTTCTATCTTCTTCAACCCACAATCTTCAATGGAAATCACTGCTACAATAAACATGCAACCTTCATGTCTATTTTCCACTATCCAAACACCTTCAAACCTAAAAAATCAAAAATATTCTTGGTGTCTTTCAACCCTTCTTCTACTGAAGCTCTCAATCTCCCTTCACATGTACTTCACTAGCTCACTATCTTCCAAAATGTGGAGCTCACCAACTCCCTAAAACATAAGCTTCTATGTAAATAGAAATCAGTAACAATTGAGTTTTTAAATTCTCTCTTCAATCTAATAGCATCTCCCCATCCGACCTTTAAAAAATCCAAATTTCATCTTTCCAAATGACAAGGAATAAATAGATATAGTTGTGAATGAGAAAAACTACTATGGTTTCTAGAAACACAAGAAAAAGACCTTAGAAAAAATATTCCCCATTTGGAAAATAAATAATAAAATAATAAAAATTACTCAATAGTCATATAACCTTTATATGGAAAGCTAAACCATAGTCAATCAAATTTGGTCAATTTGGTGTGCTTCATTATTCTTTGATAGTTTTGACATCTTCATGAAAGAACGTGCACTAATATGCAAACTTTTGCAAACCAACATGCAATAGTATGAAAATCATACAAATCAACATGCAAGGAAATGCATTGATGAGTGGTCCCCACCTTGAAATGGATTCCAAGGTTGGAATATCCTCTAGGTTGCTCTAGAAACATTTTCCAAAGTAAATTCACCTACAAAATTATAATTACAAATTACCATGCAGGAAATTACAATATTTGGAAATTGAAATAATTAATTCCCCACACATTAGCCCTTATTAAAAGTGAAAAAAAATAAGAAACATTATTTTGGTGATGCAAGATTGCTAGTACCCCTAGATGCTCCTATATCAAGCACATCAGGTAGGAAGTTTGTGAGCATAGGTTCATGCAAAAGTGAGTTGAGTAGTAGAAATAATCTTTCAAGTTTCAATTAACTTGCAGCATACTCCAATGCTGAGATGGTATCCTAGAAAATTTTCTTTCTTCTTCATTTCCAACACTTTGTCAGAATGCTTTCCATCTTCCTCTAATAAGCCTACAACCTCTTCTTTGTTCCTATTTTGAACTCATTTCAACCATGAAAAATCCTCCACCACCTATGGCTCCCTCCACTCCTCTTCCAATTATTCACTTCTCTCCTCTTTCAGGCGATCAATCCCACCATAGACTGACCAGCTCCACTGGGTTTCACCTGCAATATCTTCTACAACTTCTACATGCAAATATGTATTATCCAAACAACAATCAAAATATACTAAATCCTTATACAAATCTGTAGTTACTACTCCATGGAAATTAAAAACTCCCATATTCATGCTCGACATCCTCTTCTACTCTCTCCAAAGAAGGTATAGAATCATCACAACTAATTTGAAAATTGAAAAATACCTCATTCTTGCTCATTTTCCTAATATATTTTTCCTTAATCTTCACTGCAACATCCATCTTCTTACCTCAAATGATAACCTTTTTTAAACTCATCTTCATGTTTATCCATGAATTCTCCTTCCAACAACTTGTTTTAATTCCTTCCATATCCCCTTTCAATAAGAAATCATCTTCATCTCCATTGATCTATTCATCAATTTTTGGACCAATGGTGTTCACAATTTCAAATTATAAACTTTCTTCATCTACTGAATTTAATTTACTACATCCACTTGCTATTATAGAACCATGTACCTGATTATCCTCCTCAATTATGTGTTCTTCTCCACATATTCATCCTTGCATTGAACTCTTAACAATAGGGATACAAAATCCTTTCTTTTAGTTCTTCTTAATTCATTCTCCTCATCTAAGAGAACATTCTTCTTCCCATATATCTCTTCCCATATCTTCACTTCCTCCTTAACCTTCTTTTCCAATACATTTAATTCAACCTAGATCTTTTCAAATTCTTCAAAATGATTCCTATTTTCCACTTCTTCTAGATAATTTTCCAAAAATAAAATCATTAAGGGTATCCTCATAACCCATCCCATGTTTCCTTTCAAACACATATTGTTTGGTGCAATATTTCATCATTCACATCTTGTACTCAATAATCTTCATGGCTTCATCTCTTGTTGTTCAGGACTTCTCTATTATACCTTCAATAGTCTACATGAGCTCTTCTTCAC
Organism: Sequoia sempervirens; assembly: GCA_007258455.2. Taxonomy (NCBI): domain Eukaryota; kingdom Viridiplantae; phylum Streptophyta; class Pinopsida; order Cupressales; family Cupressaceae; genus Sequoia; species Sequoia sempervirens. Next base: position 122,117,599 of record VDFB02086081.1, on the reverse strand, counting down.
AGTGTTGCTTGTATCCACCCAACAGACCTAGTGTAAATTGTCTTGTGTTTGATGATCTATTTACACACTTAGGTTCTCTTCCTCTGATACCATAAATGTAAGGGAAAAGAAACCATCTAACACAAACGAGCATGAAAAAAAATATGCAACTCCAAAAATACTTGAAATAACACAAAAAATTATAAGAAATGTCTTCACTTCTCAATCAAATTATCCTTCAATTACATAACAACAAGGAATATTGAAAATGCATTATTTTGCAACCATGTTGTTTGAGAAAAAACTATTATAAAAATGATATAAATTTTCTTTATAGCAACAATATCAATGCAAAAATGGTCTCCTTCAATCCAACTTCTTTAACATGGTTCTAGCTCCTTCAATCCACAATCTTCAATCAAAATCACTATTGAAATAAACATGCAACCCTCAAATATAATTTCCACTGTCCAAACACCTTCAAACCTAAAACAAAAAAATTCTTGTTTGTCTCTTTCAACAGTTCTTTTACTAAAGTTCTCAAGCTCCCTTCACATGAACTTCACTAGCTCACTATCCACCAAATTGTGGAGCTCACTAACTCCCTAAAAAATGGGCTTCTATGTAAATAAAAATATACAACAATGGACGTTTTAAATTCTCTCTTCAATTTGGTAGCATCTCCCCATCTCAACTTTAAAAACTTCCAAAGTAATCTTCCCAAATGACAAGGACTAAATACATATACTTGTGAATGAGAAAAACCACTATGGTTATCCAAAAAAACAAGAAATACACCTACCTAAAAAACATGCCCCATTTGGAAAATAAATAATAAAATAATAAAAATTAATCAATACTCACATAGCCTTTACATGGGCACCCAAACCATGGCCAATCAAAGTTGGTGAATCTAGTGTGCTTTAGTACACTTTGATATTTCTAACAACTCCATGAATGAACATGCACTAATATTCAAACTTGGGCATGCCAACATGCAGGAGCATGCAAATCATAGAAATCAGCATGCAAGGAAATGCATTGATGAGTGGTCTCAACCCTGAAAAAGAATCCTAGGTTGAAATATCCTCTAGGTTACTCTAGAAACATTTACCAAATCAAATTCACCTCCTAAATTATAATTAAAAATTACCATGGGAGAATTACAATATTTGGAAATTAAAATAATTTATTCCCCACACATTATCCCTTATTGAAAAAAAAAGAAGCAATATTTTTGGTAATGCAAGATTGCTAGTGCCCCAAGATGCTTCTACATCAAGCACATCAGGTAGGAAGTTTGTGAGCATATTTTCACAAAAAATGAGGTGAGTAATAGAACTACTCTTTCAAGTTGCAATTAGTTGCAACATACTTGAATGTTGAGATGGTATCCCAGAAAATTTCCTTTCTTATTTTTTTCAAACACTTTTTCAGAATGCTTTCCATCTACTTTAAAAAAACCTACATACTCTTTTATGTTCCTCTTTTGGATTCATTTCAACCATGAACTATACTCCACCTCCTATGGCTCTCTCTTCTCCTCTTCCAATTATTCACTTCTTTTCTCTCCTCTTTCATGGGATCAATCCCACCATAAACTAACCACCTCCACCAAGTTTCACCTATAACATCCTCTACAACTTCTACATGCAAACATTTTTTATCCAAACAACAATCAAAATCTACTACATTCTTATAAAAAACTATAATTACTACTCAAAGGAAATTAAAAATTCCCATCTTCATTCTCTCTTCTTGCTCGACATCCTATTCTACTCTTACCAAAGAATGTATATAATCATCACAACTAAATTTAGAATTAAAATTTACCTCATTCTTGCTCATTGTCCCTACATATTTATCCTCAGTATTCATTGCAACATCCATCTTCTTACCTTCAACGATAAGTTTTGTAGACTCCTCTTCATGTTTTCCAATCAATTCTCCTTCCAACAACTTATTTCAATTCTTATAATCTCTCCTTTGAGCAAGAAATCATCTTCATCTTCATTGATCTATTCATCAAATTTTGGGCCACTGGTGTTCTCAATTTCAAATTCTAAACTTTCTTCATCTACTAGATTTAATTTTATACATCCACTTGCTACTACAATAACATGTACATCATCATCCACTTCACTTATGTGGGCTTCTCCACATGTTCATCCTTACATTCAAACCTTACCAAAGGGATATAAAACTCTTTCATTTTGTTCTTCTTAAATCATTGTCCTCTTCCAAGAGAGTGTTCTTCCCATATATCTCTTCCCATATCATCACTTCCTCCTTAACCTTCTTTTCTAATATGTTTTAATTCAGCCTGCATCTTTTCAAAATTCTTTGCAATGATTCATATTTCCCACTTCTTCCTATAGTGTAGAAAAATGTATCCCTTTACATTTTCACACTTGTTTGGGCCCTCCCTAATAAAATTGGGCTTCTTTATGCCTTACTTGGTCCTATTTTGCATCCACATGCATTATTAAATTCATTTTTTCAAAGAATGATCCCAACATTTAATAAATGAAAAATCATAATTCATGTTTTTGAGTTGAATGATCCATATCCAATGATCTGGGACGCATATGCCACCTTGGGCATATGGGTCCCACCTAGGCTTCGTAGACTGATCCTAAGTATTGCTTTGAACTTAACATTTCTTGAAATTGGTTTCCCAAGCTTAAGCTATTAGGACTTCTACGCCCCAACTGGTGTATGAATTCGACTTTATCTTGAACCTATTTTGAATTCAATTCTTGGTGGGATTTTATTCTCCTAGATATGATGTTTTCTTGTAGGGCTGTAATTTTAGGAAATTTTGCATAAACAAGTATAAAAACAAGGTTATTTCACATATTTTCTCGTAACAAGATCTAGTAATTCAAGTACTCAAGAATTATAGTCAATTTATGATCAAGAGAGCATTCAAGAGCTGATTATCAAGAATTTTGGAGCTACATTCAAGATTCATGCATCCTATGTGTTTTTTAGCTAACATTTTGTGATGTAGGTCTTCATGATTCAAGCAAGCATTCAAGTCAAGATTCATAACCTTCAATCAAGAGTCAAGATCCACATCTATTGGATCCATTTCAAATAGGATTGCGACCTTTCTTCCAAGGGTTTGGTGAGTTGCAACATTGCATGTTTTTCATTCATCATTCCTTCATGCTTTTCTATTTCATTTCAAGGTTTAGTTACCAAAAGCAAGTTTGACCAAGGAAAACCCCTATCCACTAACAAATCAACATTTTTTATTCTCTTTGATGAGTGATTTGTAGATCTAGGTAGAAGATCCATTCAAGAGTTGATGAGAAGAAAAATGGATGCCTAGAGATATCACTCTCTATCTCCACTAATCATTCAATAATGTCATAAGAGTCCTAATTGGATTGATTGACAAGTGATACTTCAACCTACAAATCAAGCAATACAAGCTAAATAATGAGATCAAATGATGAAATTAAGCTACACCAAGTTAGGGTACATGTACTTGGGAAGTTTGGAGATGTTGTGAGGATTCTACTAATGCAAAGAAGCTGCCAAAAAGTGTTATGGATGACTAAGACGCCCAAAGTGGAGTATTAGTCCCACTATTTTTTTAGGAAAATATGGAGTCTTTGGATGCTAGAACAAAATCCTAAAGAATCTTTGAAAAATACCATATGGAGGACTAAGATGCCCTAGGTGGTGTATTAGTATCGTTCTGAATTTCTCAAATCTTCAAATGTGGTCCTAAGCTCCAAGGTCTACACTTGCTTAGAATCCTCAAATATTAGGTACTGAAGCTTCTAGATCTAGCATGTAGTTGAGTTTTTGTGAAGATTACAACTTTGGGATGCAACTTTACAACTTTGACAACTTTTCACTTTAAAGGATCTTCAAGTCTTCAACCTATATCTACAAATGCAAATACACAAGAGGAAAAAACTTGTTGATTATTAGTAAATGAGGGTTTTCCTTGGTTAAACCCATTGTAGTTAATTAAACCAAATGATGAAATGAATGAAATGAAGCATGAAACATGAAACATTTAAATGATATCACCTTGTATGATGTCTTCTGAAGAAAATCTGCAATCTACCATATAGTGGCCATGAAGAATGTAGATATTGGATCCTTGTATATGATGTGAACAATGGTTGCAAATAGATCTTCAATGCTACATCCATAATCTTGGCCCAAGAACATGAATGGATGCACTAAACCCTTGAAATGATTCTTGAATCTTGATCATGGTTCCAAATACTTGATGAATTGCTCCTAAATGCATAAACTTTCCTTGGGAATGAATACTTGAATGCTTGTTATCTTTCTTATATGAAAAACGAGTGGAGGAACCTTGTATTTATACTTATTCATGCTTAATATGCTAAAATTACACCACAAAAATTGGACATATGAATGCATTAAATAAAGGAGGCTAAATCCCACTCAAATTTGAAATTGAATCTCGACAATACACCAAGGAGGACTAAGATGCCCTAGGTGGTGTCTTAGTCCCAACACTCAATTATCAAGGCATAAACTCCAAAAAGGGACCTGTTGGTGTTTTTCTAGTACACCTAAGGAATATCTAAATTGTAGCCAACTCCCATACTCAAGACCCTTAAAATGAATGACCAACTAAAAAGATTCAATTGCAGACTGAAATCTTCTACACTTTAGGCTCTATGGAACCTAGGAGGGTATTCCTTTTAGTATTTCATTGACTATCTTAATTAATGATATAGAAAATCATAGATTGGTTCTTATCAAGGGAAAATAGTGTAATTCACTCAAAGGTTGGCTAATATTTAAGCAAACAACAATCAATTCATTAGGAATAGGGAGAATATCTCATATACATGCCTCATAGAAAATGAATTTTAAGAAATTTGTATTCTAACCCTGAGTCCATAGGATGATATAATATCATTATCATTCAAATGAAAAATACCATAACAAATAGAATACTGTCTTCATCAATTGGGCAATGGATTTGTGCATCTTATAATCATTCATACATAAATTCTTTAAATCTAATAATTCTAGACTATTTTCATAAGGTTTTGCATTGTGAAAACTCATTGTACATAACACATCACTTCTTATGAAACCCTCTATAAACTCTCACAAATCCATGGTGTCGCTTAAGCATTCAATTGATTGTTTGAACCAAAGAAAAAATAAAGACATGCATTCAAAGGAAGCATTTGAAAATGAATAGAATATACTTGATATTATATTCAAAATTTGCAAGAGATGTATAGAGAAGAATATATGAATCATGCATGAAATTTTTTTCAATATAAGTAATTTCTACAAAAATATTTAAGATTTTCATATGCACAGTTCAAAGACCAAGAAAATCTGACCAATCTATTTTTTGGTATTCTTCTAATTTCTACCCTTCCCGCATATTATACCTAAAGACTCAAAAGACTAAAAATCCCTACAAATGAGCTGTGAATTCCCTTATATAGTGTAAGGGAGAAAAAAAGCATTCAACTTGAAATGCATACCACATTACAAAATTGCATTTCACTTCAAATTTAATTTGCATTTCAAAAATTCCCCTTATGTTGTTTCTACAATAGCACATTGAAATGAGGAAACCACGATTACAATAGTTACCAAAGAGGGAAAAGTAAAGTGACACAAAAAATTTCCTCAGGCACCAAGTAAATGACAAATACAATGTTCACATTATAGAGAGAGCACACAGTCAACATCCAACACCTCAAAAATTACCAACCACACATGCAGTGGGAAAGTAACCACTAGAGAAATTAACAAACAGCACAAAATATTCATTCCACATGCCACCTTTTCAGAAACTAGGAGTCTTATTACCACTGACACATAATCCACAATACACGTTCCCACTTCACGTCATTGCAAGAGGTGGAGAAGATACTTCAACCACCTCTTCGTTCTTGTCTTGTTTCAGTACAACACCATCTCACTTGCTAGGAGTCTTGACAGCTAAAGGTGAGACAAAAAATACCTCCACTCCAGGGGATGGAACTTAGCCTAGAGTCGCAAGATACTAGTAGTAGCCAGAGTCTATCTTTGTTTCAATTTCAAACGAGTTATCTGTAATGTCAATGGGTTAGTTTTGTCATCTGAAAGAGCCATGACCATATCAAATTTTATATTGAATTTTGCTGGAGGGCCCAATAGATTCTTATCCTTTTGCTCCCATTTCCTTTGAGTTCATAGCTTGACCCTTCAGTTGATGGCTCGATCTAGTAATGATAGGTGTAGATCCCTTTCAATGGATATCCTTGAGTGGTTTGTCCTTGCTCTAGGTCTTCATCATGGGACCTCTATAAATTGAGTCAAGAAGACCTCCGCAATGGAACAAACAAAATACCAAACTTGTTCATCCTACCACTAGAAAAATCTACACTCATAACCTCGACTCTCTGCACGAAATAAAAAACTTGACAACGAATTGCGATGGAAAAAATACAAAATCTCAACTCTTGTTATTGAACAATGTGATGATAGAAATCATTAATGCTCAATGAAAACACATGCACAAACTGGGAAATTCATTGGCATGCATATTGTCACCGTTTATTTCCCAAGTGCATGCAAATCTGCATATAATACCTCATGATTACTGACGATTAAGTCTCGACACACACAAAGATCAATTTGATTGCACTTGCAAAGAGTAGATCATTAATGCCCACTGGTTGTAGAATGAAATAGCTATCACGTGCCTATTTACCAATTTTGAATGTTAGTCATTGATCTCTTGATGAGGTGGTAGATAAAATGACTCACTTTGGGATGACTAGATGTTAATTTCAACAATGCTTCATCCATTTGTCTTCATCCAATAGCATTGATCCAAATCAGATGGAAACTCTTCTATCAAAAAATTTTGTTCATCTCATGACTTGGTGGATTAATTCACGTGTTGGGATCTCATTGATCTCATAGCCTTTAATGAGCATTCACTTTTTCCCTATGATCTAGTAGGGAACAACAAAGATTGTTTTTATGTTTAATCTTTACCATCAGTTGAGAACCATAGGAAGTAAGATAGACAATGGAGAACATGCCCCACATCTCTATAAGGACACACATCTTCATCTTTTGGTCCTCACACTGCATAACCGACTGGCCTTTTACATCCTCGAACTAGCCGGGTATGACCAGGATCATTTCCTAGGGTCAAGAATCTTAAAACCTGCATACATGGTGAGCTTAGCATTAAATAAGGTGCCATTGTTAGGCCAATGGTGAGTTGACCCTTGCAGATGAATGACTTAAGATTAAGTCATTTAGGAAATATTAAAACCCAACCTTAGGAAAACATTAAGGTTGATGACCAACTAGGTGAACAGTGTTCTAAGCTAGAGGTTTTGGTGGACAGATGCATACTGTGGCTCAAGTGATGGATTAAGGAATGGTAAATTGGTAGAGCAATTCATCGTGGAATTATAATAGCTAAGGGTTTTTTGAAGGAAAAACCCTATCCAAACATGGGATGAGGGTTTAAAGTACGGACCAAATCCATAAGATTCCTAGGAATAACAAAAATTTAGGGAAGCTCCATCAGTGGCTCATGCTCGGGGATGTATACTGCTAGTGGGTATAGTGAGAATCAAAATCTTAGGTTGAAGCAGACCAGGGTAGAAGACAAAAACCTAGGAGCCTACCTAAAAAAGGAAAGCAGACACAACAGAAACCAAACACACTAGACCAACCTATGTAGACTATTCACAAAATATAAATTGTAGTTCATTTCATGAGAAGGCACTTTTAAACACTTGGATTCAATCTATAGACTAAAGGCCCCTGGCCTCCTAAAATTCAGGGAAAATTCTTTCCTTTGTCAAAGAATTTGTCTTGTTCTGCTGGTAGAGGGTCCACATGGACATTGTGTAATTCCTGACAATTAACATGATGGGACATTTATTAATGCAATGTTTCCCCAGTCATTCACCGTCTCCATCATAGGCTCATCAAATTGAAATGAGAAAAAAAAATCCTCATTCTACACAATCATGAAGTGTAGGATCACACCCCATTTGTTCATCAAATTTGAAAACTTCATAGACACTTGGCTCATACTTGGCCAATATTTTACAAGATTAGGGAAAAGGGACAAAGAGTAAGGAATACCTTCCATCTTCTTGTCACAAGTATTTTCTTCATGTGATGAAATAATTTCCATAATAAGATCCATAAGGTAGGGTACATCTATAAAAAATTGCAATGTAGCTTCGTACTGACCAACATCATTCCTCTAGTTGTCCATACCCTTGAACAATCCTTCACATGGATCAAATAATCTTGCAATATTAACAAATCCTATAGAATCATCAAATGATTCCTTCTCCTTAGCATAAAATGATGTTTCCTGAGCATTCATGTATTCATCCTGGTTTTCCTTTTGGTCATCCAAAAGTGGACTTCCGTTAATGTCAAGGCACATATTAACATGTGGAACTTGAGTATTTGAGACTTGAACCATCTTTTCAAGCACATGGCTAGTTACCATTGGGAAATCAACATAATCATTAACATCCCCTTTGATTGTAATACCACATTCAAAGCTACCATTACCACCTTGAACTTCCTTATTGTGTGAGCCATTGTCTCATGTAGATGTCAGCAAGTCTAAGTCATTCTCTTGATGCTTGTCATGTAAAATTTGTTCAATCACATGTTTATAAAAAAATTCATCAGTGCTTGTGTCATCACACATGTCATTTAGTTGGCAAACTATGAAGTCAGGGTTGACATCTTCAAAAGAAAAGTCACCTACCTCAGCATCAGCTTGATTCTTACTTGTACCATCCACAACACATTCACTAGTAGTAATTTCTAGGTACTCATCTAGATTTTCTTCAAAAAGAAGATTGTTTCCACACCAATAGTAATCACCATTTGTGACCTCACTATCCAAGGCAGATTCATCAAATAAAGGATTTTTCAATACCTTCGTGATGATCACATGTACTACATCTTCCTTAGTTTTAAGATCCCAATCATTTTGATCATTAGTGCATTCAAAATTAGTGTAATCACTTGAACAACAGACAGAAACACTTTCAATATCTTCTTCATAATTTGCACTCATAACAATTGATCCACATTCAAAAAATTCTTCACATGAAGAGAATTTCTCACTTCCTAGGAAACACATCCCCTTAGGTCTATTAACACATCCCCTACTAGAAGTAAGGCACATCATCTCCATTTCATAAGAGGAATTATATTCAATAGAAGATTGACCAAGTTCGATCTCATCCCTTTAATTCCTCATTTGTGCCATATAATTGAGACCTAGTGCATTCCCATCACTGATTGATGCAACATTACCCCTAGCTGAATCAATTTATGAGGCTTCAGCATGCACCTCTTGAGTTTTCTCATAGCCTATGGCATCCCAAGGAAGATAATTGGGTATTATTTCCTTGTCCTCACACTTTGTATCTTCATTGTCATCACTACTACATGAGTCGACTTATATGTTTCTTGTAAAATGACAACATTCAATAGTTAGTTGTTCATACTTTGATACTCCTCCTTGATCTATCAATCTTAGCCTTTGATTCTCCTCACTATGGAAATTATTACCCCCATTTTGGGAAACAACCAGGGGCATGTAACTATTCTTAATATCTTCCACAATGTTTATCCAATCCACCACTTGCTCAAGGCTATGAGGCTTCAAATTCTTAGACCATTGGCTTGCTCCTGATTTGTAAGCATCACAAAACAAATTAATGCAAATTAAATCATTAGGCCTAAAAATCTTGGGTATCTCCATCAAAACATCTAAGAATCTTGAAAATAAGTCATATAGTGACTCATTTGCATGTATTTTCATCTCATACAACTTTCTAATAAAGAATTAAATAAACCCTTCTTGACCTTGGTTGATGCCTGCTCATGTTTTGCATCTCTTGAGAGTAATGCAGATGCAATGTCTAAGGGATCCTTTTCCTCACAAACACTTTTATTTCATAACCAACCTAGCTCAATAGTTTGAATTCTATTAGAGCTGTCCATGCTAGAATCACAAGTCCCTTCATGATTGAGTACCTCAAATTGTTCTCAATATTCATAGCCTGTTGGTAAGCTTGTTGTAAGGTAGTAAGCTCTTTATCCCTTAGTAAAAATCTCATCTTACTATCAGATGCTCCTAAATATACAACCAAACATTCAACATCATTTACTCTCATATGTTCAGGGATTTCCCTTACGAGTTTTACAAATATAAGGTTGAAGGAAGGGATTAATTCTTCCTTATCCCTGGAAATATCCATGAAGTTCTTCCTTGCAACATTTGGATTTATCCTTTCACCAAACTATTGTAAGAAAAATGACTTAAGTTCATTCCAACAATGTACTAGAGACACTGGAAAGAAAGAGAACCAATCTCTTGCATCTCCTTTTAGTCATTGAACAAATAACTTCATAACCAAATCTTTAGAATCTATCTCGTAATCATCCATCACATTAGAAAATTCTTGCACATGCTTATTTGCTGATTTTGACTTTTCACCATGCTGAACTTTGGTATTTTGTCCCTGATCTTGGGTGGTACACTATTTGGATATCCACAAATATTGCCAAAGTTGAGGGCCCGATACTTGTCAATACTAAAATTTCCTTGGTAGGACAAGGACTATTCACCTTGTATTCTTTTGTCCATATTTATGCCAAATGGTATAAATCGACAACTCACCTTTATTCTTTAAAAGGAATCTAGAATATACTATGCAATTATACAATATTACATCAATTCCTTTTACAAATATGATCCTATGGCTCTTAGCATGTTTATTCCTTACAAATGTTGCCTAAGATCTAACAATTTAGCATTTCTTTTTTTTATCATAATGCATAAATTCTAACTTGTACATAAGGGCATGCTAAATTATTATGCATATTCCCCCATCTAGTGCTAATTCACTTATTAGGGAATTATTTGAAACTCGATAGGGAAAATTTATCATGATTTACCCATAATATTCTTTGATTTCTTCAAATTCTATGAAAGTACCTGGTAATTTGTAGTACTTGGCTATCTTTAGTCTTTTAAACTATAGATCCAACCTATCAATGTATGCTTTGTCAAGATCTTTGCGTTAGAGTCACCACCTCCGTTATAGATGACTAAACTTCAAATGAGATGAAGTTTCTTTACAAATAGTACACATTCTGGGCTATCTTCTAAACAAAGTCATGTTCATATCCTTAAATCTTTGTTGCACTCAAATTGTCTACTAGGTTTAAGAATTTGTCAACATCTAAACAAGACGTTCAGATTTACTTCATCACATGACTCTACATTTTATCTACATTTGGAGAATGAGAATTTCCCCAACAGAGTTTCCATTCTATCAATGTTTTTTCCAATACACCTAAGGAATCTCTAAAGAGTAGCCAACTCCTATACTCAATACCCTTAAAATGAATGGCCAACTGACAAGATTTAGTCAAAGGCTAAAATCTTCTACACTTCAGGCTCTATGGGACCTAGGATGGTGTTCCTTTCAATATTTCATTTGACTATCTCAATGAATGACATCAAATCATAGACTGGTTCCTGTCAAGGGAAAATAACATAATTCACTCAAAGGCTGGCTAATCTTTAAGCAAACAACTATCAATTCACTAGGAACAAGGAGAATATCTCACATACATGACTCATAATAAATGAATTTTAATAAATTTGTATTCTAACCCTAAGTCCACAACCTGATATACTATCATTATCATTCAAATGAAAAATACCATAATGAGTAGACTAGTGTCTTCATCAATTAGGTGATGGAGTCGTGCATCTTACAATCAGTCCTATAGAAATTCTTTAAATCTGATAATTTTGGAATATTTTCATAAGGGTTTGCATTGTGAAAACTCACTATAGATAAAACATCACTTCTTACGAAATCCTCTATAAAATCTCAAAAATACATGGCCTCATTTAAGAATTTAATTGATTCTTTGAACCCAAGCAAAAATAAAGGCATGCATTCAAATGAAGCATTTGAAAATGAATAGAATATACTTGATATTATATTTAAAATTTGCAAGAGATGTATAGAGAAGAGTATATGAATTATGCATGAAATCTATTTCAATATCAGTAATTTCTACAAAACTATTGGGTATGTGCAAGATCATGATGGGCCAAAAAGTGGCGATATGATGGGTATGTGTAGGGTATGTGGCTGATGACTTTTTTTTTACCCAAAATTGATGAAATGAAAATAGTTTTTAAAGGAGATTTTCAACTTTCCACTAATATAAATTATGGTTTACTTTGAATTTAATAAATAATTATTATTCATTTTCTATTTGAATTACAACTAAAGTTGTGATTGATCGGCTAATTGAAAAACATCTATAGCTTTCAAATGGTATCACATTTTTTGAATCTAAAACATGTGTCACATTCTATGTTTCACATACTATAGGATTAAAAAGAAAAAATGAATTTCATGAAGTTTTGACCAAGTTAAGCCGACTAGACATATGAGTTTTTATATTTTTTAAAATTTGTAATTAAAAAATTATAATTAATTATTTACTTGGAAAAAAATTTTAAAAAAAAAATGCATCATGTCGGGTCATGAGTCCTCTACTTATATCTAAAATAATATAAAAAAATATTATAATTTTATTATGGTTAGGGTGGTCAGATAGACACCTACTTCTTATTTTTTCCTTGAAATTTAGGTACTAATGCACTGAAATTTCAAATATTCACCAAATAGATTTTTTAAAAAAATAAACCTAGTAGTTTAGAAACTACATTCAATTTGCTATAGATTCTATTGTTACATATTTTTGAAATAATATAGATAACTTATTCAAACTTTTACGTCAAGTTGCCTAACTTTGATTTTTCTAAATTTTTCGCCACTTAAAGGTCTAGTTTTTCCATGATGATCCTACACATACCCTATTTAACATTTTCATATGCATAGTTCAAAAACCAAGACAATTCAACTAATCTATTTTCTAGTATTCTTCTAATTTCTACCTTTCTCACATATTAGACCTAAAGACTCAAAAGACTAAAAAAACCTATAAATGAGCCCTAAATTCCCTTTTATACTGTAAGGGAGAAAAAAAGCTTCCAACATGAAGTACATACCACATTAAAAAATTCATTTCACTTCAAATTTCATCTGCATTTCAAAAATTCCCCACATGATGTTTCTGGAATAGCATGTTGAAATGGGGAAACTACCATTGCAAGAACCACCAAAGAGGGAAAAGTAAAGTGTCGCCAAAAAATTTCCACAATCGCTAGGTAAAAGAAAAATCCAACATCCACATTTTTCGTGAGAGCACATAGTTAGCATCTAGCACCTTAAAAATTACTAGCCACAAATCCAGGGAGAAAGGAACCACCATAGAAATTATTAAACAACACAAAAATTTAATTACATACACCACCTTTTCAAAAACTAGAAGACTTATTACCACCAACACACAATCTATGATACACGTGCCCACTTCACATCATCACAAGAGGTGGAGAAGATACTTCAACCCCCTCTTTGTTCTTGTCCCATTTTAGCACAACACCATTTCTCCCACTAGGAGTCTTGACAGCTAAAGGCGAGACAGACAATACCTCCACTCCAGGGGATGCAACTTGGCCTAGAGTCACAAGATACTGGTGGTAGCTAGAGTCTATCTCAGTTTTAGTAATAGATGAGCTATCTGTGATATCCATGGGTGAATTTTTTCATCCAAAAGAGTCACAACCATATCAAATTTTCCATTGAATTTTGCTAGAGGGCCAAACAAATTCTTCTCCTTTTGCTCCCATTACCTCTAAGCTCATAGCTTGACCCTTTAGTTGGAGGCTACATCAAGTAACGATAGGTGTAGATCCCTTGCCACATATAGCCTTATGACTGCTTTGTCTTTGCTTTGGGTATTCATCATGGGACCTTTGTAAATTGAATCGAGAAAACCTCTGCACTAGAACAAATGAAGCACTAGACTTGTTCATCCTGCCACTAGAAGAATCTACACTCATAACCTCGACTCTCTGCATGAACTCAAAAACTTGACAACTATTTGCAATGGCAAAAATAACAACTCTCAACTTCTATTTATTGAACAATGTGTTGATAGAAATCATCAATTCTCAATGAAAACACATGCACAAACTAGGAAATTTGTTGGCATGCGTATTGTCATTGTTTATTTCTCAAGTGTATGGAAATCTACATATCATAATTCATGGTTATAGACAATTAAGTCTCCACACACATGGAGATCAATTTGATCACACCTATAGAGAGTAGATCATTAATGCCCAGTAGTTGAAGAACAAAATGGATATCATGTGTCTATTTATCAATTTTGAATGTTAGTTGTTGATCTCTTGATGAGGTGTAGATCAAATGACTCACTTTGGGTTGACAGGATTTGAATTTTAAGAATGCTTCATCCATTTGTCTTTAGCGAATAACATCGATCCAAATAAAATGGCAACTCCTCTATTGGCAAGCTTTTTTCATCTCATGATTTGGTGGATTAATCCACATGTTGGGATCTTGTTTATCTCGTGTCCTTTAATGAGCATTCACTTTTTCATTGCTAGCTAGTGGTGGACAACAAAGATTGCTCCCAATGTTTAATCTTTGTTATCAGTTGACAACCACAAGTGGTAAGCCAGACAATGGAGAATAGGCCCCACATCCATATAAAGACACACATCTTCATCTTGTTGTCCTCATATGGCATAATCAGCTAGCACTTTACATCCACGAACTAGAAGGGTACAACTAGGACCTTTTCCTATGGTCTAAAATCTCAAAACCTGCACACATGGCAAGGTTAGCATTAAATAAGGGACCATTGTTAGGCCGATGGTGATTTGACCCTTTTGGATGAATGACTTAAGCTTAAGTCACTTAGGAAATATTAAAACCTAGACTTAGGAAAACATTAAGGTTGACGACCAACTGGGTGATTGACATTCTAAGCCAGAGGGGCCTGTGGATAGACCGACAGGGAAATTCATCATGAAATTAGAAGGGGTAAGGGTTTTTTTTAAGGAAAAACCCTATCCAGACATGAGATGAGGGTTTAAAGTGCTGATCAAATCCATAAGATCCCCAGGAATAACAAAAATTTTGGGAAGCTCCATCAAGACCTTTTCAAATGTTTTCAATATTAGGGTCCCAAGACCCATGGAGGAAAAAGATTCCCTAGGTGGAATTTTAGTCCCATTCCACAAATCAAGGACACACAAACAAAAACATTAAATGATCATTTATCATTTGATGTGTTTTAGGATTTTCCATAAAAATATATAGTTTATTAGAAATGTGGATGCAAAATAGGACCAATTAAGCCATAAAGAAGCATAAATAAAGTAAGGTAGACCCAAACTAGTGTGAAAATGCAAGGGTATGCTTTTTTATACACTACATTTAGCCCTCACTTTAGTGAGAGGATGAACTTGCTTCAAACTCACAATAAATTAGCTAAGCACACACTCAAGAGTGGTTCAAATTATGTCGTAGAAAGATAGCCCTTTGACATTTTCATGGTCTTTTAAGTCTTTCTTCATGATTCTTGGTCCATTTTTCTTTGATTTAATGTTGCAATGTGGCTTAAACATTCACATTAGGTCCTTAAAATTCAAATAATGGTGTCTTGTGAAGGTTTTGTGAAGTGTTGTATGAAATTTCTACACTTTTCTAGACTTTATTCATTACAATTCACCTAAAAATCACCTTTTCATCACTTATCAAGTCCTAATTTGAAGTTTTGTAAAGTCTTGTAACAAGATTTCATACTTTTCTAGGCTTAATTTCACTATTTACACCTTCTGTATGCTTTATTTGACCCCTTTATGCACTTAGAAGGCTTAATTAAGTGTTTTTTTGAATGAAAACCTAACAAACAACATTAAATGCAAGATAATTCCTGACACCCACTTTCAAGTCCAAGGTGGGACCCATTCACCATGGGTGGCAAATCATTCCCTCTTGACTTAAAATTTAAAATATTTCAAATTTTCTTTTGGGTTTTTATTTAAAATAACCTTATTTCAACCTATGATGAGGTATCATCAGGTTACTAAGGCACTAGTGTGTATAAATAAGTGTTTTTACATCCATTTTAACCCCCCATTCATTAAGTTCACTAATTCACTCATTCATTCAAGCACATTGCATCATTCAATCAAGCATCAATCAAGTATCTTGGAGCAACCATTGATATGTCTTTAGATTCCTTCAACAAGGCTGGTGATTTTAGGACATTTTCATTTTATTCTTTCATTTTTCCTTGTTCATTTCATTCCATTTCTTCATTAAGGGTTTCATTACTAAAGTGGGATTTTACGATGGAAAATCCCTATAACCTAACCCTTAACCATTTTTCCCTTTTGCATGTGTGTTTGGAGACTTTTGTATGCATATTTATCAAGTATTTAGGTGTTGAAAAGTGGACAATAAGTTAGAAAAGTGTTTCAAGTCAAATACAACCTATTTTAAGCTTGGAGACAACCTACAGTCCATTTTCTATAGATTTGACTCAATAAACTTGACAAGAAGACAACCTCAGATCTAGTGCTAAAGATTTCACATAATTTTAGGAGAGGACTAATTCTCCATCAATGGAAAATGAGTCCCACATTAAGGTTGAAAAACTAGATTTTGTCAGATTCTAGATCCCGACACTCAAAAACCTATTTTTAGAAGTTTTCATCAGAAGCAGGATTGATTCACCATCACTAGCAAATGAGTCTCACTGGTGATTTTCAGTTATCTTTGCCAACATTTAGGACACTCCTGATTCTTCATTCTCTACCCATGTGCACTCTAATTGAACCTTCTTTTTTGTTTTGCATTTGTTCACGCTTAGTTCATGCTTGCATATCACATTGTGTTTTCAAACATTACATATCTTTTAGGTTTTGCATTCATAATCAGTCAATTTCATAGCTTAGTTGCATTTAGATAATCTCATTTAGCCTTAATAACATCATACATATCTTAATTTGAATGAACCACATTGATTTTTCATGAGGTTTATCTCTCTCCTTTAAGGTGAAACATCCTAAGAGTGCAAGAGTAGCCTATAAGCCTCACGACCAAAAATCTATGGCTCTTTTTGGTGAACCTACATATTGAAAATCATATCATTCTGATTTGCATTTATACTTGCATCCTAGGACTTAATTGCATTGTCTTTTGCATTTATTTTGCATCCTAGGGTTTCTTAAAATTGCATTAGTGAAAGACTCATTTAGATTTCATTTTTTTTGCATATCATATTATTCAAAAACTAAAAAAATCTAAATTTGCATCCTTAGTTTGCATATGAAAAGCATTAAAATCACTTTAAATTTTTTGAAAAACACAAAAAATCTCATAGTTGGACTCATTCACCACCCTGGGTGAATAAGGCCACCTGCACATTTCATATTACATTTTTAGGCATTTTTCTAGGTAATTATTGCATTTTTGTTCTCTTCTATTATTTCTCTATTTCAATTTGTAGAATTACTATTATTTTCATTTTGCACTCCTAGATTACATTGCATTTGCATTCACCCCATCTTTTGTGGTACTTGTATGAGTGTTTGGTGCCCCATTGATAATACTTTAGTGAGATGAAGTTCTAGACTCATGGCTTCCTATGATAGAACTTTTGTTGTGGACCTTGGGATCTCAAGAGATCCTACTCCTAGTATGGAGAATGGTCCATTAGGCATGGAAAATACCACTACTGTGCCTTCACCTTTCCATCCAATGAATGTTAACATGTAAAAAAATTCTATTCCACAAGAAAAATTCATTAGTATTCATGAGGATTTTGCACATTTACAACAATATTTATCCCTTGAAAACATTTCCACCACTATTATACCTATAATAGAAAACCTTCATCATTTGATTGAAAGTGATGATGGCTTACAAGTTATGAAAAGATTAACTGAGATATACAAAAACATCTTCCTTCTACTTCGCAGTCAGCTAACATTATTGTCAGCCAAGGAGGACCTCACAATCCTCCTCCTTCACCATAGCATCCATACCAACTTATACCACTTCTCAAGTTACAACAACTATGCAATAGGTTAGTCATGTGACTCCTTTCGTTATTCCAACTAGCATTCCTAGTTCTTTTGTGGAATCACATATTCCTTCTTCCACCTTCACCCCTCTTAGTGTCCCTTTCACTTCCCCTAACATTACATACACTCCATCACCATTTTCCCTTCCACCTCATACCACTTACCCCGATCCCATCATTACACAATTCTTTAAAATAGTTTCATCCACGCAACAAAAAATCTCCACCATTAGCCAAAGTCAAAATGCTCTAGCCAAATATCATTTTCATAGTAGTCCATTATCCTTAGAGATATTATGCACACAAATGCCACAAGGAATTGAAATGCCTAGGTTTGAGAAATATGAAGGTAATGGTTACCCTATTAATCATGTCAATGCTTATATAGCCTTGTGCAATGATTTTTTCCTCGATGATAAGATGTTAGCCAAAAAATTTCCTAGGACCTTGAAGGACACTTTATTGGAGTGGTTTTCAAACATACCCAATTATTCAATCCGATCATTTAATGAACTTGTGGATGCCTTCATAAGTCATTTCCATGTCCACATGACTCCTAAAAATACAATGGATGATTTAATTAGATGTAAAATGTTAATAAATATTTAATGAGCTCCTTTCAGGTGTATTTTCCTCTATGCATCAGCCCGTGCATCACAAGTAATCAACTTGGATTTTTATCTAAGTTCTTCTCTCCTGCTCCATGTGTCTACTCTTCACAACCCTGAGTTTTTGCATTCCCTTTTGCATCTCGAGAAACCCCACTATGCTTCCACGTGCTATGGTTGCATGATATTTTTTATCATTCTTTCTTATTGCCTCATTGGGCTCCACTTGAGTGCCAAAAATCCGTCACTCCCAAAAACGTTTGGTGGGCCCCACAATTGTTATCTGCTATGTACTCTTGCTACATGTCTGCTCTTTGCAAAAAAATTAGCGTAGAGATGAAGTAACAACCATGGGCAGTGAAATGCTGCCATCCGTCTCTTTTGCACCTAGCTGGTGATCATTCCCACCACTATTGGTTAAGTGCTCCACCCATTCAAAACATGTAGCCTTAGCGCAAGTCTTCAATGGTGACAGAGAGAGGTTCACATGGGTAGCGAAAGGCTACCACATGCCTAGTCGGTAGATCTCATATTTGGGTGATGGACCAGACAAACCAAATGTTGCTATTGGCCACTACATGTCATAATCATTTGCATGAGATGGTAACACTTGTCTAATTAAGCCTTTCCAGGACCACCACCATCATTTTCAAAGGATGCACCTGTGCCTAGAATGACTAGACGCTTGGTTTTAAATCGTTTCTACTGTAATGGCTTGGGGAATATTCTGAGTTTTGTGTCATTTCCAAGGGATTATGAAATCTCTTTTCTTGCTGCTCTCTGAAGCGATGGGGGTTTTTTCCTGCTATATATACTTTTCTCTATTGTGAGAAAAGGGGCCAAAATTTGGAGGAAACACTGGTTTTGGTTAAAGATGTCAGGCCTTTATTACTGTTTTATTTTATTGCAAAACCTTTCAGACTATGCCAATTTTTTGGCCTTTCTATTCTTTCATGCTATTTCATCAAACTATAAATTGTGCTTTTATTGTGTAGACATTTCATTTGAGAACTTCTATATATTTTGAATGTAATTTTTCTAACCCAGACCATGTCTAATGACTCTTCTTGGCAGTAGGAATGTATGCAATATTATTTTATGTCAATGAATGGATTGCCTATGCTGTAATCTTCAGTTTCTGATTTTTTGGAACACTACAAACACCAATCAGGCCCTTAGATCTATGATTTATCATGCCTATCATTAAGTCTTGGTGCATCACCTTAGGTTAGACTTTATTTTATTATATTTGTTTCCTTTTCCCTTTCCAAACCCCTCATTATAGAAGAAGTCGGCTTCTCTAAAATCTTGAGGTCACTCAATTTAGCGCAAAGGTTCCCCCATAAATTGAGTTTCCCATAAGACACTATTACCTCATCAAATTTTGGCATCAACAATTTGTTTTTTTTATGGTAGGTCTGGTGGAACTGAGCTTAAATGAGTTTATGTTTTAAAAGGGTGTATGAGCCATCGACCTATAACTAGATCCCAAACCACAGGCAACCCTAGTTTACTAGTACCTCCACTAGGAATAGTGCAAGCTGCAAATTAGTTGGTAACCGTTCTACTCCCACCACCTACTCCTCTAACCATGTTGTTGGCCACCAATAGAAATTATGTGGCATGGGATGCTAGAAGTCCCCTAGCAGCCCCAGTAGCACCTACTGTCCAGGGTGCTATCCCAATTTCAGTTATGAAAGCTACACCCAAGTTTACTGGAGATGGATCAAGAACACCCATAGAACATTTGCAAGATGGTGGCAGATGTGTGTCTAGTACATGGGATTACAATGTAGAATGTAGCTCTGAGGCTTATCATCTTGTCTTTTAAAGGAAAGGTGCTACATTGGTATCGAACATTGTCACCTAGCACTATTCTGACCTAGGACGAACTCAAAGATCCATTCTATGAGAGGTTCTCGAATGATGGAGATTTCTCTTCACTGTATTATCAACTATCTAACATAAAAAGAGACCCCCAAGAGGCTCTAAAAGACTTTAATGCTTCATTTCACAAAAATTGACAGAGGGTCCCTGTTACTATACGCTTGACTCCTAAGTTGGTGTTTATATTTTATCTAAAGTCCATCAATTCTGACATTTCTATGATGATAATGTCCTTGGGAGGAGCTACTCTACCAGATGCTTATGGTGTCACTATCAAAGCTAAGAATCATTTGATAAATTACAGAAAGTTTCCTCCTCGACCTATTATGCCGATATTTCCTAAAATATCAAATCTTGCACAAGAATCATGTCAACTAGCATGCCTGCAACTCACCAGTCGATGTACACATATGCGGTAGCCCCACAAAATGTAGCCTCTACACCTAGTTCTTCCAAAGATGAAATAAGCAACTTTAAAGAGATGATGCAGACCATGGAAAATGATATAACCACTCTTAAGTAGAACCAATCAACACCTCTGAAGCCTGCATATCAAATCTATCAAGGTGAGCAGTCCTCATATCAACAGAATCAGTACTAGGGCATGTCTCACACTAATCCACCAGCTCCAACAGCCAACCAAATGGTGTCGGTGCCTACTCCGCTGACGAGCGCTTCACCAAGCGCGAGTAGGGAATTAACCACAAGGAAAACCAAGCTTATTGATGACATCAATCCATGGTACTTCCCTTGCAACGATGCACATATGCCCCGAAACTATCTGTGTGGCAACTTAAAATAGAAGGTGGTAGAGCAACGCAGCCAAGGCACGTTGACAGATCATAGAGGTTATATATATGCCTCACCACAAATGGAGAATGTGGTTCTTACTATGCAAATGCAAGGAATGTCTCTAGAACAAGAATCTGACATCGCTCCTGATCACATGCTCTTCTCATGGATGGAGGAAGAAGAAACGGTGTTTGTTAATGATACGACCATATCCAAAATACAACAAGTGCAATCTAACTATAACACTCACTCAAAGCGAAGGTTTACCGATGAGTCAGTTTTTTGGCATCTAGCCAACCATCAACTTAGAGATGCTTCTAATTAGATTCCTGGTAGTTCTACTGCCCTGCTACCATCTCAACCATGAAAGGAAATTATTATAATAAGAGGCAAGGAGCAAAAACCTCTAAGTTTTTCACCTCTTAATGTAGTAGAACAATTGAAGAAGTCATCTGCTACTGTGTCTCTATGGGACATTCTAGCTATCCTAGAGAAAAAAATGCTATTACAGAAGGTGCTTCATGAAGAGGCCAGCACAGTGCCAAAAGAGCAATTTTCCAGTGTAGAGGTTGTTAATCAAATACCACTAGCTAAAGTATTTTCAAATAATACAAAATAATCCCTTGTCAAAGTTAGAGATAAGTTAAATCCCCAACCCTTATTATTGACTCTCATTATAGGAAAAAAGTTATTACACAATGCTATGATTGATTCTAGTGCTAGCACCATGGTTATGCCTAAATAGATAGCTGAAGCTTTAGGAATTAGCTTTGAACCTATGAAAAGGGGGGTAATGCAGCTTGATGGGAACAAAGTTGAAACCATAGGTGTCATTAAGGCACTGCCTTTAACTCTATTTGCTTTCCCTCATATCATAGTGCCACAAGACACTGTGATCATAGATGTTCCTCCTATGTTTGGTCTTTGTCTATCCTAAAAAAATACTTCAAAGTTGGGCAGATACCTGTCCTTGGATTGGCCACATCTGATACTCAGAACCAAGAACGGTGCAAAAATGAAGATAGAATCAGAGGCTTTGCATTCTGAACATGTAGCAGACGAAGCTCTAATCAATTTTGAAGTTGTGCATACCTCTATCACCAAGCAAGAAATGTATTACATTGAATTACTAGAGGAAGAAAAGGTGAGCAGAGACCAGGATTACCAAGAAGATGCTCTATTGAGTGAACACATGGACAGTGACCCTTTTGACAATTATCATGCGACAGGATTGGGCACCTATGTAATTTATGATGAAGACCAAATACTCCCAAAGGCTGCAAAAGAGTCTAAAGGTAGCAAAGGAAATGAGCTATGGACACTGCACTTTGATGGAACAATAGGAATAGTAGGCACTAGAGCACGGATATGTCTAATATCCCCACAAGATAAAAAAAATTGCTAAGGGCTTTCTGTTTTCATTTTGCTTGCTCAAAAATGAAGCTGAATATGAAGGATTAGTTCAAGGTTTAATCCTTGTGGAGTGAATGGGAATTAAGCAATTAATGGTGTTCAGAGACTCCGAACTGGTAGTCAACTAAGTCCAAGGGATTTATGTGGCAAGGAATGTCCGTATGAGTTCCTATCGGCACTGAGTTTGGGACTTGGTTGAGAGTTTTGAATCCTTCAACATTCAAACTATTCCCTAAGGACAAAATAGCGATGCAAATCGCATGGTTGTGATTGGTTCTTAGTTTGATCCTACCTCTAACCTTATACATAACAAACATTCAGTGTGAGTACTAGTCCGACCAATGATTCCTAACAATGATAAGAGTTCGCAAGTTTTTGAAAGTGATGAACACATCACCTTGTTCATCCAACAGTGGGGAATTTTCTGATCAGCTTCAACCAAAGATTTTTGAAGCTTATGAAGGAAAAATTATGCAGCTCAAATCTAACAAGCTTCTAAAAGGGTTCGTTACTCTCAAAAAAAAATTTGATTGTCATGATGCAAGAAATGATAGGCAAAATTTTGCAATAGACAAAAGTGATTACATAGACCTTCGGGTCTCAGATGGTAGGAATCTTTGAGTCAAGAAAGATGTCCCGCACCATGATAAAGAAAGACTCATCATTTTCTATGAGAAATATGGAGTAGTGGCTTGGTCCTATGATGATCTAGAGGGATATGATCCTGATATCATTCATTACATGATTGGGCTGATAGAAGGTGCAAAACTAGTTTTACAAAAGCAGAGACCAGTAAACCCTAAAATTGAAGTGCTAATGGCGCAAGAGTTAACCAAGCTAATTGAGTTGCGCATTGTCTTCTCAATCAAGCATAGTACTTGGGTACCCAATTTGGTCCCAGTTTGAAAGAATAATGGAGATATCCACTTGTGTGTGGACTTTCGAGACCTAAACAGAGCATCCCTGAAGGACCATTACCTGTTGCCTTCTATGGAGTCAATCTTACAAATGATAGAAGGATTGAAAATGTTTTCTTTATTGGATGGTTTCTCTGGTTACAATCAGATCCAAGTTAAATAAGAGGATCAGCACAAGACCACGTTCCCAACAAAGTGGGGAACATTTTCATATGCTAAAATGTCTTTTGGTTTATCCAATGTAGGGGAAACATTCTAGTGAGTGATGGATATCACATTCAACGAGCTAATCAATAAGTTTATTCTAATTTATTTGGATGATCTTATTATGTTTTCTAAATCTAAGGATGATCATTTTGACCACTTAGAAATAGTTTTCCAAAAGTGCCAAGAGTTCATGGTTTCCCTAAATCCAAACAAATGTGTATTCAAAGTACTGCAAGGCAAGCTGTTAGGACATGTGGTATCTAAGGAAGGGATTTCAATGGACCCTGAACAGGTGAAAGATATCAAGGAACTTCCCCTTCCAATGAATAAGAAAGGTGTTCAATCCTTCCTGGGAAAGGTAAATTTTGTTATCAATTTTATTTTTGACTTTGTGGGAATAATTAGGTCGATCACTGTGATGCTTAAAAATGATCAAGTATTCAAGTGGAAGACCAAAGCTCAGGAAGCCTTTGAAAAAGTCAAGGAAGCTATTTCCATAGCTCCAATACTAGTTAATCTAGATTTATCTAAGGATTTTATAATCTATGTGGTCGCGCCCATGAAAGGATATGAAAATCACAGTAAAACCTTTCCTGGGAATTGGACATTCTAGCAGGTGACTAATATCTCATTATGGGCATTCATTTACTTGTCAAACCAAGGAATGTATACTTTGAATGGCACAACACAATATATGCACTAAGCACTAGTTTTGGTCACAACTTAACAGAAATAAATACTTGGAAGGAATTTATCCTATGCTACAGAAAGGTAATGCAAAGTTCTTTTAACTCAACCATGATTTGACTAAAACAGAAATGATAACAACTACAACTGAAACACAAACTATGAACTGGCCTTATGCTGTAGGAACAGGCACAGGGATGGATTCCCGATGTTGCAGGAGCAATACAAGACTGAGTTTGTATGGAAACTTCAAAGATGAAAGCTAACTGATGATCAACAGAAAATAATAGCTAACTAACTAGCTACAGATACTTACTAAGTGGGCCCCCTTAGCAAGCATCTAATGGTTACGCAAGTGCTGAACTCAGAACTTCATCAAATTTTATTCATGAAAATAGAATGGTATACATTGCTTTGTTGATATGGAAACTAACAACAAACTTTGTCTCTTATCATATAGATTCTTCTTTTCATTCTTACATGATACATGCTATATCTCTATCACTATGCTTCTATTTTACTATTAACTATCATATCCTTCCTCACACGCGCAGGAGGAGTACCTTATTTAAAATCAGGAGAACAACTAAGTAACTAACCCTATCAAAGAAAGATGTGGAAGTAAAGTGTATCCCAGAATCAAGGAACAAACTTTATAAATGAATTTATCCGTTCAACCTGATCTAGAGAGAATCTAGCGCTCCACTCTTTCTAGATTGACTGTCATTAAAAATATTTCCCAACGGTTTCAGTCAAAGAGTCTTTGCCAAAGCTTCCTCGAAGTCGTGCAAGAAATAGACTTTACTGCAAGGCCGAGATCAGCTGCCCTTGACTCGATCATACTTTCTTCAACAACCCGCAAAACACAAGGTAACAGATGCAAAAGAAAAGATGCATGGCACATACACAATATCTGTCCATTAATCACATATTTAAATCTATTTTATCATTCAAAAACTATATGCGATATACCAGTCATTTAGGGAGTCAACGGGGTAATAAATGTAGTCAAGTCAACACAATAGGCTGCAGGAATATGAAAATATTTTGCTACAGGATATCCCCATAAAAGGTTTCAAAGAGTTTAAACAACCATGAATAAAAAAAGTAAAGGTATTAAAAGTTCATCATAATATCCAAACTATGAGCACATTTTGGGTTTATCATCTGCCCCCTACTTAGCCCAATGATGGTCCTCTAGCATCGACTTTCCTAGTAGTTTCTCTGAAATTAGTGGTTGCGGCATGACTCTGAAATGGAGTTCCAAACCTGTAATAAAATCCTCTGAAAGTCTGCCATCTCTCATACCTAAGAGCTTTTGAATCATCATTAAGATTTGTAGCCTGGTAAGGATAAAGGGGCCACATTAGCACAGGAGGTCTGAATGTCAATGGCAACCATAGTTCAAATCTCTTTTGAAGTCCTAACTGTATATATATTTGCTTGATCGTTTAAGAGCTTATGTGAAATTTAGGGGACTGTGAGGTTCGGACCTTCTTAGCCCAACAGTTAATATTTCCCACCTTTTCTCACTTCTGGTGTATGACAGTCTCCAAAATGAATATGACTGTGCCTAAAATTCATCATATACCTATTTCCTGAGATCAAATATTTTCTCTCTGGCTGTATTATTATGAATGCCATATGTCAGAGTAAACCAAGTTTTCAACATTGCATGGGGGTTTGAACTTTGAGAGTGTAATGGAACAGGCTCATTCCTTTCAGCTTCCTCATATGTTTCCCATTGCCTGCCATAATTTGCTTCATTTTCTGCCCATCACATAAACGATCTCAAATGGATATCACCAACATATAGAAGAGGATTCTGGATTCTATTTCAAATGGAATTAAAAATCCATGTAAATAAAATTCACAGAGAGAATTTCTTAACCAATTAGGGGCTTCCTGGTATGCGTCATAAAATTCTTTAGTAGTGTGAAGTATAGGATCTTGATTTCTCGAAATTCTCATTAGTTGGAACCATAAGAATTGTTCCTTAAGGCATAGAGCATAAACTCTGGATGGTGGTCTGCATTCCATAATCTGACCATTTACTTTTAACATTTCATCCATTTTTGTTTTTAACTCAAAAATTTCCTATTTGTGACCTTCAATTTCCTTTTTTAGTTTCTTCCTTTCTACCTCCCATATACTTTGTTGCATGTTAGTCTAGGCTAGGTGCTAGAAAGTCAGGGTTTGCAATGTAATTGGTACCTAGTTAGCTTTGACATATTCCAGAAACTTAATCAAAAACATCTTCTTATAAACAACAATGGCTTTACAAGTTGCAGGGGGAAATGTAGCTTCACTAGACAGATCCAATTGTTCAGTCAATTCCTACTTTTGCTGCAGGATGAATTCTTGTTGCTGCAGTGGAAAAGACTGTGGTTCCTCTGAAAACTGCATAGCAGCAGTAGCCAAGTCATCAATACTTGGTAACCCTTTTTTATTATGCCCCATTTCCTTTGTCTCAACTTGTTCCTCTTCAAGAACGAATGAACTCTGTGCATCATTCTAAGACACATTCTGAGAAACATCAAATTCAGACTCGACAGACTCTTCTAAAATTACAATAACCTCTGGTTGAGGTGAAGCAGGGGAGGTCTTACATTGTTTCCTTGTGGAAATTATTCTTGGCACTGCTGCAGCTGCAGGAGGTGTTCTGGTAGTCTTCCTCTTTCTGGTCTGCCTAGAGGGTGATGGTGAATTGGTAATAGCAACAGGTTTTGCTGTAGGAGAGACAGCTGCAGGGGAAGAAGCTGCAGGAGAAGGGCATTGCCTTTTCTAAGAACGAGGGTCAAATTCTAGGGACCCTTCTACCTTTGTTTTTCCCTTCTCTCTCCTAGTGGCAGACCTAGTTTGTACCCTAGTAGAGGATTTAGGTGTGAGAGCTGCAAGACCAGGTGCTACAGGAGTAGATGACCCTTGCCCTACTCTTCTACTAGTAGATGTAATTTCTTTTTCCTTTTTCTTAGGCTGTGGGGTAAGTACCCTACGGGATTGTGGAATTTGCAAGCTCTTTTGGGCAACAAATTATTGCCAGGAAAGAGGTGAGACACCTCACAAAGAGCGTTCAATCAATAATTTGATAAGGCCTTGGTGAGCAATAGAATTATCTTTCCCTTGCTGGGTTCCATGGGCACTTTGTTCCAGAAATTTTAACAGGAAATTCAGAACATTTACAACTAACCCATGCCTCATATGACTTAATAATTTGAAATGATAAGAATGCAGGTAGGAGAAAATACCTTCACAGGTTAAATACCTGATTACGTAAGCAGCGTATTCTGAATAAGGAGGAAGAAATGATACCCACTTGCATCCCTGCTTGGAGACTTCCAAAGGTTCATCAGTGGGTATTAAGAATTCAGCCCTTGTAGAAGCAGCATCTAAAGAAAAATTTTCTCCAACGGCTGGAAGCTCGGTTACTTCAGCAATTCTATCTTTAGTTGCAACAACCATTAGACCCCATATAGTAGCCTCCCCTTCAGAAAGGGTTCTTAAAAATTCCCCAACAGCCTCCTCATCAAAAGCATTTAAGCTCAAGAAGTAGTTTAACTATCCACAGAGGCTGAATGCTTGGATTGTTTGAGGATTTTGCAATAATAATTCATGAGCTATAGGCTCATGTCACACCAGCTGACCACCCATGTTCACAATTTTCCCCTAGCTGAACTCAACTCCTTGCTGAAAATTCAATTTTTTTCCTCTGTTTCCCTTTCTGTTCTAGTTTTTTCCTTTCTGTTGTGCCATCACATTTCTCCCTTTTCCAAAAATGAACTTTTTGAACAAGCAGTTTTGATTGTAATTTACAAGAAAAATATGCAAATCAAAAGGACATGCGATCATATTTGGAAAGTACAAGAAAAATAATAAAGAAAGGTTATTTGTGCAGTTGTGGCAGCAGTGGAAAGACAAGTTTTAAAAGGTGGATTAACCCACCCCCTACTTAGAGTATGACATGTGTCCTCACATGTACTAAAGAATAAGAAGAGATTGGGTAATAATGACCGGTACAGACATAGCAATAAATGAATAGAATAAAATAAATCAAATATGCAATAACAAAAGATATGGAGTACCTTTGATAATTACGTGCACGTGTGAAGAAAGATGATAGCGTCTTCATGAGGTGACAGTTGGGAATAATATCATAATGAAGGGTAATGAAAATGGATGAGGTGGATGGGTGATGTGGGTAGATGAGATGAATGGATGGAATGGATGGATGGAAGATAAAGAAGTGGGAT
Source organism: Sequoia sempervirens (assembly GCA_007258455.2). Taxonomy (NCBI): domain Eukaryota; kingdom Viridiplantae; phylum Streptophyta; class Pinopsida; order Cupressales; family Cupressaceae; genus Sequoia; species Sequoia sempervirens. The sequence continues at coordinate 122,088,778 of VDFB02086081.1, read as the reverse complement.
GTGGCGACAAGTGAGAATGGAGAAAAAAGGGTTTCCTTAAAAGAAAATATTTATTATGAGCATGCTTTTCAAAATTACGGTGAAGCTATAGGAGAAAGGCTAAAGCCTTCGGCTGCAGGAAGAGTAGTGGGATGATCCTGAACAAACTACTGCATGAATTCTTCTTTTGAGACTGGTTTATGGTACAACCAGAGTCAGTGGCCATTAACTAGAAATTTGAAACAGACTGGATGAATTGTCACCAGCTGTACAGCTTTGTTGTCGAACACATTCTCAACTTCATAGGGACCAAGCCAGCATGTTGTGAGCTTAACTTGATTTTCTTGATAGCTGGAATCATATAATAGAGCCTAATCACCAACAAAAAATTACTTGGGTTTGATGTGTTGATCATGCCATTTCTTCATTTGTTGTTGGATCGCTTCAGTATGCTGCAGGGTAGCTTTTATCATTTCATCCAAAGCATTTAGCTACAGGAGACATTCCTTCTGTGCTTCAAATATTTCCATATTGAGTTCAAGAGTTGTCCTCAAAGTTTTGTGCTCAAATTTTATGGGCAACATGGCTGTTTTCCAATAAAGCAGAGCTCAAAAGGTGTAAACCCAGTTGTTGTCTTCCATTTAGTTCTGTAGGTCCAGACTGCTTCAGTAAGTCTACTTCTCCAATCTTTTCTATGGAGCTGCACTGTCTTTGTTAGGATCACCTCAATTTCCATGTTTGTAACCTCTGCTTGACCATTGGCTTGAGGGTGATAGGGGTTGGACTTCCTATGTTTGATTTTATAGTCATTCATTAGTGCAGTAATCAAATTAGATGTGAACTGAGCTCCCTAATCAGTTACAAGCTCTCTGGGAACTCCAAATCTAGTGAAAATTTGTTCATACAGAAATTCAGCAACTTTGTTATCTCGAGCATGAGTCATAGCTTTTACCTCAACCCATTTTGTTACATAGTCCGTGCAAACTAGAATGTATGACTTGCCATTTGATGGTGGATCAATTGGTCTCACAAAATACATTCCCCACTTATCAAAAGGGGTGACTATTACCTATGGATATAGTGGCATTTCATCTGACTTGGTTGGTCTTCCCATACATTGGCATCTGTCACATTTCCTTATATAGGCCACAACATCTTTGTGTAACGTTGGCCAGTAGTACCCTATTGTAAGAACCTTCATTGATGTTCTCTTTACTACAAAATGTCCCCCACATGGTTCATCATGGCAAGCATGCAAGATATCATAAGTCTCATCTTCTCTTACACATCCTCGCATCACTTGATCAGGTCCAGTATAAAACAGACAATTTGCAATCTATGAAAAGTTAAAACTTTTCTCTATTAACAATTTCTTTTCTTTTGGAGAAAAGTGAGCTAGTATTATGCTTGCTACTAGAGAATTGGCAATGTCTGCATACCATGGAGTATGTGTAGCAATGGAAAACAAGTGTTCATCTAAGAACCTATCATCAATGACCTTGTGTTTAGCAGGTGCAGCTATTTGAAGTCTTGATAAAAAGCCAGCCACAACTTTAGCTCTTCCTAGTTTATCAATGATTGTAATGTTAAATTCTTGTAACAATAGGAGCCATCTTGCCAATCTACCAAAGATGGTAGGTTTGTTCATCAGATACCTAATTGCTGCATGGTCAGTGTGGATGAATACTTGATAACCTGTGACATAATGCCTAAACTCATTCAAAGCATACACTACTGTGAGCAATTCCTTTTCTATAACAGTATAGTTTAGCTCCAGACCTTGAAGGTTCTTGGAGATAAAATAGATAGCATGCTCAATTAAATTTTCTTTTTGACTTAAGACTGCCCCTATACCAAAATCAGAGGCATCAGCATGTATTTGAAAAGTCAAATTCTATTTTGGACCTTGAAGAATAGGGGCTTTAGTGAGCATGTCTTTTAGTTGCAAGAAGGATTTTTCACAGGCCTCTGTCCACTCAAATTGAGAATCCTTAGTTAATAAGGCATAAAGTGGATTGAAATTTTTACTGAAATCTTTTATAAACCTTCTATAATACCCTGCATGGCCAAGGAATCTTCTGATATCCTTTTGTTTTGCAGGAGTTTGTAAATTTAGAATAACTTCAATTTTAGCAGGGTCAAACTGAATTCCATTCTTGGAAATATGATGGCCTAGAACAATACCTTCTTCCATCATTAGAAAACACTTTTCACTATTTAGAGACAAATTTTTCTCTCTGCACCTTTTCAATACTTTTTCTAAATTCACCAGTTCTTCAAATGTGACTCCATAGGTAGTGAAATCGTCTATATAAATCTCCATACAGTCATGAGATATATCAGCAAAGATACTAAATACTACTCTCTAAAATGTTCCTGGCACATTGTATAGACCAAAAGGCAAGACTGAGTAAGCAAATGTTCCCTATGGACAGGTAAAAGTGGTCTTATCTTGATCTTTAGGGGCAATTTTTATCTAATTGTACCCACTGTAACCATCCAAAAAGGAAAAATATATTTTGCCAGATAGTGAGTCTAGTACTTGGTCTACAAACGGTAGTGGAAAGTGATTTTTTTTAGTGGCAGTGTTCAACTCTCTATAATCGACACACACTCTCCATTTTCCACCTTTCTTAGGGACAATAAATAATGGAGAAATCCACTGACTGTTAGAGATTGGGTAAATAAAACCAGCATCAAGCAACTTTTGAAGCTCATTTTTAACTATTTCTCTAAGTGCTGGATTTATTCTTCTTTGAGGCTGCCTAATTGGTAAACAATCTTCTTTGATATAGATCCTATGAGTACAAATTCAAGGATCTATTCCTTGCATGTCCCCATATTCCCATGCAAAAAATTTAAGCTGATCTTGTAGCATTTTTAATAAGACAGCATGTTGGGATTGTGACAACTTGCTATTGATATTCAAACAGTGACTTGGAGACAATTATATCTGCTTAGTGAGATTACTCATATAATCTATAGGTGATGTTTTTACCTCTTGTGGAAGTAAGTTATAAAAAATTGTAGGAAGTTTAGGCAGCGAACTCTCAGAATTTAGTTGCTATAGGAAACATCATAGATGGCTACTATTTGGATCAAATGAACTACCCATATCAGAGTTAAACTGTAGAATTTGAAAAAGTAAGGCATCCTCATTCTGAAGTTGTGAGAATGGATCATTTTGAAGCATCATTAAGTGAACTAACGAATTGGCTTCTTCAGTTTCTTCCCCCACATCTGGCCAAATAGGTTGGGACAAATCTGGTTGAGGTCTAGCAGGTGGTTACAAAGCCAATTTTTTTGTTGACTATCCATCAGAAATGGTCATATCTCTAGAACGACATCCTCTAAAAGCATCAGCAGTGGCTAACCATGGTCTACCAAGGATAACTGGCTATCCTCCTAAAGTTGCCTTAACTGATAATATTGTGAAATCAGCTAGATACTCCCAAGATTCAAGAGTGACAATTACATCTTCCACCATTCCATTAAGTTTAACTGTGGAGCTATCTGCAAGCTGCAGAACTGTAGGTGTAGACTTGATGTTTAGAATGTTCAAGGAGTCCATAATATGCTTTGTCATGACATTAATGGCAGCACCTAACTCAATCAAAACATTTTTCACAATTTGGCCATTTAGATGTATTTACACTATAGGACTTCTAGGGTCAATATACTTTGGAATGACTACATTTTCCACTATTATATCAGCCAATTTCCCTAAGACATGAATTGTTTGGGGATTCTTTTTCTTCCATTCAGGCTTCTTCAAACAGACTTCTTTAATAGTTTTTCCAAAAATGGGAACATCTTTAATAGCCTGAAATAAAGGGATTTGAATTTGTAAATTCTTGAGCTGATCCAAAATGTCAAAAGTGGGTTCTTCCATAGATTTAAATGTAGTACTTTGCAACCTCTAAGGAAAAGGTGGTTTGTCTTGACTTTTCAAAATAAGCTCCTTAGAAACCATATCAGTTATAGGCATATGCTCAGTAGAAACAACAGGTGCAGTAGATTCTTCAAGGGGAGAATCTGGTATTTTAGTAATTAGAGGTGGTTTTGGAGTAGGTAGAGTGGTTCCAAACCTCAAATGGATATCATTAGCATTTAAAACATAAGCTTGATATTGGTTGGCTTTAGCAAGATACATAGGTTGTTGTGGCTACTGTTGTTGCTTATTATTGGGGTTTGGCAACGGCTGGGCAGGTATAGGCGTTTGTTTTGGAAGGCTAGTATTTGTGGCAGTTGGTGCAGGAGGTAGCATGAGGGCCTGTGGTTATGGATGTGGAAGCTGTAGGAACCCAGGGGATTGGTTTTGTCATTGCTGAGAACTTCTCCATTGAGGATTCTACTGCCAATTACCTGGGGGTGGGGCCCATTGTCCTTGTGGCTGATGCCAACCTCCTTTAGGAGATTGCCATTGAGGGGTCTGATAATTAGGCCAACTTGGTTGAGATGTATTCCAAGGTGGTGGTGGTCCATATGTAGGTTGTCATTGGTTATTATAGCCAGAATAAGGATTACCAAAAGTCAAAGGATCTTGAAGTATACCTTGTCTTTGAGCCCATGGTCTCCTTTGTGCAACAAAGGACACTTGATCATCATCACCTTCTATTGGCTTAAATTCAATAGGTAATTACTTAGCTTCTAGATCAGCCACCATCTTGCATCTGCAGTCACGTTTCTTCTATCTACAGTATGGACAGAACTCGGCCAAAACTACCTTGGCTTCCTCGTGTTTCTTCCAAGCTTGCATAGTGTCCAGTTGCGTAGCCATATTATTAATGATATCCTACTTGAAATCAGACAACAAATTTGTTATCTCCATCTGGGAAACTCCACCGAAAGAAGACTTCCCCACTGTAGCATGATGACCTCGACCTTTCTTAACTATTGCTCGAGAGTAGTTAAGACATATTTTCTTTATATCATCCCAAGACAGTTAGGTTATATCACCTCCTCCCATCAGGTCCAAGGCATCTATACAGGCATCACTGATTCCCCTTAGAAAGAGTAGTTTCTGAGAGTCTTCATCCTCCTTCTGTTGAATTATGAATATGTCATCACCTTTACTAGCACTCTTACAATATTCCTTATATTTTTCAAGGAATTTTTTTTGCATGGCTGCCCAACTATCAACAACACCTCTTCCCAAACTCATGAACCACCTGAGAGCTCCCTCCCTCAAGGTGGAAGGAAACAGCTTGAGTTTGTGAGCATCTGAATTGTAGTCATAACTACGACAGAGGACATCAAACTCAAACAAAAAAAGTTTCCTTATTTCATACTTTCATCCTCCTTCTATTGAATTCTTGAGATATAATCTTCCAGTGATGCCATGCAAAGAATCTTGAGATATAATCTTCCAGACTTTCATCCTCCTTCTGTTGAATTCTGAATATGTCATCACCTTTACTAGCACTCTTACAATATTCCTTATATTTCTCAAGGAATTTTGTTTGCATGGCTGCCCAACTATCAACAACACCTCTTCCCAAACTCATGGACCACTTAAGAGCTCCCTCCTTCAAGGTGGAAGGAAACAGCTTCAGTTTGTGAGCATCTGAATTGTAGTCATAACTACGATAGAGGACATCAAACTCAAACAAAAAAGTTTCTGGGTCCTCCATAACTAGGCCATAGAACTTGGGAAGCAATGAAGAAGGAATATTCTTAAGATTGTCAGTATCTCGCTAGGGAACAATGGGAAACTCAAAAGCAGGAGGTGGATTAGGTGGATTATTTGCCATATTTGCATGCTGGAATAGCAGAGGAAATGGATTTTCCTCAGGTTCTTCATCAGCTGGGTTAAATGGCAGTTCAACAAATAGGTTTTTAGGGAGGAACCTTCCCAGTGCATCTCTTCTTCTTCTATGCATGCAATAGAATAGATGATATTTAAAAAAAACTTGAAAATACTTAAACAACTAACTAAACTACTGCTAACAATGACTATAGCAAGTTCTTAGATTGACACCATCCCCGACAATGGTGCCAAAAATGGTCGCGCCCACAAAAAGATATGAAAATCATAGTAAAACCTTTCCTGGGAATTGGACATTCCAGCAAGTGACTAATATATCATTATGGACATTCATTTACTTGTTAAACCAAGGAATGTATATTTTGAATGGCACAACACAATATATGCACTAAGAACTAGTTTCGGTCACAACTTAACAGAAATAAATACTTGGAAGGAATTCTATCTATGCTACAGAAAGGTAATGCAAAGTTCTTTTAACTCAACCATGATTTGACTAAAACAGAAACCATAACAACTACAACTGAAACACAAACTATGAACTGGCCTTATGCTATAGGAAGAGGGACAGAGATGGATTCCCGATGCTGCAGGAGCAATACAAGACTGAGTTTGTATGGAAACTTCAAAGATGAAAGCTAACTGATGATCAACAGAAAATAATAGCTAACTAACTAGCTACAGATACTTACTAAGTGGGCCTCCTTAGCAAGCATCTACTGGTTATGCAAGTGCTGAACTCAGAACTTCATCAAACTTTATTCATGAAAATAGAATGGTATATATTGCTTTGTTGATATGGAAACTAACAACAAACTCTATCTCTTGTCATACAGATTCTGCTTCTCATTCTTACATGATATCTACTATATCTCTATCACTATGCTTCTATCTTACTATTAACTATCATCTTCGTCCTCACTCGCGCAGGAGGAGTACCTTATTTAAAATCAGGAGAACAACTAACTAACTAACCCTATCAAAGAAAGACATGGAGGTAAAGTGTATCCCATAATCAAGGAAAAAACTTCATAAATGAATTTATCCGTTCAACCCGATCTAGATAGAATCTAGCGCTCCACTTTTTCTAGATTGATTGTCATTAAAAATCTTTCCCAACAGTTTTGGTCAAAGAGTCTTTGCTAGAGCTTCCTCGAAGTCGTGCAAGAAATAGACTTTACTACAAGGCTGAGATTAGCTATGCTTGACTTGATCATACTTTCTTCAACAACCTGCAAAACACAAGGTAACAGATGCAAAAGAAAAGATGCATGGCACATACACAATATCCATTCATTAATTACATATTTAAATCTATTTCATCATTCAAAAACTATATGTGATAAACAAGTCATTTAGGGAGTCAACGGGGTAATAAATGTAGTCAAGTCAATAGAATAGGCTGCTGGAATATAAAAATGTTTTGCTATAGGATATCCCCATAAAAGGTTTCAAAAGAGTTTAAACAACCACAAATAACAAAAGTAAAGGTATTAAAAGTGCATCATAATATCCAAACTATGAGCACATTTTGGGCTCATCACTATGCATTTAGTATTAAGTTCAATATCACTACTATCCTAACCCAAAAAGATGATGAACGAAAGGGAGAACATCTAGTGGCATTCTACTCCTAGACCCTGAGGGAATATGAGACAAATTATAATTTCATCGAAAGACAAGACTTTGCAATATTGAAGGGTGTTGTCATAATAGTGGTTTACAATTCCTGAGAGGAACGAATTTTAGCTGAAATCACATATTTTTGGAAAATATAATGATTTAAGCCTTAAAAAGTTCCATTTTAAGGATTCTAATTGAAGAGGGTTTGATCAAATCACCTTAGATCAAACCCCCTTGGATAGAACCTCGCTAGTTTTAAACCATACCTATAAATGCGTCTCCTTTACACCTATCAAAATGCTGATAAAAAATCACTTTTGATTTAGCTTTTGGGGGATCAAATGAATTCATTTAAAATTTATTTCAAATGCTTATGGTATTCCTTAAAACAAGCTATCCAATGAATATAATTTTAATATGTTTTGGTTTAGTTATGTATTTATTTTTTAAGTTTTATTAAACATAGGTTTTTCATCAAAATGAATTTCTTTGTTCTTCACATGTGGAAAAATAGAAGATTATAAAAAAAAAATTGAAAAATATGAGTGCACCAGATATTGAAGTCTTTGATCCAACAAAAAAATAAAATAAAATTTTGACATATACAAAAAAGGTTATGCATTATACGGTCCACTGTGTCTAAATTGTAATTTGTTTGACTTTGAAACTTGATTAAGGAAACAATATTCAATAAAAAACTATCTAACCAAGTGGAAGCACTAGATATCAGAGTTACAAATCTAAATTTGAAAGAATTAGAATTTTATCCTTCATGGAAAAAAAAAGTTATGCATTGTATGGTGTGCGTCACTTTTTTAAAAATGTTGTTTTCTGAAAAAATCAATTTTCGTGGGAGATGGAAAAAGAAGTGCAATTTGATTCCAAAATTTTTGAAAAAAATATTTTTAGAATCTAATGACAAAATTTGATGAGACTCTAGTTTGTACCATCTTCAAATTCCTCATAGTTTAGCAGCTATAGGTGCCCAAATGTGAAGATTTAGTTAAAAATAATGATTTCAGTGTCTAGTTTGGCCAAAAATTGTAAACCACTATTATGGGATCACCCTGAAGGGACTTAAAAAAAATTTCCAACTAGTTTCTTGCAACAAAGTGTTTGTTTATGTCACTCAGTCCAATGTGCATGAATATATCATGGAAGGAGAAATCACAGAAAAAAGAGCCAAATAGATCACCAAGATCCTTGAATATGATATTGAGGTCAAACCCACTAAAACCATCAGAGGAAGAGGACTGTGCGAATACATGGTGCAAGATGAGGAGATACCCACCACAAGAGAGAAACCAGAGTTTGTTCTGATAAATGAGCCAAAATTAGAGGGTTGTTGGCTGACAGATAGAATGAGGTTTATGCAAACAAGAAAGTATCCACTAGGTATCTCATCCAAAAGAGGAGATACTACTAGCTGCAAAATTACAGATATACCCTAGTGGAGGGGGTCATTTTCAAAAGAAATTTCAATGGTCTACTCTTGCAATGCATTACTTCAAAGTAAGCAAAGAGGATCATTGACACGTTCAACAATAGCACTCTAGATGGACACTTCTCTGCTAAGACCACCACCATCAAAATCATGTGCACAAGTTACTATTGGTCTACACTTTTCAATGACTCCCACTCTTTGGTAAAATCTTGCAAAAAATACCAGTTCTTTACTGACAGAAGGAAGAATTTTGCAATGCCTCTCAAACCTATAGTGGAGGATGAACCGTTTGTACAATGTGGTCTGGACTTCATCAGGATGATTAATCCAGCTTCTAGTGCTAGGCACAAGTGGATTCTGATTGCCACATATTACTTCATAAGATGGACGAAGGCCATTCCGCTTAAAAATGCAACAGAAACAGAAATTGGTGACAAGGTTTAGTCCTTTGAAGACTATCATTTTGGATAATGCTAGAGCTTTCCTAGGCACAAAGGTATGTCGCTTTGCAATAACAAATGGAATATTCCTTAAGACATCATCAAATTATTACCTACAGGGAAATGACCTAGTGGAGTCAACAAACAAGAGCCTAGTCTAACTCCCTAAAATAATTGGTTTGGAACACTAGAGAAAATGGCATAAAATCCTCCAAGCAGCGCTTTGAGAAAATCACATAACTCCTAAGCAAGTCCTTAAGACTTCACCTTATGAGTTGGTATAGGGGAAAGAGGCACTGTTACCTGTATGTATGGAGATTTTAGTGCTCCAATTGTTAAAATATCTCGAGATAGAACAAAATAGCGCCATGAAGGTTTGGCTTGCCGAACTATTAGAAGTACAAGAAAAAAGGGAGAATTCCCTAATAGCCATGACAAACTGCCAACAAGTGGTCAAGTGATGGTTTGACAAGAAGGCTTCTGACCAAGGCCTAAAGTGCGAAGACTTAGTATTGAAATATGATAAAAGGGCTTCTAAGTCAGGTCAGCATGGTAAATTTGATAGCCTATGGGAGGGCTCCTTTAAAATAATTTGGTGTAGGGAGCATAACACTTTTGAGTTAGAAAATATGGAACATGAACCCTTAGGAATCTCGGTCAATGGGATTCATCTTAAGCTATTCCATTAAGTGTCAAGTTCTATTTTTTCACATATGTGAATAATGCTTTTTTTTATTTTCCCTTTCTTTGGCCGGTCTTTTTTGAAATTGGTTTTTTTCTATGGAAATAACCCATTATTATGGAGGGTAGAGCAGTGTGATTGCTTTACAGTTTAATCACACCCATGTGCAAAGAAAATGAACACATATGCTAATAAAAGAGCCCATAAAATTGAAATGCAAAATGGAAGAAAGAGCCATGAATTTTTATAAAGATATATATCTATTTATATATATTCTTTTGTTTTTACATTGCAAAATGGCTGAGAAAGCCATAATCCAAAAAGTATATAACTATTCGAGCTTTTGTTTCATATATGCAAAATTTATAGCCTTTTTCAGGCTTATATACAAAACTGTAAGGTAGGTGGTGTATCCAACAACAAACAATAAAGAAATTGGGAAGCATTTTTTTCAGGAGCAGGGAGGATTTTCATCCAAGGGCACGAGAGGCAACAATTGATGCATCTATGGTAGCATCTACCTCTTCTTCATAGTTCTAAATATTTGTACCCTTAAGCTAATAAAGAATTTGGGATTCTCTGAGGATGTCATTGAGAAAGGTAAAGGTATAAAAATCAGGGCATATGATGATCAAGAAAGAGTGTCTCAAGGTACTATTCAACTCCCTATTCATTTAGGTCCAACAATCATGGAAACTAACTGTCAAGTCCTTGATATTGAACTATCTTACAATATCCTCTTGGGGTACCCATGGATCCATGGGATGTAAATTGTTTCCTCCACCTATCAATGTGTCAAGTTTCCTTATCAAAATCAAGAGGTCACAATCCATGGTGATCCTAAGCCATTTTATTATTGTAAGAATTTGGAAGCCAAGTACTACAAGATCCCTCAAGTCCCAAAGAATGATGAAGGCCCCACCTCTCCATACATAGACACATCTACCTTAGCCTACACTTCTAAGACAAAGAAACCCTCTGTTTTGGACATCTTTGATATAAAATCTTTATCGAAGATAATGGTTGTAGGGACTAAAAAATGAAAAAAAGTTCCTTTGTAATAGGAGAGTTACCTCAATCTCCTAGATCACATGGGAAACCACATCCAATTAACACCTCATCTCAAACTTTCAAAACAAACACCTCCAGATTCAAGTGTTAGGGGTCCACCTAAGTCGAGAAATGGTAGAAGAAAAGGACATTTCAAGTTTTCTATACCAAGATGAAAGGCATGTGCCTGATCTTCCCATGGAGGATGACAATAAAGGACTACATATGATGCTTGGCATGGGCTACAACAAGAACAAGAAACTCAAGAAAAATTACAATGGCCTATTAGAACCTATTGTTTCTAAGAAACACTTAAGGAATATTGGCCTTGGATGTACCCATCCAAAGACAACCATACATGGTAGAGGTACCCCTATTAGAAAAGTCAAAGCTCATCCTCAGTTACTAGTATCCACAAGATTACCCTTAGACAACTATACCTTTGATATAACCAATGTGTGTGATGCAAATCCTCTTATTGATCTACCTATCCTATTTGAGGACTCTTCCTTTTTTATGATCTCCACTATGACTTTTGAGTCTAACAACCAAACCAATGAGCTAAAGTTAGTCTATCCCCAACTCATCGACTATGACCAATGAGGACCACCAATTTTGGACACATTCAAAAATGATGAGGCTCTATTTTAATTCATGGGATTGTGGGATACTATACCATATGGAGATCATAGAGTAGGATTTGACATTGAGCTGAACACACATGCCTGCTATGAGGAAATGATTGAATCCTTCGGTTGTAAAAGTGAAAATTTAAGAATAATATCTAGGTCTTTAAGTGAAAACCACACTGTGGCACTTTTTGACATGAAAATAGTAAAAAAAAGGATGCATCCAATGGTGAAAACCTCTCTTAGGTGTCAAATGATGAGGGATTCAATCTTCTCCTTAGTGTTATTCATTAGGAGAAGTTATTAGTTTTAAGAGAGAAGTGCAATCCGGTCAACCTGGGAACAAAAGAAACACCACACATATCCTTCTATGCAAAATCACTTTTGACAGAAGAACAAGAACTCTTAGCTACATTTCTAAGGGAAAGAAAGGTAAAATTTGCATTGACCTATGTTGACATGCCTAGTCTTGATCTAGAAATTGAAGTTCACGATCTAGTTGTCTATCCAAAAGCAAATCCAATAAGACAAAAACTAAGAAAGATGCATCCACAAATATCATTACTAGTCAAACTTGAATTATAGAAACTCGTTGATGCTGGCTTCATATGATCAATTTATTATCCCAAGTTGGTTTCAAATATTGTACCTATCTCTATACCCACTAGGGGCATCCGCATCTACATAGACTTCCAAGACCTAAACAAAGCATGTTCTAAGGATGATTTCCCTCTCCAAAACATAGAAATGATTGTGAATATGATTACAGGACATGAAATGCTATCACTAATGGATGGATTCTCAGGGTACAATCAGACCATGATAGCTAAGGATGACCAACACAATACAACTTTCACTTGTCCATGAAAGACTTACTGTTGGAACATGATGCCACTTGGTTTGAAGAAATTCAAAGAAACCAACCAAAGAGCTATGATGCTAATTTTTGATGACATGATTCACAAAACTCTAGAATACTATGTAGATGACATATTAGCTAAATTAAGGAAGCACTGAGATCACATAGTAGCACTAAGATCCATCTTTGATAGGCTAGAGGAGTACAAGGTTAGAATCAATCCAAATAATTTTGTCTTTGGTGTACAATCAAGGAAACTGCTAGGGTACATAATGTTTATGAGGGGAATTGAGATAGATCCTACCAAGGTCAAAGCAATTCTTGAAATGGAAGCACCAATAACATTGAAGCAGTTAAGAGGCTTACAAGGAAGACTCCAATCCATTCGTCGATTCATAACACAATTAACAGATAAGGCTATCCCATATTCTCATCTATTCCACAAGGGGGTAGCATAAAAATGGGATGAGAAATGTGATGAGGCAATCAATAAAATTAAGGATTACTTGCTCATGCCACTAGTCCTTATGCCACCGATTCCAAACAAACCATTAATACTCTACATATCAGCAACAACAACTCTTGGCACCCTTTAGCTCAACATGATGAAAATGGGAAGGGGAGGGCTATTTACTATATCAGTAGAACCATGGTGGTACATGAGCTAAATTACACATTCATCAAGAAGGCTTGCCTAGAAGTAGTGTTTGCTACACAAAAAATTAGGCACTATATGTTGGACCATTAGATTAAACTCATTGCCAAAATAGACCCTCCAAAGTGTCTCCTTTCAAAGGAAACACTCATAGGATGAATGACTAAATGGGTTATGATCCTCACAAAATATGGCATTGAGCATGTAGAATGAAAAGTCATCAAAGGACAAGTGATTGCAAACTAACTCACAGAAGCACCTATATATTTAGAAAACCCATTGGTATCAAAATTTTCCAATAAGTCAATCTTTAATCTTAGCACAATAGATCATTGGAAAGTATATTTTGATGGGTCCTACACATAGCATGGGTCGGGAGCTAGAGTCTTTTTCATCACACCACAAGGATACTACATACCAAAGTCATATAAGTTGTCGTTTCCTTACACAAACAACATTGTAGAGTATGAGGCTCTTGTTATAAGACTCAAAATTGTAGTACAATGGTAGATCATGGCACTCAAGGTCTACAAAGACTCACAACTTATCATCAACTAGGTCAATAATGAATACCAAACAAAGGATGACAAATTGACTCCATACAAGAACCTAGTGGATAGCCTCAAAAAATTCTTCATTGAAATCACATTTGAGAAAATACCAAGGGAAAACAATAGAGTAGTGGATGCTATGGAAATAATAGGATCACTATTGGATATCCTGTGCAATTTCCTTAAGCATGAATTGCTGGTAGAGTAGCTTCTCATACCAGCTTTCGAGGTACTAGAGTTTGAATTTGTGTGAAATCATTTGTCTTAGTGATCCTTGGTACCATGAAATATACACCTACCTGAGAATAGGAGTCCTCCCCACCAATATCTCCCAGAACCTTAAAAGAACATTTGTCAAGAAGTCATCTCATTTTTTTATCTTAGGTGACACCCTATACCATAGGAGTATTAAAGGAACCCTTTCACAATGCCTAAATGTTGAGGAGGATTTGATTGCTTTAACCGAGGTACACGATGGAATTTATGGTTCACATTCAAGTGTTATGACCTAGGCCAAGAAACTGCTAAGGATTGGGTACTACTAGCCTACAATGGATAGGGAAGCTCATGACTATGTCTGAAACTATTTACAATGTCAACAACATGGGGACCTCTTCCATGCATCAGCTCAGGAGCTCCAACTAATCATAACTCCTTGGCCCTTTTCACAATTGAAAAAATCACACCCAGCTCATCCTATGGACACAAGTTCATTATCACCGCCACTAAGTACTTCACGAAGTGGGTAGAGGCCATTCCCATGACCTATATTATAGGGAAGCATATTTCAAAATTCATACTGAACTACCATATTTTCCACTATGGTGTCCGACAAGCCATTATCTCAGCTAATAGGACACCTTTCAAGAACCAAGATGTTCAAGAGCTACGCCAAAAATTCAATATCCAACATTGCTCCTCCACCTCGTATTACCCCCAAGGTAATGACCAAGCTGAGGCTATGAATAAAACCATCTTAAAAATCCTAAGAAATATAGTCAATGAAGTTGGTTGTGACTAGCACCTATAGTTGAATCCCTCCTTATGGGCCTACTAAATGAGTATCTACACACCCACAAGTGCAACACCTTTCTCCCTAGTCTACAGAATAGAAGTTGTCCTTCCAATTGAGATTGAGCTCCCATCCTTGAGAATATCATTCCAGAAACCCATTACTGATGAAGAATATCAGGTTTCATGGTTGAACGAGCTAGAACTACTAGATGTGCAGCACATGGACGCTTTGAACCACCTATAGGTCTATCAGAACCATCTCAAGAGGAGCTATAACAAGAAGATCAGGAGTCAAACCTTTCAAGTCAGAGAGCTCATATTGAAGGAGAATCAAAAGAATGTACTATATCTAGAAAACAAGGAAAATTTTGAACCCAATTGGTTGCGACCCTTTATCGTCACAATGAGCTACAAATTAGGAGCATATCAACTACCTACACCCAAAGGCGAGCCTCTGCAGGATCCTATTAATAGCTCCCAACTCAAATGATTTTATGCCTAAACTTGCAAGGTATAAATCTAAACCATACAAAAAAAATCAAAATATATAAAAATCCAAAAAATCAGAAAAAGGATTGAAAATAGTAAAGAAAAAAACTCGTCCTCTAGTGAAAACCACTTCGGTGGTGCTTTGGGCAAGTACCTTGGTAAGAACCTGGAAAACAAGCACCTTATGTAAATAAGTACTCTCCATCCATCATGATCTCTACGTCTTGTTTTACATCATTCATCCATTGGATTCCATTGATCCATCCATCACCCATCCATGTCTACATCATAGATTGATCCTGCATTTGTATTATGATCCCTCCCTAGTACTACTTGGCACATTCATAAGGTAAGTTTTTCCTTCCTATATTGGAGTATTATATTGTATCAAGCTAGGGGAATGTTCATATACAAGTACATTGGATTAGATTCATGTATATTGTTGGAATATTCTTTAAAATTAGAAAATCTAAAAACATTCAGAAAAACATAAAATCCAAAAACATTCATAAAATCAAAAAACCCAAAAAACATCCAAAACATGTTAGAAAATCCAAAAATAGGTCAAAAAGTGAGGATTTTTTTTGAAAATAGAGTCATCTTGTCAAACTATAGGTCTCTGAGCTTTGAACTTAGGCAAGCCCATCATCGATGTGCCCCTAAGACAACCTAGGTTAGTCCTTTAGGGGTTTGTCATAATAAATTGACAATCCATTTGATCATATCTCATCAATAAACAAGTTTGTTTCAATCAAACTACATGATCTTTTCATGTATAACATAGGCAAGGCTAATCTTTGATCAGCCCCCAAGGCCCCTAGGATAGGTCCTTAGGTTAAGTTCTTGGTCAAAATCTCAAAAAACCCAAAAACATTAGAAAATTTGAAAATCAAAACATTTATAAAACATCTCAAAAATACTAAAAAAAGCCTCAAAAAAACATTTCAAAACATAAACATCCAAATATTTTAAAAAATCCATCCACCCCACCTAACAAAAGAAAGTAAAAATTCGCTCATAATAAATCATCTTCACCCCCAACCTTTGGCAAGACAATCAGAAACAAGTTTGATAAATTGAAAGTGAAAACTCAAACATCAAAGCTTCAAGTCTAGATCAGTAAGTAACGAGTTGGTAAACTCTTGGAATCAATAGCCTAATCATCTCATTAATCCCACAATCATCTGATATCATCATGTCCTAGGATGCATCCTTCCTACAATGGACATCAACATCATGCATCACTGTAGTTTAGTCTTTGCTAGAGGTATGAAGAACATTGGCTTGTTTGTTCACTTGAATTTTTCTTTTGATTTATCTTATTGTGCTCATTCCAATGACCTCTCAATGATGTCTAATCAAAACTATTAAGAGATAAAGGAATGGGGAATTTATCATTATCTTTTTTCTATTGTGCTTGTTGGATATTCTTGTAATATAACCTTGGTCATGCTTACTTTGTTTGGTCTATAGGGAGGGTATTTGGGGTATCTTGTTGACCACATGGGAAGGTTTTTCTTTTCTATGTTTTGGTTTGAGATGCTTGGAATATATGAACTAAATCCTAGATACAGTTTTGTATGTCAAGTGTGAATAGGGATACTCCTATTTCATTTTCAAGTCAAAGTTCATCACACTAGGTACAATGCCATTCTGGTTCTTTATACCTTGATGCATCATATATATGTGTGTTATCAAACATAAGGAAAGTTATGCTCTTTACATCCCCAATCCCTAGATAAGTAATACATCATTATAATTCATCATCATATTTAATAAAGTTTTGAAAACTCATAGTATTGTTGGACTTCTACACTTTCTCAAAATCAAGGGTTGATCCATCTCATTCTTTTATCCTCTTTCATGCTAACATGGTATCATGACATCAATTCATCCATCGTGTATCCATAAATCATTAACATACATAAATCTCATATTCATAGCATAAAAAATCCATCCACATACTCACTGCATATCACATCATCCATTTTGCATTATCATTTAGGGAATAATATAGATTTGTTATTCTAAGCATCTTATACTACAAACATCATCATCATAACCATGCATGCATCCATCTTGAATCTCTTTGTCATGAGATCAACCCTAAAATCAAAATTTTCACCTAATCTCTCGAGGGGCCATTGTACCAGCATACTTCTTTCTACTGGGGTAACATTGGGGCATATGAAAAAAATAGATTTTTTTTTTAATTTCGATCTCGACAGTGTTCTTCTTTGAACCAAAGCAACTAGTACACTGCTTCAAAGAGGGGAAAAATGTAAACACTCAAAATATCTTGATTGACATCATGCACTTCATTCTGATTAACTAACACTGATTCTTCCTTAATCACTTCCACACTAACCAATTAATTGAATAATCTTTATTTAATTAGTTAAATTCACTAAATTTCCTCCTTCAATCAGACAATGAACTTTATCAGATTATTTCATCATCGTCGATCCTAATGTTCTTCCTTTAATTAAATAAACCAATATATTTAATTAAAATTCTAATGTTCTTCCTTTAATTAAATAAATCAATTTATTTGATTAAAATCCTAAATTTCTAACATCCTCTCATTTGATTTGAATAAACCCAAACATTTAAACCAAATGTCATAAATAAACTAATTTCACCTAAGTTAATTAATCCTAGATTAATTAACTCCTAACACTACTCCCCCATTCCTCTAGCTTTTAACTCCACCCTAGGGTAAGTCAACCTTGGTCAACTAACCAAGTTGCACATATAAATCAATTTATTTGATTTACTAAATTACCCTATTTTCATTCAAAAATGGCATATTCTTTGAATATTCCATGCACTTGAATTTTCCCTCCCAAAGGACTTTTGTCCTCTTTATGAGCCACCTTGGCATTAAAGGCTCTTACATGTCCTCTTTTTTTAGCCACCTTTGCATTAAGGGCTCTTACACCTCCTCTTACACAAGCCACCTCTTGGAATTCATTCCTCTTACACATCCCATCTCCCAAGATGTGCTCACACATCTATGAGCACATCTCCTCTAGACTCATTAGCATGTTGACAAGTGGCACAATGCCATTGGTCCAATTTTTAATCCCACATTCTCCCCATTCTTCACTCTTCAACCCTTCTTCCTTGTAAATAGAGACCTTCTCTATTGATTGAGGATCCACAATTTAATGCAAGGTTATTATTCACAATATCATCCAAGTTAGCATAGAATTTCTCCATCATAGCTAGGTTCTTGTCATTTTTTTCATCACACATCCATCATCAAGCATATCAAGTGATTGGGAAAGGGGTAATTTCCACATCAAAGTAGCACCAATCCACTATGGGATAAGGTATGCACCATGATTTCTTGTATGCTATGAATTAGTTTCTTTGATCTTGTGTTGTTTTGTTTGCATTATGAAACATGTCAACTGGAATATCTCATAGGAGCATGTCATTTTGCTTGGTTTAAACTAACCCACTCTAATGTTTGTTGAGGTTTGAGCTATTTTGTAGATTTTGTCTTACAACTACAATCCTCAAATGGTTTTGTTTTGTTTGTTGGAATGCGGATACAACTCAACAACATAACACTTAAAGATAGTATAGACAATTAATTTTGACATATTCGATTTGCATAAAGTATGAGATTATCAAATGGATGAAGGAAGTGACTGTATTTATAAACATTTTTAGAAAAAATAAATTTGGCGATGAGGATGAGATCAAGCATTTGAGTTAGTTGAAATGTATGTGGACTAGAAAATAAATTGCAGATGGAAATTTACATTTCAATCTAATGAGAATATTATACTAAATTATTTAATTTAATTAATAGATAAGTGTGAGGATGAAGTTTTCATTTGAAGGAAAAATTGATTCAATGATTAAAAAAAAGTTTCTAAATTAAGACAACATTAATTGATGAGTGATGAAGGAGTTAACCAAAGAGATGAAAATGGAATTATTTATTTGAAAATGGATAATTATCTTTCATTTAATTAAATAATAAAATATTATTTAATTAAATGGATAACTAGATTGTTAAATGATTATTAATTAATAAATTATGTGATGTGATAAATGACTAATAATGAACAAATAATTTGATGATTAAGGAATAATATTAAATTAATTAAAGGTCGATTGCTAGGTGAATAATTTTACTATCTACATTTTCCCTCTCTTTGAAGCAATGTTCAAAGTGATAATTTTATAAAGAAAAGAAAAGTTCCTAAGATGAAAAATTATAAAATATAAATATGATGATCATATTTCACCATTTTGGTAAGAAATGGAAAGTTGAAAAAGTGAGATAATTGATGCCCCCTTGAGAGATTATCTATGCATAAACTACATGTGTGTGATACCCCATCTATGTTGACTCTTTCATGACGTTTTGTTCAAATGATTGGACTATCTAGGATGGAGTTTTGTGGAGGATAGTTTATTTCATCCCCACCTTATGTGATTCTAATTTTCTTTATGTACTTAGATATCATGACTCATAGTAAATATTTTCATGTGTTTACTTCTAAGCATTATATTTAATATTTTTTATGGATGAAACTTGTTTCCTAATGCATAGAGGGTATGTGCAGGATCATCATGGAAAAAACATGCCCTTAAGTGGCAAAATTTTTAGAAAAATCAGAGTTAGACAACTTGACATAAAAATTTGAATAAGTTATCTATATTATTTCAAAAATATGTAAGAATATAATCTATAGCAAATTGAATGTAGTTTCTAAACTAATAGGTTTATTTAAAAAAAACTATTTGGTGAAAATTTGAAATTTCAATGCAATAGTACTTAAATTTTAGGGAAAAAATAAGTAGGTGTCTATCGACCACCCTAACCATAATAAAATTATAATATTTTTTATAATATTTTAGATAGAAGTAGAGGACTCATGTCCTAATGTGATGCATTTTTTTTTGTAATTTTTTCCCTAGTAAATAATTAATTATGAATTTTTTATTACAATTTTTTAAAAATATAAAAACTCGTATGTCTGACCACCTTAACTTTGTCAAAACTTCATGAAATTATTTTTTTCTTCTTTTAATCTTATAGTATGTGAAGCATGGAATGTGATTCATTTTTTGGATAAATTGTGATACCGTTTGAAAGTTATAGATGTTTTTCAATCAGTCTATCAATCAAAACTTTAGTCATAATTCAAATAGAAAATGAATAATAATTATTTATTAAATTCAAAGTAAAGCATAATTTATATTGGTGGAAAACTGTGAATATCCTTTAAAAATCCTTTTCATTTCATCAATTTTTTGTTTAAAAAAAGTTGTCAGCCACATACCCTACATATACCCATCATATTACAACTTTTTGGCCCATCGGGATCCTACACATACCCTAGATGTTATTCTTATTTTTGAATAGATGTCTTGGTGTAGTACAATAATTGAGAATCCTATGGGATTGTCAATTGTTGTAGCCAAAATACTCATATGCAATATGTTTAATTTAAAATCATGAAATAAAATTTGGGAGAACATAATCCAAAGGATTAATCATTATATGGAATTGTAAGAATTTCAAAAATAAATCTATTTTTTTAATTTTTCAAGCTTCCATAGTCTACAACAACAAGCTACAAAGAGAATTAGACACAACCTGAACACCATTACAAGCAAGATTAAACTTTCAACAATTGAAAATCAAACTTGAGAACCTCCAAATCAGCTACCAATAGTAACACATACAACTAAAAATATTTTGTAATTCACTTTAGGGCATCCTAGCCAAGTGTCTTCTATTATTTCCTTCTTTTATTCATTATTTTTTAGAATTTTTACTTCTTTCTTTCACCTCCCAACCTAGGCATTGCCATTGTCTTGCAAAATCAACTACAATCAATTCCCCTTCCCTTTTCCTAGATGTCCCACTCTCTCATTATTCTCCATCTCCATTTTATGGGCAAGAATTTTGGATTCTATGTTAAAATTGTCTCTCTTCCTCAATCCACCACCTACATTCCTAGCCATCAAAATTCCCTATATTCATTGATTTATGCAAGATTTGAATTTCTAGATGAGTTACAAGATGCCAAAAATGGCCTCCTTCATCCTAGGCATTTGGATTTTTCCTCCTCTAATTTGGTGAAGAAAAATTCATTTTATGATCCATAAGACACATTGAAATCAAGCCTTTGGTCTCACCTATCCAATAGGTATTAGAATTTAATTTTAAATATGCTATAAATGTATGAAAAGTTCCCTGAAATAATTCCTATAAGACCAAAATAAAAGTTCACAACAAAATAAAATAAAATTCTTTTTTCATGGTGTAGGATTGCTCGTGCACCTCGATGCCCCTATATTAAACACCCTACGTAAGTGAAATCTTTCATGAGAAGAATCTCATGAGAATTTGAATATCATGTGTTTTTCTTTAATCCATCCTTCTTCCTTATAGAAGTTACCTATTTTTTTCTTCAACCTACTCTAAATTTTCCTACCTCTTTCTTCATTCATCCTTCATCTCTTCAAATCTCTTTATGGGATTTGACCCACAAAAAAATTACCACTACAACCAAATCTCACCTACAACATCCTCTATATCTTCTAGATACAAATATGTATTATGCATACACCAATCTGCAACTACATCCTCTAATGTGTCCTCATACAAATCTAAATTTACTACTCCATAAAAATTGAAAATTTCCACCTGCAAACTCCTTTCTTGATTTACATCCTCTTCTATTCTCACCAAAGAAGGTAAAGAATCATCACACCTAAATAAATTTAAAATTTACCTCATTGTTGTCCGGTGTCCCAACATCCTTTTCCTCATCTTTCATTGCAACATTCATCTTCTCACCTCCAACAACAAGCTTTGCAAACTCCTATTTGTGTTTTTCCATCATTTATCCTTCTATCAACTTGTTGATTCTTTCCATATCTTCTTTCATCAAGAAATCATCTTCATCTTTCTCAATTTTTTTGTCAAATTCAGGAATCTAAAGTCCATAGTTTTAACTCTAGAATATGATTTTATGTCTTCATTTCCTACAAAAAAATCAGAATTAAATAAAATATGATTTTCATTATTTCCCTCTTCATTTACACTTGTACATTCCTCTATCATATCTTTCTCATTCTCAACTTCTGCAACTTCATTATTTATTTCTTTATCTATATCACTCACATTGGTAATAACTATATTTTGCATAGCCTCTACTATCCAATCTCATATGGATATCTTTTATCAACTCATAAAGTTTATTCCTCAGGTACTGCTTCATAGCTATCCACACAACTAGTATCTTCAAAATAGTCTTCATTCTCGTTTTCAAATTCATCTTCACACCAAACTATCTACAACAAAATCAACCACATTCAAAAACTATCCTCTACACAAAAAAAGTTTCTAGAAGACACACCTCTCTATGTGCACCTTCTACACAACCATAACCTCTATCGAAGGACAAAAATAGATTCACATGCTACACCCATTGATCCTAGTGCCAAAATTCCTCATGTTTGACACTTTATCTGTACACTCAGGAAGACTAGCTCTGATACCATTTTGATGAACAACAATTGAGAATCCTATGGGATTGTTAATTGTTGAATGCCAAAATACTCATAGGAAAGATGTTTAATTTAAAATAATGAATTTAAATTTGGGAGAACACAATCCAAAGGATTAATCATCATATGAAATTGCAATAATTTAAAAAAACAAAGATCTAATTTTTAATTTTCAAAGTGTCCATATTCTGCAACGATCAGCTACAAAGGGAACTAGACACAACCAAAACACTATTACAAGAAAAATTAAACCATCAACAACTAAAAGTCAGACTCAAGAAATTTGGAATTAGCTACCAATAGCAACACATGAAGCTATAAATAATTTATACTTCACTTCTAGGGATCCTAGCCAAGCCTCTCTTATTATTTCTTTCTTTTCTTAATTTTTAGAAATTATACTTATTTCTTTCACCTCCCAACCTAGTAGTGGCCGCTCTCTATAGAATAAGCTACAATCAATTCTTCTTCCCTTTTCCCTGATGTCCCACTCTCATTATTAACCCTCTCCATTTTCTAGGAAAAACTTTAGAATTCTATTCTAAAATTGTCTTTCTCTTCCTCAATCCACAACCTCCACTCCCAAGAATCTCAATTCCATTTCTTCATTAATTGATGCAATATTTGAAATTCTAAAGGAGTTACAACATGCCAAGAATGGCCTCCTCCATCCTAGGCATTGGAATTTTTCCTCCTCCAATTTGGTGAAGCAAAATTCATTTTATGAGCCATAAAAAACATGAAAATCAAGCCTTTTGTGTCACCTATCAAATAGGTATTAGAATTTAATTTTAAATATGCTAGAAATGTGTGAAAATTTCCCTGAAATCATGCCTATAAGGCCAAAATAAAAGTTCACAACAAAATAAAATAAAATAAAATGCAACTCTTTTTGTGTGATGTAGGATTGGTCATGCACCTAGATGCTCCTGCATCATGTCTTGACTATCTTTATTATTACTATGTGATGGGTTTACACAATATTTATTTATTTTATGATGTTTTTGATAAAGGAAAAAACATGATTTATAGGGACTCAAAACCATAGAGTTTATAGAAAATAGCAATAATCATCAAATTCACCAAGGACAAAAAGGTTGCATCAAAATAAAGCCCAAGAAACACAACCACCAACCCAAACAAAAAACCACCAAGAAACCCCCAGCTAACCTAAGAACTTAAGAGCTTTAGTAGCCTCAACTTCAAGATTGTGCATTTCCTGAGTGCCCTTCTTCAGGACCTTAACCATTTGGGGCATAGGAGGAGTCTTCCTCTTCATACTGGCTCTCGTCTGCGTAGAAATATTAGCATCCTTGGTACTTTTGTTTTCCTTATCCACAATCAAATCCACAAACAGAGAACCCTGTTGTGAATTATCTAGTTTCTTAAACATTGCATTAATAATGATGGCATTATGTTTGGCCATTCTATGATTATGCTCCATAACAGTTTTGATAGTATTTTTCATTTTACCTATTTCATCTTCTAGACATTTTAATTTACCTTCATTATCCTCGACCTCCATTCTCATTCTATCCTCCTTCCTCTCGCACTCCGCAGTAATAAGAGAGCTAAATTTACCTTCCAACTCCTCCAACTTACCATTGAGGGCTCTATTTCAGAGATTAAGGTCTTTAATTTAATGGAAGGCCCATTTCATTATTCTAAAGTAATCCACAACACCATTCCTAGCAATAGCCAGGATATCCCTAGGAAACTTATGTTCTGGTTGAAAATAGTGGTCCTCAGGGTTTAGGTCTCTAGGGAATTTTGGCCTATTTTCTCTGTACAAAGCAAGGAAGGATGAGAAAGAGTTCTGGCTTGCATTAGGGGACTCCAAAAATTCCTCCTAGATGTCCTCAAAGTAAGAGACTGATTATTAGCAAGGGACTCTTTTACGGTGGGCTTGACATGACTCTGACCAAAGCGGCTGGGGTTTTTAGCTTTCGAAACAAAGTAGCTGGGGTTTTTGAAAACACTAGGATTCTTGGGTAGGGGAATGCCCTTCTAGGTTTTCTTACCATAATTTGGGGTGAGGGGAATTTCAACATTCCACTCAGGGTCAAGCTCCTTACCATCCTCCAAAACACTATCCTCAATATCCTCATCTTCTGAGGGAAAATCCAGGATAGGGTTGGATAAGGCTAACATATTTTGAAAGTGTTCATAAATGAGCCTAATAAGGTCAAAATGAAAAATAGGGTACTTATTAGAATCCTTCTTATGATCCTCCAGGCTATTGCTCATGGAACAATACAAATAATAAGGCAAAGTAACCATTACCCTATGACAAAAATGGTTGAGCAAGGTGAAGTGGTAGCCATAAACCTTGGTGAATCTACCATCCAAAGTAATTTATTCCATGATGATTCTAAGCACCTTCCTCCATAGCGACTTAATCATATCCACTTCAAAGTAGCTATTGGAAACTTTTATTAGCTTGGTCTTTTCTTTGTCTTTCCTGGGGAATCTGATAACCACTTCATCAAAGAACCTTTTATCATGAAAGAATTTCATTCCCTCAGTAGACATGCTAGTCACCTCTCCAATGAGGTTCTCATCCACCTTGACCTACCTACCAAACAAAAATATTTCCCCATTCTTCCATTTTTTCTCAAAGTACTTGGTAGCCTTCAAATCAGGCCCATGAAGCTTCTCAATGAATGAGAGCAACCCACCACATTCAATTTTTTCCCAAACCTTTGGATTCCTCTTATGCATTTCGTAGGTTTTTGGCTCCACCCTTTTTCTATCTCCTCCCATTGTCACAAACACCTCACTACTAGAGCAAAAAATCTGAAATGAAATGCCACAGCCATACCAAAGAGACCACAAAACTCATAGCCTCTTACTGCTAGTTAAGGAATTAAATGCGGCCCCATCAAATCTAATGATGTTGAAGTAATTGGCGCTACTCACTCTCATCATCGAAAAAAATTGTTGCTTTCCCATGCGTGATATCATAATTAATTAAATCCCCGACGTTTGCACCAAGATCACTAAGGTTCTACCACGTGACCAGCTCTAATTGTTTAACCCCTTCGTTAGCAAAGAAATCAACCTAACTATTGACTTCCCTAAACGGATGAGTAAATTTAACTTTATCAAAACTAGCTAAGAGGGACTTAGGCTCTTCTATCCAATTCTTGATAGACCATGAAGGAGGGGATTTCCCTAGGAGGCAATCAATAATGTTTTTAGAGTCTCCTTTGAGCCATAAGTATTTAATATTCCTGCTAATAGCCAAGTTAATCACATGAAAGGCTCCAATAGCTTCTACCATGTGATTAGTTTGAGATCCAATTGGAATAGCCACCACCACTAAAAAAATACCATTAGAATCCCTAATCACACCTCCACTTCCAGCCAACCCCAGGTTTCCCTTAGCCACACCATCGAAATTAGCTTTAGACTAGCCACACAGAGGAAAAATCCAACATGTACCCCTATCTGGTATTTTTTGTAGGTTTAGAAGCCCTGGAAAAATCATTTTCAATCTTCCACTCCTTGGCTATCGTTAAATCATAAGGTGTACAAACCACTACCTCTTTTTATTCTCTTGTTGAGGAATGATAATTATTTTTTCAACAATTAACTTGAAGTTTTTATCAAATACATTGTTCTAAAACATTTCCTTGTCTCTAAGATTCTATTATTTCGTTCTTTTCACACACCCCATGCTATATAAGGGAAAGTGAAAGCCCATAATCTTCGAATAGAAGGATTCAAAGAGGGAATTTTCCATTGATAGAAGAAGTCTTCAATAGTATAAGGAAACACCCATGATATATTTTAGATATTCATAAACTTACTCCATATGGTGGTAGTAAATAGACAGTGGAGAAACAAGTGATTTGCAAACTCTGCCGTATTCTTACATAGATAGAATCTATTAGGTATCTGGAATCCTATCTTACAGAGATTGTCAACTATGAGTACTTTGTTTTGAAGAAGCATCCAGAGGAATATACTGACTTTAGGATTTGAATGTTTAATCCATGCTCTAGCCCAAAAGGGAATGGGGGATTGAGAAAAGGGTAGTAGAGAAACAATCGAAGAAACAAATAAATTTCCCGAAGGGTTATCTGTCTAGACTAAGATGTCATCCTGCTGATTTGAACCCAACCTAATAGCCAACAAATATGAGTGAATCAGAGCAAGCTCCGAGCTAAGCTGGCGTAAGTCCACCCAGCTCCCATCACGCCAATAGTCCTTAACTTGAGTTCCAAAAGTCCTTTTGTAGATATCATCCAGCCTATTAAATCTCTCATTGTTAATAAGGGGATCCCTTAGCAGCCATCTATCCTCCCAAAACATAGCTTGATTTCCACTTCTTATATTCCATCCAAAACCTAAATCCATAATCTTTCTCCCAATAATCATATCATTCTAGCATGCTAATCCATGGGGAAAAGATGGAGAGTCCAGAAGAGCCTTAAGAGATCCACAATTAGCCATATATTTACTTTTTAAAATGTCTTTCCATTCCCCATTAGATGAGAAGGATCTCTAGATTTTCTTAGTAAGAAGTGTTTTATTCAACATTATAATCTTTCTTAGACCCAAACCGCCCATCTTCTTTGGCCCACAGACAAGATCCCCTCCAATAAGAGGAATTCTCTTTATTTCTTCAACCCTTGACCAAAAAAATATTTTTTGGATTTTTTCAATAGCATGAACATATTTAGCAGGAATTTTGAAAAGACTTAGGGCATAAATTGGAAGATTCTAAAGAGAGGCTTTAAGGAGTTGGATTTCTCCGACTTGACTAAGAAGGGCTCCTTTCTATCTAGTAAGCTTTTTGCTAAACCTATCCACTAGCAAACACCAGAAGGACTCAGGAGGTTTAAGTCCTAAAGGAAAACCAAGGTAAATGGAAGGTAAGGATTCCACTCTACAACCCAAAATTCTTGCTATCTTGACCTATCTATGATCAAGAGTATTGAAAAATAAAAGAGAACTTTTCAATATATTAACTAACTAATCAAAATCTCTCTCATACTCATCAAAAATTCTTTTTAGATTCTTAGCTTTAGTCACTGTGGACCTAGCCATCAGCATAGTATCATCAACAAATTGTTGATGAGAGCAAATCAGATTCCTAGAAGAGGGTCTTGGACCCACCAATGAAACTTGGTCAATCAATCTTTTCAAATTACGCCCAAGACATTCAACCATAATATTGAACAGAATAGGGGAGATAGTATCTCCCTGTCTTAAACCTCTTGAATTCTGGAAAAAAATGAGAGGGGGATCCATTCACCATAACAGAGATAGATGCAGTAGAAACAAGTTGCTCAACCATCTATAGAACTCTGATGTTGAATCCAAACTTTCTCATGATCTTAAGTAGGAATTTCCATTCCACATGGTCATAGGCTTTCACAATATTTAGCTTTAAAAGCAAACCTCCAGTTTCAAAATATCCAAATTTTATGATGTTATCATTCATTTCAATAAATGATTATGTGTGTGAATATCAAGAAAATGTGAATTATATTAATTTTTTTTATGGTTGATAAATTTGATTTCTTAATTTATTATTTCTTTGAAATTTTAATTTTTTACTCAACACTTTCTCTAGCTATTATTGTTCATTCATTGTACTAAAACTTTTTGTTGAGTGAAAAGGTGAGTTTTCCCAATGGTGGTAGTGGTCACATAGCTACTTCTATGTTATTTAGAGTGTAATACCTAACCTTGTTTCATTTAGAGTACTAAGTTCTTGTGATTTTTATTGTGAAATATTGTGTTGTTGGTGTTATCCAAATTTTGTATTAATGTGAAAGTTCATTTATTTTTCTTTTAATTTTCTTAATTTTTTTTTTTATTTTGGAATTTTTAAGTACCTTTATAAGGTTTAGATTTCATTTATATGGTTTAAAAAGGTTCCTAAGTGTAGAACCTATAGGTTATTGGTTAAATTTTATTATAAAACACTTTAATTGGAGTTTAGAACCCACTCTACTTACCCACTTTTGAAAAGTTATAGAAAATTATAGTTTTTTGGATAGCTTCAGTGGTTAACAAAAGGTAGATTCTTTCCCCCTTCTATTTATTCTTTCTCCTTGAGTGGGGAAGGTGTTTTTTTATTTTGGAATTATTCTTGAATTCTTTAGGTTTTCATTAGTGGGGGAAAGTTGAGCTAGTTGGAGGAAGGAAGAGAAGAAGGGTAGAGGAAGGAAAGATGGAAGAGAGGTCTTTAGGAGTATACTTCAACTTGGATAGTGTGGATTAGGTCTAGGCATTTTAGTCTTAGGTAGTTAGATTCTTGTCACTTGAAGAATGGGGCAGAGTATATTGGCCTTCTCTTTTCCTTGGAGCACTTTTGTAAATTTTGACTTAGTGCCAGCTCCTCCCACTCATGCTAGGTAGTGCTACCATGCTCATCCTTCACAAGGAAATTCTCAACACCCTTTAGGAATAACACCAAGATGGCACGTAGTGGCTCTAGTATTATAAATAAATAAGAAATAGAGGGTGATTAAAAGTGAGTGAACCCCCATGTGGCATCACCATGTGGGTATGTGCAGGATCATGATGGGCAAAAAAGTGGTGATATGATGGGTGGGTACTTTTGGGATCATGATGGGCCAAAAAGTGGTGATATGATGGGTACGTGTAGGGTATGTGGCTCACGACTTTTTTTTACCCAAAATTGATGAAACGAAAAGGATTTTTAAAGGAGATTCTCAGCTTTCCACCAATATAAATTATTCTTTAATTTGAATTTAATAAATAATTATTATTCATTTTCTATTTGAATTACGACTAAAGTCCTGATTGATAGGCTGATTGAAAAACATCTAAAGCTTTCAAACAATATCATATTTTTTGAATCTGAAACATGCATCACATTCTATGTTTCACACACTATAGGATTAAAAAAAGAAAGTGAATTTCATGAAGTTTTAACCAAGTTAAGGTGGTCAGACATACGAGTTTTTATATTTTTTAAAAGTTGTAATAGAAAAATTCATAATTAATTATAGGGTATGTGCAAGATCATGATGGGCCAAAAAGTGGCGATATGATGGGTATTTGTAGGTATGTGGCTGATGACTCTTTTCTTCCCCAAAATTGATGAAATCAAAAGGGTTTTTAAAGGAGATTCTTAGCTTTCCACCAATATAAATTATGCCTTACTTTGAATTTAATAAATAATTATTATTTTGTTTCTATTTCAATTATGACTAAAGTATTGATTGATAGGCTGATTGAAAAGCATCTATAGCTTTCAAATGGTATCACATTTTTGAATCGAAACATCGTCACATTCTATGCTTCACATATTATAGGATTAAAAAAAAAAAATTAATGAATTTTTGACCAAGTTAAGGTGGTCAGACATACAAATTTTTATATTTTTTAAAAGTTGTAATAAAAATTCATAATTAATTATTTACTTGGAAAAAAATTACAAAAAATGCATCACATCAGGACATGAGTCCTCTACTTATATCTAAAGTATTATAAAAAATAATTATCATTTTATTGTGGTTAGGGTGGTTAGAAAGACACATACTTATTTTTTCCATGAAATTTAATTACTATTGCATTGAAATTGTAATTTTTCACCAAATAGGATTTTTTTATAAAAAATAAACCTTGTAGTTTAGAAAATAAATTCAATTTGCTACAGATTATATTCTTGAATATTTTTGAAATAATATAGATAACTTATTCAAATTTTTATGTCAAGTTTCCTAACTCTAATTTTTCTAAAAATTTTGCCACTTAAGGGCTTATTTTTTCCATGATGATCCTGCACATACGCTATATACTTGGAAAAAAATTACAAAAAAATATGCATCACATTGGGACATGATTCCTCTACTTATATCTAAAATCTTCTAAAAAAATACTATCATTTCATTGTGGTTAGGGTGGTTAGACAAACACCTACTTCTTATTTTTCTCTGAAATTTAAGTACTACTGTATTGAAATTTCAAATTTCCACCAAATAGATTTAAAAAAAAAAAAATGTAGTAGTTTAGAAACTACATTCAATTTGATATAGATTCTATTCTTACATATTTTTGAAATAATATAGATAGCTTATTCAATTTTTAGTGAAGTTTCCTAACTCTGATTTTTTGAATGTTTTGCCACTTAAGGGCCTATTTTTCCATGATGATCCTACACATAGGGCATGTGTAGAGTGTGGCTAACAATTTATTTTACCCAAAATTGATGAAACAAAAAGTGGTTTTAAAGGAGATTCTTAGCTTTCCACCAATATAAATTATGTTTTACTTTGAATTTAATAACTAATTATTATTCATTTTCTATTTGAATTACAACTAAAGTCCTCATTGATAAATGATTGAAAAATTTATAGCTTTCAAATGATATCACATTTTTTGAATCTAAAAAGTGTCACATTCTATGCTTTGCATACTATAGGATTAAAAAAATGAATTTCATGAAGTTTTGACCAAGTTAAGGTGGTGAGGCATACAAGTTTTTATATTTTTTAAAAGTTGTAATAAAAAAATCATAATTAATTATTTACTTGGAAAAATTTAAAAAATATGCATCACATTGGGACATGAGTCCTCTACTTATATATAAAATCTTATAAAAAATAATTATCATTTTTTTGTTGTTAGGGTGGTCAAATAGACACCTACTTTTTATTTTTTCCTTGAAATTTAAGTACTACTACATTGGAATTTCAAATTTTCATCAAATAGTTTTTTATTTTATAAAATAAACCTAGTAGCTTAGAAACTACATTAAATTTTATATAGATTCTATTCTTACATATTTTTGAAATAATATATATAACTTATTCAAATTTTTATGTCAAGTTTCCTAACTCTAATTTTTCTGAATTTTTCGCCACTTAAAGGCCTGTTTTTTCCATGATGATCCTGCAAATACCCATGTGTCTCTGGAGAAAAATAATTCTCGTCATAAGGAAAAGAATTTTCATTGGTCAAGAAGGATGGGCCTCATGTTAGAGGGAATAATTTATCTATTCGTTATAGCTTAAGTGTACTTAGGTTAATGAGGTTAGATAACATCTTATCTAATTGAATATGCAACCTTTTACGCCTCTAGAGGTTACCTAGTTTTTTGGTAAACCTCATATGCATACTTTTTGAGGTTGGAATACTTTCCATCTCAACTCAAAGGTCACTTTTGTATTAATTCATCACTTGTAACCAAAGTTGATGAGCTGGTCAAATAGGTTGTATGTTTGCACATTCAAAGTGATCCAAAGGTTGAAACCTATAGGAAAATTCTCTACTTATTTGTGCCAGATGATGGGCCACTTGTCAATCTCCATGATAGGTGGATTTCCTCTTCATTGCCTATTTATGCAAGGTCATATTATGCATTTTAATTAGCTCTTTTATCAATCAATTAGGCTCATTATGTACAATTTTTTTTTTGTGGAATTACCAAGTTTAACTATTATGATCTTGGATGGAAATCCTAACATGGTATCAAAGCCATGCAGAAAAACCATTCGTAAAATATTGCACCAAGTCTACTTTAGATTTCCATGTAATTTAATTTTCATGTAAATAATAACCTATATTTGGGTGCAATCTATAGTTTAGTGGAGATGCATTTTCCTATCAATAGTAGTAGTCATTATATCTTTAATTGTGTGTTGAAGATGATGTTGGAGCAAAGTTGTACTTGGTTGTGTGGAGGTTGAATTGTGGATCTACAAGAGAATGCTTGGAGAAATTGCAACCTAGGAAGGAAAGGGGCCATGGGAAAAACACCTAAAAGATGTATTTTAAACACTTCTCAAGGGCATAGCCTACATATGTTCTAAAATTTGTTAAAATTTTATGATTACAGGTAATCTTGTAGGCTATTCCAAAAAATTCTTCACTACTATAATGTCATGCCTCTTTTAAGAGCCCTTGCATATGTTAATCAACCTACAAATTCAACATTTTAGTGAAGGGATATTTTCTACATTTGCATATATATCTTTACATATACTTGCAGATTTTTGGCTAATTTTTTAAGAGGTCAACAACCATTTTAAATATTTCTCATGTTAAATAATATTGACAAACAACACCCAAATTTTTTTCATTCCCTACAATATTCCTTTGTTATTGCATGTGGATTTTAGATGGCTCAATGGGAAAATAGGTGAATTGGCATGATCCCTATTCCTACTACAAATTGATCCCTATTCCTACTACGAATTGGTGGATGAGTGCAGCCAATACTGACTGAATGTTGCCTCTAAGTAGTGACAAATACTTTGGGCATGGGTTGAGGGATAGGATATTCACATAAAACTTGCCCACCTTGCAAATCATGCCCTTCTTCACCACTAACATGGGGCTCAAGGTGAAATTTTGTTATTGCCAAATGTCAAGGAAGTGACACCCTCAATAACTTGATTCAATCTATCATTCCACAAAGGCCATCATATCCATCACATGAGACTCCTTCCAGCACACCACCATCAACATTGTAAAAATTCCATAGTGACTTCTCACCTTACCATGGTTTTGCATTTATTCCTACAAATTCATTAACTCCACCTCCATACTCTTTTACTAAGTATTTATTATACTTGTTTGTCGTAACTACACTATCTAACTAAATGGTGAAATGATAGAAAATGGCCCCCTGACATGGCCTTTATTTAGTGTTGCAATGTGTCTAACATATTCACATTAGGTATTGGGCCCTTGTGAACTAAATGAGCTTATTGGTGCCTTATTTAGAGTGTTGTAAAGTATTGTAACACACTTTCACACTTTTATAGGGTTGTCACTAATAATTATGCTTCTTTATGCTTTAATTGGCCTAATTTTGCATCCACAAGCATCATTTAATGTATCTTTTTTAGCATAATCCTGACACAAATCAACATACAATCATAATTTAGGTGTTTTCAAGTTGAATGGCCCATATTTAGTAATTTGGGACTCATTAGCCACCTTGGGCGTATGGGTCCCACCTAGGTTTTTGGGACCCAACCTAGTTTCACACATATTTCTAAGTACTTTTAAAAATGGTCCTGGAAATTATTCCTAATAGGACTCATTCGCCACCTTGGGTGAATGAGTCCCATGTGGCCCAAAATTAAATTAATTCAAAATTTTGGTGGGATTTTATCCTCCTAGATGTGATGTCAGCTTCTAGTGTTGTAATTTTGAGAATTCTAGCATAATTAAGTATAAATACAAGTTTATTTCACTCATTTCTCACCTAATCATTTGTGTATTCATCCTAATAGCAAGTTTGAGCTAACAAGAGCATTCAAGTGTTTACAAGAGCATTTAAGAGTCTTCAAGGGAAAATTTTCAAGCACTCTAGAACATTCTTCAAGCATCAAGCATCATGTCAAATACTTCACGAATCATGTTTTTTTTGGAGCTAACAATTGTGATGTAGGGTTTCATGATTCAAGCTATCATTTCATTCAATATTTATCATATTCAACAATATTCAATATCTACATCCATTGTAGCCATCTCATACATGTGTGCAACATTTCATTGCTAGGTATTGGTGAGTTGCAACATCATTTTTTATTCATTCATCTTTCTCCATTCCTATTTCATTTCATTTCAAGGTCTGATTGCCAAAATGGGGTTTGACCAAGGTAAACCCCTATTGACTAATAAAAAAAATTTCCCCTCTCTCTAGTGTGTGATTTGAAGGTTTATATTTAAGAAAAAATGAAGAGAAAGGTTGGACAAAATTGTCAAAGTTGTCATCAAGCATTGGAGAACATTGGAGAACTCCTACAGGTTGATTTATAGAGGTTTAGATCAGGAAATCTGAAGAAGCAGATTGAGAAAACTAAGAAGAGTATATCCATATCTTGAATTTTTAGAAAATCCTAACTGGATTGATTCACCACTTCTAGTGAATGAGTCCCAGTTTTGGTCAAAAATTAGATTTTTGTAGATTCAGATACCAATTTGCTAGATTCTTGTTTTTGCACAAAAACCTATGTTTTGGACTAATTCATCTAGCTTGGAGAATGTGTTCCACCCAACATTAAATTTAAAATTTCTAACATTTTGAAGCTTCAATCAGTCATCTTGAGATTCCCAAGTGCACATAATTCATCTCATAGCTTGTTATTTTTTTTTTCATACATTTCTAAGTCATTTAATTAGAGTTTGTATAGAATTAGGGTTTAGCATTATATCTTGCATTACATTTTTCTTTCCAATATTTAGCTTGGTGGTGAACCCCTCATTAGCTTACATTCAACCATTAGGACAAACCTATTGCATGATCTCTTTCTCCTTTGCATTGAGATCTCTAGCATTATCCTTGAATGAAATTCAAAAGTGGGTGTGCTCTATGTCCTAAACCATATGATAACACTTCCTTAACCCACTTTTCATCATTTCATTTTAGTGAACCTACATTTAGAACATCATAATTCTGATTTGGAGTGCATTATCATCCTAGATCTTGCTTGCATTAAGGATGCACTAGTTAATCGGTATTTTAGGGTTTTCAAATTTTGCATTAGTGGAAGTTAATATATCTTACATTTTGCAACTCATACCACTGAAAACCATTAAAAAAATATGCATTTTCACTTAAGCTTTAGATCATACAAGATAAAAAGTATAACAATCAATTGAAATTTTCTAATTTTTTTGAAAAAATCCCCACTTGGACTCATTTGTGACGTTGGGCGAATCAGTCCCTATGCAGATTTTGCACTACATTTTTTGGAATTTAAAGCATTGTTTTTGAGCTTTTGTTTGGTGTTTATATCTTTCTGATTTAGTTTCCAAATTTTTTGTTATAATCATTTCATTGTTCTTAGCTTATATTGCATTTGCATTTATCTTGCATTAAGTAGCCTTTGTATGAGTATTTGGTGTCTTATTGCTAATGCTATAGTGAGACGAAGTTTGAGACTCATGTCATCCCATGATATCACAATTGTTGTAGATCTTGGGTTGTCTAGCTCTTTCACTCTTAGTATTGACACTAGTACACTAGGTATGGACCATACCCTTAACAACTCTTTTCCTTCAAGTACTGTGATGTATGCTGAAAAAATACCTTATAGAAAATTCATACTCAAGAGATAATTCAAGTGTTTAAAATAGTGTTCAAGATCCTTCAAGAGTTTTTATCAATCATTTTGGAGCATTATTCAAGTATTAAGCATCATCTCAAAGCCATCATGCATCATGTTTATTTTTTAGCTAATAATTGTGATGCAAGGTTTTATGATTCATGCAAGTGTTCAATTCAAGATCTAGGTATGTGCAGCATCATGATGGGCCAAAAAGTGGCAATATGATGGGTATGTGGCTGATGACCTTTGTTTTACCCAAAATTGATGAAACAAAAAGGGTTTTTAAAAGAGATTCTCATCTTTTCACCAATATAAATTATGCTTTACTTTGAATTTAATAAGTAATTATTATTTATTTTCTATTTCAAGTATGACTAAAGTCCTAATTGATAGGCTGATTGAAAAACATCTATAGCTTTCAAATAGTATCATATTTTTTGAATCCAAAACATGTGTCACATTCTATGCTTCACAGTATACTATAGGATTAAAAAAAGAAAAATCAAATTTCATGAAGTTTTGACCAAGTTAAGGTGGTCAGACATACAAGTTTTTATATTTTTTAAAAGTTGTAATAAAAAAATCATAATTAATTATTTACTTGGAAAAAATTACAAAAAATTATGCATCACATCGGGACATTAGTCCTCTACTTATATCTAAAATCTTATAAAAAAATATTATCATTTTATTGTGGTTAGGGTGGTCAGAAAGATGCCTACTTATTTTTTCCTTGAAATTTAAGTACTACTGCATTGAAATTTCAAATTTTCACCAAATAGATATTTTTTTTTTAAACAAACCTAGTAGTTTAGAAACTACATTCAATTTTCTATAGATTGTATTCTTACATATTTTTGAAATAATATAGATAACTTATTCAAATTTTTATGTCAAGTTGCCTAACTCTGATTTTTCTGAGATTTTTGCCACTTAAGGGCCTATTTTTTCCATGATAATCCTACACATACCCATCTATCATATTCAAGCAAGTTTCAAGATATCCATCCATTAGAGCCATTTCATACATTTTTGTAGCACTTTATTACTAGGGTTTGGTGAGTCGTAACATTGCATGTTGTTAATTCATCATTCCATCATTTCATTATAAGTTTTGATTACCAAAACGTGGTTTCACCAAGGAAACCCCATTTCAAATAATAAAACAACATTTTTCCCTCTCTTTAGTGTGTGATTTGTAGATCTAGGTTGAAGAAATAATGAAGAGAAAGTTTGGAGAAAGTTGTCAAAGTATTCAAAGTTGTCAAAGTAGTAACATCATCTACATCATCATTAAAAAATATGTACAGGACAAAATTCAACAATTCAGACCTAAAGATCAAGTTGAGAGTATTAAACGGAGATTGCTAAGTAGATTTAGGTCCTGATTTTCTAGAAAATACTAACTAGACTAATACACCACTTTTAGTGTATGAGTCCCAATTTAGTGATATTTCCAAATTTTAGGTGTTTAAAACATATCTCTACCAAATTCTTGTTCTTGCCTAGAAACCCTAGTTTGGGACCCCAAACTAGCATATGAGTCCTAGTCTGCATTAGTTTTTGATCTTTTAGTGTTCCATATCTCCATTCAAGCTCCTAGAGGTTTCCAGGTGCACACCTCTGATCTCTCATATTTACATTCCATTTTGCATCCATTTCTAGGTCACTTATTTGAGTTTTGCACATCATTAGGTTTATCATTGAATCTTGCATGTCATTAGTCTTTCCAAGCCCTAGCTTGGTGGTGAACCCCTCTTTAGTTCCTAATCAAACCCTAGGATACCCTATTGCAAGATATATTTCCCCTACTTCATCCTTGGATTGAGATTTATAGGGTTTCCTTGAATGAGAGTGTAGAAGAATGTTGTTCTATGTCCTAAACCATAAGCAACGACAGTTTTTCCTCCTTTCAATTATGTTATCATCAGTTAAGCTACTGGTGTTAACCTCTAATGTTACTTTGATAAGATTCTAGGGATTTAGTAGTGATGAAGAGATGTGGATGTGTCTCTCATGCTTGGTTTCCAAGTGCTTTTGAGAAAATTTGTTAAAATGTGGAAACAGTGTTGTAATGTTATTCTAGATTATAGAGAGATGGTCTATTTTTTCTCTGCATTTCTTCTAGGTTGTATTGTGCAATTTTTTGCACATGCCCCACCAGAGGTGGGGACCCTCTATTTTCTTTTGCATTTCTACCTCTTGGCTTGGTCAAATTTTGGTTTTGCTCTTCTTGGGAGGTTATTTTGGGATTAAGTCTAGACTAGGTTTGATGAGGACAATATTTTGAGGCTCTAGGGGAAATTCACCTGTCTCGAATTTGAAAATGGGGATTTTGAAGTGAATTTTCAATGTTATATGTAAATCTTTTTTGCACCCGTGGATAGAGGACAAAAAATTAGGTTAGGTTGCTTTTTGAAATTTTGAAAATTCCTTCTAGAAAAAAAGTTATGGGGTTTAGGGGATTTTGACCCTGCCCAAAAATGAGGGATTTTCATCCGTGATGGAAATCTTGAAATTTTCCAAAAAAGGAAATTTAATTTTTTCCACCCATGGATAGAGGACAAAAAATTAGGCACGGTTTCTTTTTGAACCTTTTGAAAATTATTTCTAGAAAAAAAGTTATGAGGTTTAGAGGATTTTGACCTTACAGGGAATTCAGGTATTTCCTCCCTATGCGGAAATCCCTGATTTCCATCAGCCTCTTGATTTTCCATAATTGTTGCATTTTGGAGATTTTAGCATCCTACGGAATTCCCTCACCCTAGGAAATCTCTGAAATTTCCATTGCCCTGTCATTTTCCTGAGAATGCATATGAAATCATCGCTAATTTATGTCCCTGATGGAAATCCTTGAATTTCCTCCATGGTTTGATTTCCACGAAGGGCTCAAAATCCTGAAATTTCCATTTTTGGAAATTTCCATGAACCCCTTAGAATCCCAAAATTTTCCAAGAATGGAATTTCTTTTCCAAAATGAATTTTTTCCTAAATGCATTTTTTCGAAAAATGCAATTTTTTTTTTCAAATTTTAAAATGTTCCCGAAAATGAAATTCTTAAGATGGAGAAAAAAATTTGAAGATAAAATTTCCAACATGTGAGCTACTAATGATGATATTTTTTTTTCAAGAGTAAACAAATATTAAAAAGGGGACTTGCATATGGATTCGTGCCAAAAGGGAAATCTAGAAGAGTTCAATTCAAATATTAAAAGTGGGGTCTGCATAAGAATTCGTGCCCAAACTGTTTACAACTAGAAGGAGTTTCTGGAAGACATGTGAATTTGATTTCATCATACAATCAAAATTTTCATTAATGACAAGTTGGTGTAATATTGTTTTCTCATTGTTCCATGATGTAACTGCTTTTATGTTATTGGATGATGATGTACCATGAGCTCCCAAATTAAATGTAACAACTTGATGCTTCTAGAAGTGAAATTGTATCCATTGGGTGAATTAAATCCTAGCCATAGGTTCAAAATGTTATTTTCTATATAAGTCCAATGACTTCTCATTTGTAGGGGTTAGACTAAGTTAGAATAGCTTTTTAGAGGTTGTAAAAGCCAAAATTGGCTAAGTTAGGAGTTAGATTCTACAAGATAGTAGTTGTAGGAGAGGAGAGAGACTAGAAATTTTTATGTAATGTTGGAGAAGTTAATGCAATTGGATTATTGATTTGGAAAGCTTTGTGTTACACTTTGATAGTTTATGGTTTCATGTTCTCAATTCACGGATGTTAGATGTTAGATTTCAGCTCTTTTGCAATGATGGTGAAATGTTAATAATGTTGATCGATCTTCAGTCCATACTTTTAGCAATTTGCTAATTGTAATTTGCTATGTAAAGTTAGTCTGGGCCTTGTTTTGTGCTAAGTTCAACAGTGGATGCTTGTTTATATTGCACCAGTTATTGGGTATGTAGATGAACATTCACAGTCTAAAAATCTTCAGTTTCCTTAGAAGATTGCACCATTTCTATGGAGTTGTGGGCTTGTCCTTGATCAAGCAGAGATTGGTTTTATTTGGGATCTATCCATTTGCAACATTCATCATTATTGTGATTGATCTTAAAAGTTAGTTAGAATAGAATCTCTCTCAATCCCTCTCTTTTGATATTTATTTTGGATCCAGGTTAGTTTTAGGATTGAAAGCATCTCCATATTGTTACATCTGATGAAAGTACACTTCCAACATTGTTCATTTGTAAGGCCCCTTGTCATTACCAACATTTTCACATTTATCACTGAGTTCTTTTTGTGTTGTCAAGACCTGACATTAGAGACCTTGGGGTTATCTCTTGAGGCTTGATGATAGAGATTTACCTTTCAAGAGAGATAGGATATCAGATTATGTCTAAATTGTTGTTGTGCATAAAACGCCATCAACAGGTTGAAGATCTACATGTGTGATTTAGATATGCTGGTGAGAGGTGTTCACAAGTCTTGGATTCAAGAGATTGTATGTTGGATCTTTGTATAGTAGAATTTGTGTTCACCAATGTGTGATTGTGCATTGTATAGGCATTTGAGATAAAAAAAATTATTTGCATTTCTCCATATTTATGCTACAAGTCTTGCTATTCTCAAAGTGTGTTGATGATGTTGGTAGTTTACCTTAGTCAAGAGGATTTGAAGTTTGGTGCTTCAAAAGATAATTTTTCAAGTAATAGTGTACATAAGGTTTTTCTGAGTGTAGTGGGTTTGTACATTCTTCCTAGGTGAAAGTTGTTGTGAAGGATTTTGTTGGAATTTAAAAAATTTCAAGAATATTCTAGATCAGGTTCAAGCATGGTTTGTGGTTTGAAAGTCGTCTTTGGATATAAGGAAGCATGCACTTACAAGTTTAATGGTATTTGCATAGGTAATGGCCAACCTGGTGTTTACACTACATGAGAAGGATAAATATTTTTTGTGGTAGTGTGTGGTTAAGTGGTGTTGTTTATTTGGGTCCCAATTAGGTTTTGATATGTTTCGCATTCACTTCTATCTATCACATAAGTGTTTTGGCACCAACCTAATTTTGATTTTCACAGTTGAGGTGCATAGCCAACCTGGGAAAGGATTTCAAGGTTGAGGACGATATAAGTATGAGCTGAATTATTGAAGGAGGATAAGATAAATGAAAAATGTGAATTTTGTGGTGTTAATTAAATGGGTTTCAAAGGTGTAAGGTGAAAAATGGAGTAGAGAAGTGCAAGATTTCAAGTGTTGGATTATTGAATGCAGTGAGTAGAAGGTGTGTTCAATCATTCAAATAGACTACAAAGGTGTTGAGCTATTATGGTGGACTTTTAGTTGCATTGAGATCATGTTCTCTATGCAACAATTCTACTCTATCTTCTTTTTCTATTACAGTACTGAGCCTCTAAAGATAGTGTGCCCCTTTTGGCAGGGAGTCTTTATAACTTGTTTTGCAATTACTTATATTGTGAGCTAATCCTCACTGTGGTTTTTCCCTTCTTAGGTTTTCTATGTAAATAGTGTGTTCTCTTGTGCATGGTGTTAAAGTTATTTCAATTTTTTTATTTTTTTCATGCTAATTCATCATAATAGATTAAGGGTTTAATAAATGCATGTGGACCTAAATTTTAATGATGGTTTTGATGTTTTGATAAGATACAACTAATTCGACACCCCTCTAACCTATCTTGTTCATTCAACTTAAAGTACATGCTATGATTTCTATATAATAAATTCTTCATCATAAAAAATATTATGTTGGTTTTACTATTGATCAATCCACATCCATAGTCAAGCAAGAAAGAATTTGAGATAGTGAATCAAGTAAAGCTAGGGTGCACTCTACTTGTTCTCTATTTGAGGAGCAAGGTAAAATAAGGTAAAATATATTGTGTGTTATATTTAACTATTATTTATTTAATCTCTTTTATTTCCTTTTCTTCAATTGTATTTATAACCTTGTGTTAGGGATAAGAGGAGGGTCACAACTAGTAATGTAGATTATAAAAGGTTGATGTAAGAAAGAATATACACTAATAATTAAATTAAGAGATTGGAAACTCAAGCATAGATCATTAAGTATTTTTAGAATGTGCAACTCACACTTTAGATATATAATTTGAGCTACATAAAATTTTAGATGTTGACCCAAATAAATATTTGATGTTGCCAAACATATCCTAATTATTTAGAAAATACAAATATTTATTTTACATTATTAAAATAATTATTTCTTTTTCCATGTCCACAACACCCCATTTCTTAACATTCTCCCACTTGTTGAATACATTACATAAGTTTTAATTGATAAAATAAATCATCATATCAATACAATTCATTATTTGGATTGATGGAAGAAAGGGAAAAATATAAGGTGAAGATGCGCCAATCGAAAAGCCACAAGCATAAAAATTAAGTGATAACAAAGGCTCCAAGCTTTTTCCAAATAAAAAAACCAATGAGATAAAATATAAAACATATAAACCTTCTAATCCATCATATCATCCATACATAAAATGGTATTAAAAGTTTATAGAACTCATGATGAGAACCTATCAAATCCATATAACACAATCATAAGCTACATGAATAAAACCTATCAATAAACAACATACACATATAGGAATTCTCAATACATAGGTAATGTTAAAAATCATAATAGATCAATACATACCATATATCAATCAACACTCATTCCAAGTAATGGTTTAATATCATAAAAACATAGAGTAACGAAGAAAACTTATAATGATCCACACATGCAAGTAAAACTATTTAATACACTCTCACAACAAGTCACCATAACTCTCCCAACTTCACCAAAAAAAACCATGTGAGCTTGAACCTCTAGGAACTAACTATAGAACAAAGAGCTAAAACATGTAAATCATCAAGTAAAATTTCCTTCTATGAACACCTCAAATTACTAAGTTGTTTCAGGTTACAAGATCTCCTTCAAAACCCAAACTCAAAATCCTTAACAACACCCAATAATTTAATATCATAAATCAAAAAATATATGTATATAATATATAAAAAAGTGGATTTAAGCCTTTCTAAACAAAGAAGATCAAACTAAAATCCACCCCCAAAAATAGGAATAATCCCAATAACATCTCCTAGACTCTGCATCACAAATAAAATCATAAATAAGTTCATACATACAAGGAGATAAACATGTAAAAAATATATCAAATGAAACCTCCAAATATAAGACCCCATAACTCAAAATAAATATCCATGGGAAGAAAAATAATTAAGCATAATTTATCTAAATGTAAAGTAAAAAATACCTCTAAAAGAATTTTCATCCAAGTAGACCAATATTAGGGATTGATATTGCTCCTCTAGGATAAACAAAGCCATAATGTTTATGTCCAATAAAATATCCTTTATAGGTATATATCATGAACTCATATCCATATGTATGTGAAATATTGTTAAACTTCCTACTAAAACATCCAAGGAGCAACCATCTCAACAAATATATTAAATTTCAATAGAACTCTAGCATAACCCAAGTCTCCAAGTATCCTTGAGAACCTACAACTAATAAATCCGTACTAAGCTCAAAATTCAAAAATTCAATGTCATGAAGCTCCCAAGAACTTGACCAATGTACTCAATACCAAGAGAACTATCTATATCATTGTCGAAGCTCCAACTATAGGATCATGAACACATCAAGATATTAAATGCTTTGATATCTCATCTTGAAATAAGATCATATGCTCCAATGAAAATATCCTTATCCCAAGAGAACCTATATCGTGCTAATACTTTTAGAAAAAATTAAGATTCCATCATGAAAAAACACCAAAATTATACATGATCCCACAATAGTGGTTTACAATTTTTTGCCAAACTAGACATTGAAATAATTTTAACTAAATCTTCATTTTTGGGCACCTATAGCGGCTAAACCATGAGGAATTTGAAGATGATGCAAACTAGAGTTTTGTGAAAATTTGTCTATAGATTCTAAATATATTTTTTTCAAAAATTTTGGAATCAGATTGCACTTCCTTTTCCATCTCCCTAAAAAACTAGTTTTTTTCATGAAACAACATTTTTAAAAAGTGATGCTCACCATATAATGCATAACTTTTCATCCATGAAGGATAAAATTCTAATTCTTTCAAATTTAGATTTGTAACTCTGACACCTAGTGCTTCCACTTGGTTAGATATTTTTTTATTGAATATTTTTTCTTTAATCAAACTTCAAATTCAAACCAATTATAATTCAGACATAGCGCGACCGTATAACTCGTAACTTTTTTTGTATGTATTGAAATTCATTTTTTTTTCTTTTTTGGATCAAGGACTTCAATATCTGGTGCACTAATATTTTTAACTTTTTTTTTTTATAATCTACTATTTTTCCACATGTGCAGAATAGAGAGCTTGATTTTTAGTGAAAAACCTACATTCATGAGAAATAAAAATAAATATAATAATAAGATTAAATTTATTTAAAATTATAATATTTGAGAAGCTTATAATAAGGACTACATACTTACAAAATATAAATTTTAAATGAATTCATTTGATCCCCCAAAAGGAA
The DNA here is from genome assembly GCA_007258455.2 of Sequoia sempervirens. Classification (NCBI taxonomy): domain Eukaryota; kingdom Viridiplantae; phylum Streptophyta; class Pinopsida; order Cupressales; family Cupressaceae; genus Sequoia; species Sequoia sempervirens. The sequence continues at coordinate 122,044,475 of VDFB02086081.1, read as the reverse complement.
AATCAAAACTGGTTTTTCATCAGCATTTTGATAGGTGTAAAGGAGACTATTATAGGTATGGTTTAAAACTAGCGGGGTTCTATCCAAGGAGGTTTGATTTAAGGTATTTTTATCAAACCCTCTTCAATTGGAATTATTTAAATGAAATTTTTTAAGGCTTAAATCATTATATTTTCTAAAAATATATGATTTCAGCAAAAATCAAATCCTCCCAAAAATTGTAAACCAGCTTTATGGGATCAGTAAAGGATTACTTGTCAAAACTAAAAATTCACAAAAATTTACATCTCAACCAAAGATTGAAGTGTCAATGGATAAACAAGATTCCAAAATCTTTAATCAAATGAAATTATTCCTATCCTATTAATAAAAACCAAGATACAAAATATATCACACTACATAAAATGAAATCCAAGTGCTCCTCGATGGCACCAAAAATGACTATAGTAAATGATCCATCACAAGTGTTCAATCCATCTAATCGATAAATCTCTGATTCAACTATGATACCAAGATATATATGGCATCTTGATAATGAATCAACTAAATTAATACCACTCATGTTCCACACACACTCAACTACAATATCAAAAAATATCAAAAAAAAAGTAGAACCATTATCTCTAAGACAAGAAGATAAATGACCTCCAAAATATCACTATGAAAATCTCCCATTGAAGCATTTAAGCAAGTTGACCATGAAATTTTTATAAAAAATGCTACAATCCCAAATAACAAACAATATAAGCACTCTAATCATCCATCTTCACATCATAATGCAACATATCAATGAAAAATAACCATAGACAAGTTAAAAATATATATATATACATCAACAATAAAAAGGCATATGGATATAAATATTATGCATCTAATCCATCCCACTACAACCCATAGGTGGATAACTAGTAAAATTTTATAACTCATAGATCCCAAACCAACACAACACTCAAAATCACCATCACATTAGTAACCTAAAAACTAATATTACTTATAAATATCAACACTCAAAGGAATAGATCAACTATAACTGTTTTGTTTTAATCCACAACTAAGTAACCACAGTCAAGGAACCAAAAAATAATTTGGCAGATAATATGTTGAACCTCACAACATTGAACAACACCACCATCTATAATCATGAATAAATCAATACATTAACCTATTGACTACATAGACGATTATGTCATGATGTTGTTCAAAAGTGTATGAACATCTATCAAACTATAATAATAGTTTCATTACTATGGATATGACTAAGTAGCAAAAAAAAAATCTCCAAGTCTCTCATACATCCTATGTTATTGTCCCAATCAATTCTAAACTTCAAAATAATATGTAAACCTATATGAGGAAGCACCAAAGCTGATAACCATCAATAATATCATATAGGTCTCATAAAGGTGTGCACTTCCACAATTTTTCATCCACATATTCCTTTGATTGATCAAATAATCACACATAAAATTTTATGCTCCTACAAGTGGTCAAACAAGTATAATCATCTCTCTATTCAACCAAGTTAAAATCCACCTAATCCGCTATGTAGTACACTACAAATTATCTTCAATATTATCATTTCTTCAAATTTGTATTATATTTTTCTATAATGACAAAAAAATTACTCTCTAAAATATTCACATTAGGTCCTTGACTCTTATAAATTAAATGAACTTAATTGTACCTTATTTTAAAGTGTTGTACCACACTTTCACTCTTTTCTAGGGTTTTATTAAATAATTGGGCTTCTTTATGATTTTATTGGCCTCATTTTGCATCCACAATCTTTATTAATGCACCTTTTCAAGGATGATCTTGAAATAAATCAACATCCAATCATAATTCAAGTGTTTTTAGGTTGTGGCCCAAAATTGGTGGTTTGGGACACATACGCTACCCTAGGCATATGGGTCCCACCTGGGGTTTTGGGTCCCAATCTATATTTCACACCTTTCTAAGCAATTTTTAAAATGGTCCCATAATTTATGCCTAATTGGACTCATACGCCACCTTGGTCATATGAGTCCCATGTGGCCTAAAATGAAAATTAATTTAAATTATTAATGGAATTTTATCCTCCTAGATTTGATGTTGGCTTGCAATGTTGTAATTTTGAGAATTTTTGCATAATTAAGTATAAATACAAGTTTATTTCACTTTTTTTACACCTAGCAAGTTGAATGGGCATTCTTCTAGAAAAGTTGAGTTACAAGTGAATTCAAAAGAATTCAAGGGAATATTATCAAGTTTTTTAGAGTAGTATTCAAGCATCAAGCATCATGTCAAAGTCTTCATGCATCATGTTTCTTTTTTAGCTAACAATTGTGATGTAGGGTTTCATGATTCAAGCTAGCATTTCAATCAAGATATATTTTATTCAAGCAAGATTCAATATCTACATCCATTGGAGCCACTTCATACATGTTTGCAGCATTTTATTGCTAGAGTTTGGTGAGTTGCAACAACTTATTTTTTTCATTCATCATTCTCCATTCCTATTTCATTTCTTTTCAAGGTTTGATTACCAAAATGGGGTTTGACCAAAGAAAACCCCTTTCCAGTAAAAAAAAAAAGTTTCCCTCTCTTTGGTGTGTGGTTTCAAGGTATAGGTTGAAGAAACATTGAAGAGAAAGTTTCAAGAAGGTTGTCAAAGTGTTAAAAAGTTGTGAAATTTCTCATCTTGCATTGGAGATACTTGGAAGACTTCTACAAGTTGCAAATTAGGGTTTCAGATCTGGAAATCAATTGGGAAGTATAGAGAAGACATTAAAGACCAGATGTAGACTTTAAAGCTTCTAAAAACCCTAACTAGATTGATATGCCATTTCTAGCAAATTACTCCTAGTTTAGGTCATTTTCTAGGTTTTTGCAATTTCAGAAACCCATTTGCCAGATTATAGTTTCTACAGAGAAACCCTAATGTGTGACCAAATTTCCCATACCAGCGTATGAGTCCTAACAGGCTTTATAATTAGTATTTTTCAGCATTTTATGCCTTCATCCAATCATCTCTATATTTCCAAGTGCATTCATTTCATCTTGTAGCTTTTTGTTATATTTTTAATGCATTTTTAGGTCATTTACTCAAGGATTGCATCATACTAGGTTTCAACATTTTTATTTCGAAGCCCAAGCTTGGATGTGAACCCATCATTAGTTTACAATAAAACCTTAGGACATCCCTATTACAAGATCTATTTCTATTGGAAATATGTGCCTCAATCCCACAGGTTGAAAACTCTGAAAGGGCCAAGTCGGTGTGACATCTTTTGTGTCTGGCCGACTAGCAGTTTGAATCTTGTTGAATAGTTTAGGTCGTTGTGACCTTGCTTCAGTCTCACTGAATGAGCCTATCGCTATGACATTGTGTTCAGTGTCACCTCCTACCGAGTGGAGATCTTTGGCTGATAGGCCATTCATATCATATATTGGGGAGACCCTTGCCCAAAAGGCTTAGTTCGGTGTGAAGTCCCAGCAATAGCTAAAGTCTAGCCAATAGCATTTTCTATTGAAGCCTTCGAGGAGAGTCTTGGGTGTTTGGTAAGAAGTCTTACCGATAGGAATGTCTCACCGACAGTATTCACTCAGGGTAACCCAAAGGTCTCGGGAAGAAGTCTCAGCGACTAATGAAGGTCTCGACAATGGGTATACACATAGAGTCTTCACAGTGACACAAAGACTTTGGTATGAAGTCTTAGCGATAGACAGAAGTCTTGCTAAATGTCTCACCGAATGGAAAAGTCATGTATATGCAACTTTGAAGCTTCGGTATGACGTCTCACTAATAGCGATAAGTCTTGGCGATAATGATACATGTAATGATCATCGATATGAGGTCTTGGTGACATGGAAAAGTCTGAGAGATAGCTCTTTGGACTTGATCTAATATCTTGGTGATAAGGATGACTCTTGACAACATCGATGGTTAAGTCTTATGGCATCGAGGAGACATGGTTAGTGTCTCACCGACATGCCAACACAAGTTGATCACTTTGACCGAGAGAATACCATCCTACGTGGTGAGTCTACGGCCAATCAGAGAAGTTGAATGGGAACCATTGGAAGACATTTCCTTGTGGCAGTTCTGAGAGGAAGCTCGACAAACAGGGGTGACATGATTATAGTCTGGAGTAGCAAATGATGCCTGGTTTGATGGATCGATGGATTGATGTGTGATTGTATGATCAGTGGATGAATTCTATTATGTGAAGACTATAATGTGATTGTTCTATAACAAGGTAGTTCTTGGTGAATGTTGCTATAAACTGACATCAGAAAGATAAGGCAGATCTCTATATGTAATCTTTATTACTGTAATACAAAGTGACTTCTCTTGGTGTGTTGGGTTTTTCTCCCGTAAGGGTTTTCCCACGTAAATCTGGTGTTCATACGTGTGTCAAATACTTTGTTTTTGTTATTGTTTTCAAGTGCATCTTAATTTGGCTGTAATTGTAAAATTTAAAAGTTTCTCCTCATTCTTCCCTAAGGTTTTGACGTTAGGAGAGTTTTTTCCGTATCTAGCTTTCCTTACAAGTGGTATTAGAGCCTGGTCAGTTGTGTTGTCCTTGTGGGTACATTGGATTTTTTTATTAATTTCTATTCAGTGGGAGTCCTGTAGAAGTTGGTTAATTTTGAATTACAAATTGAGATGGCTAGCATGTCAGGAAAGATTGAAATAGAGAAGTTAAATGCCAGCAATTTTGAGTTGTGGAAAATCAAAATGGAGGATCTCTTAGTGGATCATGATCTATGGCTTGTTGTGTCTAGAACTAAGCATATAGGAATGAAGCAAAAAGATTGGGACCTTGCAGATAGAAAGTATAAGGGGATGATAAGGCTCTATTTGGCAGACTCGATTCTTTTGAATGTGCATGAAGAGAAGACCGCACCTTCCTTGTGGAAGAGACTGGCATCTATTTATCAGGGGAAGTCCTTCGTAAATAAACTATTCCTAAGGAAGAAGTTGTACACTTTGAGAATGCAGGAAGGAGGGTCTGTAGTTGATCATTTGAACACATTCAACATGTTGATTGCATAGTTAACTTTTGTTGGTGTAAAGACTGATGAAGAGGATCATTGTATGCTTCTATTGTGTTCTTTGCACGACTCGCGGGATCACCTGGTAATGGCTATTGGGAGTACAACATCAAATTTCAAGATGGAAGATGTTGTTGCTTCTTTGTTATCAGAAGAGATGAGAATAAAATATTTTGAGATGGTGAAGGAGGCTCTTACTGTTAGAGGAAGATCGAAAGAGAAAGGCAAGAAGGACAAGAAATCTAAATCAAAATCAGAGGGGAGATCAAAGTCTCCAGAAAAGAAGTCCAAGGTGAAATGCTGGAACTGTGGGCAACCTGGTCATGTCTGAAAGGATTGTAAAGAGGAGAAAAAGAAGAAGAAGAATAATTTTGATAATGATTCTTCTCAGAGTGATGCAGACACCTTCATTGTAGCCTTGGCTACACAAGCATTAGATGATGTCTGGCTGATTGATTCAGGGGCATCTTTCCACATGACATCTCATAGAGACTGGTTTACAAGGTATGAAGAATACAATGGTGGAAAGGTGTACTTAGCAAGTGATTCAACTTTGGAGATTGTTGGTCGTGGAAGAGTTAGAATCCAATTCCTTGATGGAAGAGTGAAGGGAATCAATGATATTATGCATATACCAGGTCTGGCTCGAAATCTACTATCTGTCAGTAAGCTGAATGATATTGGAGTGTAAGTCACATTCTCTGGAAATGGTTGCAAGATGACTAGAATCTCAATGGTGCTAGCAAGGGGTGTTCATATTGGTACCTTCTATAAGCTTGATGTGCATGCTATTCAATGTAATAGTGTCTCTATAAATTCACAGAAAGCTACTCATGGAGGTAAAGAGGGAAATGTTTCTAATTGTGTAGACTATATGGAAGTTAAACTTCCAACATAAAAGACTATGCTCTGATATCATAGGCTAGGCCACATTGGAGAGAAAATGTTTAAAAACCTTGAAGAATAAAAACCTAGTTGATGGGCTTGAAGATTGTAACCTTGAATTTGAATTTTGTGAACATTGTATATATGGAAAGCAGCACCATGTTTCTTTTTATTCTAGTCCTCATAAATCTTTTGGTTTGCTAGATTATATTCATTCTGATGTATTTGGTCTAGTGAATGTCCCTTCTTTGTCTAAATCAAGATACTATGTGTCGTTTATTGATGATTATTCAAGAAAAACATTTGTATATTTTCTAAAAAGTAAATCAGAAGTGTTCAGTTAGTTTAAGGAATTTAAGAACCTTGTAGAAAATCAGACTAGTAGGAAAATTAAATGCTTAAGGATTGATAATGGCAGTGAATTTTGTTTTGATGATTTCGAGAGGTATTGTAAAGACCATGGAATTAAGAGACATAAGACTACACCTTATACTCCACAGTAAAATGGAGTTGCCGAAAGGTTCAATAGGACAGTGATGGAGAGAGCACAAAGTATGTTGAGTAGTGCTGGCTTGGAGGAGAAGTTATGGGCTGAGGCAGTTGCTACTGCATGTTACTTAATAAATCATTCTCCAAACTCTGCTCTTGTTGAGAAAACACCTTTGGAAGCATGGTTTGGTAAGAAGCCCTCTCTTTGACACATTCATGTTTTTGGCTGTGAGGCATATGCATATGTGCCAGATGTGAAAATATCTAAATTGGAGAACAAGGCTTCCAATTGTATTTTTATTGGCTATAGTGCTGGCATAAAAGGATACAAGCTTTGGAATCCTGATACAGAGAAGGTTGTATAAAGTAGAAGTGTAATCCTTCATGAGCTAAAGCCTTCTACCTTGGATCTGTAGTCAGAGACAAAGTTAGAAAACAATAAGGATGTAGTTGTAATTCCTCCTACACTAAAGAAAGAGGAATTAAAAATTCAAAATGTACCTAAAATTGAGGAGAGCTCAAGTAGTTTGAAAAGTTTAGAAGAAGAACAACAACCTCAGCCTCAGCCAGTGAGGAGGTCAACCCATGAAAGAAAACAATCTGATAGGTATGGGTTCTCTTTGATAGATTCTACTTTTTCCTATGCTTTAATTTCTAGCACTGATGAGCCTAGGACTATAAAAGAGGCATTTAAAATGTCTGATTCAGATCTTGGTTGGAAGCCATGAATGAAGAAATGGCATCATTAGAAAAGAATGACACTTGGAGTTTGGTGCCCTTTCCTAAAGGCAGAAAAGTTGTGGGTTGCAAATGGGTATTCAAAAAGAAGATTGGTCTAGATGGAAGTGTGGAAAAATACAAGACGAGATTGGTTGCAAAAGGTTACTCCTAGGTAGAGGGAATTGATTATGGGAAAAATTTTTCTCCTATAGCTAAGCTAACATCTATCAGATTTCTTTTATCACTTGCAATAGTGTATGACTTAGAGGTCGAATAGATAGATGTGAAGACAACATTTCTTCATGGTGATCTTCAAGAATAGATTTACATCTCCCAGCCTAAGCACTTTGTGGAGAAAGGTAAAGAGAAACTAGTTTGCAAGTCAAATAAGTCTCTATATGGGTTAAAGCAGTCACCTAGAATGTGGTACCAAAAATTTGATACTTTTGTATTGTCTTTGGGATTTGTAAGACCAAAATTTGATTATTGTGTGTACTATAAAGCTGAAAGTGATCGAGTGCTTATTATTGCTTTCTATGTTGATGATATGTTGTTCATAGGAAATAGTAAGTTGATGATTTCTGATCTTAAGTCTCAGTTGTCTACTAAGTTTGAAATGAAAGATCTTGGTGCAGCAAGGTATATTCTAGGGATGGAGATAACTAGGGATAGGAATAGTAAAAAAATTTGGCTCAGTCAAATCAAGTATATAAAGACTGTTCTAGAGAGATTTTGCATGAATGATTGGAAGCAACTAGTTGCTCTAGTCTGGCAGGGAATGAAGCTATCTGTTGAAGACTGTCCAAAATCTCCTACTAAGATGGAGGACATGACCAGTGTAACCTATGCTAGTGCGGTTGGCAGTATTATGTATGGAATGGTTTGTACAAGGCCAGACATTGCCAAAGCAGTGGGAGTTCTTAGTCATTTTATGGCTAATCTTGGAAGGACACATTGGGATGTTGTAAAGAGATTTTTTAGATATTTGAAGGGAACTTCATATTTTGCTTTGTGTTACCATGGGAACCTAGTTGAATCACAAAGGACTCTCAGTATTCAAGGCTATGCGGATTCTAATTGGGCACGGGACATTGACAGTAGGAGGTCCACTAGTGGATATACTTTCATGTTGAATGGTGGTGCAGTGAGTTGGATGAGTAAGTGGTAGGTTGTAGTCGCTTTGTCCACAGTGAGTTGAATGATTCTGATCTTAGGTGGTGTAGTGGACATTTGTTTAAAATGTTGAATGATGACATTGGTTATCTTTATGATAATTTTGTATGTGATAGGAAATAGTTTGAGAATCTATTTAATGTCAGTTCTAAAGAGATGATGTAGACTTGTATAGGAGGTATGGGGGGGAAGGGAATTTAGAAAAATTTGTAAAAAGTTCTCAGATAAATAGAGAGAGAGGTTGCTATAGAGCAAGGGGTTGTAGAAGTGGAATGTGCTATCTGTTGAGAAGAAGCTTCTGTGAAGACTCCAAGGACATCTGTAAATGGGGATGTGGGTTATGGTATTAATATGGAAGGTGTACAAGGCCGAATGGTTTGGTAAGCAGTTTATGTTAGCGTTAATCTTTAAGAGGACTCGATGCGGATTTTTCAGGGCATTGGTTTGACAGTAGGAGGTCCACTAGTGGATATACTTTCATGTTGAATGGTGGTGCAGTGAGTTGGATGAGTAAGTGGTAGGTTGTAGTCGCTTTGTCCACTACAGAGGCTGAATACATGGCAGCTACACATGCTTGTAAAGAATCAGTTTGGTTAAAATGTTTGTGTTCTAACATTGGTTTTGATGCAGAGCAAATAACTTTTTTTGTGATAGTCAGAGTGCAATTTGTCTAGCAAAGAATCCTACTTTCCATGCCAGGACAAGACATATAGATGTATAGTACCACTTTGTATGAGATATGGTGGAGGATGGAAAGGTCAGTTTGGAAAAATTTGATACTCTAGAGAATGTTGCAGATGCATTGACGAAGCCAGTGAGCATAGACAAGTTCAGGTGATGTGCCAGTTCGATGGGTCTTAGTGCCCATGATTTTAAGTAGGTTTTTTGTGCCCTAGAGGTGCTTGTGTCATCTTAGTCAAGTGGGAGGTTGTTGGAAATGTGTGCTTCAATCCCATTGGCTAAAACCTCTAAAAGGGCCAAGTCGGTGTGACATCTTTTATGTCTGGTCAACTAGCAGTTTCAATCATGTTGAATAGTTCAGGTCACTGTGACCTTGCTTTAGTCTCATCGAATGATCCTATTGCTATGACATGTGTTCGATGTCACCTCCTACCAAGTGGAGATCTCTAGCCGATAGGCCATTCATATCATATATCAGAGAGACCCTTGGCCGAAAGGCTTAGTTCGGTGTGAAGTCCCAGCGATAGCTAAAGTCTCACCGACAACATTTTTTGTTGAAGCCTTCAGGGAGAATCTTGGGTGTTCGGTAAGAATTCTTACCAATAGGAATGTCTCACCGACAATATTCACTAGGGGTAACCCAAAGGTCTTAGAAAGAAGTATCAGCAACTAATGAAGGTCTCGTCGACGGGGATACACATAGAGTCTTCATGGTGACACAAAGACTTCGTTATAAAGTCTTAGCGATGGACAGAAGACTTGTTGACTATTGTTTGGTGCTTGGTATGACTTGTGAGTATTTTGAGTAATGTCTCAACGATAGTGGTATGTCTTGTCGAATGTCTCACCGAATGGAAAAATCATGTCTATGTGACTTTGAAGCTTTAGTATGTCATCTCACCGATAGCGATAAGTCTTGGTGATAGCGATACATGTGATGATCGTCGATATGAGGTCTTGGCGACATGGAGAAGTCTGAGCGATAGCTCTCTAGACTAGATCTAATATCTTGGCGATAAGGATGACTCTTGGCGACATTGATGGTTAAGTCTTGTGGCATCGAGGAGACACAATTAGTGTCTCATCGACATGCCAACACAGGTTGATCGCTTTGATTGAGAGAAGACCATCCTATGTGGTGAGTCTACAGCCAATCAGAGAAGCCGAATGGGAACCATTGGAAGATAGTTCGTTGTGGCAGTTCTAAGAGGAACCTCGATAGACAAGGGTGACATGATTATAGTCTAGAGTAGCAGATGATGTCTGGTTTGATGGATCAACAGATTGCTATGTCATTGTATGATCAGTGGATGAATTCTATTATCTGAAGACTATAATGTGATTGTTCTATAACAAGGTTGTTCTTGGTGAATGTTGTTGTAAATTGACATCAAAAAGATAAGTAAGATCTCTGTATGTAATCTTTATTACTATAATACAAAGCAACTTCTCTTGGTGTGGTGGGTTTTTCTCCCATAAGGGTTTTCACACATAAATCCGGTGTTCATATGTGTTTGTCAAATACTCTATTTCTGTTATTTTTTTCAAGTGCATCTTAACTTTACTATAATTGTAAAATTTCAAAGTGTCTCTACATTCTTCCCTGAGGTTTTGACATTAGGAGAGTTGTTTCTGCATCTAGCTTTCCTTACACTTTCCACTTTGCATACTTTAGATTGAGTTCTTAGGGTTTCCCATCAATGAGATAATTGTGAAATGAGTTTCCTCTATGTTCTAAACCATACAAAAGCAATTATCCCATTTTTCTTTTATTTCATTTTCATAATAAGGATTAAATAAAAATATGAATCTCTCACCTCCCTTAACTACAAGTATGGTTCTAGTACCTCATGTTAGGAAACTACTAAGTTGGTCAAATATTTTCCTACCTATCCCTATGAGATAAAATCATGCATACAAGCTTACAAACTAATTATAATGAAAATGTAAATGCATGCCACAAGATTAAAAAATATATACCTCAGAAAAACATTCTAGAGAAATAAACCTAGCCTCCAAAAACATTCACATTCAATGTAATACTCAACAATGAAAATGTTACAATAATTTCTTACAGTCTCCATGAATACTTCAGAAACATCAATCTCCTCCAATGCCTCATTCACATGTTCAACCTTTTAAGTACACATAAATATATGTACTCAACAAGAGATCTCAATATATACAATAATCAATCAAAACAATCGACTAACCTTTTAGCTAATCGTGAGTAGTAAACTTGTACATTCTATTATAGACTCAATCTCATACAAAATAACCAATTGGTAAGGTAAAACCATAAGAGAAAAACTAATTGGATCCAACATTTACTTTTAGGTGCTAATTTTCCTAATGTGCAACTCATATTTCATCAAATATCTAACCAATGTCATATATAAATTAACAAGTGGATCCAAATAAATATTTAATGTTTCTAAACACATCTCCTAAAGATGCAATATATATTATATCATTAAATTTATTATATATTGTCTGTGGTGTATAAAAAACCTCTCTTCTCCTTCTTCAACATCATCATCATCTACATAGACATAGAAAATCAGATTAAAAATAAGATAGATAAGATGAAAGGAAAATATTTGTTTACATGTACAAGTCCCAAGTAAAGGAGATGGCTGATTATTTATAGAGTCTCACATCATAGGGCATGTTCTCTTGACTTGAGCCTTGCACTTTACCACAAATATTTTACATACAACAATGGATTTATTTCCTTTGAAGGTTATAAATATTATTTGTCATTTTTAGAAACTATTAAACATTTATCTTTATGCATTCACCACTAACATATGAGCTACTTATTTGTGGAGGGCTCTATTATCTCACTCTTTCTCTTTCATGGGGATTATTAATTATATTTGTGATGAATTTTTCCCTTGAGGGGTTATGATAATTCTATCATCCATCATATTTTTAATGTTTAATCTCTTTCAAAAAGGGGATTTTTCCTATAATTTTATCTCCTTTACTTCATTTCTGAAATATTTTTTGCTCATGGGTACCTAACATGGCAGGGTATAGCTAGAACCTATCTTTTGTTGGGAAATGAGGTATCTCAACCTTGTAGATTTCCTATAGAATTTATTTTTTTGTATTTAATATTTTTCTATAGTTGTTACTCACTATTGGTGCATTGAAAATTACTTTATTAGATGTTAGGAGATTACCACATAGTGGTACGTTATGGAAGGCTTGGCTTTAGGAACATTATGACAAATTTTATGACATCTATAAGGGTCAAAAATGGGAAATATGAATTTGGATGCGAGGTTATTTTTAGACTGGAATAGGTGGAGAAGCCAAGCACATGGTTTTGTAAACCACTAGTGGTTTCTTGTATAGCCAGAATTTTATAAATTGAAGGCTTGAGGAGTAGTTTGTGTGTTGAGTTTGTAGGTGTTGTTATGTTGTTGAAGTGTTGCCTAAATTCTTCTAGAATTGTTTGCAAGTGATACTCTTGTAAAAGACTTGCTCTGCAAGTGTATGTAATCTTGTTGTTTGGATTTGAAATACATTGATCAGGCTTTGGAGTGTGGGGATTTTAACTTGGAAGGGTTTTCCCCACATATATCTTGTGTTCACTTTTATTTTCTATTATGAATTTGTTTCTATATTTTTTTTAACTATTAGATCATTTTTAAATATTGTGTAATATATCTTCTCAAGATTAGCATAGGAAATTGTTTCCACTACTCTAATTTCCTTACAAGTGGTATTAGAGCTTGATCACCTTTGGTTTCAGTTGTCAGTTGTTGGGTTTTTTGAGCTAGTTAAGGTTTGAGTGGGAGCTTGTGCACAGGTTACTTTGTGATCTTGTTACAAATATCTTTCTTGAATGGTGAACATATTTGGGAGGATTGAGGTATATAGTTTTTTTGGTACAAACTTTGAAATGTAGAAGCTAAAGATGGAATTTTTTTTGATTGGTTGGGATCTATGGGATGCAGTGGATGAAAATATCCAAAGCCCTACAGATCTAGCTTTGGCTGCAAAATATTATGTAATGGATAGAAAAGATAAAGGTCTCATTAGACTATGTCTTGTAGATTCAATCCTAATAAATGTCCATGAAGAATCCACTTCAAAGAATCTTTGGAAGAAATTGAGTGAGATATACCAAGCCAAATCTCTAGTAAACAAGATTTTCTTGAGGAAGAAGTTGTATTCCTTTATAATGGAAGAAGGTGGATGAATTTCTAATCATCTAGAAACATTCAATATTTTGGTGACCCAGTTGACCTCGATGGGGGTTAAAATAGATGAAGAAGAAAGGTGCCAAAATTTGTTGTGCTCACTGCCAGACTCATGGGACAACCTAGTCATGGTTGTTAGGGGCACTTATGCCATCTTGAAGATGGAGGATGTTGTTGGTTCTCTACTCTTTGAAGAGATGAGAAGGAAGGTCTCTATGAATGCCAAAGAGGCTTTGAGTGTTTGAAGAAGACAAAAAGAATGAGGCAAAGATGAGAAGCAGTGTGGCCGTTCTAAGTCCAAAAATAAGGGGAGATCAAAATCTCCTGGTAAGTCCAAGGAAATATGCTAGAATATGGTAAACCTGGACACTTCCAAAAGGAATGCAAAGAAGAGAAGAAAAAGTGGAAGAAGAAGCAAGATTCTGATTTTGAGTCTGAAAGGGAAGATGTAGATGCCTTTATTGCAGCCTTGGCCACTTGTCTAGGTGATAATGTATGGTTGATAGAATCAAGTGCATCTTTGCATGTGAATTCTAACAAAAATTGGTTTAGTAAGTATGAAAACTATGATGGTGGTAAGGTGTATTTGGGTGATGACTCTTTCCTTGATATTTTTGGTCATGGTAGTATTCATGTGAAATTTTATGATGGTAGATTTAAACAATTTGATGGTGTCTTGCATATGCC